>LR824536.2:70000-695000 GCA_902850265.1 Spodoptera littoralis | reverse complement strand
ACGACCACTCGGCCAAAGAGGCAGTCATCTACAATCCTTAATAAAACTCCACCCAATGTTTCGGGTTAGGTCACCATACAGTGGTCAGTACCGTGGTAAAGTTAGAACGGGGGTAGTTTTTAGTCAGTAAGTGGCTGACACTAAAGGGTGTTAGCAGTTATTAGGTTATTTTCCACCTACAAAAAAACCTAAATAAACCAAATAACCAAGCCTAGGTACAACACGTTTGACACAGTATTGCGGTTTGCGCCATACTTGATGCGTAATAAATAAAGTGTTCTCGATTTTATAATATTAAGTACATGTTCATGCAGTCACGCTTCGATACGCCATTATTGAATAACAACGTATCATTATGATAGGTACCTATTCAGTTTAGAAATTAAATTAAACTATTTAAGTAACCAACGCGTTTAAAATAACATTTTAAATTGATTCACCAATTATGTGGAACTGTCCAAAGTTTTGTGAAATTGTTAGCCAAAAGACAATATTGCCCCCAGTCATAAAAACAAACCAAATCGAAATTTTTCACCTTTGGTAATAAAATCAACGAGATAGCGCCCAAATTGATGCTTTATTTTTTTTTAATAACATAACATAACATCACGCCTTTTATCCCCGAAGGGGTAGGCAGAGGTGCACATTATGCCACTGTACAATGTAACACCCACTTTTCACTATTTATGCTATGAGTCCCATGTAATAGGGGGTGAACCTATTGCCATATACTGGACACATTTCCAGACTCCGTGCTACTACTCAGATTTAAAAACCCAGGAATACTTTGCCCGACCCGGGAATCGAACCCGAGACCCCTTGCCCGGCAGTCACACTTGCGACCACTCGCCAATATTTTTTTAATAATGCCTTGGTAAATGTGCCATTAATGGATTTTCTAGTGGCGAGCAGCACAAACCCCAATCTAAGAATACCTTTAATTAAAAGGTGTTAATAGCCATCTGCTATTTTTCGGAAAAGCTTAATTCTCTTTACAATCTTTTGTGGTTGGTAAAAAATATCGGTCATACTCATAAGTATTAACCGCTAGATGGCACCAGATACCACCATTGTTATGTTGGAAGGTCGCAGAAGCATTGCGTGGGAATCACCCGCTTCCGCGACACGCTGGGTAAAAACAGGCCGCCGTATGGGTGTGGTGTAATTTCCAGCGGGTATCTTAGGCCAGAGGTATTTTTTGTAAAACGTGAGCTAATTTAGTAAACCTATACCCATCAATGATTTTCATATATACCAATTGTTCCTGTTTCAATAAAATAAGATACAAGAGATATGTTTCCATTGAACCGATAGAGCATTTACTCCTATTTCTGATTTCAACTGTTAAGTAAACGAATATTGTGAGTGTTTTTAGCTAGCACTGTTAAGCTGATAACATAATAAGTGACGAAAGTAGATCACGAGACTAGACTAGAACTAAGAAGATAATCTAAACGATGTTAATTACAGAAGAAAGTAAATATAGAGTCGAAATAAAAAATCACTAACCGCTTGCAAACGCACCACACACCACAAAGTAGGGTAATGTTCAGTAGTAATGAGTTTGTACAAATTAAGTTATCCGAAGGTGGGTGAGCAGAGTAGTTAATGTTAATATCGACACCGAAACAAACGAGTACCGTTACAGCTTGTTTACTTGATTCGATTTTATGATATTTGATTGACTTAAAATAAGTGGATTGTATTTATTTTGAAAGTGTGTATCTTGATTGCAAAAAGTCAAAGTCAAAGTCAAAATCATTTATTTCAATTAGACCAGGAAGGCACTTTCGAACGTCACAACAAAATATTTAAATATTAAATAATAAGAAAAAAATGTCAGTCTGTAGGTCAGTCCTTTAGTGAAGCTATTTGCTCGTTCCAAAGTGTAGATTGCTATATTTTTCCGATTCCTAAAGCATTGCATCGTTCCGACATGTTATTACAATGATGCCCAATTTCAAATATCGATAAGCAAGGTACCTATTTGAAGAAGTCTCTCCGAGAACCAAACATTATTTTCAATCCATTTTTATTAGAAGTTTAATTAAATCCGTTCAAGTTTTAACTCCATAATATTAATCATAACTACAGAAGTAGTGAATTTCTCACGTTTTTTCTTCTGTAATGATAAAGTGAAGCTACTGAACAACACCTTCGGTTCACGCCACTTACACCTGTAGAGGTATAACACGCGACCTCACGTGAGGGTTTACATGTACTAACTGTAGACAATACAACACTACATGAATCATACCTAAGTTATAATGCATTAGTTTTTGTCCGTAATTTCATAATGAGCACAAAAATCTCATTATTTTCCGTTCGCAATAGATATTTCAGTAAATTCCTTTCATAAAGCTTTTGTACTCCACAATTTATTTGCCACAGTTTTACATATTATGTATTTGTGGTTTTGACTGTTACTTGTCAGTCGATTTAAATCGATATATTTAGTAAACTCTTTGATTGATGACTGTTGATAAAGCGAAAGAGGTATGTAGGAATTGTAGTAATTGGCGTTCCATAGTCCGTCCGTGAAGTTATGTATGTATGTACTTAGTAAAGTTTTTCTTTCTCTTGGCTTTAGCAATTATTGACTACAGAATTCTCGTATTCTTAGTCTCGTAGAATTGAAATGGAACTCTCACAAATCAGTAGATTTTGATTTAAATTGATTACCCACTGGTATACTCAAATGGGTATAGTAGTAGTAGATAGTTTATGAGTAACGATAAATATGAAGAGAATATCACTTTTATAACCTCGAGACAGTTGTATGTACATACATCTTTTTTCTAACAATAATAGGTATCATTTCGTTACATCATCCCTGTCTTCATCATCCCAAGATAAAATAACATGTCTCGCTTATCATCCCATAACTCTACAGTTACGGCCCGTTAGTATCGGTTGAGCAATATCTTTGGCAATTGTGCAGCGCGGGAGTCGAACCCGACACCGCTCCCACACTCGCGCTTACACGGAACGTAACGTGAACCACAGTATATTGATGAATTGAGATAAAAACTAAATCAGGTCTGTATCAAACAGTTAGGTGTTACAAGTAAAAATATAGGACGTAGTGGTAAACACTAGTTCTTGCAAAATTTTCTTAATTAATAGATAATTGCTTATTATGTTGTTACATATGCGACTCGTGCATAAGATTTTTTTAATTGGCATAAGCCGGTAAAGGAGCAAACGGATGACTTGATGGTCAGGCAATCGGCGCCGCCTATGGACACCTTGAACACCAGGGCGTTACAAGTGCGTTACCGGCCTTTTGGGGTTAGGAATTTGAGGATTGTTGGGATTCAGGAATTGGGGAGATTGGGGAAGGGGAGGGTAATTGGGCTTCCGGTAACCTCAGTCACACGATGAAACACAACGCAAGCGTTGTTTCACGTCAGTTTTCTGTGAGGCCGTGGTAACACTCCGGTCGAGCCGGCCCATTTGTGCCGAAGCATGCCTCTCCCCCACTTAAAATGGTAAATAAGGTCTAAGTAAATTAACTAAAAAAAAGCAGGTTCCTCACGTGAAAATATCGGTGACATCAGTAGGCTGCGCGACATCCCACGCTGCTCATGAGGAAGAACCCCTCTGTGGTTCGAAACTAGTAGAGCTTTTCTCAGTAAATTCACGTGATTAACCCACGATTTTTAGTTAATGTATTCTATCTCACGATAGTTATTATAAAAACAAGATCTAGATAATTAATCATTACTTTCCCTGTGTAAGTCCTGATGATGATCAATCAACCACTGCTAAAACAGATATATGTACAATGCAATGCCATGTAACTACTCAAAAAATTCAATTTTAATGAAATAATGACTGTAGTTGCGAAAGACACGTGACATTTTAAACACGGCTACACATCGAGCTTTACATAACCAGTATAAACTGAACGTTAAATGCGCGGAAAGATGATGCGACGCGACACCAGGATAAACTGGTTTTGTATAGATTGATGTGTGGCAGCGTGTACATGGCCTATCAATTAACGAATGTATCGTAAACAGTTGATTCAGTAGTAAACATTGCCATATAGGTCTGAAACTGAACGACCAAGTGGTCGCTATGGTCAGTGATACGCCCCCGTGTTGATTGCCTGACCTTCGAGATGCCCTTTACAGCCTTGTGTCACATAACTGACATCACGCCTTTTATCTCCGAAGGCATAGACAGAGGTGCACGTTATGCCACTATACAATGTAACACCCACTTTTTCACTATTTATGTTATGAGTCCCATGTAATAGGGGGCGAGCCTATTGCCATATACCGGGCACATTTTCGAACTCCGTGCTACTACTGAGATTTTTAAAAACCCAATAATACTTTGCCCGACCCGGGAATCGAACCCGAGACCCCTTGCCCGGCAGTCGCACTTAAGACCACTCGGCCAACGAGGCAGTATTGTTTCATTAATCGAAAATATTCCTCACAATCATAATATGAAATGATTAAAAAAGGATTTATTTGAAAAATGGTGAGTATGATTAAGATATCGTTATTATCAATGCAGCGTGAACGTAGTTAACATATTAAGCACTATGGCACCAGTGACCAACGTTAACGGCAGATTAGCAACTGTTTTCTGTCGGCAGTCAGTCTCAAATCTATTTAGTTAGGTTCTCCAAAGTCGGTAAAGCCTCGTTGGTCGAGTGATTGCAAGTGCGACTGCCGTGCAAGGGGTCACGGGTTCGATTCCCGGGTCGGGCAAAGTATTACTGGGATTTAAAAAAAAAGTCTGTAGTAAGGAGTCTGAAATTGTGTCGGGTATATAGTAATAGGCTCATGACATAAATAGTAAAAAGTGTATGTTACATTGTACAGTGGCATTAAGGGCCGTATTGCACCTCTCCCTCCCCCTTTGAAGATAAAAAGGCGTCATGTTATGTTATGTTAAAAAAATAACACAAAGCAAACACAGTAACAATCCAAAAAAGGAAAATTTACCTAAAAAAATCTTCTCCACCGATTTACATTGCCTACACACATGATTTAAATATAAAATACATATTTTTAAACTTTATTGTTACGAAATAAACCGCCTATTTGTAACGTAGTCAAAAAAACGTAATAAAACACGGGAATCACATACAAATGTTCCCGATATGGTTGTACGAAATGTCAAATTCGTATATTTTACCGTTTCGGGGACAATAGTGGGCGCTACGCCCACCGAACTTGAGAAAAGATGCTTAACATTGTATAATAGATAGTAGAATAGATACTGCGTAGACATCCAAATGCTGTCGTGGTGGCCCGAAGGTTTAAAACGCCCGCTTTTTATGCACGAGGGTACGGGTTTGTTCGAAACCTTCCAACAGCTAGTACCAATGTGACTTTTTCCGAGTAATTATTACGTACTTTCTAAGAATACCTAGACATCACTGACAAACGGTGAAGGAAAACATCGTGAGGAAACCTGGGCTTATAATTTCTAATTATAAGTTTGTAATCGCCAACCCGCATTGAGCAAGCGTGGTGATTAATGCCAACCTTCTCCGTGTGAGAAGAGGCTTTGCTCTGCTGACATTTATAGGCTGTTGATGATGATGACGATGATCGATGATCCAAATAGCAACCTGTTGAAACTATGACCATTTTACCGAATGGAGACAGCAGAATAGACTGTAGAATACATTTTGTCACCTGACTAACTCTTCCAGAAGGTGAAGCAAGAGCCGACTAAAGGACTAAAGCACTAATCCACATAACAGAGATCAGGCAGCATGGCTCTCTCATCGATATGGTAAACAAATACCCTTTAAACTGTTAAACACCGCGAGAACACCGGTGTCCGCACACCTATTGTTCTTTAATTGTGTCTATAATGACCGACTTCAATAAAAGAAAGAGGTCCTCAGTTTTGACCTGTATGTATGTATGTATGTACTTATGTACGCTTGTGCGCGATTATCTCGCGATTAGCTGATCCGGGTTTGATGTGATTTTCAGAAAAGTGTTTGTTACACTTTTTTTTCTTTAAGGGGGGAAAATCATCGAATGACTGCTCCCGCCTAGGTGAGGCGGGAGGGAGTGTCAGACTCTTACTGACTAAAAACCACCCCGTTCCTTCTCCTGCACGTCGAGCCGGAGCCCCCGTAACCCGTTAGGTTCTCCGCGACGACAAAGAGGGGCTTGTAGTCGGTTTGTTTAAACGTTGTATAAAAAAGAATGATTAAACTACGATCTCCAGGCTGCCTTCAAAACATGGAACATATCATAACACTATGCCTTTTATCTCTAAAGGGGTAGGCAGAGGTGCACACTACAGCACTTAATGCCACTGTACAGTGTAAAACGTGGGTGTTCACTATTTTTTTTTATGGGATAAGCCGGTTACCGTGCAGACGGATCACCTGATGGTAAGCAATCGGCGTCACCCATGAACACACGCAACACCAGAGGCGTTACGAGTGCGTTACAGGCCTTCTGGATTAGGAAATTGGGGATTGTTGGGGATTCAGGGATTGGGGAAAGGGGGGGGGGGGGTAATTGGGCCTCCGGTAACCTCAATCACACGACGAAACACAACACAACATTGTTTCACGTCGGTCTTCTGTGAGGCCGTGGTATCACTACGGTCGAACCGGCCTATTCATTTCGAAGCATGGCTCTCCCACACTTAATTATTTATGTTATGAGTGCCATGTGCTCACCTCCTAGAGCCATATACCGGGCGCATTTCCAGGCTCCGTGTGTAATTAGATTTTTTTTAAAGCCCAGTAATCCTTTGTACACGACATGGAGATTATGACAAACCCCTCTTATTTAGAAGAAACAAAATTTTTAATTTTTCTTTAAATCTCTCCCGCGATTTGAGCACTAAAGTTTTAAAACAAACTTATCTACTATTTTTTTTTTTTTTTTTAATATTAAAGATTATTTCTCCACGGACTCTAGGTCCGTGCCCTTGTCATACAGTTTTTTAATTATAATACATCTAGTCAATTTTTATAAAGTAAAGAGGGAACCTAGTTACATACTACAATTAACTACATCTATAATTATTAGCAAAAGTATAGGTTACATAATAATTAGGCACTATTTATTTCTATTTCAAAGGCTTTTTGAAACCAGCCCACCAACAAGATGGGAGAGCCGACCTGACCCAGCAGAAGGCACCCGTTCACGAGTATGACGTGTGTGTCAGCAATTGGTCCGGTCAACCTTTTTATTGGGAACGGAACAACCCAACACACAGCGCCACCGACTGTAGGACATTTATGTGTGCATGACGCCTCAACCCTTGCCACATGGGCCGATTCCAATAAAGCGTACAATAGTCCAAAGTCAATTGGTCATATTCTATTTCTACATGTTTCTGCACACACATTTCCTCATGAGAGGAAATCCGATCGATGCGGAGTGTTAAAGTTTAAAACTCCTCCAGGGGATTCCCTAGTAGTGGTTGCCAAATGCACCAGAATTATGCTGGACGATAGAATATTAGAGATGGCAAGATCCATTTCTGATTCTGGATCAGACGGCGAAGTTTTTGGAGACTGGCATACTCCGACGTTTCGCTGGACAAATGGCGTCCCTGGTTGCGGAAAAACGACATGGATAGTAGATCAATTTGAAGCGGGCAAAGATCTAATTGTCACCACGACAACCGAAGCAGCAAATGACCTCAGAGGCAAACTATCCTGCCGAATCGGAGGACTCGTCAAATCTAGGGTTCGAACAATGGCGTCCACCCTAGTAAACGGCTTGGGGGAGCGAGAGAGCTGCCATCGCCTAATGGTAGATGAGGCTCTCATGAACCACTTTGGAGCCGTTGTGATGGCCGCCCGAATAACTCGAGCCAAGGAAGTCCTTCTAATTGGTGACATAAATCAGCTTCCGTTTATAGATCGTGATAACCTCTTCCCTCTACTCTACAGCCGCCCTACATATATCACGCCCATAAGCCAGGAATTGATGTGTACCCACAGAAATCCAATGGATGTGGCGTATGCCCTCAGCACAGTTTACAGTGGCATATATTCGTCCAGGTCGTTCGTGAGATCCCTCGAGATAAAAAGGTTCTCGGGGGCGATGATTCCAAAGTCACTCCCCGACACTTTATACCTGGTACACACTCAGGCAGAGAAGGAATCCCTTAAGAACCAGGGATACGGGTCGACCGTGGGATCACGCGTGCTCACGATACACGAGGCACAGGGACTTTCGTGTGCGAATGTGATTGTTGTCAACACAGCAACAAAGAAACATCAAATACATGACAGCGTACCACACGCGGTAGTAGCAATATCGCGTCACACACATGGTTGCATCTATTACACAGACAACAGTGAAGACGCGATAAGCAAACTAATCAGGAAGGCGGCTGATGAGGGTGAGCAAGGTATTAAGGACTACAACCTGAAAATGGCCATCAAACACAGGGACGCGGCAGTCATGGGTGCTCTCTTGGGCGGGGAGTGTTGCTTGTGATGGAACGAATGCAACATCTACTATGTTAAAACAAACTAACTACATCGTCCACAATCAAAACAACGTGTGGGTGCTAACATACTTCCATAATATCAATCAACAAATAATTAATTATGCGCTTATCACAATATTACTCCTACATAATAAAACTCACGACGTAGTTAGGTCATATTATGGTGTGGCTGAAGGGCTTCAGTGGGCGACCATCTTGGTCAACAATCAACACATGGCAACTTATAACCTTAAATATCGCCCACAGTAGACGTGGGCATACTAAATAAAAAAATTAAAAGCCCTTTAATTTAAATATTGGCCAGAAATATGGATTACGTAAGTGTTATTTACTTTGAAAGATACAACTCTAGTTCAATAATCATCATCAACAGCCTATAAATGCCCACTGCTAAGCAAAGCCTCTTCTCACACGGAGAAGGTTCACGTTTGCTCAATGCGGTTTGGCGATGTCAAACTTATAAAGCCCAGGTTTCCTCGTGTAATCGAGGCATACCTGACGGAACGGTCCGTCATTTACCCCGGTCACCGAGGTGAGTGGAACCGGCGAGAGACGTCGCGCGGTGTTCCACAGGGTTCGGTTTTGGGGCCGCTCCTGTGGAACATCGGCTATGACTGGGTGCTGCGCACCGACCTCCCGAACAACGTCAGCGTGGTCTGTTACGCTGACGACACACTAGTGTTAGCACACAGGAGGTCGCATCAGGCGGCGGCTAATTTAACGGCGAGAGCGGTTACGACAGTCGTTGAAAGAATCCGGCAACTGGGACTCGAGGTGGCGCTCCACAAATCCGAAGCCATGTGTTTTCATGGCCGCGGGAACGCGCCACCTCCGGGTGAGTCCCAATTAACGGCGGGAGGAGTTACCATCGGCGTCGAGACGACGATGAAGTATCTAGGACTCGTCCTCGACAGTCGGTGGAACTTCGTGGAGCATTTCCGACGTTTGGCTCCTAAGTTGGAAAGGACGGGAGCGGCGCTTAAGCGCCTCCTACCCAACCTCGGGGGGCCAAACGCCTCCTGCCGGAGGTTATACGCCGGGGTCGTGCGGTCCATGGCCCTCTACGGCGCCCCTGTGTGGGCGCCGAACCTGATGCGGCGGCCCGCTCGGGCGCTGCTCACATCACAGAGGGTCATGGCGATCCGATTGATACGCGGATATCGCACGATATCCGGGGAGGCGGCGAACCTCCTTGCCGGATTACCGCCGTGGGATCTGGAGGCGAAGGTGCTCGCGCGCGTGTTTTGTTTGCGCGCGGAGGCACGTCGCCGGGGCGAAACTCCGCTGGCGCACCAGATTAATGCGTGGCGGGATGAGCTCCGGCGTGATCTCATGGCGAAATGGCAGCAACGACTGTTGCAACCGAAGGCTGGGCTCGCTGTCATTGCAGCGGTAAGTCCCCTCTTTGAGGAGTGGCTTGAGAGACGCTACGGCGTCCTCACCTACCGCCTGACGCAGGTGCTTACCGGACACGGAAGTTTCGGTAGGTTCCTGTTTCGGATTGGGCGGGAGGAAACGCCCGGGTGTAATCACTGCGAGGATCGCCCGGAGGACACGGTGGAGCATACGGTGGCGGTGTGTCCTGCGTGGACTGAGCACCGCCGTGTCCTCAGGAATGTGATCGGCGACGGCGACCTCTCGCGTCCGGCTCTGGTTCAGACCATGGTACGGAGCGAGGGGGACTGGGATGCCGTCTCCTCCTTCTGCGAAGCAGTCATGCTAGCTAAGGAGGAGGCGGAGCGCGTGAGGGAACGAACCTCCTCACGACCCGGCCGTCGCGAGAGACACTCCGGGCGTCGGGGATCGCGAGACGATCTCCGGCCACCGTAAGCACGGGCCTGCGGACGGCTAGCATGGGTGACTCGCCGCCCGACCAGAACCAGGCCCGTGCGTACGGCGCGTCGCGTTCCGCGCGCGCCTCAAGGAGCCATCAGACCACCACAGATGGGGCCTAACAAGGCTGATGCCGATACGGAGCCGCGGAAGACTTAACGGGTTGCCGGGGCTCCGGTTCGAAGTGCAGGTGTAGGAACGGGGTGGTTTTTAGTCAGTAAGAGTCTGACACTCCCTCCCGCCTCACCCAGGCGGGAGGAGTCATAGGATGATTTTCCCCCCTCAAAAAAAAAAAAAAAAAAAAGGTTTCCTCACGGTGTTTTCCTTCACCGTTTGTCAGTGGTGTCTAGGTAATCTTAGAAAGTACGTAATTATAACTCGGAAAAAGTCACATTGGTACTTGCCGTTGGTAGGTTTCGAACCCGCACTCTCATGTATGAGAAGCGGGCGTCTTAAACCTCCGAGACACCACGACGTTGTAAAAGTTAAATGATAATGATACTAAATAAAATTGAAACGTGGGTGGACGTGAAGAAAAATTAGTAAGAATGTTTTATTAGTTGTATATGTATTTGAAATTAATAAAGATTAAATAGAAAGAAAGAAAAAGCTTTATTTTACACAGAAAAAGCTAAAAACAGGTGACATACACAGATTATACAGTTCATAAATACTAATGGGTACATTATTATCATGTCCCTAGTCTGCGGTGAAATGGGACCAGTTCAGCAAATGCGAGACAGGGCGCTGGTATTTTACCCCTTGGACGAACAAGCCACCAATCGGACAACAATAAGCAATTAGCAAATTAAATTAATTACTAAGGCTGGGTTGCACCAACTTACTTTAACAATAACAAACGTCAAAATTTCTGTTAAAGTATCGGTTAGGTCAAAAAGACGTTGCACCAATTGACAAATTGGTAAATAACGTCATAACTTTAACTATAACTTTAATTTCTCTGGTTACTGTTAAAGTTAGTGTTAAAGCACACATTATAATAGGTACATATATAATATCAAAAACGGGTAGTGGTTAAGCAGAGATTAACACTGCTAAGTTAATATACAGCGTCTACAGTCTCTCTTCTTTTTCCAGCCGTTATCCCAAGCTTGAATTACTACGTGGTGTTCTCAATAAGTTCTCTTTTTCCACTCTTTCCTGTCAGATGCCTTAATAAGTTTAAAGTAATCGTAACGAGTACGCGTGGCCGGCTCTAATGAACCAACCAATCAGAACGCATCACATCACTAAAAACTCTATTTTCTTTCATATCATTTCCATTACTGACTGCCTCGTTGGCCGAGTGGTCGCAAGTGCGACTGCCGGGCAAGGGGTCTCGGGTTCGATTCCCGGGTCGGGCAAATTACTACTTACTGGGTTTTAAAAAATTCTCAGTGGTAGCACGGAGTCTGGAATTGTGCGCGGTATATGGCAATAGGCTCACCCCCTATTACATAAATAGTGAAAAGTGTGTGTTACATTGTACAGTAGCATTAAGTGCCGTAATGTGCACCTCTGCCTACCCCTTTGGGGATAAAAGGCGTGATGTTATGTTATGTTTTCATTTGCATTACTCTAACTTTAAACATAGTTACAATACAACCGCGATGTCTAACCAAAATGAAAAATGCAGTTTAAAAGAAAACTATCCAAACAAAGTATTTTCATTTGACAGCAAAGGTTGTCCATTGATGAAGGTGGGCGATGATTGAAGGGTTTCTGGGTCAAACACAATATCGCCACTTATGGCCTTAGATAAGTCGCCCACTGAAACAGGTGCTGTGGGCGAAATCCCTTTCAAAATTATTTGAACTTATCTATCGTTTACCTTATCTGACTGTGAATAAATTACTATATGTAAAATGTTACTTGTATGTTACCAAACTAACGATCTCGACTCCTACATTAGCATCCGGGACACATCAAAACACAACAGAATCTGAACACTCATAATAACTTATAATGGTTAGTGCATGAGTAAGACAGGCTTATCCAACATAACATATTACATACACAGTGTAACACCCACTTTTCACTATTTATATTATGAGTCCCATGTAATAAGGGGTGAGCCTATTGCCATATACCGGGCTAAAATACAAACTCCGTGCTACTACAGAGATTTTTTCAAAAAACAGTAATACTTTGCCCAACCCGGTAATCGAACTTGAGACCCCTTGCCCGACAGTCGCACTTGCGACCACTCGGCCAACGAGGCAGGCTTATCCAATATGATGTAAAATACAAATATCAAAAAAAAATATTATTTACATATACTGGTTCTGTCTTCCACCATTAGCAAGGCGAGACAACATCTAACGCCCCTAGTCGCAACTTCCATTTAACTTCGTTTACGTTAACCGGTGCAACAAGGGCTGCGCACGCGCATGCGAACTTGACATTGTCTATTCTCGCGCCGGAAGCCGCCCGTACACGCCGGAAACGGCCGCCCTTCAAAGGGGTAACATTGTTTCGGAGAACGTAAGCGACAAACAAACACATTTGTACTCACAGTTAATTTCGTAATAAACTTTGGTCTTTCCGCTTAAAGTAAACTGATACATTGTTGCATTGTTTCAGTCGAAATGCACATACGTGGGCACCTGGAATAAAACTAAATTCCGTTTTAGAACCCATTTACTGCCTGAAATACTAAATGTGACTTCAAACCCCTTCTCATTAGTTCCCCAGGTCCTGTGCAGTCATGAGGCTCTTGTCCGCTAATGCCAAAAATATATATTTTTTTTTATAGCATACGCAGACGGATCACCTTATGGTAAGCAATCGGCGCCGCCCATGGACACTCGAAACACCAAGGCGTTACAAATGCGTTAACGGCCTTTTGGGAATTGGGAATTTGAAGATGTGGAGGATTCGGGGATTCGGGAGATGGGGACTAGGGAGGGGGGTAATTTGGCCTCCGGTAACCTCACTCACACGACGAAACAACGCAAGTGTTGCTTCACTTCGGTTTTCTGTGACGCCGTGGTATCACTCCGGTCGAGCCGGCCCATTCGTGCCGAAGCATGGCTCTCTCACACTTAAAATTCAGTCAATCAATTCAGAATTGTGACATAGATCCACTGAAAAGTTTACTGCATCACGTATAAAATATAGACCCCTTACTAACAAAACGAATGACTCAATAAGAGTACTCCATGATGCAGTTGATTAAATTTATTCGTAAATTTATAAAAGTCTCACTATCTAAAAAGCCTTCTATCCAACAGTTTTACCACCACAAAATGTTCCGAACGATCCGCTCCACCTAATCACTACCACTGTTATATTATAATAAATACACCAATTAAATTAATAAACTTCTTCCTACTCCTAGCCAAGTCGTGAGAGTCTGCGACCACAGATGATCAATATTATCATCCAAACTTTTGTGCTACAACAAGGGAATATCAAAAGGACCAATTTGAACAAAAATTAAAATCTCTCTTATGATAATTATAACAATGTGCTTCGATAGATATTGAAAAATATTTATAAAATATGAAAAATAAACTAAGCCACAAAGGTAATATTTATCACATAGGTAATTTTGTCTCAGTTTTTCTATCTGCAAATTATGCACATACATACCTAGTAATTTGAGTACGGAATGTGTCATCTAAAGGGATCAACTAAATCAACTAAAGGGCTGTGGATTTAACTTAATACTTTTTTTGGTTAAAATAAATGAATAGTCTTCACATTCACATATTAATGTGTTGTGTTAGTATCTCCCTAGTAAGTAAGAATGTAGATACCTACCCTTTCGTGGTACTTCTGAAATCTTCCTTCTGCGTGTGAGGCATTGTGTAGCCATATGCGATGGATGCAGTGCGTGCACGCATCTGCCCGAGATTCCCACACCCCGCCATTTTTTTGATTACGGATGTACTTACGTAATGCCGAATGATGAGGATTGTTTTATTATAACTCGGAAGTTGAGACAAGATGCGAGGAAGAAAGGAAGTACTTCTTTGATGTTTATTCCTTTCACCTAAGTACTTTCGCAAGTAAACACACTGCACACATACTTCGTTCATTATAAACTATGTATGGTTTGTCATAAACTACGGTAAAGAAAAACAGAACAAATCTCAAATCATACAAAAAAATAACAATCTACTGTAATATAAAATGTAATCGGTGACCTCAAGGTACACCAAACGGATGTCTAACGTGCATCCAAAAAGAGCAATTCAAATAAACTTTATTACTTAGTAAAATATTTAACTACATATTTCGCAACAACAGCAATACATACTTGTATTAGGTACCAACTGTTGTTGCCTACACACTATACAACCATCGACACTGACCTCAAACGAGTTTGTGAATAAACGTTATTTATTATTGCACATTAACAACGGAAACGTAAACAAATAAATAAAAATAAATTATCCGACATGAATTAAAAGACATCGACATTCTAACAACTTTAAGGTAGGCGTGATTCGATACGCCAAAAACGAATTTGTTCGAAATACAAAAATATGCGAGTTGCACAGGTGGCAAATCTCAGAGTTCCCACAGATCACAATAGATTTTTTTATAAGACCACGCCAAGTGGCATCTCGCCTCTCATAGAGCCAAAAAAAATAATGAGGTTAGGGATGGTATTACAGGAGTAGTGTGGGTTATATCGACAGGCATTTGGGCTAAAAATGATTTACAGCCACTTAGGTCAATTTAAAGGTTTTCGGGAATGTTTCTATTACCGATTGATTATCCAGCTCTCTGTCGTGTTTAAGAAAACATTATGTGTGGATAGACACAATGTTTCACCGATGACAAGTACTACCTAGATACCAAAATTGTCAATCAACCTTATGGTTCCCTACAATATACTATGTATGCACACTCCCAAGTGTTACGTTTCGTTACTAAAATAAGCGGAAACTCGAGCCTATCTGAGTACCTACTTAATTCTTATTGTAGAGATATATCTCATGCATCTGCTGTTTCCAGTGCTCCGTGTATTTATCGAGACATCGATAAATCGATTGATATCAAAAGCACATCTCTAAAAGTCGATACGTAATAGTTCCGCACTCCCATACATTATGACAGCAATCGAAACGGGAGCAGCGCGACACAATGGCGTACGTAAATACACGGAAACAGAGCTAATGAAGTAGGAACACGAACTGGCGGGAAAACATGTACTTATTATACTTGCGTAATTAACCGCCCACGTCAGTATTGTCTTGTCAGGCTGCTGTAGCATTAACTCAAGTCTAAAATACTTGGTAAACTTTTATGGAGACAGAGAGAGGTTGCAGTTTCCTTTGTTTGCAGTTTTACCTATTTAAAATTTAGAATTGTAATGACGCTGCTCATGTTTTAAGTCAGCAAAAATGGTTGGTCTAAATTATTGTCGTTGAAATATTTGTCCATTAAAATAGGCAGATAACAATAAATACGTGGATCGAGTAACGCCTGAAAGTGATCGAGGAACTTCGATCGTTTTTGAGAATGCTCAACTGTTTTTGATCAGAAGCTCGATCAGAAGATCAAGCACGCCTTTGAACGCCCCCGAAGATGATCGAGTGATCTTAAAAATAATTGAGCGTTCTCAATCACTTTCGAATGGCTTGAAAACTAAGGAGCTTCCTTGATCACTTTCATGTTGGTTCGAAAAGTAAAGTGTGTGTGTCTGTTTATTTGTCTGTGTTTCATGGCAAAGAACGACAAAATATTGATGTGGTTTAGTTTAAGGCATGGCTACCCTTGAGATGCGGACTATTTGTGACTAACAAAAAAAATCGAGCTTCACTATTCTTCATTAAAACATTACGCTACGACTGCGACTAATAGGAGCCGACCATCAGGTAACACTGCGAAGGTGTAACTAGTAGTAGATAAATAAATGACGCCCTGCTCTCTTTCTTACCTAATCAGGATGAGTAATCGACAATACATTGTTGTGGATTACTTTGTTCGCATTTTGTAATGCAACAACAGCTATGATTGAGCAAGACGAAGGTGACACCTTCGATGATCGTTCAGACAAACAATCGGTAATCATTGCTGAATGATTCATTAGTCACGCATCATTAACTCGTAATAGGTAAATCGATACTCGTATTGTTTAATATCGGATGCAATGATCGTCAAATGTCAGTCAAAGGGCACCATAAATAAATGCTCTAAATTTATGCCCTTGATATGAAAAGCCATAAAACTAATTATTAGGTATCAATAATCTAAGTGTGGGAGAGCCATGCTTAGACACGAATGGGCCGGCTCGACCGGAGTGATACCACGACCTTACAGAAAACCGACGTGAAACAACGCTTGCGTTATTTCGTTGTGTGAGTGAGGTTACCGGAGGCCCAATTACGCCCTTAGGGGGGGCTTCCTCAATCTCCCAATCCCTAAATCCCCAACGATCCACAAACTCCTAATCCCCAAAAGGCCGGTAACGCACTTGTAATGCCTCTGGAGTTCCAGATGTCCATAGGTGACGCCGATTGCTTACCATCAGGTGATCCAACTGCTCGTTTACCGGCTTATGTCATGTACCTAGTTGTTTTATTTTACGAGCTTTCAGTTCACCACTATTCAAAACTTCCTAGTTGAAGGTATGTTTAGTTTTCAGGACGAGTGATGAATTTCCAGATTCCGCTAAAACTTCTAAACATTTAAGATGAACATTTTAATAATTGACCCACTCAAAATGAAAAGAATATTATTCGGAACCCTTCAGTCGGTTGCAGGCACAATAATATTGTAATTAGGTACCTACAAATAATAATTATAACAGTATGTTTACCAGACTTGGAGTTTGCAACGACATCTATCTGTTGTGGTAGTAAGTGTCAGTCTCTTGCTTCAATCATGATTTGGTGGCAGCACAAGAATTGAGGAACCATTGAGGAACATTGAATTTGACATTTTCATTTCAAATGACATTGACAATCAAAAATAACATTACAAAAGAAAACATTGAATTGATGTCTAATCTGTATAATAAGAATATGTGAAATGTGAAGATGGTTGAATTTATTATTAAAATTAAATGTTTTGCTAGATCAACTTGTTGATAAACGTGTTTTGTTTATTCCCTGCAAGAATATGTTACTGCAGTAATAATTGCGTAGTATCTAAATAATGAAATCCCTTGGGAATATTAAGGGGTTTGTCTGCAATCTAATGGGATTATCAGATGATACAGAACCAGTTAGAAAACGTTTTAAATGCAACAGGTTTGACAAATAAACAGTTTCATGAAATGCTCAGACGAAAAAGTAAGAAGTTCGCAATTACAATCCAAACTTATCTATCCTTTTTCAGGGTTTATGACGATTTCTCATCAGATGAAGAAGTACCGGCTCTAAGATCCAACTGGACTTTAAGATCCAAAAAAATTAAACTTAACTTACTAAACAAAGAAAAGAAGAAATCAATAAAAAGTTCTACCATGAAAGCCTCGAAAGTTCTTCAAATATTGTCAGAAAATAAAGAATTATCAGTTACAAGAACCTCTACAACAGTGCAACCTGTGGCTGATGAGAACATGGCAGGCTGTAGCGGAAGTATTGACGTAAATATTAGTTTTATGTTTAACGAAATTTAAATGTTACCGTATTTAGCCCTCTGATTAATTGATTCCTTGGAGCACAGCAATCAGGGTGCCATCACAACATATAACAAGTAACTATTTATTCAACTTCCCGAACATATTATTTGCTTGTTGTCATACATAACTTTATCATAGTAGGATTTAAATACATGGGCATTATCAACATGTAGTTTTGGCTACTTATTATTTTCACATAATATTTCAGGTTACAAAACCCTCAAAGAAATTAAATGAAACATATGAAATTATATCAGATGATGAAGTTGATTCGAATTTTACAAAAGTTAGGGATACAGAAAATTTAAGCGATACAGAGATGATAAATGACTCATCAATAAATCTAGAAGAAAATGATAATCAAACTGAGTCAGATAGTTTTGACGTATGGCTGAAGAAGTTGAATGCTAAACACAAAGCCTATATGGAAAACTCGCGAAAATCTATCAATGCTATACTTCAGAAGTATGCTTCTGTACCAAAAGTGTGTGCGGACTATGAAACTCCCAGCTATAGATCCAGCACCAATGAAAATCTGCAGTCAGAATCTAATGCCAATTATAATAAAACAGACTTTACATCCAATAAAAAATCAAACACTACTTATACAAACTTTGAAGTAGCTGACATTCCTCGTAAAACACCTGACAAGTTGAATACAGACTATATTGAACAAAATCTGGCTGAAACTTTCAAGATGGAAACCTTTGATGAATGGATCTCCAAGATAAAATCAAAATATAAATTTAATTTGCAAATTCCAGAAAGCACAGTTAGCAAAACATTGAATATGAAAAATGAAGAAAATATATTACAATCACAAAAACAACCATGCCAAGATTGGTTGACGAAACATAAAACTGAAGAGTCTCAAGTAATTAATTCTAATGAAAATATTGTATTGCGAGTGAATAATAAACAAAATCAATTTAGCTTGAACCAACCAAGCTGTTCAAAAAATCAAATTAAATTAGACTCTGAGGGCCAAGACACTCTACAAGAATCAGTAGAAAAACTTCTCACAGCACCACAAAAGTCTATGATTGCATCCAAAACGAAAGACGCAAAAAATGAGGTGTATTCATCTGAAGCTGACCTTATCTTAACTAATTTACGGATGAATAGATTAGAGACAGACCTAAGAACATTACAAAATTCTATAGAAAAATCAATTAGTTCAAAGTTTAAGAATGACCTGACTGAAACAAAGAAAAATGATGAAGATCAAGAAACTTTAGACCTACCAGATATAACTCCAGAACAAAACGAATTAATTGACACAGCTCTTAACTCAACACCACCAGACAAAGTACTTATAGAGAAATTCAAATTAAAGATATACAAGTAAGTATTGTTTGATATTAATTTTACTTAATAAAACACACATTATAAAGTAATGTAAATGCTTTTCTTTCTATTTTAGGGAAGATTTGGAAACTCTTTCAGAACATAACTGGTTAAATGATAAAGTAATTGATTTCTACATGAACCTCATAATGCAGAGGAGCGAGGAACAGAATAACTTGCCAAAGGTGTATGCTATGAACACATTGTTCTATCCTAAGCTTATGAAGAGTGGACATGCTGGACTTAAGAGGTGGACAAGAAAGGTACTAAAATTAATCAGTAAATATAAAGTATTGTATTTGATATATATTATTGATATTTTATACGAAAAAGTGACTATATTTTATAGGTGGATATATTTGCGTACGACCTCCTCGTGATTCCAGTACATTTAACGAACCACTGGTGTGTCAGCTTCATAAACTTCCAAACACGTAAAATTGAGTACCTTGACAGCCGAGGGAAAAGCAAACGGCCCTGTTTGATTGCGCTGTTGCAGTATCTGAAGGATGAACATCAAGATAAGAAGGGGGTGCCTTTTGATGATAGTGGCTGGGAGACAGAGTGCCTCAAAGTGAGTTTACAGTTAGAATGATTACAAGCATAAGCAGTCAGTGCTAGCTAATTCATATCTGAAGCGTCGTCGATAGTCGCCTCTTCGGGTCGATTTTCCCTCATTGTTTTTCGTTGTATAGTCTTATTTAGAGGCAAATTAGGTTGATTTTAAATTATTACTGAATTTGTCTCTTGGCTTTAAATCTACATATTTCCAGAGTAGATGCACATATTAAAAATGTAACACCAACTTTCCACCAGGTAAAAATTGCCTAGAATTGATATATTTTGATTTTTCAGGACATTCCAGAGCAAATGAATAGCAGTGATTGCGGCATTTTCGCGTGCACGTTTGCGGAGTTCTCGTCCCGTAACGCGGCCTATACGTTCACGCAGGCACACATGCCCTACCTGCGTCGCAAGGCCGCGCTTGAGATACTCACCGGGAAACTACTGCTCTAGTCATGGTAGTCATTTTCACAAATAGATGATTAAACCTACTACAAACTGTTATGGCCAATGAATCTAATCATGTGCCTATACAGTATAAAATTGTACCCAATTATGGGTAAGTGATATAATTTATTTATTTATTAAATTGTTCTTTATCTTATCAAGCTTATACATTAGGTTCATCATTAGTATGTTAGGTATTAAGAAGTGTTGTGATAACATATTGTCACATAGTCACATTAGATTTCCATTTATTACTATTTATACTAATGTATAGTAACAACATGGCAGGTACAGTGGCAAGGCCACCGGCTACTGCTTAAAGTGCCGCGGTGTCGATTCCCGCACAGATAAAATCTAGATGTATATTATCTAATGTGATATTAAAATTTTATACATTTATAATTTAGTCACGACATGGGAGATCTTCCTGGCGTGGGGACATACCTTTTTTTAATAAAAAAATTAATAAAACAAACATTTATTAGTGAACAATAACTGGTCTGAAAGTAAAGAATAATTAACAAAAAAGGAATAATCTTCCATAATATAATCTGATTTGTAAAATATCAACATTATACCTAAAAGCTAAAAACATACTTTGTAAAGGAGTATTTATATGAAAGTATTTGTCAAATAAATACAAGTATTTAGTTTAAAAAAATACAAGCTCATTGGTTTTTTATTTCTGTCCGATTCTAACTTACAATATAGTTTCACTTTACTTATTGTACTACTATTTGCCTCATTCATCTACCATTTACAAAAACAATGAAGAATTGATAATTGGCTTCAACTAAACTTCTGACTACTAAATTCAACTAATATTTACAATTTGCAACATCAAAGTTGATGTTTAAACATGTCATAGAGTACTGAGCAGAGCCTGTACAGTGGTAGACCGACCACAGTGAAGTAATCACCTTCCACTCGCTCCACAAATGTGCCTCCAACTCCTTGGATGCCATAGCCCCCTGCCTTATCCCTAGAAGAATAACCACAGATTAAGTGATTACTAATAGTCACTAACATGTTAAAGGTTGCATCAGTCACCAGTGGCCAACCAAAGAGAATTTGCATTCAACAGTTTTCAGTCGGCAAAATCAAACACAAATTCAATAAAACTTACATGTGTTTACCTTAGTCACTAACATGTTAAAGGTTGCATCAGTCACCAGTGGCCAACCAAAGAGAATTTGCATTCAACAGTTTTCAGTCGGCAAAATCAAACACAAATTCAATAAAACTTACATGTGTTTACCTTCTTAATGGGAGTTTGCAAAGGTCTTAGATATATAATTAGATTAAATATTCCATGTATAAAACTTACATAGGTTCTCCAGTAGCTATATAACCTCTGATTTGCTGCTCATCCAGTTTGCCAAAGAAAACATCAGTTTTCTCAGTGAACTTCACAATATTATCTGAGGCTTTAATAACAACTCCTGTATACACAGTATGGCCTCTGCCTGATAGACTGAAAATAAAAAAAAAACATTCAAATCACCCATTTTCTACTCATAGAGGTACCTTGTTCTATCCGAAGATTTAAAAAGAATTTTTTTTTTTTCATTACCGAGATAACATCTCGAATGCTTCAGTCTCTGAAGTAGGTTTACCAAACATCTCTGTCCCCAAAGTGAC
The DNA here is from genome assembly GCA_902850265.1 of Spodoptera littoralis. Taxonomy (NCBI): domain Eukaryota; kingdom Metazoa; phylum Arthropoda; class Insecta; order Lepidoptera; family Noctuidae; genus Spodoptera; species Spodoptera littoralis. The sequence continues at coordinate 673,120 of LR824536.2, read as the reverse complement.
CATAGTATCAGCCCCTATAACCACATCTGGTTTGTGTCCCTCCGCTGTTAATCTGGTCTCAACTTCTAAAACTTTCTGTAATGCTGTTTCTTCAACAAATTCCCCAAAACTTTTAAATGCATTTGGATCAAGGTTCTCTTCGAATAATGATGGGCGCAAGCCAACTTTGAGACCCTGGAAAGTAATGTGATGGTTACAATTTGTATGCTTTTTTAATGATGATCAGCTGAAACGCTAGGAAAGATGTTTCATTATGAAGATTTTATTATTCAATATAATATTTCTTTGCCTCTTCATTACGTACAATATTTTCGACAAGTTCTTTTCGTCTAGGAGAACCGCTCGCTAATATGATATTTTTTTGCTTCAAAATATGCATTATTGGCTGCAACATTTTTATTTATTAAACACGTTTACTTATAGTATAGTAAATTTTTAGTGTAGTCAAACAAATGTAGTGATTTATTACGAAATTTAGGTTTTAAAAAATACTTATAGGTAAACAAAGACACGTTTTGTCGGCATACCAATTTACCAAACCAAAAAGTTTTGTTTTGACTTAAGTCTAGCTGTCAAAGTCACTACTTCAGAGTTCAGAGATGTCAAGTCAATGAGTCTTCTATTTATATATTTCCTTTGTCCTATGTTCATGTCCAGTGTCCTATTTCTATCCATCAATAGTACACAGTATTTTGTTTAGCGGCTAGGACGTTGAACGTACTCGTTTAGCGATATAGATAAGCAGTGGTAGACCAGTATTTGCATTTTACTCTGGGTATTGATTTTTTGAAATAAAAAATCGGGAATAAGAATTTTTATTGTTTCAAAAATATTCAAAACAGTAGTAGTTATATAAATTATGTTATTCAAAACTTGAAACTTATTAAAATTGTTACATAATTATATATACATCCTTTTAAATGTCATGAGAAAAATGACAAAGTCGATTAACAATCGACTAAAATTACCACAAACAACATACTAACTATTTGCAACTGGTGGGTTACCCTATTGTTGTAATAGAAAAAGGTTTTGTCTATGGTGTTGCACAGTTGTCTTGTATTGAGGTTGTGTAGCGTTTTTTGGCATTTTAGTTAGAAAGGCGACGAAAATAGGTGATGGAAACATAATTTATTGAAAATGAAGTCCGTAGTGGCTTATGTTCGTAATCTTCTGGGTTGGTGTGATGAAACTCCACCGATAAGAACAAGCTTCAAACGAGACAGGTATGACATGACATTACATGTTTACAACATTCGTTATGGCGGCAAAGTCGATGTAAAATAATTCTTATTACTGTGAAGAAATACCACAAAATGTTTAGAGTACCGCTAAAAGTAGCATCTAAGTTTTGGAAGTGGGTCATTACGTTTTTGAATACACGAATAACAAAGCGACTCAAAAGTTAACACGTTTTGTTGGTTTACAGGGCCGACGATGAATTGTCGTCCGACGATGATTTACCGGCCCTCAAGAGACTCAAGCAACTGAAGAGAACTAATTTCCCCGACATCATGGCTTCGAATGGTAATTATTTTCACTTGTAACTGTTAAATACGTGTTTGGTAAATAGAAGACTAACCTAATAAGTATTTCGCACAAACACATACAAACCTCATTTTGTTTGCACAAACAAACAAAATGTGTATAATAGTGTAACTAGATATATGTATTATGAAAACAATTCTCACCTACAAATTAGTTCAAATATTATTTTTTACAGAAGACTGGGAGAAGCAGGAAAACCAAAATAAAAATGTTAGATATATACCAATACAGATAGAAGGTCACGCTAGTACATCAACACCCAATGAGTCACTCAACAAGAGCAGAGTGAGGACTGTGCCTATTCAATTGGTGGGTTTGTCAGAGAACGGACCAGCCACACCGTCAAGAAAACCTAGGAAACATACACCTGTGAGGCCTGTTATACATGCATTAATAGATGATGAAAATGATGATACAGATGTAAGTACTTAAATTGTTTATGGAGGAAATGTTATTTTTTCCTTGACTATTTAATGTTTTAATGATTTGATTTACTTATAATTTCTCTGAATTTTAGGTGACTTGGGTAGAACCAAAAGCAGAGAACCCACCCAAAAAGCCTACAAAAGTATACATTGACTTAGATGAAGAGGATGATCATCATGACAATAATCAGCATGAAGATGATGTTATCTTTATTAAGAAAGTGTCAACTCCACCCCCATCTAGACCATACCAATACTTCCTCAGTAAAAATAGCCATGATACTACTGACGGAACTGTAGAGGAGCCAGTCTTTTATAAGTTAAGTCGGAAGCCAACAGAACGGAGCTTGATGAATATGTCACCCAAAACATTTACAAAATTCAAAGCCCCTCCTGGCATCACAAAGTCTTATAAAAAGGCTCCAACTCCCCTACCAAGGTGGATGCAACCATCAAAACCAACCACATCGAATCTCTCATCGTATTCTAGAAATAGATTTTTAGGTCTCAATGGCAACTCTAGGTCAACAATATCAGAAGTATTCAATTTAAATGAAAAGAAAAATTATCAAGAACTTATTCGGCGAGTTGCAGCTTCAATGAAACCAATGGCGACAGGGAAACCAATTGATATAGTAAATCTAGCTGATGATGCTGCTTCCTTCAGGCTAACACAGAAAACACAAAGAAATGCTCTAAATGAAATTAAATTTGTAGAAAAAGGATTAGCTGCTGAAAGAGACAATGATGCATCAAAAGAATATGATCCCATCACAGTGGCATCCATAAACTCATCCGATTCAGAAGTAGAAGTAGTTCCATCAGAATCATCTACTACATCTTCTCAGAGGATTGATCCTATCAACACATTAAAAGACTCATATAGAGATAAGGCCATTACTGGAGGAGATTGGCTTTTAAAATTAGAATCAAAATATAAGAAAAAGAAACAAGAGACACAGGCAAAGCTAAAAGATGCAACGCGTGAGTCTGATATCATATCAAAAGTAAATAGTGAACAAAGTATTGCTCACCTGGAGCATAAACTGAAATATGAGCTGAGTATACCAGAGAGTCTGTTTGAGGAGCCACAGCCCACTGTAGAGCTACCGGCTCTGACTCCAGAACAAGAGAAATTAGTGAACAGAGCACTGGGACCAGGACCTCCTGGACAGATGCTTGTAGAGAAATTCAACTTGAGGATACACAGGTAAATTTTCATCTCATTCTTGTTTTATGTTTAGCTAAGAAAACTGAAATTAGAGTAAAGTTTATTCTGCACTAGCTACTTCCGCGCGGTTTCACACGCTCTGCTCAGCTCCTATTGGTCGTAACGTGATGTTTTATAGCCTATTGAGGATGGCTTGATAAATGCGCTATCCAACACTAAAAGAATAATTCAAATCAGACTTGTAGTAACGGAGATTAGCACGTTCGTACAAACAAACAAAAAACAAACACTTCCGCTTTATATATAAGATTTATTTTACATTTATTTATATTATGAATTAATTAATCACAACCCTTTCAGGCGGGACCTGCAAACTCTAACAGGCCTTAACTGGCTGAATGATGAAATAATAAACTTTTATATGAACCTGCTGATGCAGAGGAGTGAGGAACGCAAAGACTTGCCGAAGGTGTATGCCACTAACACATTCTTCTATCCTAAGCTCATGCAGAGTGGACAGGCTGGTCTTAGGAGGTGGACGAGAAAGGTAAGCAGCCCTTTTATCATTAAACCCTTTGTTTATTATACCTTACTTAATAAATTATTGTAAGTAATTCCTAAATGAAAATGTTTTAGGTGGATATATTTGCGCACGACCTCCTGGTGGTTCCCGTGCACTTGGGCGTGCATTGGTGCCTCAGTATCGTGGACTTCCGCGCAAAGAAAATCAACTACCTTGACAGTATGGGGGGCCGCAACCAGGCCTGTCTGGACGCACTGTTACAGTATCTCAGAGACGAACATCAAGACAAGAAGGGGGCGCCGTTCAATGACAGTGGCTGGAAGACTGAATGCCTCAAGGTAAATAAAAAAATCCTTTTTTTTTGCTCTTTTAAAGTTAGGTTAAGATAATGTGAAATATTTTATAATATTTCAGCAAGTTATGTGCTGTCTTCAATAATTTTAAATATCTATATATATAAAAGAAAGTCGTGTTAGTTACACCACTTATAACTCAAGAACGGCAGAACAGATTTGGCTGAAAATTGGTAGGGAGGTAGCTTAGAGCCAGGAGACCGACATAGGATACTTTTTAACCAATTTTTTTTTTACTTTTTACCAAAATCACGAACGGGGACGGGAAGAAATGGGATTACGCGTACGAAGTCGCGGGCAGAAGCTAGTAGTATAATAATGTATAGCATTTGCGATGGTAGTATGTGGATTTGACTCCAAAAAAATGTACATATTCCCACTTTCTTTCACAGGACATTCCACAGCAGATGAACGGCAGTGATTGCGGCATGTTCGCGTGCACGTTTGCGGAGTTCTCGTCCCGTAACGCGGCCTACACGTTCACGCAGGCACACATGCCCTACCTGCGTCGCAAGGCCGCGCTTGAGATACTCACCGGGAAACTACTGCTCTAGACCAGTCAATGGTGTGTCTCCATGTTAGTGATATATTTATTTTATTTGCGAAGTTGAGTGCATCCTATGTTTTACGAACTGTACTTATCAGTGCCAGAATGGTGTTTCCTCGTGAAAAGTGTTGTTCTAATAAGTTGGATGTATGGTGATCTCTAGAAGAAACCATTGTCACTGCGCTGTATATAATTAATTTTGTTTATGATATTTTTACTATTGTATTCTATCTTGCGAATTTTCTTAAGTGTTGTGGCAAAATAATCTAAAACTTTATCGATTTGTAAATAGTTTTATTAAATTTTGATGTTCCACAATGAATATTAAGGAATGTTGAACAAATGTAAATAAAAACATTAATGCATATTTACGTGGGTGGACATTATATGTAATGGGGTCATTGTCATTAACCATAACTCATTAACAATGAAGAGTTAAGAGAGTTATTGTCTGTAATAAGTTAGAGAATACACGTTAACGATATTTCCGATAAGACATCGCCAATTTAAATTAAAGGAATTTTAATTATACCTAAGCAAGTATGGAAAGATTATTAGAAAATAAATGTAAAATAAATAAATCACTAACAAAAATAAATTTTAACTAAAACAAATGGACATATTGTCGGTTTTAAGTCTGAGATGATTGTTTATAATATATTAAGTAAGTTAAAAGCTGGTTATATTTAAAATTTGAATTTATTTGTATAATTTCATCAGTAGGATCTTCAAGGTTTTGTGGGTAACATGTGTTGATTTTGAAATTCCATAAGGTTGCACATGTAACGAGCACGGCTCCGGCACGACGTTTCGAATTTGCCCACCGCTACATGCCAGCGCGCGAGTTGTAAGCGCGCCGGCCGCAACGTGGTAGCTTTTTGTCACCACGCCTAGGACATACACGTCTGTGGGTTACGAATACGATGCGGCGTTGTTTCGATTGCGATTGGCGGGCGGATCGCTGGCGGCGCGCTGTCGGCTCGCTGGCGGCGCGCAGTAAGCACGCGGTGCCTCAACTACAACTCGAGAAGACCGGGCCTGACCACACGCCATCAGCTTTTTGAATTGACGTTATGAAAATATCATACGACATACCATTTAAAGTTTATATTTAAATGACAACTTAATTGCTGGGTTGAAGCCGAGCCGGAGCCATGCTTATTAGGTGTTGCGAAGACCTTTAGTTGTCCAGATTACCCCATTATAAATGCAATGTTTTTGACCAAGTCTTCATGTCAAGGCAATATATGGGCGGTGTTGATATCTTTACAATACTTTTGCGGACCTTATAAAGATTCGAAAAACTAAGTAAAGTAACTCTTTATGTACATAAAAATATCTTCCATTCCCTTGTAAGTATAAGAATCAGAAATATAAATCACTGAAGTCTTTAAAGCTGACTTAGTAAGATCATCTTTGCAAGTTTCTTCAACATAAACATGAACTTATTTTGGGTACTGTTGAAAATAGGATCAGGATTAGTTATGCAGAATCTTACACGAATCGTACAGGCTTCAATTTAAAGCATTTAATATATTGAACTTGGTTTTATTATTATCGTTACAACAGTACCTAAAAGATAGTTATACTGAGTACTGTCACCAGTCACGAGACTACAATGTACTTGTCGCTCCTTATGTTAATTTGCAAGTTCCCGTGACAAACAGACAGACACTTAGGGTAATCTTGTTAATAGCTTTGTGATAAAAAAGTATATTAATGTATGTGATGAGTGCATGCACATAATGTGGAGTTGTAGATATAAGTAAGATAGATAGTGTATGGTATGATGCATGTTTTGCTAAGTTTGGACGGAATCTTAATTTAAATGTATTTTAAAAGACCGATGCTAATTAATGACTGCGATTATATTTGTACAAATAATTAGACATTGCAGTAGACCTCATCTCCGTATGACGTCATCCTAGAGATACGACGCCACAGTTTTATGAAATAGTTATACTATGTGACACATTTTTCATTCCTGTTTACTTATCTTCCAAGAAGAACTCGTTTTTTTACTATTTTCTAAGTCCCAAATAATTTATGAAGTATGTTTGGAGGCATGTTTGTCTGTTTGTCATAGTAACAATTTAGTCTTAGCGTTAAGTATCTGTCTGTATTATAAAAATATAGTTAAGTTACACTAACTTAATTCATAATAATTATAAATTAGACATTTTGTTTCGCCTGCAAAAGGCTCTCCGAAGTTTTCTAAGTGATGGAATAATAAATAAAAGAAAATTGAAATCATTTTGCATTTTAATTGTTTTTTACAAAGTGGACGTAACTATACTGGCACAATTTTGTCTCTCAGCAAATTGAATGTAAACTTACTCGTGTGATGTAGGTCCCTGGTGTTCAGTCAGTATTGACTCGCATGAGCCTCAGTTTTCCGCCTTCGAGCAATGCCACACCAGAGTCGTTGGTACCACCACAGTAGTGAAATGATGAGAACACTGACACCAGGCGACCGCGAAGCTGACACTAGAGAAAAATGAGGTCCAGTTGAAATGGAAAAGGTTGGCACTCAAGACGAAATGAAGCCCGAATTTATATCTGAATGGATGGGAAACAAAAGATAGACCAGAGCGTTAAGATGGCCAGATTATGCGATGAAAGATACAAAGAAGTAGTGATAGAAAGAACTTGTAGAATGGAAAAGAAGACATTGGCAAAGTAACTTGGGTTTAGAATCAGATTGCAGAAGACCATTAGATAAATGACAGTACTTTGAAGAGTTACCATAAACCCATTCTGATGCAGCTCATGTGCTCGCACCACATGTGAGAGCTGGTTGGCCAACAGGAACCGATCCAGCGCGTTCTGGTCAAACACATGCCCTGTACCACGCTTGGTGTTGGCGGCAAACCCTTCGTTCGAGGACAACTCTAGCTGCAGAGTCGCTGTTATTTTATTTGGCCTGGACAAATTCATCAAACATTTACTTCAATGAAACCAATAGAACTTTGGTTCATATTGTAAATTCCTATGATAATTGTAGTTGCTTACTTAATAGGATCGTTCCACAATAGCTCCCAAGCAATAGAGCTCTGTTCAGCAGGTTTCGTTAGAGGCACGGGTACCTTGTCGATTGCGGATATGAGAGGACACACCCAAGGCGGAGGGATTCCTCCATGGCAGCAGAACACCTGCCAAATATATGCAGCATATTTAAAGCTGCCTTAGCTATTGTTAATTTTATCTTAATGATCTGAATTAAATACTTTGTCGTCAATAACAGCTGCCAGCGGGAGCACGTCGAATACATTGTTTATAGCATTCCATATTTTCAGACCTTCATTTTCACCATACTTGGCCATGCACTCACTGCAACAATGGATAAGTTATTCGGTAGGTATAGCTTGGGACAGAGGTATGTAGATAACAAAAAATATAAGTAACCAAGAGCTTACTTGTAGAAGGTGAACATCTTCTGTATATCTCGTGTTTCGTGGTTCCCTCGCACCATGAGCACGGCGTCAGGTCGCTGCAGCTTGGCCGCCAGTAGGTATGCCATGAGCTCAGTCCCGTGTGAGCCACGGTCGACGTAGTCCCCGAGGAATAGTATGCGCGTGGCTGCTAGTGCAGGGCCTGACGGCCATAGTGCCGCCTCCATTGTCAGTAGCGCGCTTAAATTTCCGTGTAGGTCACCTGCATCGCAAGCAGCAAGTTTTGGTTATGTACTACGCTTTAGTCCTCACCCTCCTCTGCCCTCCTCTCCAATCCTCAATCCCTTAAAGACCGGCAACGCACTTCTAACTCCTTTTGTCAACCGACTTCAAAAAAAAGGAGGAGTTTCTCAATTCGACAGTCGACTGTATCTTTTTTATGTTTGTTACTCTATTACTCGAAGACGCCTGGACCGATTTCAAATTTTTTTTTTTTTTTAATGGGTACGTTTGTCATTTGGTCCCATTGTCATGAAGTCAGGATCTGATGATGGAATCCCAGGGAAACTGAGGGGAACTTTTAAAAATTATAGGGACGACTAGTGCATTTGTTAATTTTTTCGTTAAGTATTTAAAACCACTACAATCTGATAAAGGTTTGGAGTTAATCTGACGATGGAGCCGAGAGGCAGAGGGAACTCCTCAACTGTTAACTGTAGCTATATTGTGTTTGGGTTTGATTAATTTGTATTGATGAGGACTTTATACCTAAGTGGTATGTAATTGCCAAATTTTTTGCTTTTTAGTTTTTACTTTTCGTTTTGTTGCAGATGGACATGGATTGTGCCGGATGGTATTCCATATAGGTAAATAAGATAATAAAATAAAAAGTCACCGACTGCATAGACAGGCGAGGACAGACGTAGTACTCTGGGCTCGTTAGCACAGATAGGTTTAACAGCTTCAGCCAGACGCAGCAGGAGGGAGCCGAGCGCAGCCTCCTCTGCCGGCGTGGTCCAGGTCCACGCCGGCTTCACCATGTTCACAGAACTACCGCCTGATGGCCGCCGCTGCTGGAAAATGCTTCGCGTCATCCTAACACTGGTTTTATTACTTTAGTAGTACGTATTGCAGGGAACTTTTGTACCTTCATTACACTCATAACTTTCACTCATCTAGTACTTAGGTACAGTTACTGTAAATTATTAATTAAACTAACATGTGGCCTTTCAACATTAGTAGCGAAGTAGTGTACAGCGGCCAGAGCCTCTACAGGCGCACAGCTAGGCCCGAGCACGTCGAACGAGTGCACGGCGTTCACCATCAGGTGAGCGGTCGACGGGCTGACTGCGTCCTCTGTGTTCCAGGAGGAAATGTGCGTTTTACAACTTACACCACCGCATGCTTAAACTTGATAATGTTAATATTGATACCTTGGAAATCGCTAAATTATTGAATTTACGACACTAACTTGAAACTTTTAAGAAAAGAGCGTGCCTACGTTGTTTTAGAAAGCCATTAACGTAGATGGAACTCCTCTGTTTCGGATGTCCATTGGTGGCCTTAATCACTTATTATCAGGCGGTACACCTTCCTACTCGTTTGCTTCCTACGCCATAAAAAAATCAAGCTAGCTTATTAAATAGAAATGTGCATGATGTAGTGATGATGATTGTGACCATTACGACTTGCCGTCAAAGTTATTGAGTTCGAGCAGTTCGTTGGGCGGGCGGCGTCGCATGCGCACGGTGTAGACTGCCACGCTGTAGTCGGGGCGCACGGCGCGGCGGCCAGCCGCAGCCCCGGCCGAGCCCGGGGCTTGATGGGCCAGCGCAGCTACACACGACACGTATACCTACCATCAGATACTGCCGTACGAGGGTCGAGGAACAGGTCCACTCTCAACTTTGTTACCTGCTCCAGCTTGAATTTTCATTGTAGTCGAGGTTGAAGGTTGTGACGTTTCTTGTTCACGTACTCTGAAATGTTACACACTGATATTGAGTGTTCAGCTCTGCTATCTATGTAGTGTTATTGGATTTAACAAAGGTAACCTGAAACTAATTTAACAATTAGATAATTACCTGCCTACTAACGGTCATATCATATCATACATACCCAGTGATCCACCAGGGTATGATAATATGATATGACCGTTATAGTTTAATAGACATACCTACCTACGACTCATATGTCTATCTAGAGTAGCATAGAAATAATTAACTAACTGCAAATCCACAATGTAAGCGGAGATACTCCTGGGTGCCCGCAGTAGGGAGCTTGTTCCTCTCAGGCGGAGCTCACCAACTCCTCGAAGAAACTCAGCTAGAGGCAGCTGGGAGTTTGGCTGCATTCCTAGTTGTCTGGCGATTATGAAATATAGGTACCTAATCAGTGAATTACAGCTGTTTTACAAAGGTGACATGCTTCAATTTCGAACATACCTTAGACAGACATCAGCATCTCTCGCCACACTAAGGGCATCGATGGGTAGTTGTCGCGCGGCGCGGGCAGCTGCCACCAGCTCCTTGAACTCCACATATTCCAGCTTCAGGTCGCGATTACTATCAAAGTACCTGATTGGACGACGTGATCAGAGAAAGGAAGAAGATCATATATCTTTACATGTACCTCCTTAATTATAATAATAGCAATAAGTAACGCTACACGCCACGCCACGTTACCTGAATATGTATCTGCACCTTATTTCAGCTGGTATGCCTGTGTGCTGAGTGGCTGGTTCTAGCGCAGCTGCCCACAGCATCAGCTCTAGAAATGATAGTCCTCCACGTCCAGTTACATCTGCCGCTCTAGTAATATTGAAAATTGTAAGACGCAACAGCAAAATGTGTAGTTAGCTATTGCTTACACGTAATTACAGAATTGAATAATGTCATGAATTATCATTTAAGTAGAATTAGTCATCTAATGCTCACACTTGAATATAAATCCGACGTAGACATGCACTCATAGCAGTGACTTTCGCATCGATGCTACCTACCTAGGTACAAACGTGGTCAGGACAGACATCAGGGAAATAGACTAATTAGCATTTACCTCTTGGTAATATTAACAGAATTACTGAAACAAAGTACCTGAACAGATTTTGGCACTGAGTCCTCTGCCAACCAAGATCTACCATAAACTGGCTGAAGATGTTAACGCTCATGTAAATAGCTGGGTAGACCATGAGCACGAACTCTCGATAAATTCTAATTTGATCTATAACGAGTAAATTATAGAGTAGATATTAAGAATTTGGAAATCAACATTATTCATAGCGATTTGGAAAGAAAAAAACGTAAGAATAAATAACCTTTAGTTACTGTCTATCTGAAATCAGATGACCAGGTTTTTTGTTCCATTTACCTTTCCGAATCTCTGAGTAGGTACGTTCCTGTACCTACCTGAATACGTAGGGTCGTTTTTTTATGACGCGACACACAGGCGGAATAACTTTGTGAATCACACAAAAGTTTCTAGCGTAGGGGATTGAACCCATACCGCGCCACGTTGTGCAGTAACTAGAACGGTCAACAATGTGAATTATGTGTTGTAATAGAAACAATGTAATTATTGACCTTCTCGCGTGTAGCCGGCAGTTTGTAGCAGCTGCAGGTTAGGGGAGGCCATGGCAACTGCCCCACCAGCAACGTCTTGTCCAATCACTATATTCTCCTCACAGATTTCGATCAACGAGCCAGATTCTACTTCCTATAAAAAGTATATAAATTATCAGATTGTAATTTGTAAACGAAAAGCAAATCCAAAAACAATACCTACTCTCCCAACAGTCGGGTAAAAAGATGGGTGCGTTGCACCCATCTTTTGGCTGGATGTATTGCGACATTACGAATCCAATGCCACAACCAACGGGTACAATGTCAAAAGAGTTTCGAAAATTGATTACCTATTTAACGGGCAACCCAGACCCGGGACCACGACCAATAACAACTCGCTGCAATAAATATCTACCTACACCATCCTAACTAGAAAAGTAGTTATTTGGTACCGAATCTTTATCAGAATCTTTCAGCTCGCCATTTGTCATGAGAGCGAAGGCAATGACTTCTGGACTACGAAGGTTGGAGTGAGCCTTCTGCCGCTCCAGCTCTGACATGTTGAGCCACTGCAGCCGATTCCTCATACCCTGGATTTAAGATACTTGTCAAATTATGTATTTGGCTAATCTACTTATCTAACAGTCTAATATCACCAGATTACCATCTAGTTTCAAAAAACTTCAACTTAAGTAACATGCATTAATTTTCGCCCGACTAATTGTTAGCCGTTGCGGACTTGCGGTACCTATACATATAGACCAACGAGACATTGCTAAAGTCCTAAAAACAGGTGAAAATTCATTTTAATGAAATTGCTACGAGATTTAGATTAAACCTTTTTACCTTTTCAACCTGCCTACATAGTCTTAAAAAAACCCTGAATATCTGATACTTACAGCTTTATATTTGAGCCGCTTTTTCACGTCAGCTTTGATGGCCACTTTGTAGACCGCATGGTACACGCAGTTAAGTGAATGGTTCGGCAGCCAGATCTTGTATACCCGCAGAGGATGGCAGTTGGTACCAGCGTCTATGCCGAACAACTACGGCAGAAGTTTCTACTGTAGGATTATTAACTGGTAAGTAGGCGTTGTGGGAAGGTGGCAGATATATGCTATCGAAATTATATAGTTGATTTGGAGAGAAAGATTAAAAATAATCCAAAGTTCTTTTGGTCTTATGTCAAAGCTAGGCGGGGTAGTTCATGCTCGTATCCTGTAGCAATGACTGATGGGACGATAACGACTTCGAACGGGTCGAATATATGCGAATTGTTTGCGCGTTGTTTTGCGTCGGTATATACACATACCAAAAGTGCTGGGGGTGTGGTGTCGCATGACAACAATAATAATCTCTTTTTAAATAATATGCATAGTTACGGTTTAAATATGACATTCCCTGCTATAGAGTATGATTCACTTCTCACTAGGTTAAAGAACTTGGACTGTAATAAGGGTGCAGGACCTGATGGAATACCCCCGGTGTTCATATCGACCTGTGCTAAATATTTGGTAAGCCCACTTCTGTTAATTTTTAATGAGTCCCTTAGGACTGGAGTCTTCCCAGCTGAATGGAAAGTTGCTATGGTTGTACCTATTCATAAATGTAATAGTAAGACAGTTGTAAGTAATTACAGGCCAATCTCGATTCTCTCGACCTTTGCAAAAATATTTGAAGCTCTGGTGTGCCCCTACATTCAAAGTCACTTTAGTAGGTATATTAGTAGTAGCCAACATGGATTTGTTAAAAAAAGATCAACCTGTACCAATCTAGTCACGTTCACTGAGATGGCGACTGAAGCTATAGACTCTAACAAACAATACGATGTGGTTTACACGGACTTTAGTAAGGCTTTCGACCGCGTCCCACATCGGTTGCTGGTGCGGAAAACTTTGCACATACGGGTTAGCGGGTGCCTCGCTGGAATGGGTGCAATCATATCTTGCTGAGCGTTCTTCTTTTGTCGTTGTCAATGGCTTTCGATCTAGCAATTGGAGGGTTACATCTGGGGTGCCGCAGGGTTCCCATCTGGGTCCAATACTTTTTAACGTGTTTATAAATGATTTGCCGACATGTTTCCAATTCTCTGAGAGCTTTATGTATGCTGACGACTTAAAGTTGGGGAGGATAATAGAATCAGAAAAAGATGCCATGCTCCTTCAGAGCGATCTCTGTAGATTGACTGAATGGTGCTATTGTAATGGTATGGATTTGAACGGAAAAAAAGTTTTCATGTTAAGTTTTCTAGAAAAAGCAAAATAATAGGCTTTGATTATTTCATAGGAGGTGACAGAATTCAGGCTGTAGACCAAATTAGGGACCTCGGAGTTTGTTTTGATAAAAGGTTGACTTTCCTCCCTCACCTGGAAAACATTGTGGGGAGATCTTCCCGAATGTTGAGTTTCGTGATAAGAAACTGTAAAGTCTTTCGCGATGTTGGGCTGAAAATCATGCTGTATAATAGTCTTGTGCGAAGTATCTTAGATTATTGCAGTGTAGTGTGGAGACCACATTATGCGGTACATTCCCTTCGATTAGAACGCATTCAGAAGAGGTTCTTATGGCATTTGTTACGCAGGGAGAACAAGATAGACAAAAAATCTTCTTACTTGAACAAACTGTCACATTTCGGGATGGTCTCTTTATCTGATCGCAGGGAACTCTCCGATTGTATCTTTATGTATAAGATTTTAAACAATGGTGTAGACTGTCCACAGCTCTTGAGCAAGGTAAATTATAGAGTTCCTTTTTGTTACCCTCGTAAACAGATAACCCCTTTATACCCACCGCGTCGTAGAACAGTGCTTGGTGCAAACTCACCCATACCACGTCTGAGTCGCGCCCTGAATAAATACTCTGATTCCACGGATGTTCACTTGGACTCGCTTGGTCGGTTCCGTTCCAGCGTGCATAAATGCATATTATCCAATCTACACAGATAGTGGATTATGTACCTATATGGTTTAGTATTTTGTGTTAGAACTAGACTTAAGGATAGTAATTAAGAACTTTTTTTTTATATACACATATTTGTACCAGTAAATGTTGTGGTTACCTGTAATTGTTTGTTACACATAGGCTCATTCCTCTTTGCTTGCTTGTATTATGCTTACTGTAGTTGTGTAATCAAATGTTGGTAACTCTTAATAAATAAATAAATAAATAAAGAAAGATAAACAAATAAAATATCTAGACTTAGCTCGCGAGGTTGTCGACATGTGGAGTGTGGATTCGGCTATCATTGTGCCGATAGTCGTGTCGGCCAATGGGTTAATCCCTAAAAGCCTCGACATCCATCTCAGGAGGCTGGCGTTAGGTGGATGGATCAAGGGCCTGATACAGAAGGCAGTTCTCCTAGAAACGGCACGTATCGTGAGGAGGTTTCTGTCTCTGGAGCCCTAACCACCGGTAGCTTGGACCATGCTCCCGCTACTGGTCGGGTCCTATTTTTTATATTTTTAAATATTATTTTTTTTATGTTGTAAGTAGTATTTAGAAATATAATTTATAGAGAATTTTAAATAAATATATGTAAATAAATAAATAAACTACACTGGAGAATGAGGGATCAATCCAATAGGGCCAAAGTGGCCGACGATATGAGGTAAATGGGTACCTCAAAATTAATCTTATGAGCGGTCATCTTCCAGCAATTCTTCTCGCATTTGCTGGATGGCAGCCATGTTTCTCCACTCGCCTCCTTTGTGAACAAATAACATCGCTCGCTGGGACAATACACAAGAAGGGATACCACATCACACAGATCTTTGTAATTCTTGAACATTTTAGGTACAATTTCTTGCAACAGTTTTTATCATCAAAAATGACAATAGGAATGACAAAATTGTGGATTGTGATAGTATTGTATCCCAAACTCTATGATCCCAACTCTCCAACTCTATTAGGAATACCATCTACTTACTGAAATCATTTACATCCATCCATCAAAAATGAAAACAGGCGTTTGATCACAAGATCGACCCACAAGGGTTTCATCACCGTATACCAAATTGTAACTCAATATAGTCCCTGGAAGTTATACACCGGGGTCGTGCGGTCCATGGCCCTCTACGGCGCCAATAAAACCCTATATAGTCTGCTACACGTAGGTAGGTATCTTTCCATCTAACTTAAAAAAAGCGCGCTAACTGTGATTATATTCTTAGTTCCTTCATTATGTACCTATTAATATAATTTTGTAGGTACCTACATGCCTACCAAACAATAAATCATCAACTGCATACGTAAACACCGAATAATTGAATTTATTTACGAGTAAATAACTATTTAACATCTCACAAAATATCTTTTCTATGATCATGTCGTGTATATAAAACCAACAGATGTCACTAGGATCGCAAATGCTCTACATTGGAAGTGCGAAAAGTTTATTTTGATTAACTACATTATTCTACTTGTATGTTTATAAAAAGACGTAAGGTTAACACTTTACTAGTATTGCAATTACACTAGGTACCTCATTACATCAGTATTAAACTGTAAATTCATCTATATATTTCATTGTCAAGTTTTATTGATTAGTTTCTGCCCCGGTTCAGTACTAGACAGTACTATAGATCTCTATGGCGGTATATAATGGTGACGTAGGGATCACGCCACCTTCTTCATGCCTATTCTAGCTCTATGATTGGTCGGAATGTGTAATCCCCCACCCCAAACAAAAATACGACACATTCAACACGTTTAGTGCTTCCATCTGTTACCGATATAAAACTCGATATCTAAATCGATTGAACATTGACTCATTTATTTATTTAAAAATCATTGCAGTCCTTATAAAACCGGAATTCACAGCTTCATATAATCTATACCACAATTTATTAAATGTGAACTGGACATCACGCTAAAAATCACTTTGTAATATCCTTTATTCAGTTTTTAATCATTCCAAATCGATTGAATCGAAGTAATGTCAAATTGTGAAAAGAAGGACAGCACTGACTAGTTCGGATTTGCTGGACGTTAGGAATCCCGCTAGTGTTTACCTCGAATTTATTTGAATATTTGGTGATAATTTACAAGTGTATTTTACACAGTGGACCTGTGAGGACGCTAGGTAAGTGTTTTACCTCAGTAATTAGTTATGAATGACTTACATATTTCACAGGCCAACTGTAAAAATATAACCTAAAAGAAAATTCTGTGCGAGAGTTCTTCTCTGAATTTCTCTGATTTAATGAACCCGAAGTGAAAAAAAAAACAGCAGATGTCTGAATATATGTATTTCAAATCATGTTGTGAGATTATGTTGATATTATGCCCTATTTTTGTCATAAAAATACCCACGTATGTGAATTAAGGTGGAAGATTTCTACAACATATTAGTTTCGTAATTATAATGTAACAGTCAACGTCTAAAAGAGACACGTAAATTAATAAAAGACGTGTATAAATACGACGCCACCATATGGGCTTCAAGAATTATTGTTTTGGTATGGTTTTAATTAGATATCTTCTAAAATATTTGTAACAGAATCTTGTGACTGCATTTGGTGTTATTATTTATTTATAATTTTATCGAGACCAAACAATAGATAAGATTAGTACCAGGTGATTTTTATACTGGAGTAGCTGATAATAGATATTTAGAATTGTGGGTAATATTGATGAAGTTGTTATAATAAAGAAAACTGTAGGATTATATTAGAATTTAGACACCTTAATCAGTAAAGTAACAGATTTATTTGGTAGGTACTCATAAATAAAAATTATGAATTTTGGGATAATATCATTATCCAGCATTGCGAGATAATGTTGAAGTCTTGCATTGTCTTTCATTAAAGTAGTTATGTTCATAAAACATACCAACATATTGTATAATTACACTCTAAATTAACTTTAAATACTCAATTAATTTTGACACCAGTATTCCATTGTTATGATTATAAGAAAAGTATTCATAGTCTTCACATTTACCTATTGCGCTATTGTCACCACTGCAGAACTGCATAGTTGGAATCCGCTAACTACTTCCACTGCCTTCAAACGCTGTTGCAGTAAACTTCCTTTCCCACCCTACTGTTCAATATTCAAGTAAATGTATTACAAGTAATTTATTTTCTTTGTTTAATTATTTATTTAAATGAACATGTACTACACATAGTTTTACATAGATTAACCTAATAGTCTTTGATAAGTAGGTGTAGTAAATCAAATTAATTATATATTACTCACTAGCAAAAAATTAATTGAATTTATGTCATCATAATTTTAGCAAGTGTCGTAATTGGTATTATGGACTTTAGTGGGATATAATTTAAATATAGTTTTGCCTATCAACGTCACGGTGAACAAGCAAATATTTCAAAGCGCTGAGTGATATTGACCATGATTTGTCATAAAGGTTTCACTTTTTATATCTGGGATATCTTATCAGTATAGAATGATTTTCAATGTTTACCTAAATGTTTACTTAGGGATTGGTTGGGTTATTTGGTTATAGATTATACCACACTGATCTTTGCATTTGAGGAATTTATAGATGCATGTTTTTTGTTCCGTAAAAAAAATAGTTTTCAAATTGGGTAACACTCCATAACTGGTTTCTTAAGACGCAATTTTTTTCGCATTATAGATACGAACATGTAATTAACGTTTATAATAACTAGGTATCTATAGATGATAATACGCATAATTTTCGATAACGAGTTGTTACTTCAGGCCACATAATCTAAAGTTGCGTGTTCGCACGGCGGGGTCACGCAAGGCCGTGGACTTCGCGCTTCCCTCTCAAGTCCCCCAAATTGAGAACATGGTTCGTCACACGCGCACGTGTCGCTTGTCGCGATCGCCTGCTCACACCTGGGCCGGTGTAGGGGAGACGTACGCACTGTAACGTGTGTTTATGGTTTATCCTGACTAGACTACGGATTGTACTTTTGTTATTGGTTTAAATTGTTAGTAGTTTGGTCCATGTTCCATTTTTCGTGTAGCTTTTAATTATTTTCAGCGTTTTAACTTATTGAAAGACCAGTGATGAGAATACATAATGGGTTCTATAGTTTTAGCTAATTGATTTATCATACACTTAAATTAATCCGCGAACCACTCGCCGTACCGTGCATACTTAATGATTGGTTTTCGCAACTGGTATTCGAAAAAAAACTAGTCGAAATTAGACTTTGACTTTGTTTTGTAGGAATTAGCAGAAAAAAATGCTTATAATAATTACTGTTGTGGCATTAGCATCCTTCAAGGATCTTGCTCAAAATCCAGTTCGAGTTAAATAGAAAGAACCTTTCTTGCAATGAATATGATGTAATAAAGTTCACAATTTATTATTTCGTTAATAGTCTGTTTTGTTTTCCTCCTTCGGAAACTCATAGTACTTCCTACTACCAATGAATGGATAGTCTAGTATTAGAAATCAATTTAAAGGAGAAATGAAAGACCCATAACTTAGTGAAAGCTTTTAAATCTCAATCACGTCGCGACAGCTTCAACATCTATCTTCGAAGCGCTTAGTGAATTATGTTTTAAATTATGAGATTAATTTTGTTAAAAGCGCATCGTAATAATTTAAGTCCAATTTCATCCAAGAAAAGAGGTACTATTGAGAGACGATAATAACAGTGTTCTACAAAACTACGGTTGACTGAAGAAGACAGTGTCCCTGTTCATATTGTTTGTGGTGCAGTAACTTAGACATGACTCGAGTAAATACCAGCCCGGCCGTTTCGCTTGACAAGCCAACTAAATCACCACAGTAACTAGACGAAAGTGAATATACTCGGTGTTACAAGTTTTGTAAGGCCAAGTATTTGTAATATTAAGTTTTGTATAAGAATTCCTTTGTCTGCTTGCTCAGTTAGTGCGAAATGTTTAAATATTGATAACCTTTCGTTGTCTGCCAATGACAAATAACTGCAAATATTGTATTAAATGCATCGACCTCCCAAAATAACATACCTCCAGTTTCCTTTTGATGTAAATAAGGTATCCAGGTACTAAACTACCGTAGCCATGGACTGAGTGGACGGATTATTTTAAATGGTGCAAATTTATGGACATATCACCTCGCTTCGTTGCTTGTTTGTTACATTTTTCTGACTGATAACTCTCATTATACAAATTTGCGGTTGTCTGTATGATCATTTATCTTGTTTTTCATAGTTTAAACCGAAACACCAGTCAACCAGTCTCTCAATAATTTCCCAAGGTCAGTAACTCATCGGACGAAATGTTTTTGTCCTAAGACCCTTCCACGGTCTATACAAATCATGCTTGCGATCCGCATTATCTGTGACCCACTTGTCTTTAGATAAACACCCGCAGACGTGTCTGTAGGTAAAACCACTTCACCTATACAGCTTTGTGTCGTGTGCGTGTCGTCTCTCATTGTATGATGTGACAACACCTGGACAAACGTTTCGATTCTTTGACAGGCGTGATTGAGTTACAAAATTATGGTTTCAGGCAGTCATTGACGGTTTCACGCCCGATAAATTTTTCACAAAATTCACTGGATACTCTTAGATATTTAATATGATCCCATTCCCACAATTTATCTATGGGTCCTGCCCCCAACGATAACACCCATTTCCAAAGTCCAGAGTTCCAGACATCTCATCATTGTTATCTGCGACTTGTCACCAGTTATCTACTGTCTCCTCTACCGGCAGCTCTTCCAATGATCCCACTGATGTCTTCCGCGTCTGACCTTCAATGGTTATCACACACGGTCTAAAGTTCGTTATAGGCATAATTATCAGCTTATTTATTATAAGGAAATAACAGTAAAGTGCGATTTTTATGGGTTTGATGTCTTCTGTTCAATAACAATATTATTTGTGAATTCATAGAGTCACGGTCGGATTTGTGGCATGGTTATTAACATTGAACAATGTTAATACTGATATTCACAATATTAATGCTAAAGAAGCGAGCAATGTGGCGACTGGTATGTCGTTGCAGTTAATAAATAACACATCTCGAGCAGAGTGCAGACGTCCCCGCCCCAAAACGCATAATTCATGATAAAGCACGTCTGATCTCTAGAAGATAATATGAGATTAAAAGATAATTCATTTGGGCCTAACCTATTTTGTCCTCTTCATTATCAGATGATTCAGTCGTTGATCTCTGTTTTTTTATTGATCTATTTTCTGATTTCATACAATTTGGACTTATATCAAGTTACAAAAACTTATTATTTATTCAGTTATCACCCTACCTACAGAAGACGCCTTCTCGGCCTTCAATTTTCTCTGTAATTTTGACAACTGCGTCGTGTCCTTTGTCAAAGCTCTATTACTATTTTATTTACGCTAAGACGGATAAATCCTACCTTAACGATTAAGACAGATACCCAATTAACGCAACTAGTAATTAAGATTATATCTCGTTATTACGTTTGCCTCAAACAAATCTATTTGCAAGAGCAGTTGTTAAGTAACTTGTCTAATCAGTTATTTTTCATAGCTTTTTATTTGATTTGGCTGCTGTTTATTTTGTGGCCCCATCATAGTTAATGGTAAAGTTGAAACAGTAAACTGCTGTTAAGGAAAAAACTGCACTTGCGAAGACAAACACGTGTCTAGAATATAGCTATATCCTTTTAGTTAGGTGTTTCAGCGCGCGTCGTGCCACAAGCCTCAAAGTGTGTCAAGGGTTGAAAGTTCATAGGGACACGCGTGAGTAACCAACCACACTTTGGACTGGGCACTGACTGAATGCTACATGACCGATGACACCTCGCCGTATCCGTCCATATTTACTGACATACATAGATTATAAAATCGAAGTAACAATCCTTGGAGTTTGTACTATGGAACTACATTATCAGATGCCATATTGTTTTTAGTTGATGAGAGTAGATGTTATCTCGAGTGATTGATTTGTTTTCAGATGATGGATATTTATGATAAAACGTATATATTTGAACTGATACGTAGAATCGTTACATTTATAGATCGCCATAGGCGCAATGCGTACATCACCACACACAACGAAACACAGTTACTATGCCAAACGATAAACGATACAGCAATATCCTGTCCCCTAACTTTTCAACCCCAATTATGGCGTATTACTTCGGCCTTCAAAACTTTAACTATCAGCCGGATGCTCACATTAAGTGTCCGCCACAAACATTATCTTTTGAGGGATGTAAACGAGAGAACAATCCTCCCATATTTGATTGCATTGGAAGTAACGCCCGTCCCATCTATTCTCGTCCGGGAATATGGACTTCGCCCCCAGAATCGAGCCCGATCATTATCCCATCGTCCCGTCTGCGCGAGAGTTGCTTTCCGGCGAGTACCATCCGTTTGTAGGGCGACCACATGAAGGGTTCATACTGAGATAATAAAAACAAAGATGCTGAGCCATGAGGGAGCTTAACAAATATTGTCTGGTAACATTCAATACCAGATAATCCGAGAATAACAGAAGCAAAATTAAATACATTATAGAAGATACAAGAGAACTGCTGTTGTCATAATTAATTAACCTAACGCACAGTTCAGCGCGCACGTACCGAACTTTGACCGCGGGCTTGTTATGTAATTGACATTCCTAAACCGCAACCATTCATACTGTATTTTATGATTGTTTCCTCGTATCGTGTATTTTCCAAATCAACAACTCAGGCATTGTCGGTTTTTTTAATATATTGGTACGCAAAGAGCAATCATGATATTGTTTTAAAACAGATTGTTTAATAAATGTTACGTATTTTGTTAATTTACATAAGTTTTGGATTTAGATAATTGTCTACGATACGTTTATTGTCTCGCCTTTTATTTAAAAAATAATATTCTCAGCTACGTCGATAAACTACAAGATCGTACCTTTGTCGTCTCCAGTCTCAGTTCAATAAACGTTAAATCTTTATTCTTTATCTGGCATGTTTTTTTAAACGTATTTTTTCTTATTGTTTATGCACTATCATTCATTGTCATCTGAGCTCTATAAATCGTTCACCTGAAATGAATCATTTGCTTTGGTCTCTAGATTATGATTTCTCTACGTATACTGAAAAGACCCTACTTATAGGAACGTGGTAGCGATTCCCTAGATCGAATTGCGTCATTCATTCATTCATTAATCGGGAATTGCACTTCCTTGTATTAGTACTTTGTATTATACAGTCATTATACGGTGATTTATTATTAATAGGTTACGACTAGGTCAAAGTTTAATCGCTAGTTAGACCTACTGTAAATCTCCTTTACGATGCCTGAACAAAATACAAAGTTAACGATGTCTTTGTTCCTTTTTATGGAAAGACGTATTTACTACATGTTTGTGAGCAAGATACACAAATAATATGTTATAAGAATGTGACACAAAAAATAGTAGGTACACGTAATCAGTAAGAGCAAAGTCCGTAATATCTAGAAGCAACAAAGAACCATGGTCACAACACAGGAGCGTGCTTAGGTCATTCCGCCGCACGTTTTGCCCATTGTCTCACGTGTGTAGGAGTCTTTATAACACAACAAATAACTTGTCATCTTATATCCTCTCCACCATTACCTCAGCTCTTATATCATCGAGTTAAAGTCCATTTTGGTTTGACATCTTCCGCAGGATGTCCCGATTTGTCGTTAAGGCATTATTCTATTCGCAGTTACACAGCTGTAATGACAAACAATCGGTTTTTATTAAGCTCATTATCATAATTTGTTAGTCTGATTAATTATGACAACACGGTTAGTGCGGTGGCTGGGCAACCGGCTGCCATGCAACGTGTCGTGGGTTCGATTCGCACAGTGCAACTCTTTGTGTCATATGTATGTGAACTTGTATGTTTGTAAACGCACCCACGACACAGGAGAAAATCCTAGTGTTGTACTGAACGTTTGGTTCATTTCATTCTTGGTTCATCATACTTCATACTTCATTTTTGGTTTACATATCTTATTTTCGTGAAACAGAAATATTAATTTATAGTCGGAGAAGTAAAAGCACTGCCCAAAACAGCTATATAATTTTCATCCAATATTGGTAGTATTCAGTAAACAATGAAATCCAATAACGATACGTTTAATTTCTATTAATATAGCATCCATCTTGTGCCTGGGGCTGTTCCACGAATACTTACACCCTCACACTGACGTCATCAAGTGAATACTTGATATCTGTGTTATCGAGATACTTTTATTGGGCCTGACTCATACCAGAATTAGTCGTCTACGGTTATTTTGGGCTGACGAAGTATATAGAGATCAATCACCAGCTGACTTGGCAATATTTTAATATTCGCTTTCTTTAAGAGGCACTACTTCTACGTCACACGATGTTCGACTAGTAACAAAGTAAGGTATGGATTGTAAATTTTAAACAGCATCTAAATTCCAAACATTTGAATCAATGACTGATTTCTATCTTTACAAAATGTGAATATTTGTCCTGTCTGGGTACAGCGACGACTAGCGACCTTCCCCAACACCCTACATCAACAATCGGAGTTTGATTAATAGGAGCGGGTTTGACGGTCGGCTGAGTGCAGGTGCACCGAGCTATGGAGATATTTGTTTTCACGTCCCTGGCGGGCGGGACTACCAGGTATTTTGTTGCGACATCGAATCACAAGCGACTTTGTATTTATTGTTTTCTGCTGCGCTATAAATGTTTAATGCCCATCAATGTTTACTTGGTATTAGTTGGTATAGCCAAAGATGTTAAATTGTTTGATAATGCTTTCCTAAATATCTTCAAGGCTTTGTCAAATTGTGTTGCCTCATCTAAACACGTGATGATGTGGAGTCTTATGCCACAATTTACTCTAATGTAGCTACTTGTTATATCACTCTCAACTTGTAATCACGAGAAAATATCAGCCCATCATTATGTGAAGTAAATTTCGGATAATGAGGCTTTGCGTAGTTTCCTATCGCGACTTATTGTTTCCCCTTAAAATGATGATTTGAAGCAGTTCAAGCCAGTTCAAGTATAAATGGCAGATTCTTAACCTATTTTCAAACACGCAATATTTGTATGCGTAAAAGAAATCGAGTAAATTAGGAAGTTAGGACGATGCGTCATCAATCAAAGACACGTGAGAATCGCCCGATCACGCCACTGCGTCTACCACAATCTTTTATTTCGTTTGTGAGTTTTGTGACACAGCCACAACTTGGATCTTAGTGGTTGTTTCTTTCAAACTAAATCCGTGGCTTACGTTTGTGTGAGACACAAGATGAGTTCGCCACACGTGGTACAGGCCCTTCACCGGTTCCACGTCACTGCTGCTTTTCGAGTTTCGACTCAGTTTCCGAACGCGCACCGCGCCGGCCGGACACACCGTGCGTTTGACCAACGTTGCTTAAAAAGTTATTTTAAATCTCCTTTTGTATCGTGTGGCTGTGATAGTCGTTAAGTGAATATTGTATAAGTTTTAATTAACCTCTTACTAGTTAACCGGTAAGTTAGTTTTTTGAAAGCATTTGTTACCAGGTTACCACGTGAAGTACAAAGTTTAACCGTGTTATAGACAGTTATAATTACCCCGTGTTAGGGGTTCTTAGAAGTAACATTATGTGTTGCCTTAGAATAAGTAAACAACATCATACATTATCGTGTGTTTACAAATCTATATTTATAATTGTGGACGAGCTACGTGTTTGTATATAGCGATCTTTTCGCACTGACTTTTATTTGCAATTGAATAAAAGTTGACAAAGAACTGGCGATTGGCTTTGCTTTTCCTCGTAAGCCTTCGTGAAGTACTTTCACATTTTGAAGTGTATTTGCTTATACAATCATAGTTACTTGCTATTTGAGGGTAGATGAATAAAAACATAATTGTTTTAGTAGTGAAAGGTTACTTTCAACAAGTAGCGAATTGAAGAAACCGGAGAAATTAGTTCATGGTAACCGATAATGTCTACTTCAGCTAGTCTTCCACTAACCTACATTTCTGAAGTTAGAATATTTTCGTGTTTGCTATTTTCTAGCTCTACTTATTATTATTTTGCACTCGTAACTATGACAGTGTCCCTATCAGACTCAATGATTACATCAACATCATTGACTAGTGTTTATTTAGACAAAGGCGGTAATGCTTCCGAGGTCGATAGCTTGCTAAAATTAGACGAGACAGTCATATGGGGTTCAGTTTTACGATAAATAACAGCAACGATGGTATTCTAATAATACACTTCACCTGCTCGATATTTTTATTATAGTGTAAATATTTTGTAACTTCACGGTATTGTTGTGGGAAGGTCCGCTAATGACTGTATACGGAAGTCTGTTAGTAAATATGGCAATATTATTCTTTCTTTTTTCGAAGTTTTTGTTAGCATTGTCAATGTGTTTATGTAATGAAATCTAGTCTGTCCCGATTTTAGGAATTATTTTTTCCTGCTCCTTCGGGGTTTTCCTATAATTCCTAATTTGCATCCGAAGATTCCCAGTATGATTAAATAGATTAGTCAATCTCTTTGAACGGAGTTTTTCGTTGAATTCTTTAAGTTCTCCCCGTTTATCCAGATGATTTTGCGTACCTAATTAAGGTTTCTCAAGTCACTGCTTTAGCGGCGTATCATGTAATGATAACCGAAGTCTTTGATACCCGACGTTTTGTCCAAAAATAAATCATTGTGTAACTTTCAACGTGAAATATTTCCACGTCACATGAAAAACGGTTATTCGTAACAGTAAACCTACAAATTCGTACTTGACCAAGTTTTAATTAAACTGTCACAATGTCACTACTATTGTTTGGTATTTCTGTGATGTCCGCACCGTACATGAATATTATGTATTATTTAAAAACACTCGAGTCAACGACCATTACATGTTTATTGCTCACAATAATATGAATACTAAATGGATGTTCACAAAATTAAAAGATCCCTTTTTCGTTCGTTATTTATCTCCTTATGTCTTCGAATTTTCGAGGTTCTTGACAAACGCTTGTAAATTTCCCCTCACATAAACAGTTCGAGGGATCGAAGGCAATAAGTGTTGATTTCGCTTGAAATTTTACCCTCTCCTCTTGAATAAGGGAAACCTTGACATTGAATGCAAGACCTTGGGTACAAACGTAACTGTTTAGGATCGTCCCCTTACAACAAGCTTACAGCGTTCAGTCTGGAGCTACAAATACCAGTCTAAGAGCAATATTGTGATTGTATATCTAAGTACTCGTGTACTTGTCCTACTTTCCCTGTACCAAGTCCTTCGCAGATTCGTACAAACATTCGCTTACTAATGAGCCTCGTGTCGTCTTTTATTTGTGATCATTGATGGTATTAATGTTTACCATCATTTTCCTCCATTTGAGCGATGAGACGCTTCATAGAAATCATTCTTGGAATAAAAATAATATTGCTATAATGAATCCTGTATCACTAGTATTCATAATGTGTGGTAGAAACCTAGCTTCTTTATTTATTCATATTGATTTTTTATTGAAAAACTGGTTGTCGATTATTTTGATATGATCCAAGGTTAAAAGGTTAACACGTCTACATCATCTAGTCTTATTTATTTATTACTAGCTTCTGCCCGCGACTTCGTACGCGCAATCCCGATATTTCCCGTTCCCGTTCTTGATTTTCGGTAAAAAGTAAAAAAAAAGAATTGGGTAATAAGTATCCTATGTCCGTCTCCTGGTTCTAAGCTACCTCTCCACCAATTTTCATCCAAATCAATTTAGCCATTCTTGAGTTATAAATAGTGTAACTAACACGACTTTCTTTTATATATATAGATACCTACCTGTAATATAATGTTATCTTTCTCTTTGTGTTTGTGTAAGCATTGCATGCTACGGTGGAGCTCGTAATGCCACCTAATAACAGTTCATGACGATTGTAGAAGACAATTCATGCGTGACAATCTGGCAAAGAACGATGCTGCCATATTTTCTAAGATTAAATTAAAATGGTCATGCTATTAGTAAATGAACAATGCACAGACGATTACTCTCCGTTAAGAGGTAATTGATAAGATATCGCGAAATATATAAAATTGTTATATTTTCATTTCTAAAATTGAAATTCCACCTGCTCTGCTTAATCTGCGTCGTTTTTAAAGTTTGTTCGAATATGGAAACCTTTTCAAAAGCTTACGTCTCGAATTCTGAACGATTTTGCATACGAAAACCCTCTCACGTCTTTGGCGGAGTGTTTTAATATCGAAAGGGATGTCTCCGTGGGCCCTTATGTTAGGATAGCTTCGTTGGTATTGCCTACGTAGGGAGGTGACATTCTGTAATCTGTATGGATGTAAGTACCTACATAGTCACCATGTGGTTTGTGAGCTGTCTGTTATGAAATGAATACGTGATCAGAAAAGAAACAAAGTGATGTGTTTGTGTCTGTCACGCTACACTACAATTTATTAAAAATACTATCCAATTATTTTTCATTTTTTAATTATGATAAGTTTTAACAAACTTGTTGTGCAACTTTTTGTACCTACTTATTGTTCCGTTGTATCTCAACGGTCGAGTGCTACTCATGTTCAACATTGGATTGGTGATTTAATTTAATTGCATGCAGTATTGATAAACCGTGTTGAGTGATATTAATAAAAATGTTAACGAGATAACTAGACTGAAATATGAGATGGTAACTATGACATTAGTATGATCGAAACAGTTTAAAACAAACAACTACCTACTGATAATGATACTGAACGTTATAACAAGCAAGTTTAGGTACCAGGCGATAAGAAATCACGAGGTGGTAAAACAGGCAGTGATGCCGACAACAAACCGAATATGTAAAATGGCTAAGGGTAACAATCGCATAAAATTTGATGTTACACGTATTGACATTTCTAGTAATATCGCCGTCTATATGTTCTTTCTCTGTCTACACCTGTGTTTTGTGCGGAAACACGGCTGTGGTGTTGTCATCACTGAGCAGTCAGCAAGCCATTTCGCTTACGAATGCGTAGAGTTCGTTGATCCTATCTGGCTTTGTCTTCGTGCTTCAAGGTTTTGTTTTCTCGTCTACATTTTTGTTATTAACATGTAAGATGTAAGGAAAATATACAGGTGTATAATAATCGTATGAGAGTCACGCGGCAATCGGCACATGTGGCCGAGAAACCCTAACACGTTATCTAACTATTGCGTGTATGATCTGTAGACAGCGTATGTATGTATAGCCACGTTTTCTCTTTACCTTACCATTTTCCTTATAAAACGATTAGAAATTATAGCACACCGGTTAGAATGAAAATAAAAATATTAACCACAAATTCACTTTGTTTGTTCATGACAGTTTAACATCTAAATAAACGTTAAACAGTACAAAAAGACTCTTACATCTTCATTATGGTCGTTTCTCGCAGATGGTTGGATGCTTGTATAAATAAAACAAAGTAAAATATTCCTTATACTGAATACTAATAAAGATCGTTTTATTTCATCTCCGGCTACTGTTCCTGGTAATATTTGCGTGATACTTAGAACTCACGCTGGCGCTGCCTTCGCTTACGGCATCCTTTTGTCTGTTTTATTTGACTGCCTTAGATCTTTGTGACAAGGTTACAAGGAAATACTTAAGCTTCTCAGATCACTAAACAAAGGCCTAATTTACTTAAATTCGCTTATTTTCCGTGTAAATGTGGCCAATTACCTTGAATCAATAAAATGTAATTTATTTATCTAGTTTTCATGGGATTTCTTTGTTGTGCCTGCAGTGTTACGTTTATCTCCAAAGTTACGTTGCTTCATGTCTAGCCAGGCTTCTACAATGTCACGATATCTAAAAATAATTTGCCGAAGTCCATGTTCTGTGGAATAATAAAGTAACCTTTCAAGCTATTGAACTCTCCAATAAGGTTATCGGTTCGTCCGGTTGTAGGTGTAGAGAGACGGTATCAAGTTGTTAACGCAATGATAACCCGATAACCCACGAATCAAGATACAGGCGCCGTAAGGACATTCGGACGCACCACCGTGGCACCGTGGTCGCCTAGCGGATGCCGATAGCGATACATCGATTAATAAACATGTTTTGTACACTTTACTGCATAATGCTATCAGTAAGTACTGATTATTGCTCTGAAGGAAACGCCGTCTGTTTGCTCTTATCGAAAAAAGTATTAATATTGTAACAGTTTTTATCTTTATTGAAGTTTTTAACTTTTCATAATTTGCATCACGTATTCCATATTTTTTCTTTTATTGCCACACGTTACAGTAGCCTTCGCGTTTGTAATAAAAGCTATAAACATAAAACCAAAATAAAGAACACGATAAGTAAATAACCGATGTCAGGTGAATGATGAACAAATTAAAAATTATAATGAAATTAAAATAGTTGTGGTACCGCCATTTTTGCGCACCGCTGACCGTAGCACCGCACACAGACATGGCAGCTCAACTGCTCAAAGCAGCGAAGAAGTTATGAATTTCTATGCAGCAACATTAAGTTGGGTAACACGGTCAGTTGCACTCGGCCCCGTTGTAAATCCTCGGCTACTTATTGCGAATGCTATTTCAATTCATATTGATAACCAGGACAGACTTCGCGGATTTCTATATCGGTTCCCTGGAACTGTTATTATATTTGCAATATTTCCTCGAGGTTCTAATTTAAGTACTGTCTGATAGCTTTCCTCACTTCACTGGCTACTTGCTCTATTATTTGGGTATCCTTTCGAGTCTAATAATATACATATATATGTTATGAAGCTAAAAACTTTTTGCACACTAGAATTTCTAGAACGGTTCCTTTCTACTAACGATGTTTGTATAAATGTTTAGTATTCCATAGAGCCAAGAACTTTGGTGTACCGTGGCGCGACAGTTGTTGATAAACATATTTCAGAAAATAACTATCAGGATTTTTACTACGCCATGAATACTTTTATGTTGGCCGGTGAACTAATAAATCGTATTTTAAACTGTCAAACACCAAGCGGTCACCGGTGACCGCGACCTATTGTTCTTTAATTGTGTCTATAAAACCGGTACTCGACGAGTTAATTGCTAACAATATGGTCTAAAGGTTAGTTGTTCGACCTTGACAATGACGCTGAGTGATCGGATCATTGTGTTTCGTACTGTTGGTGTGTACGCAAAAAATGCAATCGTGTCCATACAAACATTTAATGTACCACGAACAGGTTTTTAAATGCTAGGCGAGGATTTTGATCAAAATTATTGGCGATGTAATGAATTATTTATAAGAACACGTATCTAATTATGCAAAGATGAAAAAAATAAAGTCGTGGGTTAGAAGTTTCGTTCAACTAGATACAGTGCTATTAAAATCTGTGCTGATATGATAACAGCACTCCTCGTGTTTATCTTATCAGCATTCAACCAAAATCTTCCAAACGGCATTTAACGTCCAATAAATTATGCCAACGTAAATTGTATCCTGTTTGTCTGTCCGTTACAAAAGTCAAAGTCCAAAAGCATTTTTGCACTCGGAGAAGTAACACCTTCGTGCAAATAAAAGGACTTAATATATTAGGAAATGAGTCACACCCATATTATACAGACAACAAAAGCTAAGTTCAATGGCATTCCCTCATTATGGTAATTGACTTGACATTTTAACACGTATTTGTATTCTAACTTAATCTTCTATGTGAAATCACACAAAAAAAAATGAATGGATCATTTGTTTTGTGTGTATTTGATGACTTTGTTTTATTGTTGGCAGTTCCTAGTTAAACCATGTCAGCATGATCGATGGCAGAACCTAATTTTCGCAAATTGAGAAACAATATTGTTTCCGATCTAAATCAGAACGATATACGATTCTACTGTTCTGAAATACCTCATTGCACACTATTACTTAATTCATCAATACTAGGAAAACATATTATCAGGCAGCTAGTACCGAGTGATCTCAACACCATGTCGCAAGTTAATGTAATCGATTCGATAACAATCGGGAGCGTACAATATGTACTACGAATACGTCCATTCATCGCGTGAATACGTTGTTGTATCGTTGAAATGGTCACTCGGGCTTTAGTCCCCAATCCCTGATGTGGTTCAAAGTCCATGTTGTTATTTTGTATCAATTTGTCATGATGTCACTAGTGAATCTGGTGCTGTATTACAATTGATCGAGTGGACTTCGCACCACATTGTGAACCTCACGCGTCCTATCTAAGCTGGGTGTACAATGAGTTGCACAAATAAAATCACTGTTTTTAAATATCATTGGAACTAAAAACCTTCGTCGCATATCATATCATATCTGGAATGATTATTTTTAAATTCTTTTATCGATTAACTGCACTCATTTCATGAGTCAAATTACAAAAATATTGTAACGGATGGAATGCAAGTATTGATTTAACCGTTGCGTTGCTTTCATAACAGTTCACTAATATTTTATTGCCGAGTATCGGATATTCGCCAAATGTAGTAGTAGCACGGTGCATTTAAGACGTACCTACATTTGGGTCCGTCCTGTAATTCTGTACTGGGGTTTATTTGAGAGCGGTAGTGTGGTGGTCCATCACGTGCCCGGCTTTATTCCCAAGTCGTGTGCGGTCGTGATAGCCCGTGCCATCGAGCTGTCTGTGTGTTTATTTACTATACTCGTCTGGCACATTGTAGTGCACTAGTGCGAAATGACGTAAGTGTCCGATTGTTTCCTTTTACGTATTTATAGTTCCCATAACTTGATTTACGGTACAACCTTCTTATTTTCTCCGAATGATTAGTACGAAACAACAGGGTCATTTTCGGTTCGTGAAATTCCTTGTTTATGTAAATGTACAGGAGCCTCTCCATTTTTTACCTTTCCAGAGAAGATTTATGTAGAACCCGGTAGATGTTACGTGTAAATTATGAGAAAAAACAATCGTCTTAAGTTAACGTGCCTTACTTAGTGTTCATTAGAATTAATTGTTTGTACACACAGTAGGACGCGGCCATAATGAAGATAAGTTGCAGGAATTAATTGTTAAATGTTAATTAAAAGACGCGACTGCTTGTCAGCTTTGCTCGGAATTTGTTGATGCGACAGAAGTCGTACCTTTGCGTTTGTTTGTTCATAATTTACAATTACCGCGTAGCCTGATATTGATTTAAAAAGAAAGTACATAAAAGTTATTTCTATAGACAATTCAAATTGGTATAATCTCCTTAGAAAATACTTTATTGTAAGTCCCTATCATTTTATTGATCCAGTCGTAAAAATACATATCGAGGCTTCAGAGATTCTTTCATATAAAAATATACAAACAGGTTGGCAACAGCTGATGATAATATTGTTATTGGGTACCTTGTCAAAACAAATGAATGACTCGGTGACCTTGAAATATTTTCTTCAAAAGGTCATTTTTATATATGCACTCGAGGAATGCTCTGCATTGAATGTAATGAATAAATGTCAATTAGGCGATAGGTACACGACGCGGAATGTAATTGGAATATTACTTACGGGTCCGTCTCAGTGTGTTGTGGAATTAATTGGACTAATCGAGCTACTTAGCCTGTCTCGACTTCTTGGGGCAGTGACGTCACGCCCTGAAGCAGACAAGCTACCTACACATCATTTCACAACTTATACATAGATACATTATACATTAGCAATAAAAACTCAGAAAAAATATAACCTGACTTGAAAGTTTGTAGAATGTACTTACAGCTTCGCATTGGTAATAAACCAAGTGTCCTCTTTTTCTAATAACTTTATAAGGCTTCGGGGTTTATTTTTAATTCTGATAAAAGAAAAAAAATCTCGTAATTTGTTAAGTGCTCTCTGCAACCTTTTGCCGCCGCTCCACCAGTATTATCTCTGGTTCCTGTTAGACCTTAATTTGCTTTACATATACTTCGTCAACATACCATCCGACGTACATTGGTGGTTTTTGATCCCCGGCAAAAGTCTACTAAGTAATTATTGGTAATAATCAATTAATGTGTAATTAATCACGGTGTTTTCTTAATATCAGAATCACTTGAGCTTTGTACCATTATATACATACCTGTCTACACATTAGTCTGCTTTATGTGATTTCCCAATAAATTTGAGTCATATACTTATTCTAATTATTTTTCCTGTAATATTACCGATAAGGAATTATTGCCCATATATAACAATTACGTTATCCCTGTGCTACGTCAATATCCCACAGGGAAACTTTAAAACCAAAAAGCAACGGACACTGTTTCATTGTTTTCTGAACGGAAACCCCGTTTGATATTGTTAGCATATAATGCAAATGTAGCGTCTGTTCTGCGTTTTGGAGTTATATATTGGGGTAATTCTACTGACAAACCTATTGTATTTAAAGCTCAAAAAAAGTGTATCCGAGCCATGTATAAATTGAAACAGACAGAAAGCTGTAAACCCTACTTTAACAAAAACAAAATACTAACTTTCCCATGCATGTACATTTACGAAGTAGCTTTATTCGTGAAAACAAACTTAAATTTGTTTGAGGTATTACAGTCTAAACGTCGTGCCCACGAAATATGCGCCTATCCACATAAAACAGCTTTGTGTAGTAAAAGTCTTCTAGGTATGGCTCCAAGAATTTATAATAAAATTCCTAAACCTATTAGACAGGTAAACGATTTGCATATATTTAAAAAAAAACTAAGGCAATTTCTTAGCGACAAGACATACTACTCGGTCACTGAATACTTGGAAGATAGGATTTGAGGTGAATTAATTATGCTGTGTGTGTTTCTACTGGGACAAATGTAATGATAATAGATATCTGGATTGTTATGATAATGAAAATATTATTTATTTAATTTATTGACATATGATAATTATTGTAATAAAGTAATAATGATAAATGTAATATAATAATATTGACAGTGCATGACCCTATATTTTGATTTAATTTAATTAACTATTGAAATCTTTGTATAATTAATAAATGGTAAATTAATTTAATATATTTGTACGCCGTTGGTGGCAAGACATAGCTGGTCAATGTAAAGTTTGTAACATCTTTTGTAACCTGTGTTCTACAAATAAAGTAATTTGAATTTGAATTTGAATTTGAATTTGATATTTTCTTTTTCTTTATTGGGCATGCTAAATAATTTTCTGTATCCCGAATCACTTAAGGTTTTTGTCCATTCTTCACCATCAGCACACCCAAATTGGCCATTCAGCACTTTTTTTTCCCTTATATCTAACTTCTCCTTCTTCACTTTCCTTTCATCCGTCCATTTCATTCTGCATTGGCTTTAACATACTTAATAGTATCACTATAGAAATGACATTGTGAAAAATCACGCAGATCACGGTTATTTACAGTTTTCCACCAGCACGTGCCTAAATGAGGTCGGAGTCCATAATTGTAATTACACAAACGCTGCGGTCAGTGTATCAAGGGCAACCTAATTGTTACACACATTAGTTTGGGTTTATCTCTGTCCAGTTAATGCGTTTTGTTGACTAATAACAGATTAAGATAGGAATAGGTTATCGCAATTTAAGCACTCGATTAAAGTATTTGCTTAGTTCTTCAGTCTTGGCTTGGTAAAGGAACTGTGTCCGATAAGAGTTAAGCTCTCTTTCTTATCCACTGTTGCGAAGTGTTCTTGCGCTAATTAATTTACTTTCTCTGTTTCTAACTGCTCTGTTGGTATTATCATTTATGTATTGGACTTTACTCTATCGTTCAGATATCACAAGAGAGGATCTTCCATTCCCACAGTGTTATTGATCAACAACGCGGTCAAGTTCATGTTTTCATTCATTGTCTTATGGACACTTGACACTTGCATTTGAATGCTTCAAATTTGTTTCTCATGCTCTGGTTTGTACTGAATCATAAAACATGATTGTTACGAAATTATCATCATTAGAAGAAATCGATTCATCTGAATTTGTGATGCAGATCAGTCAACATTCTTAACAACAATAATTTTAACAACGTCAAACGTAGCGAATAACATTTAAGTGCGAAGTTATTTCTGTGGTGTTACATTATTTTTGTCTGATGCATCATTTAAAGTTAGTCTAATTGTTCATTATGGAAAACTGTTGATCAAGAACTGAATTTGTGTGACGGTGCGTCTGGGAACAAATCGCTGATATCATTGGTTCGATGCTTGACCTGCATAGTGTTTGTTTGACCATGGTAAAACTCGCGGGGGCTCGTCGCTGACGTACAACCATTGTTTACACTAAAATGCACCTTGTTTGTTGTGGATTTCGATTCATAATTGAATTTCTATTTTAAGGTTCTAGAGTTTTAGACTAATTTTTTGCTTCGTTACTTAATCGTTGCGGTGCTTTAGTAATACGCTGCTTGTGCTATTTTACAATAGATTTATTAGGTTAGAATAAATTGATTTAGCAATTAATACTTAATTGACTTAATCTACATACGGTCTTATCAGAAATGATTCCATAACGGTTTACCGAATTACATATTTCGAATGTAAGTCAAATTACATTAACTGCGCCCTTCGTGACCTTGAATTGCTAAACATCGATGACTATCAAAATCACGCAAATTTCCACAATGTTACATGTTAATAATTCTTATCAGATTGTTCTAGCAAAAAAATTTAATCTCTCACAACAATTCTTGTAATTGAATCATATCTCCTAGCATAGACAGGAAAGTAATTAATTAGAAATCGTTAATTACTCCACAATCGATGACTCATCATTTTTACTGGTTATGTGTTTTTATTGTGAAACAATGACAATTTTGTTTTACTGTTGGAGACCGCTCTCTGTCCTGAATGT
The DNA here is from genome assembly GCA_902850265.1 of Spodoptera littoralis. Classification (NCBI taxonomy): domain Eukaryota; kingdom Metazoa; phylum Arthropoda; class Insecta; order Lepidoptera; family Noctuidae; genus Spodoptera; species Spodoptera littoralis. The sequence continues at coordinate 636,972 of LR824536.2, read as the reverse complement.
TCGGATAGAGCAAAATACGCCATCGTCGAAAACAACATCGGTAATAATCGGTATTAGCTTACAATTTCTCCACTTTCGTTTCATTATTTCGAACCAATATGAATCCTCCCAAAAACTGTCAGTGGTTATTATCCAATCCATACTTCTAGAAATAAAAACTCTTACATCAGAAAAATCTATAACTGTAAGACCAACAGGGTTGTTATGAATACTAAGTATCAATGCGTATCACTATCGATCGGGTTCTCCATAAGAGCTGCAAATTGCAATCATTGTCACTGTATTCTCTACACAAACTGAATGGTTGTCTGTTTGTGATGTTGTATCTATTGGTTGATTTACTAATATTTTGTTTTCTTGTTACAGGTTGAAACACACAGAAATGTTTATAGACGAGAATGAAACGTAAGTTTATTCAACTTAGTTTTATATTTGAATGGATACTATCCAATATACTGGCTATAGCAGTGTCGTAGCATCGCCTTGTTTAATCACGTTTAATAGCTAATAAACTTAAGTCTTGATTGTATTAATTTTCACGCGATTACTGTACGATTCAACGTGCTGTGTGAAGGTCGGCTTATCAATTATATTTTATTGCTTAATGAGTACAGAAACAGTAGTCGTTAGATAATCTTTATGTCTGTCACGAACATGTATTTACTCGTAGTTTGCACCTTTAGAACAACATCGTTTGTATAAATGTGTCACTGAAATATTTCCCAATTGATTCATATCGTCTTTTTAATATCTTCCCGAGTAAACGTAAACGAATAAAAAGAGAAGGCTCGGTTTTTGAATAACTAAACAAAATAAAAAGGTTTGAATATGCAAAATTAAAATGGGGAACCGTGAAACAAAAAAACTAGGCTAGACGAACGTAACGTAATTGCCGCAGCAATTGACAACATCCGCGCCGCAGTTTTCCTGGCGACGGAAATAAAAATCCATGGGAACTAATTTGATTCACAACAACTTCTTGATTTAAGAAAAATCCATGGATTTTTACACGAAATAGAAAGAAAATAGGTGTTCAAACCTGGATGGTAGCGTAATGGCATCGACATTATGTTGACAATTTACGACATCATATCTGGGCGTGAGCGCTCCCTGGTGGAAATGGTCCCACTAATTTACGGTTTGGGTCGCAATGGCCGAACGTTTGGATATTATATAGACGTGATAATCCAGGAATCATTATTACACTTGATCATATAAATTGTCCATCACATTAAGTAGTATTTGCTAAGGGAGAGCCGAATGCTGCTATCTAATTATCCTTTTCAAATATTTATCTCATGTTCCTAGAAAACAATTTCCATTCATAGTTTTCTATACTCAAGGGCAAAATGTTACATTCAAGTAGCTAATGGTTCGTTTGATAATTTAACTGCTGCAAGATATTATATTAAACCAATAGAGATAATTAATCCAGTCATTACAGAAGTCTCAAATCAAGGGGACACTTTCAATTTCTCCAACTGGATCCATAAATAAGATAACGAACCCTTATTCTTTTACATCTACATGGTAATCTTGCAACTTGCACTGGGATTTACAATTTCTTAGATATTAACAGTGCTGGCTGGCTGCCAGAACACAGCTAGACGTTTCACTGGATCCCACTTTTATTTTCGTTGTGAAGGTTTTTATGCACCCACCATGTATTTCTGTCTGTTATTCAAACAAGTGTTACGTCTCATTTGACATTGAAATACTTTCTTTTTGATATAATGACCTCGGATGATACGAAGTCCACTTTCCACGGACCATTTTATTGTTTGATAACAAATGTGTCTATTGTCTAAAGCACAGTGGATGTGTGTACTGATAATTGTGCCGGTGACCGGGTCATTGACCAGAGATAATCCCTGATAGCCAAGATGCTTATGACAAGATATGTTTGTGCTGGCCTCGGCAGAGCTGCAGTACTCTGCAGTAGAAATCGGTCGCTGAAATATTATCACGCAACTTAAGTGCTGTATTGTTATTTGTTAGCTCAGTCGATTTATCAAATATCAAAACTATTCTTGTCAATCTTGTCTACTAAGGACTTTAACAAACGTCATTAGAAAGGTCTACCTATTTATCTAATGAAGCCAATTCGTAAACTGCAATACAAGAGAAAATCGATACCGTGTTCCTAACAGAAATAATTTACATGCTTCACTTAAAATTCACGCAAAACATATTTCGTTAAGTATTCGATAGCGGGTTATTACTTTCTCTTTGTTCATCATATCGGCCGGATGGTCCCTTATACCGGAGGAAATTGCTAATATCTCTTTGTAAACATTTCCTTTGATACTTTGTCCTACAGTCCCGCCTCTTCAGCCAATAACATTTTAACTAGAAGTCTAGAAATATCATTGTTACTCTAACTCATTTCCCGAGGGCATTAGGAAAATAAGTTCCTGTGTTGTCCATTTCAAAATAAACTGTTAATGCTGTAGTCTAGTAGTTTGTTTGTATCGCTTCACGTGACCTTTGCATGCACGTGTCTGCACTTCCTAGTGCATCTACCTCATCACGCACTGGACTTGTTCTACGAACTCACAACAATTGTCTGTAGCATGTGAAATCTGTTTGTAGATCTAGATTGACCGCCATGGTCGTGGTCTATCTCCCACTCGGTCCCTTGTGACCCCAAGTGTAACGGATTGCCCGGATCCTACTTACGAAACCAATAATACTTCACGCAAACATTTCAACTAACTTGATATTTACTGATAGGGACGGAAATAATTTCGCTCTAGTATTATGTAGCTAGCTTTTATTGATGGCTCCGCTTGTCGTATAGATTTATCATGTAAGTGTAGCAAAGTAATATCCCACTCGTTGAGACAGCGTTCATCAGGGTTTCAAAGATATCCAAAGCTTATCAAAGATCTAAAAATACTACTGTGATAATATCGTTTTAAATTTTATGTTACGTTTAAAAATATACACTATTATTAAATGCTACATCCATTACACAAAGTTAATCATAATACAGGTGGAGTGCATTCGATACATGATACACGATCGAGAAGTCGAACCACTAAAAGCATGTGCAGCCACAAATGGGACATTATGGTTAATTTGGGCATTACAGAACTTGACGAAATGAAATCACCGACCAAAATATTACGGCCTAATACATATAGGAAGTAATTAGCGTACAATCACGTGTTTTATAATAATGAATCATTGTTATTGTAATGAAAAATATGCAAATCAGTTTCAGTGATTATGTTTAATCTGAATCTTATGAATCATTCGTGACTTTTGTACTGTTGTGACTTGAGAATATTTTCGGGAATTCGACCACCTGTCCGTTATGCCAAGGTGTTTTACTCTGACTGATGTGTTTACTTGTAAAGATGACCAATGTCGTGAAGCGCTAGACACTGAAAATTTGGAACACAATCTAACTCGGTAACAGTAACACAAATAAATTCTTAAGGACTCTAATTCCAAAGTTCACTAAGGAGATTATAAGTTATTTTTTCGTAATCCAAAAATAACGCATTACTGTAAGTACATACAGGCTTGTCGACGTGCTAATCAGTATGATTACATAAACAGCCGGCCAGCAACTGTTGATCTTTGGTCAAGTGTCCACGGCTAGACACAGCTCGTCTTTACATCGACAAATACTGTCGTAACACATCCGTCTCACATTATTTCTATATCAGATAACTTATCAACCTTATTAATAGTATTGCTTGATAATACGTGCATATAAGGTTTATCATTCGTAATCCTGACTTAGTTGACCGCAGCGTGTCGTACTTGCATGTCCTGACTAGTGCTTTGTAAAATTGTGACAAAATGGGAATGCCTGAGAGTAGGAAGTGAGTAGTTTTTATAATGTTCTTTTTAGAAGTGATGTGTGTTTCATTTCTGTTATTTAATTTGTGTTTTAATTTTTTTTATAATTCTGTATCGACATCTAACACGTGTATCGAATGTAATTATTGTGGTGTAGTTCTCAGTGTCTCCATCTCGTTAAAAATAGTTTTATGCGTTTGAAGAATATTCTCGTCTATAAAACACATTGCGTATACATAACCTCACGCAGCGGTCTCCCATGGGCATAGGCAAAGACTATGGAACGCTAATCGCTACGATTCTTACATACCTCTTTAGCTTCATCAACAGTAATCAATCTTTTCATATTGCAGCAATTAAAAAAGTAATATTTATTCCATTTTCATACTTGAATTGTACTAGTTTCGTCGGTGTCGATAAATTGGCAATGTTACTCAAGTGTGTCTTAAGCCAAAATAAATTGCTCAAACTATGTAGTAACTGCCTCTATAAGGATATTTTTCGCAAACAGCTTCGAAACTAGTTTGACTAACTGCAGGAAGGATACTAGTACGACTGGTTCCAATACTTACTTGATATAACATGGACGGATCCTTACAGCTCTCGGTATATTTAGCAACGCACGCGCATCACTACTAACCTTCATACGATGGGAATTAACATATCTTGTAAATTCTGCAATAAAATTAAGTCGACCTTCTAAAGGGAGTGTGCTAAACACATGGCCTACATTTCCTATCTTTTCAACGAATTACAATTTTTAAAAGTTAATTATTGTAGTGGCACTTAAATGTATGTATGCGTGTGTCCGCAAAAAGTCTTGATTAAACTACTAGATGTTTCTTAACATAATTTGCGCAGATAGGCTTGATCCAAACTGGTTTTTGGCACTAAACTCTTGCGCCAATAACGTGGTTGCGCAGTACACATGCTATTCGCGAAGGACACCATTATCATTGATCACATTTTTCAGGTGTGAATTGTACTACTTTCATTGAAACACGTAGGTAGTTAATTAGATATTATATCGATTAGTGATAATTAACAGATTCCCTTTCGATAACTTAAGGGAGCCGGCCTATAGCAAGCCGTTGAACGTCGCGCTAGTGTTGCAATGTATCAGATTATTGTTATTATCAGTAACTCGGTATTACTAAACATGTATGTTCCTCGGTCTATAAACCTTGCTACGGTAACGCACGTGACTCCAATATTAGTTTCGTAACTCTTGTATCAACATCGATCGTTTACGAATTTGTACTTTATTCATAATCGCATTGTTCATATGATTGCTTCGTTAAAATTCTATCAACGAACGTCTTTTGATCCTTTAACACGTTCTTAAAATTAAATAATGTACGAGTAAAAGCAATTTCAATGTGATTATAAAATGTAACTTGTTTTACAAACGTCTGTTCCTAATCTCGATTCAAAGGTGAAATCAATTTAGCACCTTTCTGGGAATAAAACTAGCAATCAGGAATCCGATATACAAATACTTGGAATTCAGCAGTACCGGTAGTTCCTTTGTAAGCTACTACCGTGGTCTAGTGGGGATGTAACTCAGTTTGCGAGTTACCGGTAACAAAGACAAACAGGTTCGCATTTAGCGGTAACTTTCACCACGGCTTGTTTCCGACCCGTCCTGTAACTCAACGTCACGCTATCATCCTTGTTCATTACGTTACCTTTATAGCCATTATGCTTTATGCCTTTTACCATGACAGTGGTGGTGCTTTTTTATTCTGACTTTATTATTTCTGAATTGTTGATTCCTAAGTCAGCGCTCCAACGAAGTATTTACACACCACATATTTGTCTACATTTATACCGCTGTTTGCAATTTCTACGGTTTTACAACGATGCTATGCGACTGTGATTTCTGCTTTCCGTCGCTGCGTGGGCAGTTAACGTTTTAGAAAGCCATAATTATAATAAAAACAAGAGTTTATTTACCTACAATACTCCCAACTTATTAATGCTGGAGTTAACAACAATAACAGCTGTAATAATCACAAGTTCCTGTTATGTTTTGTCTTCAATCCCGTGATAATATTAATTTTCTAAAGTTCTGACCTAAGTAAATAATTTGTATAAAGTTATTGACTTGCCCCTAATAGACATCCAGTTTGAGGTCGAACCAGCGTATACATACAGTCTACAGTCTTTCATATTAAAAACTTGGTCGATATGCACATTCAGGTCGATTACACCGCAGTCTCAATGTTTACGCCTCACTACACTTCTGTTTATCCGAAAGTCTTTTCATTATAATTGTGTTCAAAATGAATTCAACTTTAATTCAAATGTACTTACGTATTCTGGGGTCTTGTCTTTCGGAACATTAAGATTAAAATTCCAAATAATGACATTAAATAACGTAAATGTAGCACTAAGGTGCCAAATGCTATCACCACTAGCTAAAATGAAATGGCATAGCCTGTCATAACTACCAATGCATCCATTGTTATATCTGCTGAACCGATAAACTCACAAACAGACAGCAGACGGAAAAACAACACAGTGCAGGGTTAAACAAAAGGCCTTGTACCAGAAAAGGGTGGAACAGCTAAATCCAGTGAAGGATGACGTGCCTTTGTAAAAATACAACCTAGATCTGATATTTACTTCACTTATGTTGTCGTTGTAATAGTCATCTTAAGTCTAATGAGTTCATTTATTCCGTGAAAGTAAAGAATACCTAGAGACAGGTATACAAAGGGTCGAATATCGTGGAACAGTACAAATTGTTGCTGGCCTCGCAACGTTATTGAAGGAAGTGTCAGTAACTCCGTACACTAGTCAATTAGTCTGTATCGACGTTTTGGCGTCAAGCAGACTACGCTACTCCACTCAGCGTAACAATGCCATTGTCTCAACGTGCACTACTTATATGTATAGTTTCTTTATTTATGCCAACATGGACATGATTAACGAGCAGAAATTATTAAGTAATTCAGTATTAAGTAATTATTATTAATATTTAATTAAACAGCGATGTTCGAAATGATTTTATAAGTCCTTTTTCCACGGCCGTTGATGGGCGTATTCCGTATGGCGTATCAATATTAATTTCATGTATAATTGTATACCGACTGTTCATTTTATATGGCCTCCAGTTGACAGAAACGATGGGACGCGTATACGGTGTCTCACTAATCAATAGTCTGTTTAAAATAAAAGCCTGCTTCAGTGTCCCAAATACCGAAGAAAGGAGGTAATTAAATTAACAATAACCTTTGAATAACCAAATTATAAAAGTGTATGTAAAGAAAAATCCAATTTGTTGAAAAATAATTACGAAATGTTATATTTGGAATTTAATTTGATATCTTGTTACCAGCTTCAAAAGGACGTACCTTGCCGTCGAATGACCTAATTCGAGTGTTTCTGTTTAGTATTTCAGTACAGAGTTTGTTAAATTATTTTTCAAATTATGATGGACATTCCTTATAATTATATTAATATGAAATTCGATGTGGCTGTGAAAATAAATAGAGTTTCTCTTTTCATATACTTATGTTAATATTAAAATGTTGTACAAAGGGTTAGACGGCAACGTTTCTTTCAAAAACGTATTTTATATTATTCTATTCGTTTGGTATTTTCTTTGCTGGCTTAGACTTGAGATATCTACATGTTTATCTAGAAAGATACAACAGAAAGGTCATATCAACCTAGTCTGGAAACTTAATGTCAAAGAAGCAAATAAACATCTAATCTTCCATCTGTATTTAATGAAAATTCTTTACAAAATAATCTAAATTATTTAATACTTGAAGCATTAAGTATTTCTGTCTGTCAACTTGTTATAAAGTTTTTGTCAACTATCTACTTAGTAAGAGTGGTATTGTTGTGTTTCTAAAGTTCCAATTTCTGAAAAGCATCTTGGTTTAGAATAGTCTAGAATTCGAAGTGTCGGACTTGCAAAAACGAAGTAGTTCGTTCAATAACATATTCGCTCTCTCTCACCTATTTACGAAACGATCGATGACGACAAATTTAGAGGAGCTAAACAAGAAACTAAAAAACTGGACTAAAACCAGTTTTTTTGCTAGAAACATGACCAAAAATAATAATATAAGAATAATTTGTGTCAATGTAGTGAATTTGCCAACTAACACATAATATTTGCACGGTAATGGTACCTGCCCATATAGCCAATTAACAACTGTAGCCTATGTTCGGGTCAACCATTACAAGCCAAATGGCGGAATATAGTTGCCAACCTTGCCATTGCCAATATTGACGCCATCTTTTGATCTCTGCAACTCAATTAGTGCTTTCATCCCTATAGAATGCTATTAGTGAACCTTTGTCTCTACACTCAAAAGTCTCAAATTTGAAGAGGGCCATACAATATTCATTATACCGTATTCCTGAGTTCAGTACAATTGCTTATTCATGTATTGCAATCCTTTTTGCTGTTTTTAAGTTAAGGGTTTCTTCCGTAAGCTTGATTTAACTTATAAAGGTACTTACTATAGTCTGATTTGATTACTATGTTCGCTTAAATGTCCTACTGTATCTTATTGTTTAGAAAGATACTGGACTACCTATACTTGTCGCGGAGAACCTAACGGGTAACCGGGGCTCCGGCTCGACGTGCAGGAGAAGGAACGGGGTGGTTTTTAGTCAGTAAGAGTCTGACACTCCCCTCCGCCTCACTCAGGCAGGAGCAGTCATTTGACGATATTTAAAAAAAAAGACTACCTATACTTGTTAAGATTTTTAGGATCTAAACGGAGTAAACACGTGATAGAGTGAATAGTTTTAAATGAAACCAGCTTCTGCCCGCGACTTCGTACGCGCAATCCCGTTTCGTCCCGTTCCCGTAGGATTTTCAGGATATTTTCTGTCTTAAGAAGCTTCTCCTAATAATAACAAAATACAAAAAAAAGGAATTAGTGACATCGGTCCAGCCATTCATGCGTGATGCCGTGACCAAGGGAAAAAGAGACTGGTTTTGGTACTTTTGAAACGATACTTTTTTATATATATAGATTATATTTATAGTAAGTAGGTATGTAACATGTTAATGGCTATATTTATTTCATTCGATAATAATTATAATCTAAATGATATGTACCTGTAGCTGACAATGATATATGTTTCTGAAAATATGTACATTTTCAGTTTTATGTCAAAATTATATTAATTGATTGGTTTAATCCACCTGAATTTAATCCATCTGTTATCTGTGATTAAATGGTGAATGAATCTTTAGGAATTTTTAAAAGGGTATTGTGTTTTATATTGTAAAATAAAATACACAACAATGTAACGAGCTGGGATTGAACTGGAGACCTCTAGATAAACTGACATTGTCTGGCTTTGTAACTTCTTTATTAAACTCTTGTTAATCATCTATTTAATAACTTAGCCTGTAAAACATTGTTTTTATGAAGGTGTAATAAACTTAACTCATAAATAATTTGTCTTGCATAGTTACATAAGGTAAACAAGCAGAAATTTGGTTAAGATGGTCAAGTCGTTAATCATATTATATTATTCGAATATTACTTAGGATAAACGTTGGTTTTTATCTAATTTATCTTTCTTAAGATGATTATTCCGGTAATATGTAATGTTTAAACTGTCAAACACCAAGCGGTCACCGGTGACCGCGACCTATTGTTCTTTAATTGTGTCTATAAAACCGGTACTCGACGAGTTAATTACTTGCTCCATAGCCCATCGATACATCGATCGACAAACGAAAGGAGTCTTAAACGATTAACGAAAATTAACACTGAAACTGCTAAACCGAATTTGATGATACTTAACATAGACATAGATGAGATCATACTATCTAGTTTATATTTTTTGGCATAATATAATCACAAAGTATTTTTTTTTGTGCAAAAAAGCCAATTATCGCCAAGTACTTAGTAGTGCGCGGACGCAGATTACAGTGCCAAGGCGAACCAGTCAAGGTCCGAAGTCTACTTAGCTATCAGCAGCGATTATTTACTGCTGTATCTAATGACATGTTACATTGTCAGGTTACTGGTTTGTTTCGTAGATTACAGGTAGTTTTGTGAATAAACCACAAGTTATTGTTTAAACTTTAATGTGTACAAAAACGAGGTGGTAAATAAAATGAAATTACGGCCGATTTTACAATCATCACTTAATTCTTAACTGTAGAATAAAATTGATATGTGACAGGTTTTAGTGTGGAAGAATTGTCAAATATTCAACGTTATTCTTTAGTTAAAGTAGGCTGGCGTTGGACAAATCGGCCCTTGTCCCCCCAAGGTGTTAACACCTTAAACGCCATGGTGGACAAGGTATGGGCCACGATAGCGGAGGATTTACCCTCAAAAGTTTTCTGTTGGCAGTCAAAGGCTTAAAGTTACATGATATTCTCATCCAGTCCGTATTATTATTGATCGCTTTTAAATTATCCTCTGCATTTTCATACCCTTATTCCAACTTATTTGAAGTATGCACAATTTCTTCTTATATTCCCACTCTACCTACGTCATGCATCAAAATCACCTTTATCTATCATATCGTTTCTTCGCACAACCGATGCATCTTTTCATTGCTCATTTAAATTCAACACTCGATTTGTCATGAGTTTCATATTATTATCTCCTCATCACATGCCTACATCATGTTGTTGATTAATGTTTACAAAACCAGAAAAATTCTTCATTAATTAATATTGTATTAATTATGCCTACACGTTAATAAGCAATGGTTGCAAAGTCCACTGCGATCAAGGGCGTACTATCAAGTTACAGGAACAGTAAAATGTAGCATAATCTAGTCATTTGATTCAAGACGTAATGGAGGACACGAATTTATTGTTTCCGTTAGCTTAGTAAAATAGGACGTTTCCAGCCACTTCTATTTACTATTTTATAGCCTGAAATAAAGGCTGGAAGAAATACTTAATAGTAGCCGACGTGTTGACCCGCAGCAAAGATCGATATCTAAATAAAGTAAGATAAAAATAGTTTTTTAACCAAATATATCGATGGCGCCCACGCAAAAGGTCGGAACATTATTTTTGACAAAAATCGTTTTTTTGGGCTATTACAACAATCTTGAACAGTAGCATGATTTACTAAAATCCAAATTTCAATATCTTATATGGAACACGAGTTTTCTAATGGAAAATGGTCTTAACATTTAAACGCTCCCGCGCATAAAGTCGCGTGGATTGTTCCGACGATATGCTCGGATCGATTGGGCCCGGCCGGCAAATCAGAGCAGAGTACCGACCGCAATGTTACGTCGTATGTCAGTAGTGGAAAAGTTTACTTTTTAAAATAAAACTGTCGATTTTTGTGATATTGTTGATGTAGTTTTAGGAGGACTAGTAATATTTATAATAAAATGAGTAGCGTACGTGCTTCCAAGATTATGAATCTCGTGTTAAATGAAGAAATAAACCAAAATTGTGAAGTAACGGTCGATGAAAATTTTGGAAATGGTAAGTTGTACTAATTTTTCATTTAATATATTTATTTTACTACTTTATATGTGCATTACTAAATTTATAGTTAGTATGTGAAAGTGTTAAATAGGTCTCAACAAATAAAAAAAAAATTATGACCTTTCCGACGCATAACGTCGAAACGTGATAAGTTACGACTACATGCGCTGTATTCAAACATTAACAGTGGTCAGTTACGACTTTACACCTCACAATCATTTTGTTCTAGGAGTCGTAACTTAAACTTACGACCATATGCGATGTTTAATTATAACAATAAATAAACGTAAAAAGCCGTATCATAGACATACGGCTTTATGCTCCGTTAAAATAACAAGATACGATTATCTGCTTTACAAAATGTAGTTAAAATCTCATTAAAAATAAACTTTTTAACTGCTTCGTTGGTCTAGTAGCCGCGAGTATGACTGCCGGCCACGAGGTGTTGGTTTCGAACCCCGATTATCGGGGTTTACAATTTCGAAATTCTCATGACGCAGAATATATACTATAATGTCTCCTATCTCTAATTTCTCTGAACTCTGTCTATCGCTTTGGACAATAAAATATTATGTTTGATTTATGTTAATTGTTGGTATAACTCTCTAAATTTGTATTTGTCACTTGTGTGTGCTTTTTGACTAATTGAAAACTTGCAATTTTAGAATCGCCGGTACCGATTGAAGCTGAACCAGTAGGTTGGAAGACAATGTCTGGACAATCTTTTATTTAAAGTACGATAAGCATCAACTACGGTTTTATACCAAGTGTTACCGAAGTAATAAATGATTCCGACGCAACGTTACCCTCAATTTTATCTCCAATACAACAATAGTACTACAGCACTTAAGGATTCAGAGTCATGTGTTGAAGAATTTTTACACGAATCAACTGACATAATAGAACTTTCACTGGATATAACCCAATCATGCCCTTCCCAAATAACTATTTTTAATGCCCATTTCGTCTCTACTATTTATCATCTATTTGTTATGCTGAGATTTTTTGTAGAAGTATTATTAGACCCAATACACCACAGCTCAATAACACTTCAAGTCAAGACTCTTCTGTCTGAAGAAGATGACTTTGTCTAGATTCTTAAAAATACACCGTCTGCTAGAGTTGCAAGTAGACATCACGTCACTGTCATGAGTGGAAAGATATTAAACAAGAATGTTTAAAAGATTAATGAAAAGCGTATTTCAGTAGGAATGGAGTTCAGAGAGATGGAAAGATTTTAAAACCACCATGGCCAGGTACCCGTAGCCTGAAACGCCATTTGATGTACATACATCAACAGTTTAGTTCGTTTTAGGAAAATGGATATCACTGTCAATAACAGCATTACATTGTCAACCACACTGAAGTAGGCGATACTAAGTATCCTTCTAAGACAAATGTTGAGTGTAGACATAAGAGAACTACTTATTAAGTATTGCTAACCTTTATTTGGATCTAATAAATGGTACAGATTTTTATAACTACAAAATATAATTAGACGGCAGAAACTAGGAGTACCTCGTGACCGTGGTTAGAAATCGCAAGAGCCCAACCAAACGATGAGAGATGAATAATGAAGTGGGCATGACTGTAGTATACTATCTTTACAAAAAATATTCGACTTGATGGGCCGCTTCATTTGATGTCAAAAATCGAAACTGAAGAATCTGATGAAGAACCAACAGCAGGTCTCAGCTGTATTAGAGATATGGTAGTCAAGTTTCTACAATGTTTCTAAAATGAAGTGAAATCCAACCAAAAACATTCTGTAATAAACTAGTCAAGTCTCGATGGAGCCGCTTGTTCATTACTAAAAAGTAATGAAATCTAGACAAAGTCTTGCCAAGTCTAAGATTCTTTACTGCGATTTATTTATTATTATAGTTGATGTTGTATGACTTGGCCGTTGAAGGGTATACAAGGCCAATTTTCCATATTCAATGGGTAGTGGTTCAACGGCTAATTCACACAACATTAATATAATAATAAAGAAATCGCAGTAAGGTCCTTAAACTTGGCAAGACTTTGTCTAGATTTCATTACTTTTAGAGATGAACAAGCGGCTCCATCAAGATTTACGGTTTTTTACGGAATTTTTCCTTTTGGATTACTTATACATAAATAATATATGGATATAACCAAAATGCTCTCGAAAACGCTAATAAAAAATTGTTTTAATGGTTTTTTTACATGTTATTCATGGAATATCAGCCTTGAACTATTGATTGTAACTATTATGACATAAAAGACAATTATTATAAAAATTTAACTTGTGTTTAACCGTCACCTGTTGGCGTTTTTTGAGAGCGTTCCTTTTACCCCCTATGATGTATACAGTTTTAGTATTGTATTATGCATTCAGTTGTCAGTTTGTCTCAAATATCCTACCTTCTATTTTTAAAATTAATAAAATTTAATTTTGTTTTCATTTCTTAATTCATAATTAGTAAAATTTTCGTTACGTAATTAATTAAATTTAATTTTGTTTTCATTTCTTTATTGTTCTAAAATAGTTTTATTCACTATAATAATGTAACTTTGACTTAAAAATACTTAATTATGTTCCTATGATGAGAGCTATTGTAATAAAATTGATTTACGTTAAAATTTTAAGGTGGTTTTTATTCATTGAGTGCATTATTACGACTCCTTTTTTATAGAAATACAATACTTTCAACGTCGCAAATGGTCGTAATTCAAACTTACGACTTTATTCGAGTTGCTTTTATCATGTTTACAGAAGCATACAATCGTAACATTTAGATACGACCTTTTTTTAAGAAGTATATGGTCGTAAGTTAGAAAAACTAGTTTTTTTCGGTAATTACAATTCCTTATAATATCAAGCCCCTGGGAATGCATTATTTAACTAACAATTGTTAGGTACGTATAAAAATATTTGTTAAAAATCTTTCACAACAAATTTTATCATTATCGTATACTAAAACTGCTCTCCTGAACAAATGACTTTTTAGCGTTACGACCTTATGCGTAGGAAGCGTCGATATATATGTATAATAAAATCTCTAAATGTTTACGCAAATCTTTGATATCACATAGTTATATTAATACGAAATACAAACTATAAATAAATCATTATTGGCGTACATGTTGCTATCTAATCGCTGGACTTCGTTCGTGAAGGTATTTAACACAGTAACACGGTACACGGCATGGAACACACATGACAATTGGCTGGACAGCTTGTGCGAAACTATTGCAGATAACACCTACCGCATTGTAAACAATGTCACATTTGTTTGATATAGTATTACAGAATATACCAACAAAACACTTCATTAAAAGAGTATTGAGTTCAATGAATCTTCTAAATTCTAAAGAAAAAATACACCTTACTTGCCATGCCAATAAATTTAAAACAACTGTAAAAGATTGGAGACGTTGACGGTTACTCAATACGTGAAGTCGCAGAATTTCATCGTGTTGCAAGCGCGCATTGCAAGAAAGTGATTCAGTTATAACGGACCGAACATTGCACATGCAGCCTGTGAGCCTGCCATTCCTTTAAAGACCTGACAACCTCATGCAAGGGAATGTCCCTGCCTTACATCATATAATACAATCTAAACTATAATCATTTACAATTTGGTAATCAACAGGACATCAATCTTTTAGTGCTTCAACCAAAGTCCAATTTTATATCATTATCAAAAGTATTGCTCACTCTTAAGACTGTCTATAAATGAACCCGATATCAAATGATATTAATTGTTCTTAATTCCTTTTTATTAACTCGATATTTGATGTAAATTACACAATTTGGAACCGACAAATATACTAATGATCATTGTTAATACGTGTGGTTGTCACAAATAAACTATTTTTTATAGTAAACATACTCATTTATATTCGAGGTATCCTTCTGTGATTGGTTGATATATGACGTGTGCGCTCGCGCCACCATATTGCATGAGACCATTGAGTAATCACTAATGTGGATCCTTATCGCTTATTGTAGCAAATCACCTGAATATTTCATCATCCATTCTATAGATCTGAAGATAAACTTGTTATACCCTAATTAACTATGTTACTCGCGAGAACTATTAGAAATTTCCTTAATACAACTATCTTACGAAGTCCGTGTAGTGGAGACCTCATGGCCTATAAAATACATAATGACCTCTGGTGTATGAGTATGAAACAGAGTGCTACGATGTAGCGGTCTCTCCGACCGCAAGTTTGTGGTTAATACAACGTAGTCGACGATCTAAGTCGAGTAAAGTTAGTGTTAGTGATAAAAATGGTGTAGTGACAACAGCATCGTAACAAAATATCATATTTTATACTAAAGCCGTTGAGAGAACATAATTGCTCAAAACCAGTATTCTTTTAAAACTTCCCTAACCTTGTTTTTGAATTGAGCCCCTGTCTGCCCTTGATAACTAGTCTTGTTAGCATTCCAGTGCGTATACATAATGAGAGGACTCGAGCAGGTCTTATTAAAAATCTTTTTAAAAGTTCAGGGTATTATACTGCTCTCGCTGTAAGTCCCGCAGATGTCTGAAGAGTCCTTCAGGTATTGCGTTCTATAGAAAACAAGTTTTTATTGATCTGTCTAACTGTAGTGATCTTTGATCGGACTTTTTATAGGATGTTGTTTGTAAAACACACGTGTTTTGTAGTATTTGTTTCTATTAAGCAAGGTCAGTCAGTATGTAATGCAGACAAATCTTAGACATCGTTTTTTAATTGGTCAAGTATTTATTAATATTAGCTCCAGTTCTTCTTGGTGTGCTCTAAATGTCCGTGATGCAATCTTTGAGGTACCATTCTGTTGAACTGTTTGCTCTGGTGACCCATACGCGTAGAGCTAAAGACCGTAAAATTGATTAGCACACATTGGCTGCAGGCGTCGTAGATGTCACATCTACATGACATTCAACACTCACCTCGTTGTTATCGAATTCGATTATTGTTATTGTTCAAGTGGCTTTATTTATAGATAAGATTTTCATCATTAGTATGAGAAAATTCAGATTTGATAACTTGTTTGGCTCGTATCGTATCACTAAGTGAAACCCCGTTTAAGTATCTGCTCCTCAGGGCTCGTTTACCTTCGAATGGTTGTTAGTTTCCAGAAAGTAATTAGGCTTGCAACAGGCATGCGCTTACATATTCAGTAGGTAGTGGGTCGGTGTGGGTGCACTGGGGGTGTAGGGGTGACGCATGCGCGGGGCAGGTCATGGCCAGCGACGCAGCGGCCCCAGTTGCATCCGCTGCATGACACTGACCTCGTATAGCTGAGAGGAAAGTTTGTGATTGTCTTATCTAATTGAATGCTTTGATTGTGTGGAAATGTATGTAGGTTACAATTTATTGGACTGTTTACACTTGTTTTATTTTGTTACTGACTTATGATGATCAGGTCTAAAAGCTTTTCGTTAATTCCATACTATCTTGTTCTTCAATTTTTAAGTGTCAATTTTTTGTAACAGTCTGTAATATAATTTGTTACATTAAGAACACCCTGCTCCCTTATTTCCTCCTACGCAATAAGTAAATAACACGAGTAGCGGTTTCAGTTACTACTCGTGTACTTTAGTATTTTACTCCTACGCGTTCTAAGTAATGTTAGGTTTTTTGCTCTATTCGACCTTTCCATTAGTGGTGCGTTTTGAACATATTATTATTCCTAGCTAGAGGTACTTGTATTTCAAAATGAAAAAATATCATAACATTTTAAATAACAGTCGAAACGCTCGAAGATTTATTAGATAATATGGTTTTCTCTAAACTTGTAATATTTTAATAGTATCATGAATTATAAAAGTAGAACAAAAAGATGCAAAGAATAACTCTTTCGCAGATTGTCGTAGACCGGGCACTGATCCAGACTTCAGACTGTTACTGCGAATTTCTTATTTAAATCAATAAAATTGCTGGTTTTGATGAAGTGCGCCAAGTCGCGCAGACATCGTGGGACCAATCCATTTGGAACAAGATTTATAATAATTTTGATGACGCTCAGATAGTGAGGCAGACTACTCTTAATGTTCTCTCTTGGGTGGCGTAAGGTCTTTATACTTAAAAGGGTGTCTGTCTGTCTGTCGCCTCTATAAAAAGCGACGCTTGTTCCTTGCACATGTTGCTTTTTATGGTAAACGCCCGGCCTCTTAGCACGACTGACCTTAAAATTACTTGCATTTTGAGAACTTCAACCTTAATTTAATGGAGTAAGGTTCTTAGTTGCCGTTAATTTGACTACTTTTTATTTTATCCTGCTAGCACTGTTGCATTTATTTTTAAGTGCGAGAATTACACGGTTATTTAGTAAAGCAAGCCTTGTTTGCATTGACCAGCCACAGTTTGTGACACTACTATAATTATTATTTTTCATGTCCTTGTGTACAAAATGTCTTGAGGGACGTTTCTTCAAAAACATATTCTATTTAGGAAGACCATTTATGTTGCAGAAGCTACAGTATGTCGCCAGAAATTTAATATAGTACAAGGTGAATGCGCTAGAAGTGACTAATGAAATTTTGTAGGACCTCACTTGAATTTAAGATAACTTTTATAATTTATTAAATTGAGTTAATATTTATTATTAAATTAACTGAATAAAGGAAGTAACGTTAAAATACAATTTTATAGCCATCTTTCATTGAGCATTACTAGAAGACAGTGCGGAGTAGCTTGCGAATAAATAAGACCAAGGCAAACTTTACCATTACAGACATGTGTACCTTGAGCCCTGCTGATAAAGATATATATTTTTATTTAGCCATAATGAGGGAATTGTTATTTATTATCCTATGAGAGTCACGTCTGAGGTTACAAAGGTTGACAGTATACTTGACGTTCATTCGCTGTTTGATGAGACATATGGCCTTTCGCTTATGTCGAAGTAGCAGGTAATGGTTTTTTCTAAAAGATTTGCCATACCATAAATAGTAGGGGTCTGACCTGAGTGACGCAGCTTATATGTAACTTAAACAAAAAATTTTGGGTCTATGACGCCATAGCTACCTTTTTTTTTTTTCGGCCGTGGGGCGTTTTCTGTTTGAATTATTATTCGGTTTACTACGGCCTTTGGCTACCTACGAGATTTTGCCATTCTGAGTTGCATTCTCGAATCGGCAGGCTTTTTGTTCGGTATAAATACAGTGAAACACAAGTACTAATGGTTGTACCGTTTGTCTTCAGGCCAGAGTCATGGTGGGTGTCAGCAGTGCTCAAGACCATCCGCGCTGTCGCGTTGGTCTTCGACATCCTCACCTTCCCAGTACACCTCATAGTCCAGAGGCCGTGGAGGAAACGAGCGCTCTCCAGACGAATCAAGGTAAGGACAATGCTTTCTCTATGACAAATTTTGACTAAATGGGCTACACTAAATAATAATGATTTCGTTTACGCAATATACTTACTGTTTTTGAGAATAATTATAGTTAGACAAAATACTATCGAATTAATCTGAATGAACATAAAACATAGATATTATTAAATACTCTATACCAGCGAAGATTCTGATCCAAGTAGTCGAGCATAAAGTAAAGAAGTAACAGTAGAGGTAGCAATAATGTTTGTTCTAAGTTCCTTAAATATACTAAGTGATGTTCTAGTTCTCCAAAATTTTGTTTAGCGCCCGCGACCTTCGAGCGACCCCAAATGTCTCGACATTTTGCTCTCATGTTGTATTCATAATTGAACAAGCCAAGTTCAGGGTTGTGACAACTTCTAAGATTACGAGAGTCGCGCGATTATTTTATTATTCGGACGTCTAAACTTTGATTAAATCATGACTAGGATTTATTCGTTCCTGGAGAGTTAGAAAACCTTTTGAGTCGTTGCCAAAATGGGGATCTTGGAGTTTCGATCGTGTAGTAATGAAGTTATTGTAGCTTCAGTGACCAGGTGAGCTGTGCTCTGTGTTCTGTGCGATGTTCCACGTTATGTCACGCGAACCGCAGACATTGTCTAACAAACCCATTGTAGTTGTTATTTTCGTTTGACCTGTTTTCAAATTCCCCGACTCCCACGTCTGTTAGCATTGGTGGTCGCTCAAAATTGCATTTGCAAACAAAAATCCTTTAATCTGAACACGTACCTAATGGTTTTGCGCGAATATTTCTGTCGCTGTTTATTATGTAAAGTAAGATGCTGCGTATTAATATTCATAATATCATTCATCAAAGATCGTTCCCTTAATGACAACAAATTGTTGGAAATTCAATAGCTGGCTATAATTTACGTTTGAATAAGAGTGAACTATGCTCCATGGGCATAAATTACGCCTTAGCACTTAACTCGTGCTGAAACTGACCTTTAAGATTGATGGCGTATATTATGCTTTATGAATCCTCTAACCGGGTTCCTGGTCTGGGCTAAATAACACCGAATCCTATAAAGATTTTTATTTTATGGCTAGTGATCGATGAATATTAACTGTAGCTAACAATTTGAAGCTAACTCGAAAAATATGCAGCCGGAAAAATAATGTTTAGCGTAACACGCGCAATTAGGAACACAAACTTATCTTTTGTTGTCACACATTAGCTAATGCACACAAACCAGGTTAATTACCAACTCAAGTTTAGCGTACATTGCACAAGCTGAGGACTGACTTTCTCTCATTTTTCATTACCTTTACATATTTAGAATTTCCCTTATTTTGATTCCAGGCCCGTATAATCCAGACCACACAGAACAGCATAACAGTGCGATCAGTGTCGTCTCCATGTGACCTGCACCTCCGCCTCGTCCGCGATGGCGTCACCTCCATGGAGAGCATGCTGAGGGCCGCGGCCGCGCGCTGGGCCGACCGTCCCTGTCTCGGCACACGTACCGTGCTCAGCGAAGAGGATGAGCCACAGCCAAACGGACGGGTCTTCAAGAAGGTAGGACTTCTTTATATTCACCAACATATTAAGCACAAGAAGATCACTGCTGTACATAGGTCTGCCCCAGTCATTTCCCCAATGCTAGAAGAAGGCAATAGAATAGATACCTCGACGATCACATTCACTTTATTACATAATCAGCTTATCAAGGTTCACAGCTGGACATAAATTTCTTGCTTCGCCACAATACGCTCTGTATGTTGAGTTAACAAGATTAAAAATTAATTTGTAGAATAGACTTAATTAAAATTACACTACATAGTCAAATCTATGTCATAGAAACCATTGAATGATTTTACCCCCCAAGTACAATGTGTCTGTTGGGGAAAACAGCATAAGGATAAATTAATGTCGATCAAGCAATCATATCATTTGATGTCATTGATAGGTTTTCAATAACTTTGAAATTGAGCGTGTGATGGTGCACAAATGGTTAATGATTCAACCACATAATGCCACCACCTGCTGTTTTTCCCTTCAAAGCAATTGCATAATAATAAAGCACTGATTTCCTGACTTTGTAATTTAGGTTGAATTGGATTTTGCTTAGATTGAGTATTCAGGTCAATTTTGCTTTAACAATAAAGTAGTTAGAACATAATTAGAAGGAAAATAGGTATTTACGAATCAGAATGATTAAGACAAAGTGCAATACAATTTCTGCTACGAAATGATCGTCCGCTGGTGTGTAGTTTGTGATAATGATGTGATTGTCATCCTTTCATAAACTCCATTTTTTATTTGTATCATTCCTCTTCCACATTACATAAATACAGCACTCTTATAATATCTTCTGATTAACTTCGTTGCGGGAATCAAGACAGTTATTCATGTCCCTGGGACGCGCCGGACTTCAGTGTTCCGGTGTTTTCATGGTTGTATCTACTGTAGATCCTGCCTTACAGGAGTTGCAGCGGTTTTGGGAGGTAGTGGCGGGCTTGTCCCAAAAAAAAATACACCACTCACTTTTCCACAAGACTAATTTATCTAAAAATTGTTCCAGTTTAACATGGGCGAATACGTGTGGCGTACGTACGTGGATGTAGAGAAGGAGGCGCGTCACTTCGGCGCCGGCCTGCGCGAGCTCGGCTGCCAGCCGCGACACAACATCGTCATGTTCGCGGAGACTCGCGCCGAGTGGATGCTCGCCGCGCATGGCTGCTTCAAGCAGAGCATTCCTGGTGAGGCACTGACTGACACTTTCATACATACACGATCTAAATTATTGGTTCCAAGAACTAAAATCTAAAAATAATTTCATACGAGGACCGTATCCAGATCACATTTTCTTACGTCAATTCGAAGAAACATCTTCAGTCCGTATTAAATCTTGTATTAGGCCGAAGATGGTTTAACGATCATAGTTTGTCACATTTTACGCAGAATCGTGAATAACCCTTGCAAGAGTTTAGACTAATCTTACCTCATGTTTTCAGTTGTAACAATCTACGCTACCCTGGGTGACGATGCGATAGCTCACGGCATCAACGAGACAGATGTATCCACTGTGATCACCACATACGACCTTCTGCCCAAGTTCAAGAAGATCCTGGCCAAGACGCCCAAGGTAGACACCATCATCTACATGGAAGACCAGCTCAAGAGCATTGACAGGGACGGATACAAACAAGGCATCAAGATTATCGGATACAAGGATGTTGTGGCGAAGGGAGCTTCTTCTAAAATTGGTGAGTTTATTGCTACAATATAGATTTGGTAGGATTCAGAAGTTAATCTAACCTAAACAAGTAGTAATCGTCAATCTTATAACTTCTATAGCTGTCTTCAACACAAAACTAATCATAAATCTCGTCGTTCCACAGAACCGGTCCCACCATCCCCATCAGACACGGCTATCATCATGTACACGTCAGGTTCGACGGGAGTGCCGAAGGGAGTGATCCTGTCTCACCGCAACATGTTGGCGACACTGAAGGCCTTCGCTGACGCTATGCCTATCTTCGACGGAGACATCCTCATGGGATTCCTGCCACTCGCGCACGTGTTTGAACTGCTTGCTGAGAACCTTTGCATGATTGGAGGTGAGGACATTACTCAACTATTATTCCATTGAACAGAAGGTTTAATTTCTGCTAGTCACTTCTATCACCTCTAATGAAATTCCGATGTAGAGATAATTGAGCTAGGGTCATTCCTTATTTTAGTTTAAGGGCACATTTAAAATTCGGTAAAAAAACTAACTATTTTACATAAACAAAGTCACAATCAAAAATTAGTCAAGTAAAAGACAGTTAAAATTATATTTCTTGCAAACAAAATATTTTTAATCAGAGAAACATATGATTTAAACACATTCATTATCCGTTAAGTACCAATAAATGTCAAAGTGGGTTTATCTTAACTGCATGACATAAACTCATAAACCCTGTATTTATGACATGTTTATTTCACGTATATGTCGGTCTCGTCACACTATTGTGGTATAAACAATGTTGATACACTTCACAAGCACTGATTGTGACTAATTGTCATTTTTCATTCAGTCAGTCTTACTGTGGAATGCGCTGCCCACGGATATCAGGACGGCTTCCAGTCGGCTATCCTTTAAATTTAAAGTCAAAGAATATCTTCAGAACAAACTGACACAATCAAGTCTCAATTAACACCCTCCTCAGAAACTTTATATATATAATTATATGAAATATATAAACCCATTATATATTTATTTTTATATTATATATATATTTAATTATTTACATATTATATTTATGTTTCATATTAGTATGTAGTATTAGTATGTAGTTTATGTACTAGGATACCTTTATACATATGTACGTACATTTATCACCCTCGTTTTTATTTTTTTACTTCTTTTGAAACCTACTGTAACACTTCTCTGCATCACCCTATGGTTGGCTGGTAGAGAATGCCATTCGGCATTAAGTCCGCCATTGTATACAGTTGTACATAAAGTGTTAAATAAATAAATAAATAAATAAATTGTTACTTAGTTACCAGATTTTTTTAAAAAGAAATTGGTATTTGAAATTAACGCATAGCTTCAGAATCGACAGATCGATTATATTTTTTGTTTAATATAATGCATTTTGGAAAGAAAATAATTTTTTGTGTAAATCACTATGTGGACTAAAAGTAAGTGTTTTATAGGTGTCCCCATTGGCTACTCGACTCCACTCACCATGTTGGACACATCCAGCAAGATCATGAAGGGCACCAAGGGAGATGCCACCATTCTGCAACCTACTTGCATCACTACTGTACCTGTAAGTTATCAGATACTCATCCATTGTGTAAAAGTGCTATACTAACAAGTGCAAGTAAAATTAAAACTTTTTGGTTCTCATTTCACCATGTATAATTAATTATGTGTCATTTAATATACTGCTGTATAAATTCCAATAATCATAATATTATTATTGAGAAAATGTAAAATATGAAATTGTCCAGTCTGATTTGAGATTTTTTAATAATGTTATGATTCTGTAACTGACAGCATTATTTTTGTATTTTCCAGTTGATTATGGACCGCATCAGCAAGGGTATCACGGATAAAGTATCTCGCAGCGGAGAGTTCGCGAGCGCATTCTTCAAGTGGGCCTACACGTACAAGCAGACCTGGATGCGACGCGGATATGATACTCCTATTCTTAACAAATTGGTGAGTTTATAATATTTATAGAGATTAATATGTTCAATTTCAAAGTTAACTATAGGTACTATTAAACAAGAACTTAATTGTTCAATGGTTTAGCGTTGGTATTTTAAATGGGTACAATTTCAGATTACATAATGTCTGAGAAATTTAGAATATCGAAAATTTTGACTCGGTAGTTGGAATCAAGAGCCTTTAGAAGACTTCAGTTTATTACTTCCTGCATGTCGTGGTAGATAATTAATGAAATGAAATATGTAATCCCCAGATGTTCTCCCGTATCCGCGGGCTGCTGGGCGGGCGCGTGCGCATGATGATCTCTGGCGGCGCGCCGCTGTCGCCCGACACGCACGCGCAGGTGCGCATCTGTCTGTGCTGCGACGTGGTGGCCGGCTACGGACTCACTGAGACCACGTCCTGCGCCACCGTCATGGACCCGCACGACCGCTCCACCGGCCGCGTCGGCGCGCCCACCGCCGGCACCGACGTCAGGCTGCTCGACTGGGACGAGGGCGGCTACAGGGTCGACAACAAACCTTACCCACAGGTAAACACACCACTTTTTATGACTTTCATACCGCTGCCCATCTTTAACACGCTCTACTGAGTCTAATGTTTACTTTCACACCAACCTAATTTCCAGTTTCTTTGAAATCATAACGTTAGTATTATAATCAATAACCAATACCTTGTAATTCTAGGGTGAAATCGTGATTGGCGGCGACTGTGTAGCGGAAGGTTACTACAAGAACCCTGAGAAGACGAAGGAGGAGTTCATTGACGCCGAGGGCAGGCGCTGGTTTAAATCTGGAGACATCGGAGAACTACATCACGACGGATGCATTAAAATTATCGGTGAGTAAGAACTAGTCACAAACCTCATTTCTCCAGATCTCTAGTCATAAAAGTTCATTATGATCTCGTTATTTACGTTACTTCATAACTCAAAAGGTTACTCCAATAAATAAATAATTCTTTCTTTATCCTCAGACCGCAAGAAGGATCTGGTGAAATTGCAAGCTGGAGAGTACGTGTCATTGGGCAAAGTGGAGGCGGAACTGAAGACCTGTCCCATCGTGGAGAACATCTGTGTGTACGGAGACAGTTCCAAGTGCTACACCGTGTGTCTGCTGGTGCCCCACCCCCAGCACCTGGCCGAGCTGGGCGCCAGGCTCGGCCTGCCCGAGATGGACTTCGACCAACTCTGCCAGAACGCCACCGTCGAGAAGGCTGTCGTCAAGGAACTCGCTGATCATGCCAGGAAATGTAAGTCTCGCCTTTCCATCTTTTTTTATTATATCTCTGGTATACTATCGTAATGTTGCATAGTATTAAATGATTGCTTTATGAATATAAAAAATAGACATCATTTGAATATGCGTTTGTATTGCAGGCGGTTTGGAAAAATTCGAGGTACCTGCAGCGGTGAAACTGGTGACAGAAGTATGGTCTCCTGACATGGGACTGGTGACGGCCGCGTTCAAGATCAAACGGAAAGACATACAGGAGCGGTACAAGGAGGACATCAAGCGGATGTACGCGTCGTGAGCAGTGTGCGTGTAGTGTCGTGGAGTCGTGTACATATTTGTGTTACGTCTAAATATCGTAGTGTGTATTATTGTAATACTAAATTTTCGCTTGTGCGCCTGCGGACGGATGATCGTATCGTTTATGTATAAAAAGTAAGTACACCGTTTGACTGGTCGAACGCTTCTGATGAGATTCTTTGTGTAAATTTAAAATTATGTAGATCTGAAGTGGTGAGTGCGCTGTGCGTGATTGGAAAGTAAATTTTACGTCATTATTATAGAATTCCTCGGATATCGTGTAGATATTGGCCTAGCATCTCATGTGTAGATAGCTATTGTCCCTACCATGAAACTAGTACATTTGTTCCTACGTGTTTTTAAAAGACAAAATAATTGTTTCGTGGTCGGGACGAAACATCGCTAGACTAAGATAATTGTATTAGTACTTAGGGGGATCGGGGATAGTGTTTGCAATGTAATAATAATAATTTTGCAATAAATTCATTTTTGTTCATCTGTTTATTTGTATTATAATAATGAAGATGACTCATTTGAGAAATGAGTGTTCATGGCGAGCTCATTGTGTTGCATAATGTTAGCAGAATGATAATGTTTTAATGTATTAATGTAATACGGTTATGTTGACACATGATGCATTAGTACAAGCATAATAAAACATTCATGGATATTTCTAGTTTTACGCTAAGAAAACGTATACTTAGTCTACGAATATCATGTGAACATTTGATCATTGTACGACTACATAATACGTTCAAGTTTAGGTAGTATCGAAATGTGTGCGTGTCAACATAATTAGGTCGGATTATAAATTTGTTGATTAGTTTTTATTGTTTTGTAAATCATGGCTAAAGTTGTTTAGCGTCTCTGTAGCGCCGACAGGAGTGAGGAGGGAGCTAGTCAATGTTACTAAACAATGTTACAGCATTTTAACCGTCGCCCGCATTTCGCTGAGCATTTACATTTACATACATTTTAATATAAACCTTTTAAAATAAATTTATTAATGTAATCAATGTTACCTGAACAAACGTAAAATTCCATTGATGTATTTAAATGTGAGACCTCGACTTTAACTGTATGGTATCGTTATATTTTTCGATGTAATCATATTGTAATCATTGAAATGATCTTAATATTATCATCAGTGTACTGTTGTAGGTGTTTGCTCAGTTCACGAGCCTGTAACTTTGTGTTTGAAATTCTTAAGCATTGCAATGAAAACCAATTTTGTATTATTTATTGAATAAATGTTAATAAAATCAGTATTGGTTGTTGTTTCTTAATAATCATTTTCCTTCCTATCTATTATAGAAGCTTATTTACAGGGATAGTAGGAGTCACCCCAAGGTTACTCTTGGTTTGGTGATCTCTTAAAAATATTATTCAAAATAGATTACATAAAACTCACTGATGGGCGGCCCACGGCCAAATTGAAAACAAACATTTTGAAGCCAACTAGAAGTTACGAAACAAAAGTAAAATAAAAACAAGTGAATCTATTGCAGTTGTATAGTTTATTTATACTTCTGTAAATAACATAATTAACTTTTTAACATAAAGTTTTAAATAGGTTTAGATGTATAACGTGTACATGAAGGTTCTCTGCAAATATTAAACACTTCGGAAAATAAAGTCTGGGAGTTTAGGAGTATTATTACAAGCTTTTGTTTAATTCATTGAATGGTTTTGTGTCAATATAATATTTGAATATTGTATCAAACAGAAAAGGGAAATAAACATCTAGCAAGTTACAATTACAGCGAAATTAAAGAGTTTGTATATCCTAAAGTTAATCTAATTTAGCTAAGTTGTCAAACGTATGTCTAGGCAGTGCTCATCTTGCAGAGATGACGCAGCTGCATGATCTTGATGTCATCTGTACCGAACTTCACTACTCCTTCTTGATTCTCTATAGAGATCAGTTGACCCACAGCCTCGCGGTCCTCGCCCGCAATCACCTGTGGAAAATAAAATCAGGAGATTTTATTAGACTAAATAATAGAGTTCCGAAATTTAAAAATATAAGTGTTTAAGGATCTTGAAATTTTCTATCACTTTTTGTAATAAGTGGACTGACACTGACCTTGACCCTATCCCCGGACTGCGGCACGACGGGCTCGAGTAGGTCGGCCAGCACGTTGACGACGCGGTCCTCCTGCGGCAAGTACAGCGCGCACATGCCGGCCGACAGCCCGCGCACCACGCCCGACTGCCCCGCCAGCGCGTCGTCCTCCGCCGCCGCGCGGACCCGCACCTGGGGACAAGTTGCCGTTATTTATACACTCATCTCCAATTACAATACAAGTTAGAAATAAAAGTATTTATATTTACCTCAACTTCCGTAGTATGCCAGTCGGGTGCTGCAGTATCAGCAGCTGCATATGGTGAGCGAGGCGAGTATCCGCCCGGAGACGGGGTCGCAGGGTACCCGGCAGTGTACCCCGCGGGGGACGGACTCGGTCGGTACGGCGAGTACGTGTGGTCTGACCCGTACATAGTACCCGGGGTCTGTGGAGTGAAGGGTCCAGCCGCGTACGCCGCGTCCCCGTCGTCCAGCGCGCCGTACTCGAAGTCTGGCGCGCGAGCTGGCGTGTTGGCCGCCGTGGGGTCCCAGGCGCCGTGCGCCGGGGTGCGGCCGCCCTCGTGCGACGGAGTGGCCGAGCCATAGTGCGGGGTGCGGCCGCCCACGTCGTATATAGGTGTGGCGGACCCGTGCATGGGGGTCTTGATGCCGGTGTCGCGGTACGTGGGGGTCTGCGCGCCCAGTGTCGGGGTGCGGGCGGGAGTCCGAGTGTAGAACGAGGCCCCGCCGCGCGCTGCGCCGGCGCCGGCCCCCGCAATGTGTGAGCGGTCCACAGATATAGTCTGACACGCCGAGTGGAGCTCCACGCGGGCCGTGCTGCCTGTAGCGTCCTTGACGATACCGACATTCCCCTTGTAAGGTCCGCCTGTGATCTTGATAGTTTGTCCGATGAGCTCTCTGTCGCGTGTGACGCCGCCCCCGCGCCCCCCGCGGCCCCGACCGCGCGGTGTCATACCGCCGCGGCCGGAAGGATGCATCGGCGACTGAATTCTTGGCGACATGAATCCCAAAGAAAGACCCGTAGACACATTAGAATTCTTGTTACCGCCCGCTAATTGTAAGTGTCGCGTCTTACATACGAATATACCACCATTATCAAGGTACATGCGAGACTGCAAGAACGCGAAATTCCTGTACAGATGTTTGATTTCACCATTACGCCCAGCGTGAGGTCCATCGATAACTTTCACGATGTCGCGTTTCTGAATAGTATTCTGTTCAGAATCTAAAGCCATAGTGAACCTGCTCTCGCGTCGTTTCTGCAAAGCTTGTGGCTTGCATTCAATTACTTTACCCTGCATTCCAAGGACATGGAAGTTTTCTTTTTCAAGACGAACTATCACGCCGACTGTTTGTGGATCCAGTTGGACCATATCACCCCACTGGAATTGCCCAAGAGAGTCCACACCAGTAGCCATATCGGAGCATAATTGTAAATCTCGTGGCAACACTTCAAGTTCATGCATAGTCAGATCTGACACAAGAACCACTCTATGTGGCTCCACGCGCACGATCAAACCAGTGTCACCCTCATACCGTCCTGCTAACACCTTCACATGGTCACCTTGCTTGAAATACTTCCGCAACTCATTTGGTTTGAACACCAGAGGATCCTTCAGTGCATCGTGCTTTGGCATCACTGTTATCATGGACCCATCTATGGCTATAATCCTAGCCTGCAAGTTGGCCAAGTCACCAGAGCATACTTCTACATTGTCACCCATAGAAAATGAATGTAAGCTAGTTGGGTCATCTTTGGCTGGTGCTGCTAATTCTATGTCAATGCCCTCTGGCTGTTCTTCAAATCTTTCTAATTCAGTCAAGGTAGGCTTTACACCCTCAGCCAAAATGGCAGACATTGTGAAATTTTTGTATAGAAATCCTTTTCTAGAATATCTGTTTCCTTCAAATATCAAGAAGTCACCATCAGATGTGACTTCTCCTCCGATAGCTCGGATAGCTTCAGGGTCAAAAGGTTTCGCTGCTGGGCGTCTTTTCTTTTTCCTCTTAGCTGCCTCACTTTCACTTTGGACAGTTCTCAGAGCCCCTCGCAGCCTTGTATAATCTATTCTAGGTAATAATTTTAGATGCACTTGATTTTGAGCTAGGTCTACATAGTCCACTTGTGCAATATCATCCTTGTACAGACCTCTTTTGAGCCTCACCCATTGCTTTGGCTTTAGACCAGATTGTTCCTTAACTACTCTTAATACATCAGTCATTTCTTTAATAGGTACCATGTCTTGCTTCCAGATACCCATTCTCAATGTACCAACATTATTTATAATGTTCTTAACATGTGTTTGTTTGTAAGCTTCAATGTAGATGTATCCTTTCACACCTTCTGGGGCCACAACAGATTTGATCTGGAATGGTTCTTCAGAAAACTGATAAGCAATGAATTTTCTCATGAGAAGTAGAACAGTAGCCTTCTCTTCTCCTATTCTGCACTTGACCATCCATAAGTTGGGGTCTTTTATCCCTGGTAAGAGAGTTTGTTGGGTGATTTCATCAGACATTTCCTCTCCACCTTCTCCAAAATGTCTATGTGCTGCTGATTCATCAGCATATTTGTTTCTGAGATATTCTTCAATCTCTTCTTCTTTCTGTGAATCCCATAAATTGGTGCCTCTGCGTCTACCCTCGATTTCTCGGGCTGTGGGACCAATTTCATCCACCTCATTTCCAACAATGCCCATTTCCTGGGCCCCCTCTTCCCATTCATCATCTTCATCGACCTCATCATCCACCTGTAAGAAGTATAGTAAAAATTAATGTAAGTATTTACAAATTAAGTGGAAATTGCAATTGAAAAAGTAGCTTTTATTCTGAAAATGTTACCTCAGCCTCGTCAATAATGAATCCTCCATATCGGCTGTCCTTTTTGCGTTTCTTTCTCAGCCTTTCTTCCTCCTCATCTTCTTCATATTCCTCAGAGTCTACTAAGTCTTCTCCCTCTGGCTCTTGTTCATCCTGTAATAAAGTGAAATAAAACATTAAACTGTCAAACACCTCGAGGACACCGGTGTCCGCACACCTATTGTTAAATTGTGTCTATAAATATGTTTAATTGTGTCTATAATGACGGTAGGTACTCAATACTTACTTGTGATTTTTTTATAACCTTAAATACAAATTTAACATATTTTGAAAGTAAACAACTTCTTAAACTGTCAAACACCAAGCGGTCACCGGTGACCGCAACCTATTGTTCTTTAATTGTGTCTATAAATATGGTACTCGATGAGTTAATGGTATTTAACAAAAAATATTATTAAAGACTCCATATTGCCAAAAGGCAATGTGCCAAACCATACCTCAACTTCTTCATCACCAGATGCTTCTTTAGCCTCATCATCTCTGTTGCGACTGGCATCTGATCCTGCAGAATGGCTCCTGGAATAAGTATTGTTACTTATAGGGTAAACATGTCTATCACACCTTAACTTAAACTATAATTTCAATGATTGACCCAAAAACCAATAGTTAACAGTTATAATTATTGAGGTGGAAAAAAAAACATATGCCACAATCAGAGCCAGAATGCATGGTATTCTTCTCTGAATATGCTTATTGAATTTGCAATATTTTGTCCAATTAGGAATTGTATTACAAAATGAAAAGATCTATGATTTTAACAACGAATTTGGGTTACAAGTAAACATATTTCAGGTTATTTTCTGTAACCTGAAAACACACCACTCCCACAATTGGAATGCAATTTAATTTTTAGAAAAAGTACTTGTAAAATAAGCATGTGGTGATTTTTCAAAGCTTTTACCTAGCACAACTGTTGTCAAACTGGCCTTATCAGTTGGCAAACACAACAAGTATGGTTTAGTACGACTAAGAAATGCAGTTTACCTAGAGCGAGATCGTGAATGTGACTTAGATCTGGAGCGAGATCTGGAAGGAGTCCTTGATATGCTGCGGCTGCCGGATCTCGACCGGGAGCCTGAGCGGGAGCGGACTGAACGATTCGACGCGGCACTTCGTCGCGATCGCCGTGATGCTACACTTCCTGCCTCTGAACCACTTCCTGAGTAATTACTGCCTTCCGAATCAGACATTATCACTTCTTAGGGGGGACTAAAATAAATGATTTATAGCCATCAGAAATTATTTCAACGAAAACACCATAGGTACGTACGTAGTACGTAGCAAAACGTCACTGACTGAATAAAAATTACTATAATACTCTCTGGGTCTGTGTTTGGTCACTGGCGATTGGTTTGGTGTTGCCAATAGTTGTTGTCATGATACCATAGACGATAAAGTTGACTATGATTTTACACCTGATTTAAATATGCAAATTACTCGACTATTTATATGAAATAAAGGATTTGGTTTCATCTCTACATAATCTATGCTTTTTGACTGGTTTTCTAAAAAAATAAGTTTGTCTATTGATTCGTCGTTTGCCCCACCGACAAGTGAGACTTTTCACTAAATTAATCGTTAATTTAAGACAAACTGAGTGAAAATCCTACCAAAAGTATAATAATTTATATTGAGTACTACGTTATAGATTATTCTGATTGAATAATGAATATTTGGAAGACCTAAGCATTGGAACAGTGCGAACCTCCTTTGGTGTCTCATTGGCTTTCGGACTTTTCGCACGTCCTACAATAAACAATCATTAGGTTTTGTGGTGATACTGCATCGTGAATCGATCGGTTAGGTATCATTTTGCGGAAGTGCAGTGAATGTGGTGCAGTGCAGTGATCTCGGTGATGGACGCAATGTATCAGTGAAGGCGGCTGCGGTGACCGACCGGATCTGTAGCTGGGGGTGTCATGCTGGAGACGCGGTCGGCGCGCGCCGCAGACTCGGTGTGGGCGAACAAGCCGCTGCCGGCGCCGCACGCCATGGCCAACACGAGGCACGGGAAAAACGCACAGGTATACCTTCACTTAACACCCACTGCCGAACGTAACCATCAGCTGCACAACGGTCCTAATTTGGCACTTCCTGTTTCGTGCTCTATTGAAAAAGTGTATTCAGATAACTATTTTCATTGTAATGCACTAATAGAGCTGCTATTCCTTCATCTAGGTTCACATAAAGTGCATTAACTTCACCATACAACTATCTGTTTAGGTAGAATGCAAATCTGATTGGCCCTGAGTGCCAGCAATTAGGCAACAGTTGTTACATATTAATTGTTGTGGAATTTGATGAGCTCAAGTAGATAATTTAAAAATTTTTTGCTCATAGTGTCTGCTATGAATAATACATTATTATTCATGTTCCTAGCACTTTCACTATTTTTTAATGTTTAGATAATGTGTAGAACATGTTTCATGCATGTTGTTATTAGGAATGAATTGTAACATGCTTTGGAGAATAATTATATTGTAAAAATGCTATCTCAGTAAACAAAATGATAATAAAGATTATGTTGCTTTGCTTGTTTGCTACAAAGTAAACAAGATACTTATTGTTATTCTGTCTTAGTTTCCAAAGCAAGTTGATAGAACCACTGCACAATGTTAGCCCCTAAATGTATTCCACATATCTCTACAACTCAAAAGTAAGTCCTCCACAAAAACAACCAATTCATAGCTGTGGAAATACTAATGTAGGTAATAGGATAGATGTCTAATTTTTATTTTCATTTCTGTCTGGTAGATTATTTTAAATCATTAGACACATATTTCTTATTTTCTTACAGAAAGGAATACTTTCGACGATATATAGATTTGAAATATTTCGTGACGTCAGTTGTATGTAAATTTTATACATAGAAATGATGTTTTAGCCCCCACTCCTAAACTTTGATTTGTTTTATCTAAGTATTGTTTTATTATACGAAAAAAAAATGTGTCTAATATTCATTATATCATTACCTAACTTACGAACTAGCTACCTAATTATATTTTTACGTTTCATACCCTGTCATCATCCCAATTACTATTTCTAAGTCCTGTGAAACTTTACAAGCATAGAATGAAATAGAGAAACCCACTAACTTCCAGACTCTAGTGGTGTATTCTCCTATACAAACTAAGTTCATTAAACTTTATTGTTCAGTGGACTGATGACATGTATCTGTCTTGTCTCTGCTCCCATCCATTTGTCAATTGATCTTTCCTAGAATTATATGAACAACTTAAAGGAATTTGATTCCTATACATATTTAAATCCGAAAGGACATAACAATTTAACATTTAGTTTATTGTGAGTTAATGAAAATCCCTAAATAGATATTCATTAGTTCTATTAAGCCATGCCTAATTACTATTAGTCAGAGGCCAGTCAAGTTTACTATTCAACTATTGTGATATACCCAATCATCAAATACTGCCACAAACAGAAGCTTAATACATACATACATAACCTCATGCCTGACTCCCATAGGACAGAGATTATGGAACACCAATTCCTATGATTCTTACATACCCCCTTCGCTTCTTCAACAGTCCACAATACAATAAAATTTCAATAAGTAATTATTCTATTTTACATGCTAGATGTTATGTTTTTATAATAACTATAGTGAGACATGCTAAATTAACAAAAAATTACGAGTTACTTACGGAAAAGTACTAAGAAAATCTCAAATAGTTTCGAGTCACAGAGGGACTCTTCCTCATAAGC
This sequence comes from Spodoptera littoralis, assembly GCA_902850265.1. Classification (NCBI taxonomy): domain Eukaryota; kingdom Metazoa; phylum Arthropoda; class Insecta; order Lepidoptera; family Noctuidae; genus Spodoptera; species Spodoptera littoralis. The sequence continues at coordinate 602,975 of LR824536.2, read as the reverse complement.
AGCGTGAGCAGTCGCGGTGATGTCACAAAGCCTATGTGACTCGAGCTTTTCTTTTCTAGAGCTTTTCTCAGTATATTTAAGTAATTCATAATTTTTGCTATTTGTTAAACTATTTATTTTTTCTTAATAAATAAATACTTGTCATAATATTGTCATCTTAATCTGTTGGTAAATGGTACTAGTATTGAGTATAGAGTATTACACTCCTCTACCCACCCTTGTTGTTATAAGCAGGTACATTGTTATTGTGACAATGAAACATATGATCATTCACAATGAATGATATTGTTTTTAATTTCCTTACACAGTTATCCTGCTTGAAATATAAATATTTTCAATGAATCAAACATGTGCAGGATCTTTTTTATTGTATGGTAATTTATGCTGTTTAATAAATGTTACTTTCATCAAATTATGTAACATTATCTAAATATAAAATAACACCATTCACTTTCTTTCCAAACTTTCAAATTCTTATTTAAATATGGCTAGTAATTAATGAGTTGATATTCAGATCAAATAGTAACCATATCAATAATTTAATCTAATAACAAGTTAGACTGTTGACCCCAAAAACTATTAGATTAGACGGTAATCACAAATAGTTCTAAATATGGCAAAGTTCATTGAACTCTGCAGAGCTTAATTACAATAAATGTGTTTAAGTACAACACAGACAGACATTTAATTATGCCTATATGTAAATCATTGTGTAGTTTCACTTAACAATAAGTCATCTTAGTTTGTTTTGTGCAGCTTGCTCTACTTAACACAATTTATCCTGGATTGTGGTTAGTGACACTAGTTATTTATTTATTAATGTTGTATGATCTATTGTTATATTATAATACTTTACATACCACACTGGTCTATGGAATTCCTTGAAATAAACACTATATATTAATATTGCCACTGGTGGTTATTCAAGAATGATTTTGTTGTTAAAAGAATATTTTGTATGTAATTATGTAAAAAGATTATGTTTAATAATATTTAATTTAAAATAGTGTGCCTTCTTTGTTATATTATATTATAACTAATTGGGTAGGTAGGTAAAGAAAAGTAAGTACTATAAATAATAAATTTTGACTACCCCTTTAGGGAATAGGTGTGAGACTGTGAACATGATGAAATGATAAGTGTAGCCAAATTGTTCAAATGGATGGTGTACATAACTATGAATAAATAGGTCCTGCTTTGATCCCCAAGTAAATCATAAAATGCTAATGGGTTATTCTAATTAAAATTACCATAATAGGTAAAAAAATAGTATTCCTGTGTTGTTTTACAGGTTGAAAACCATGTCTTATACTATTATATAAAGCGGAAGAGTTTCTTTTTGTTTGTTTGTTTGTTTGGACGCGCTAATCTTCGTAACTACAAGTCTGATTTGAATAATTATTTTTGTGTTGGATAGCGCATTTATCGAGGATGGCTATAGGCTATAAAACATCAGGCTACGTCCAATAGGAACCGAGCAGAGCGTGTGAAACCGCGTGAAGTAGCCAGTTCATGATAGAAATGTGACTGGAACCAGGTTGAGGACTTGATAGTCCTGATGGACAGGATCAATTGGTCTTGCTACTTATCTGTCTCTGGTTGTCTCAGATTGCCAATCGACCGACTTTAGAGAATACACTTTCGATCGGTAGGACCCCTATAAAATGTTTGTACTTCATCACAAGACCCCATTATTTACTACAACACATTAAAGTGACGTCAGTGTTTGCTAAATTCCAGAGCAACTATGAGCTAATCTGTTTAACATAAATACGCCCACATCATTTTTATCAGCGGATTCATTACAGACAGATGGGCTTTCTCTCTTTTGCACCTAACTTTTAGATTAGTCTTAGGATTAGTTTATCTTTGCAATTTTACTAGCACTAAATACGAATCAACGGGAAAACCAAAAATATAGCTCTCAAAGCTTTCATAATAAATATTGTCGTTAATCGAGTGGTAACAAACGCGACTGCCGAGCAAAGCAGAGATTTTGGAATTGTGCTCGCTCACTCTACAAAATGTGGGTATTATAGTGTAACACACCTCTTCTCATCAAGATCTAGAATTAAAAACGTGACATATATTAAGTTATTATCGTCCAAATATGCACCCCAAAAGTAATCTGATAGTCTTTGACTGAATGCCGGCTGCAGTTCGCTGTTATTGAGTACATTTACAGTATTCCATCTTTTGTAAACGATTTGCTATACTTATAATCCCTCCCTTACTTTCCACACCACGTTCAGTTAACCGCACGGAACAGTCCGTCCTTGACAGTGTCTTTATATCGTAACTATGGTTTTCGTAATTGTAATGTTACGACCGCCCCCGTATTGATATACTGCCATTGATAACACAGGTACAGTTACCACAATTTACTAAAGCTTAACGGATACAGTGCATTGGTAATAGGTACTCACTTCTCACTACCTTGTTGATTAAATGTTCGTCTTTAAGCCTTACGAGCCTTCGATTCCGAAGATCTCGAATCGGCCAAAGTTTATTCAATCCATAATGCTATTTTTGAATACTTACTCAATAATTTGATCTAACAGCCAGTGATTGTTATCAATGAACTATGTAATTGTTTTCCATTTGTTGTGGGCAACCCTCTTTAGCAAATTAGTGAGATCGATTCAGCTATTCGTTTTATCGAATTCTGTTTTAGTAGATTCAAAAGCGATCTCTGATAACCCACGACTTAACTTCCTTAATCACGTTTCAGGACGATGTTTGTTACGTGGTCGCTAAGTACGACTATGCGGCCCAAGGCGCTCAGGAGCTGGACCTGCGCAAGAACGAGCGGTATCTGCTGCTGGACGACTCCAAGCATTGGTGGCGGGTGCAGAACGCACGCAGCCAGTCGGGATACGTGCCCAGCAACTACGTCAAGAAGGAGAAACCTTCGCTCTTTGACAGGTGAGGGAGTGGCTTCAAAATGCTGGCAATAATAACTATTCTCAAACATAAAGCGACGCAGGAATGTCAGCAATAAACTCGATAACTACTGAACAAATTCTATTGTTATGTTTGTTATATATCTACTGGCAGTTAGTCAGTTGCCACGGTGGCACGTTTAGTATTAGAGCAATCAGAGCCAAAATAAAATATAATACTTACAAGTTGCATAAAAGTATTATTGGAAATGCGGAAGTATGTATGTGTCATACATTCATTAAGTAAATAAATATCAACAACGTAAAGTCAGACTTTCTCAAGGAAACGTACAAGTTCGAGTATAATACTACTGTTTCATTATAAAACTTGAACAGTGTGTCTGAATGTATTCATCTCATTATCAGTTGTATTTGCATTGATAAAGTTTTTCAACAATACTTCTTGGGTACTTAGAAACGGCACGCATGTATGCCATAAAGTCAATTGACACTGCAAGTAACTACATACTTAGATCATCTACCTAACCATCAAAGCAAAGACAGGCACCCAGAAACGACGGTCATATTTCCAAATTATTGATAGTGATTTAAAGGTAAACGTTATCGTTTCCTAAACTATATCTGCAATATGTAAACATTGTCTGCACGAATGTTAGATAGTAATGTTGACTGGTAATACATAAGTAGCGATATGAGTCAATAGGACGCGATCTTGTCTTCAGATCAGCATTGGTGTACTTCTGGAATTATTTTTTTATACCAGACCATCAAACGCTTATATGTCGTTGTGACCCGAAAGTTTAAGACGCTCGCTTCTCATGCATGAGAACGCGGGTTCAAAACCTACCCACGACAAGTACCTACCTACGTACTTTCTAGATTATTTAGACATCACTGACAAACGGTGAAGGAAAACATCGTGAGGAAACCTGGGCTTATAATATCTAATTATTAATTTGAAATCGCTAACCCGGCATTGAGCAAGCGTGGTGATTAATGCTCAAACCTTCTCCGTGTGAGAAGAGGCAGTGGCCAGTTATATGCTGTTGATGTGATGTGAATCAAAAGCGGTGCAGCGAATCTTATTGTCGTTTGATTTAAAAATACCTCAACATGGTATTGCGGGCGTTGACTCTGAACTCATCTATTTGCATGTCCTTGTAAATCTTTACAACAGAAAGACAGACAGCCCACTCGACCCCATTCTTAGAATCACACTATGACACTAGAAACGTACGGTCGCAAAATGATATGACCACGGCCAATTTGAAATGGGTCAATTACGCGCAACTTTTATGTGTTCAAATCAATTGGCAATTCAATTAAACGTTTAAATGGCGTAGTGTAAGAAAAATCTGTTCACTATGATAGTTTCACGTTGGAGATTCAAGTGTGAGAGAGCCATGCTTCGGCACGAATGGGCCGGCTCGACCGGAGTGATACCACGGCCTCATAGAAAACCGACGTGAAGCAACGCTTGCGTTGTGTTTCGTCGTGTGAGTGAGGTTACCGGAGGTCCAATTCCCCAATCCCTGAATCCCTCAACGATCCCGAAACGATCCTCAAACTCCTAATCCCCAATAGGCCGATAACGCACTCGTAACGCCTCTGGTGTTCCAGATGTCCATAGGCGACGCCCATTGCTTACCATCAGGTGATCCGTCTGCTCGGTTACCGGCTTATGCCATATAAAAAAAAGATGATCAATACAGGAACCAAAATACTTTTATTGATTTACAAGTTTAATATTTTCTGTAGTTGAAAGCAGTTGCGGTTCTTGGCAATAGGGTTGGAATCTTTATTACATTTATCATAACTGCCGTAGCCGTTACAGCGGATACTACGTGTAATACAATTATAGTAGTATAGATCATTATGCTTGATTTATAATGACGATCTTGTAAGAATAACTAATTCAAAAGAAATTATAATGTACCCAACATACCGACGCTTTAATGAATTCATCTCTGAATTTCGATTCTTTATGATAAACACGGTAAGTCTTTGATGTACAGTTGTGTCTGTTAAATATCAAATTATAATATGCATGCGTAAGGCAAACATTTGTGATCTTGAGTTTATCTATGTGTTACAAAGGTGACATTGATGCTATCAACTATCAAGTTTAGTATACACCTACCGAAATGCACAAATATCCAGCTGTGCATGTTTTGTGTTATATTTGATATTGTATGTCAAATAGTCTAGATATCAAATGAATATTTATGAAGGGACTACCAATATCTTCTTGGGAATTAATCTAGTAGCCTAGTTTACGTACTACTTTACAGCCTACATACTTTACAGCCAGAGAGCACAGGTCAAGTTCTGATATTTCTACTTGGGTCAACCAAGCCTTTTCCTAGGCAAATGGAACTCTAAAAAATTCTTTGTTTATTTACTGCTGTAATGTCCATTACAGGTTTAGAAAAATATTTCTGTGAATACGTAACTAGTGCGGTTACGTTGTCCTCTTAATTAACTCCTGTTGTCAGGTACGATCTGTACGCTCATGTTATTGTTCTGAAAATTACACGTAAGCTAACAGGATAATTTACATTTATGAAATATCCGCACAAATATTACCTTACCGGATATCAACTATTTGCACTTTCCGTATTGGCGTAATATCGAGCGAAAACAGTTCGAAATATGTATTATTTTAATTAAGAACCCTTGTTACGAGTTCATTACATCTTTACTAACCATGTATAATTTAGACTTCGATGTTTGTGAGCCGTAAGGCAATCAGCCGCTTAATGAACTCCCTGCTTAGTATTAGCAAATCTCAGAAAAATGCCGTTGTTTACAACATTACAATGAAGATGTTCGTTACGCATGTAATAAACATTTCACATTTGAATGAAATAATAGTACGATTGGGTATAATTGCATATTGTGTTGTTACACAATGAGAGAAAACAAGAGTATTAAAAAATACCAGAACAATGTTATACGTATGAGGGACAAATAACAATAAACGCGTTAGCTGTCGAGCCGGCGCTGTAGTAGCACACCCTTAGCTGCTCTGTGTGGATTAACTAGTGGCGTTCTCCGTGCATTAATTATTAAAACAAGTAAAAAGTGCTAGAATCTGCAGTAGAAATCTCGCAGTACCTAGTTTTAAAACTCGGCGGAGCGTTAAGACGAGCAGACGCGACCAGCATGTTATATAACTGTAGTGGAGACTAGAGTATTATAATTATCTTGATATGGCTGGCCACCTGTGTAAACATCAAAAAATTCTATGTGATCTATCGTCCAACAAATCGCGGCGATATTCTACAAATTGAAACGAGGGTCGCGGTGAAGATGAATCGTAACGTCATCATCAGCTTGTTGCCTTCATCATTAATAAGACGGCATTCAGCATATTTTGAGTAATTCTTTTCGAACCACTGCCATCGACTTTGCGGATATTGTCACTGTAGTTGACATAATGCTCGTGAATTACAGTATTAAGAAGAAAGTGAAGAAGGGGTCGGGTTCGAAGACGTTGCCGTCGAACAGTTCCCCGGTGCGCGGCGGCGGCGAGGCGGGCGGGCGGCGCGTGGAGCCGGCGGACGCGCTCGGCACCGCCGTCGTCAAGTACAACTACCAGGCGCAGCAGCCCGACGAGCTCTCCCTCACCAAGGGCACGCGCATACTCATACTCGAGAAGAGCAACGATGGCTGGTGGCGGGGACAGTACCAGGCCCACACTGGATGGTATGTACTGTTTGCCTTACATATTCTGCATTCACACATGGCTTCAAAGTTTAATTATGTAGAAATAGTGAGAGAGAAACTGCACACGGATTTTTAATTAATCTGACACCTTCACACGAGTTCGATAATCACAACTCTAATATTTCTTTATAGTTTAACGAAGCATAATTAATTAAAACAAAATACATTCTTGGGTCAATGAGTCAGTCATTTGAATCATCCAATTTCGATAACGTAACTCGTGCGGAAACTACACAGCAAACGAAAGATCAAATCACCAAGAAACTTAGTATGCAAATACAATGCAAGAATGGATGAATTTACTACATTTTTGCCTTTTTACAAAGTTATGTAAAGCAGGAAAAAACAATGTTATTAAATACTAATTAAGTATTCAGAATTCCGGACAAATTACTTAGCATTCAATTAATTAAGTAGTTGACGTCATCAGTGTGTTGATTATTACGCCGTGTAATTAGTAATATTGTGTATTCCCTGCAGGTTTCCATCGAACTACACTAGCGAGGAGGGGGACAATGAGGACCCCGTGCATACGTACGCCATGGCGGAAAATGTGCTCGACATAGTGGTTAGTATGAATGAATACTTCTGTAGCATAGCTTTTGGTAATTAATGCCATCATTTTGTTCTAAGAGGCTGCATATAATGGTCTCTTGCAAAATGCTAATACTTTTTTCTATCTTATATTGCTATGATTGACACGAACCAGTTGAAGAGTGCGGCAGTGGAGAATAACGTATTTAGCCGTCCCCGCAGGTGGCGCTGTACTCGTTCACGTCGAACAACGAGCAGGAGTTGTCGTTCGAGAAGGGAGACAGACTCGAGATCATCGAGCGTCCGCCCTCCGACCCCGAGTGGTACAGGGCCAGGGACTCGCGCGGACATGTCGGGCTCGTGCCACGGAACTATCTGCAGGAACTAGCTGACTACCTCACCACGCCCTACAGGTGAACTACATTATTTATTGCAACCTATACTGAAATTCTAGTCGCGGAGAACCTAACGGGTAACTGGGGCTCCGGCTCGACGTGCAGGAGAAGGAACGGGGTGGTTTTTAGTCAGTAAGAGTCTGACACTCCCTTCCGCCTCACCCAGACGGGAGCAGTCATTCGATGATTTTCCTCCCTTAAAAAAAAAAATACTGAAATTCTTTGAGATATTTAACGATTTCGTGAGAGGTATCCTACAACACATTTCTAGCAATCTTTCTGTAAGTCAAAAGCCAAAAGATTAGTCAAAATCTAATTGAAAGTTTTTTATCATTGATTTGTGTGTCTTGTTGTACCTAGTAATAAAAGATTTGTCTGTATGTAGCGAGGGCGGGTCCGGCGGGTCCGGCGGTTCCGGCGGTCGGCCGGGGCCGGGCGCGGCGGCCGGGCGCGCCTGGTACTACGGCGCCATCACTCGCACGCACTGCGACGCACTACTCAACACGCACGGACACGACGGAGACTTCCTCATACGGGACTCGGAGACCAACGTAAGGATGATTATTGTACAAGTTGGAGCTTCATAAAGCGTCTCCAATGGTTTGCTAAACATGGCGTACGTCCGCAGGTGGGCGACTACTCGGTGTCGCTGAAGGCGCCGGGGCGCAACAAGCACTTCCGCGTGCACGTGGAGGGCGCGCTGTACTGCATCGGGCAGCGCAAGTTCCCGTCGCTGGAGCAGCTGGTGGCGCACTACCAGCGCGCGCCCATCTACACCAACAAGGCGGGCGAGAAGCTCTACCTCGTGCGGCCGCTGCCCAAGGCCACGCAGCCGTGCTGAGCGGCCCCGACATACCTTTTGTACGCCCGTGTCCACTATTTACTCGTTAAAACTAGTTCAGAGCTTCCGTATATGCATTGTCAATTTTGTACGAAATTTTTTATCCAGGCTCCGCACGCTCGATCGGAACCGACCACCGTTAGTGAGGGTTTAGCACGAAAGTAGTCGATTAATCGAGTCGAACGGATTCCGCTATCCACATCACTCAATAGTACAACGTATCCCCGAGGAATCTGTTCGTGACGAACGTATGTACTGTGACGACTTGTAAGTCAGCGTTGAAGCGACGTCTAAACTTATTACTACAATAACAAAACCAAAAATTGGCTTCTTTATCTCTATTAGTGTTTAATAACAATTTATATCATATTATTTAGGTAAGTTCTATAGTGTAATTTTATAATGAGTTATAGTTAAACTGTGTTTTACGCATATTATAATCGATTGTGTCGCGTGTCTGAGCTCCGCGCGGATATATTGAGTGGACGCTTCAGAGCATGTGATGTATAACTAAATATACACTGATGCATATGTTGTGATGTTTGGCTAAGTAAGATATAATGTAAGTCATGATCAGGGAAAATCGTGGAATGTGTCGGGCTGAGGAGTTATTGTAAGTGAGTGGGAATTTTGTAAGAATTTTATATCGCGCTTAACGTTTAGAGGGCTCTGTTGCGATCGACAGGCAATTTGCTAACGTAACACGCATTGTTGTTTCCCAACAACATCGTGGATATATCTAGAATGCAAGTTCGTGATAAACAACAATTTTTAAGTCTCGCGAGGACTTCAAAAGCATTAAATCACCATTCCTTATTTTATAATACGAGCATCGACCCCGCCTGTCTGTCGCGACAGCGCCCGGTCGCGCGGCGGCCGGAGTATATCGCACGCGCGGTCGCACCAACTGTATAAGTCTGACTAGTGGAATCGCGTAGTCAAATATATCAATCATAACAATATTCCTACGTTTTAGTCTTTATGACAACGAATTAGGTAACACTTGGTTGGTACTACACCAGTTTGAACTTAATCTTTCAAGTAATACCCGACACAGAATGCAAAAATTAAATTGTTCAAGCTAGCTGTAATATTAGGATGGCAAATGTTCTCTTGACTGAGTAATAAAACTTAACAAAATTAGCTTTATAACTGTGTAACAATGGATAAGTTCAAACTGATGTGGTGGGCATGGAATCTCAAAGGGTTGATTTCCACTGAGGTGACAATCGCTAGTCAATATTATACGCCGACATCACAATCAACTCTCACTCTTATGTTACAGTTTTATTTATTTTTATAAAACTCGGTGCGCGCGATCTGTTCGGGTGGTGTCACTATAACATTGTGTGAATTAAACTCCAGTCACTTGTATACATCTAATATTTGTATGTGATTAGTGTAAGTATAAATTTTTATGCAAGTAGGAATGTATGAACTGTTAAACTATGGAGAAGAAAAAGTGGCAGAAAAACGACGCAATATTTAATACGATGTGTTTTACATACATCACACATAAAACATCGCGCGACATACAGAGCCTCTTCTTATATGATTGTCGGCTCGATCTGAGTATCAGTATCGCCGCGAGATGTAACTGGCAAGTCTGCCACGTAGGTAATGCATTGGACTGTAGCAACTGTAGATATGTACTCTGATATTTCTCGGCGATAATTCTATTGTAGGTACGTGACTTGGAATTTGTTGTAATTAAGTGGAATTAAGGGTTGTACGTTATGTATTATAAATTATTTAATTTACCATCACCCCTACACGTTGCGCGCACAAGTTAATTACAATTCGATCCACTTGTAAAAATAACAAAGGCAGCTTGATTGTTGTTTTATACAAATTAATAATTGTTTAATAATAATAATATATTAATTTCGTAATGTAGATACCAATATTTAAATTAAAATGCGAATCACATTCAACGATTAATTTTAAGTTGAACCTTGACATTCTGAGTTGTAGCTTCTGTACTGACTGTAGTGATGTACTGTCCAGTAACGTCGACGACACTCCATACGGAAAGTATTAACTAAATAGCTTTTACACAGGAACATTTATTTTTGTATGGACTTTTTTATTTTACACATTGACAGTTGATGATGCACCAAGTGTAGAGAATTTTGTATGCGAAACTTAGCGATAAGGTTAGGTTACATGTAACACTGTATGATGCGTGATTGAGGGTGTTTTCCTCCTGTCTATGGTTTTTACGCGTGTGTGAACGATTTATTTGCATTTATATTAGTATAGTAACGCGTTACAAATACCATACAAATACTAATCTGAGATTAATATTATAACCAATGGCGTTTTTATTAAAAAGAACTGCTTTGTTTAATTCGTGATTACAATTTATTACTAGTATAGTATTAATTAAAGTCACTGGTCTCAGTTGCATTTGCTAAATTCATTATAGCCAAATTAAGTTGAAGGAATACGGCCTTTTCTCTTCACATTCTCCTTGGATAATTTCAATGGAAAACATCCTTGAGACGACAATGTCGCCCAACATTGACGATGCACTATTATTTAATTACATGTGATCATTTTGAGATATGACTACAGTCTACACTTTGTGTACAAGCGAGAATATTTCATTATCAATTACAATAAAAAAATCAAAGACAATATCACATTGTATCAAATGATAATTTGTGGTTTAGAAAGTTCCTGTTATTTATTATCAAAATTTTATTCAATTTCTCATTCTAATCAGATGATCACATGTGCAGTTTTTAAATTTCTCGCACTCGGAGAAGGATGTGTCGAAAGTCATATCTCAAAACGCACTGATCGTAAGTTACTAGATCTTTTTGATGTATTTAATACGTTTTATACTCAATAATGTAATTAGAAATAAATGCGAGGCAAACTCAGTGTAGAGATGTATTATTAAAAATAGCAAAATGTACCGCGGCCGCAAGTTTTGTGAGAACATGTTTTTTTGGAAAAAATATTGAAAGTTGTATACCTAATAATTTTTATCGGCGCCTTGAAATTAAATTCTATACACAATATGCACCTACTGGGACAAAAGTAATAACTGGTCTAAATTATGTGAGGGCAATATTCCTCTTGTAAAGTCTTCCTAGAATGTTGCAGCATTTATTGGATGCAAGCACAAAGTAGCGACAAGCACGGGATCTACATTTAAGATGGTCATATTGAATTGTTTCAAAAATTAGTGTCATATTGGTATGTTAAATAAAAATGTCTATTGACGGGCAAATGGGAAATGAATTGCGAATGTGAATATAGTGCACTAACTTTAACAAGCTTTATAAAATAAACATTGCCAAACTTAGGAAGGAATTAAAGCCGACTTTACATTCCTGAAGCTTTTTATAATAACACTTGCGACGATTTGCTTAAAACTTAAGTATTGGGTACTAAAGTACCGCCCTACCAGTTTCTCAAAAATTGACTAAATACATTACTGTATCTAACGTTTTAATAGTATCTAGGTATAGATTATAGAGTGATTCGGTTTTTTTTATTTTTATATTGCTCAAAGTATATTATTTTATATTTGTATTTGCGAACTTGTGTTTGTAAGTTTTTGTGAATGTATATTATCCGATGTAACGAGCCAATGTAAGTGCAGTATGTAATGTTTAACAATAATTTATTTATTAATTTGCAGTCTGTTGTTTTATTTTACTAATATTTTTGTCATAAAGCAGTACCCAACCTGTCCTCGGTTTCCCACGGGCGATATTCCCCTTTGTACCACCTAAAAAATATTTCTCTCGCCTTGCCCTACCTGGACATCCACGAACATTTCAAGACCAAAATGAGCTAAATCGGCCCAGCCGTTCTCGCGTTTTGGAGACTAACGAACGGAAATTCATTTTTATTTATATAGGTTTGAGTCAAATATACATCTTGATGTATTAATTATTGTTTTCGGCTAGAGGCTCGTGAATATGAGCCTCTAGCATGGCTTGAAAGTAATAAGAGTTCCTCGTCAAGTAGTTACGTGAGTACCTAAGCCCAAAACATAATAATTAATTTAGAATGTCTCACGAAAGTTATAACATAAACATGTTGATGTAAAACACGACATAGGTAGTTTATGCATAATTATCGCATTAAGTATTCCGTTGCGTTGCGATTCCCATATATGTTGGCCCTGGTTACCAATATCTATAATAAGTATCATAGCTACACAAACTATCGATCATACATTACATTTAAAAATCAAAACAACTTCACGAGCTCGACTGTTGCTTGATTCTGGCTAATTGACATAATCGTGAAATGTTATCGCGCAGAGATAAACTACTGATCCAACCGTGGGAGGATCGCAGATTCAAAGATCATCGTTCAAAAGTGAGTAACTGATTAAAGTTCGACTTTTCACATACCTACATCAATTAAGATCTGTGTAAGTACATTAGCATAATTTGTTTTTGTATCACCTACATATTTGACTTTCATATTGTAGGTAAGATCTGCGTTACCAGCTATAGACGATAGAGCTCCGGCAGCCAGGCCACACGTGGCACTCAAATTAAAGAAGAATCAACGAGAACTTGACAGAAAGAATAAGATACAGAGTGAGAACTTTAGCCTCCTACAGCGATTGAACGATATTATGAAAGTTAATAGACTCGATAACCATTGGACGAAACCACTACCCAAGTACGTCTTACTTAGTTGTTTTGAAATAATTTATCATTAAAACTTGATAATTAATTAATATTCTTCAGAAACAATGACAATGGCCCGTAATTGATTATGAAGTCAGTGCTGTCTATCCACTCTCGGCCATCTCGTCTCGATCATGAGTAGTGGTTAGATTCTTTAGCAAATTACTATAGACACATTTTTGGGATATCATTTGTTGCGATCGATATAATAAGCTAATGTGAATTTCAGTTTTCAGCAAAAGGTGGGTTTATTCTACGATGCCGAGTCGCTGCAGAGTAAAGTAACGGCGCGCTCTCTGCCCGAACCTTCAGAGGAGAGTTATACTAACGTCAAGTGTTACGCGTGCGAGATGAGGAAAGTATGTCTGTCTAGGTTTATGTATTGGTGTACAATAAGGAGCATTTTCATCATTGTATATTGTTATTTATTTACAGAAACAGTATGACTACATGTATAAGCAGATCCATCGAGACTCCTTGCCTTCTATTTATTCAAACTAAAATTAATATTGTAATTTGTTTTTGCAATAAAACAATTATTATATTGGACAGAATTTATTGGTATATAGATAAAATACAAATGGTCTGATTTCAACATAATTTCATACGGGACGCGGCTGGCCCGGTCCCGATACCAGAAACTGTAATTATTATTGTGTTTTGAGTTAAAATCGAAACATAAATACTATGTTATATCAAAAGCATCAATTAAATCGGTAAGCAGATTACACTAAACGCATACGTCGCGTACGCGGCACTTAACATTAAAGCTATCCACTTCGTGTCCATCGTCCATAACTCGGTACAATACGAAATCGAAAAACAAAGATGAAAAACTTCATACATCACAATAGAGCTGTATCACAAGGAAGCCGCAGCACCGACGTCACGTGTGAAGGTGCGCGACCTCGCCTACTGTACAACGAAACGCGGGGCGAAGGCCGAGCCAGGGGACGCGGCCAGAGTACAAGGCGCGACGAGCGCGCCCGGGGAGCGGGCCGCGGCCGGAGTAGCGGGGGCCGCGGCCAGACTGCTGCGCCCGCCACTAGAAGTGGAAGCCCTCGTGCGGCCCGGCGGCCGCCGCGTCGAAGTGGAAGCCTGACTCCGCCGCTGTCGGGACCAACGTCGCATCCTCCTCCTGCAATGACACTCATTTAACACCATATTCTCTACAAGTCATGTCAATAAATATTGTTTTAACTAGACATAGTTAACATACCTCTCCGGTGAAGTATTGTTCGATGATATCATAGGCCATTTTGTAGATCTCAACTTTCTCATGGCTTTGCAGAGCCTCAATCTTGTCGATGCCGCCACATTCTTCGATCATATTAGCGACTTGGTCAGCGTTCTCTCCCGCCATCTTCAGCATGTTGCTTAAACCATCTAGCACAACCTGGTAAATATAAAATAATTCGTGTTTACAATACATAAATAAATAACAAGGTAGTTGTTATGAACATAAATAGTTCACAAAAACTGTCTTAAAACATTATCAGAATCTATCTAAGAACTTGATGCAACTTACATTAATAACTTGAGTATCTTTGCAACTGAGCAATTTACAGAATGGCGGTATGACTCCACAGTTGATGAGGGCGGCAACCTGCTCCTTAGTCCCACTGATACTAAGGTTGGAAACTGCCCAGGCTGCCTCTTTCTGTGTCTGGAACTCTCCCTTGGTGAGGTTCTCCACAATCTTGGGCAGTAGGCCCGCGTCTATAACTGCTTGCACTTGCTGCTTGTTACCTGCTGTGATGTTTGATAAGAACCATACGGCTTCTTTGCAGATCTTCTCTTTCTGTAGTCAGAATTATAATTATTATAATACAATTATATAAAAATTATGATATACAAATTATTTACAAAATAAAACATGTTAGGAAACTTTGTGTTGATGAGGGCAACACATTAGTTAATGGGACAAACAAAATAAATTCTTAAGTAGTTAGTATAATTCATAACATTCACAATCTGAAGGTCAATCATCATCAGTTATGAGATATCATTATCACAATGTTCATTCACACACAGAAAGTCAATGTACTCTAACATCAAATATTTAAATTTAATGTCAACAGATTTTATTCAGACAGGTTACCGGTTATTTCGCGCGAGTACAATAATAGACATTAATTGCCATCTTGGCTGCCTACCAGACGCGCGAACCACTCTGCTTATTTACACAAGACTTGCATGTTTGAAGAAAATATAATTAAGACCAGAAAATTAGTTGCATGATGATAATTAATTAAAATTTTTCAACTTATTTTACAGAATCAGATTCAATATGTAGGTATGCAATAAATTGTGATATAAAAATATATGTTATTACCTGGTGGGATAGTAAAGCAGGGAAGTGCGACAGTGCATCGCAGTTGAGGACTACTTGTGTCTGTTCATCCGTGCCAGTCACAATATTGCCCACTGCTCTCAAAGCTGCTGTCTGAACTTTAACCTCTTTGTGTGACAGTAACGGGATAAGCTTTGGGACTATTCCCGACTCAATCACCATTTGGATCTGGTCATTGCCACCATCTGTTAAATAGCTGATTGCCCAAACTGTGTCTACTAAAATCTAGAACAAAGCACATTGACATGTTATTTACTTGTAAAACCACAATAGATTGTTAGTGACCTCATATTGTGTCAGATTGTATTAATACCTAGTATCAAGTTGTAAGGCTCCTACAGTTCTAATTTCATGAAGGTAGTCACAATAGTCAAAAACTAAGAATGTTTTGTTGTTAGTGTAAATGCAAATTATGGTGAATATCGTAGATAATAAATATCAAGATGTACTTTCAGATAATAAGTATGCATTATGTATCATTTAAAATACATTTAGGCAAATAGTATTTAGTGGTAAACATTAAAATAGCAATGATTGTGTGATATTCAGGTAGTTATAAAAGTTAAGAAGACAGGACAAAATTAACACATCATTTTTATCAATTTAGGTGCCACAGATTATACAAAGAGATAAGTTTGTTTTTATCAATATTGTGGTCAAAGATAAAACCATTGAAATGAACAAAATACTTTAAATTTGCCTTTGTTACAAATGCTAATTTAGGACAACTCTTAATGGTTGCCACCAAAGACTAACTAGACTTCATAATAGATCAATTAAATGGTTGGTTCATACACTATGATTGTGTTGATTTATTTATATCTTCTACAATATTAAAACAGTAATTCAGGAAATAAAATATTGATCAAACAATAACAGAAGTTTGACCTAATAACTCAGTTTATTGCTCAGCAGCAATGAATGGAGTTACTGGGTCAAAAATACCATGCATGGTATTTTTGCCTTTGTAGTTCAATGGCCTGTATGTCTTAGCTAGATACTAAATAAAGAAATAGATGTACTTACATTGTTGTCATTGTGAGTGATAAGGAAGTTAAGTGCAGGAAGAATTTCTTGGATAGTTTTGACAGGTGGTGGTGGGTCCTTACTCCTGCATAGGTTGACGATGACCCAGGTCACATTACGGAGAAATGAAATTTGGATATCAGGCTTGATGAAACTCAACAGTGGCTTAACTACACCCATTTCAATAACAAAGTCTCGGAGCACGGGACCATCTCCAATGATGTTACCCAGGGCCCAGACAGCTTGTTCACAAACATTCTCATGAGGAGACATGAGCAACTGAAGGAAGACAGGGACAGCACCAGCATGTACAACTTTGTTTGTCTGAGCGGAGGTGCCTGATGCGATATTCGTTAAGGCCCAAGCGGTTTCGAACTGGAGTGAGGGATTGTCAGCCCTTGAGAGGCACTGCACAAGGATAGGGAGAATTCCAGTAGCAATCAGCTCATCAATGGGTGGGTTCTTGTCTGACGAGAGAAGCTTCCTGCACTGCTGCACGGCCGCCAGCTGCACATCAGGGTTGTCTCCGTTCGCCGCATTCATTACCAGCTCCTTGAGGTCCGTGGATGCAAGGGTCCTCTCGATCTCATCCTCGTCTGTAGAGTAGCTGATAGGCACATTACGACGTTTTTGTAGTGTTTCTTCTCTTTTATTTTTTCTCAGTTCTACTGTAACTTCGTTCCTCCGCCTGCGCATTTCCTAAAATTACACACGAAATCAAACGTCATTACTTTGTCGAACTTTTTCGGTTTTTGATATGATCTTGGAGGCAATGAACTACATTTTTGTACTTACGTCGACATCTTTGCCAGTGTTCTTGAAAACATGCATGCGGTTCTTCACTTGATCAGTCGCCATTTTATTTTTGTGCTCGCAGTCTCGTTACTAACGTGGTAATTACACAATGAAACAAAGATTCAACATAAAATAATGATGAAGAAAACTAATCAAACATGTTTTAACGGCACTATTAACGTTGCTGATTCATTAACCTCTTTTTAACACAGAATATTCTACAACACGAAACTAATCGTCCGTTTCCTCCTCGAATTTCTTCTTTTTTTTCGGTTGTACTGACCAAAGAGGAACTCGACATAGACAATTTCATAGACTCAATGTTGCAAACGTCAAACTAGAAAATAAAATAACTTGAATCAAATCGGTTGAATCGACTACATAAAATTGGAATAACATGTTGCCATTATAAAAAATCTAGTAATTTTTATTATTTGTAGCTGGTAACAATTTCTCGAGTTATTGATGAATTTTCTTTCCTACGCACTTCCGCATTTGTTGCAGTCAAAACAGGAGTGTTTCAGTTTGTTGTTAAAATATTAATTTAAAAACAGTTATCTGTATTGGATTAGTAAATCTTGCAAGATGACAGTGTTGACCAAGCCAAGTCTTACTATTAAAAAAATCCCGTTAATAGACGACAGCCATTGCGATGGGGTATGTATTAAAATAAATATTATATTTAAAATTCGTACATAATTTCTTTTTTTTAATTAATTAAAATTTAACCATATTTAGCGACACGATTAGGTTTGAATTAATTTTTTATATAACAAAATGTCGGTGTATGATAAATTTTAATCTGCATAGTAAATATAACTGCAGATGTGCGTACCTACCTACCGCCTTATTCTATGAAATTAATTGTCTGATACGACTTCGATGCACGTATTGATTTCTGGTTCACTATGTAAGGTTTTGTAGCTAAAAATATCACGATCAATATTATGAACATGCAGGCAACAGTATTAGTTTAGGTATGTTTGGCGAGCGGGCTTGAGTAAGTAGTCCTAACTATTAGTCGTCTTGTACGACATCCTCTGGAAGAGTCAGGGTAGTGACAGGAGTACTTTACTGTGGTCACGACAATGTTATTAAGTAAAATAGTTAAAAAATTCTGATGTATGGCCAGAGGCGGATTAAACCTTAAAGAGCGCCCTTTTTTTATGTCGGGCGGAAACCTTCAAAAGCTTTTTGGGGAGAAAGACTAGGGAGTGTGGGATTCGAACCTCACTAAAACCACCCCGGTGGCAACCCTCAGCACCTGTAAGGGGCACTGGGTCCTCTGAAGAGACCTGCTCCGGAGCGCTCTAGGCAAGCATGTCATAGGCGCCAGTAATTTTTTTTTTGCGCTATCACCACTTTACGTGCAGTTGGATACGTGCGTCTCTCGGCGACCCTCTGTAATGTGGCGCCCTAAGCTCTTGCCTAGTTTGCCTTAGGGATGATACGGCTTTATGTGAGGAATGGATAACTCACAGCGGACTTTTAAGAGCTGTTGGTCATTTTTGGACACAGGAGTCTAATTTTTTTAGACTCCTGTGCCCAAAAATGACTAACAGTAACACACCAGTAACAGATATTCTTGGATTACCGCACCACCTGTATACCTCTAGTATACCTCTACAATCATGACTGGCGATGATTAATCACGAACATGGAAATTATCGATTTTTTAATATTGTAATGACAAAACGACGAAATTTTTGAGTTATTTACTCAAAAATTCTTTACGTGTAAAACTGTTTACACGTAAAGAATTTATTTAATAATGATTTATAAGTTCGGCATGTAACAAGATATGTTTTTATTTCTCAGGAAATCATTGAGATGCAGCCGGCAGGACCTCGCAAGCGTCACCATAGCTTGGGAGCTATCCTCTGCATGGGTATAACGGTGTTTCTCCTCGTTCTTATGGGAGTCATCACAGCCCTGCAGATTTACGAACAAGTTAACTCTGATGTAATCCAGCGTAACCGCATTCAGGGCTTCTGCTCCATTCCTCTGAACGGGGTACGTATTTACTTTTATAGGTTTTTATCCTTACAGAAACCAAGTTAAGGGTCACGAAAAGAAGCACAAATTAGATCATTGTAATATAACTTATAGGGCTAACAATATTTATAAGGGAGGAGAGAGGGAGTAACCATATAAAAGAACTATTTCAATTCCATCCAAAAGTGGAATATTTATTGATGAAATAATTAAAGAACATGTAGAAACTAGGTCACAGTGCCGACCCTGCGCGGTGCGGCATACGTGGCTATTTGCGAGCAGTTGAATATAGAGCTAGACTAGACCCCTTTCATCTTAATAGAATAAGTTGAATGAGCTAGATCCTGATTTAGCTGCTACAGTTAATACTCTGTATAGGTTCAGTATAAGCGCGTATCTAAATCATCTCCCTTTTCAAATATTTGCGTCTAATAATCAGTTCAGTAGTATAATAAAAATGATTGTAATAATAGTAACTATCAAAACAAGAAATTCAATTGACAAACAATTGTCAGCAATAGCAATTCTGGAATCGATTATACGGTGTCAAATTCTCTTTTGGATACGATAGCATTTCATCAAAACTGAAGTTCGCCAGCCGTCACTGAGTGTTATTTATTACACGCAGTCTAATCTGCAGCTGTAGCCAAATGCCATTTAGCGCTTGTCTACATGTAGAATAGAAAACCAAATTATATGGAATTGACGTAAATTTTGACACTTGTCAGTGTCATCCCCATACATTTTGATTTCTACTCTCACTGTAGACAAGCGCTAAAGTGGCTTTTGGCTAGAGGCCCTGGTCATACATACAGATTAGACTGCGTATATCGAATGTTCACCTAGTCAACAGGTCGACACTGACCCCACTATTAGCAGGAAAAAATGGTGTTTTAAATGCGTATAAATAACACAGGGCCTACAGACTAATTATACATAGGATAGCAGGATAAAACATGCCCCATGATACGATCGGATGTTTCCCTATCCATACTCGTATCGTATCGATTACATTCCAACAAATGTGACCGTCCTTGCAATCGTAAAAGGCCGGTGAAACATAATAACATTATATCAAACGCCGCTTGTCTGGGTATTATTGACCCGCCCGCGCCCACTTGACTCCGACCTCTAATAGAGACCCTGCACCTCAATTAGACGATAGAAGTTTATTATTTTATTATCGTCAAATATTATTAAGTAGCGAGATTTGTAATGTATCAAAACAAGTTCCTTAAGGGCTTGCTAAACTAGAGACTGATTTGACGGTGCTGGGTGGCAATTAGTAGCTAAAAATATGAAGTTATGGAATATTGAAAATCGCTACGGAGTGTGCTTATTACGTGTAAATCGAGGTCCATTGGCATAGGTTTAGTTTTGACGTTTCGAATGAAGGTACCTACAACTTGTTCAATTTCATGTAATGGTGCTTTTTCTGTTTCAGGACATGGAAATGATGGAGTCCCACAGGATGCCACTTCACTGGAAGACTGCCAATCTTGGGACCACTATTCAAGTCAGTACCTGTAACAAATCAATAAACATTGCCTCCCATGTGGCTATGTGTATTAATATTACATTTTTCCTGTAGCAATGAGGAAATTTATTAGGTATCACGTATGTTGGTTTGCCTGGATCGCTTTAAACAATAATAATTTCATAACATCATCCGCAACCCGCAACCGTTTTAACTCGTCGAGTACCGGTTTTATAGACACAATTAAAGAACAATAGGTCGCGGTCACCGGTGACCGCTTGGTGTTTGACAGATTAAATAAAATAAAATGCAATAGGTACATATATTTATTTTTCCTTTTTGATTTTGATACCATTTTATCTTACAGTCTCTAACTACTTCGCCATCCCCAGTCCCCAATCTTTAATTCCCTAAATTAAGACCCCAATCTTCAAATCTCAAAATACCGATACTACACTTATACACCTCTGGATTGATTAGGTGATCAATCTTTTCGTTTGTCGTCTTGCGGCCACGTATACGTTTATGTGTGATTCTTATTTTCTTATACGCGCTCCATTGGCTCAGTGACTCGGAGGGAGTTGATCTTAGTCACTGAAATGTCTCCATCTGGGGGTTCTTGTCAGTTTCTTTTCAATAACCAGTTTGAAGTTTCACCAAGTTCTTATCCACAAGTGTAAATAATTACGAAAAACACGCGCAGAACAAAGTATTAAGTTGTAAAAAATAAGAAGTTGAATCCTAACTTTACTTACTTAAATATAAAACTCAACCAGGTGGTGAGCGTTACGGAGGACGATGATCCGGATCACTTGCTGGACATGCTGCGGGAGGTGTTCGACATCGACATCGAGCAGTCGGTGGAGAAGATATCAGTCTTCAACAACGGCCACCCCGTCAGCTTCCTGCATGACTTCGAGGCTAATATTACTGGTAAGTGTCAAGAAAACCTTTGTCAATATACGAACCAAGTTTCCGACCGATGCTAGTCCTTTGTCCTGCAACTGAGCTTAGTCTTCAGCTCTCAATAATCGATTACTGCTACACACTAAGCGAATATACGTATACGTTTACGTTTTGGCTTTAAGAGAGCCGATTATAAACGAGTAAATAAATTCTATTAACTTTTCGTGCTCATATAGTTTTGAGTGTCGATAACTCGTTTTAAATGAGTGTGTGGTCGTACTCAGGTATCGTGGACTCGGACCGTTGCTTCATGATGGACATGGACCCGGCGGTGGTGGTGTCCCCGAGCGAGCTGGCGGCGGGGCTGGCGGCCGGCGCAGACTTCGACGTCAGCCGCGTGCGCACCCCGCTGCGGGCGATGTTGCCGCCGCGCCCCGCGCCGCGACACCTCGGACAACTCTGCACCGACAGACCCATCTACCCACTCACCAGGGAAGTCGCTGTCGTCAGTAAGTATCACACTATTCTTATACCTCTAATAGATATCGTCATCTATTCTATGTTTCGCAGCATTAAGATACCTCCGTTATACTTAATTAGCTTCTAAACTTTTTTATTATAACGTCAAGGTATTTCATACAAGATATGTCAAGTGCCTAACTACCCACTGAAAAAAAAAAAATTCTTTGACTTCCTTCTAAACTGAATCGTGTTCTGATTACAGTCCGCAAACGGTCAGCTGATGCCCCTCCTCACGACTACATGCACTTTGCCGGCAACGGCGTGCAGGAGATAGAGATCAGTAACCTCGCCGAGCTGCTGCAGTACGAGCAGGACCACAAGCGCGCCGACTAGGGGCGCGGCGCACCACTCACTGCGCGGGGCTTATAGCGCGCGGAGTGACATCTGGCATTGTGTCATCTGTCACCTGTCACCTGTCATCAGTTCACGTTAGTACTGAAAAATAATTGTGTGGATGTCGAAACACAATTAATACTTGTACACAACTTTGTCAGTTGATTTCGTCAGTTTTTAAATTTAGTTTTAAGCTTTCTCTCATTTGAATGTTATTCGATATGGAATAACAGCAATAGTTACGGACAGTATTTTTAGTTTATACATTTTGTGATATTGTAGTTCCCTTCCAAAAATAGAATCTTAGGTAAGTGTTTGAGAAATGTTACGCACATTGAATGGGAAGAGTGTGTAAATCGAAATTTAAGTTTGAACTAACGACAAAATAAAGGCAAGCATGTTAAGTATGTATGCCACTAGTCAAAAACTGGCGTTCATTCATTATCATGGAGAAGCCATATGATGTGTTGCCTATCCTATTTGGAGTTTTAGTTAAAAGTAATGATAATTTTCTTTAAACCGAAAAGGGCAGACTAAATCGTATTTCCCTATCGGAGTGTAAGAGGAAGGGAAAACCTATTTAGTTTTTATTCGAAGCACATTATAAAGTGATGTTTGACTTCTTAGTCTTTAGTAACTTTTTCGACACCTTGGTTTAGTCGATTGCATAAATTATATTATCATAATTATAGTTTTAGTTAATTTAGTTAAATATTTGATGCTGTTCAAGAATAATAGAGTGTAAGATGTTAGATATAAGAATATTACATAAATAAGGATAGAAATAATAATTATGTGGGCACGTCGTATCTTGCGGTAAGCACAGATTAAATATACCTACCAACATTTTACCTTAGGATCTCACCTTTTGGTTCCATTCCAAAAACATGTTTGATAAACCATGTTCCTGTTTTATTATTTTCGTTATAATGATCGAAAATGTTTTGCATTAAAGTAATTCATGTTGTAATTGATAGTTTTAAGTTTACTCTGCTTGTACTCTTCTAGGTGATTTATGACAAAATAAAATGTTCAAAATTATGTATCAATTGTTTTATTTTAGTTTAGTGCTTTTGCTCACCGTCCCAGTTTGACCCAGTTAAGATTTTTGGTTCTCAACTTGTGCCACACAGCTGTTCAATCGTTTTCACCTCTGCCTACTGATTCCTATAGATTCTTGTAGGTAAAGGGTAACCCTTATGTATGAAAATTAAAAATCGAATTGGTCCGTTAGTTATGTAATGAAAAAATATTAGACACGTATTTTTTATTTTGTTGTATAATAAAATGATATTTAGATATAACGAATCAAAGTTTAGGAGTGGGGGCTTAAACGTCATTTCTACGTATAAAATGTACCTACATAGAAGTGACGTCACGCGACATTTCAAATCTATATATAGTCAAAAGTATTCGTTTCTGTAAAAAAATAAAAAATACGTGTGTAATGTTTTAAAATAATCTACCATTAAAATAAAAATTAGTCATCTACCCTATTATAATATCATAAATAAATTGATATTTGAGCTCCAACCGCTTACGTGTGCCAATCACAGTAAAAATCGATACCTAATTAATTACCTAATACCACCATTAGGTATTTGGGGATATTTTGAAACGACCGTAACGCATATTATATTGTGTGGGCATGAAGAATTATTTTTACTTTTTTTTACAGTCATTTCATAATCATTGATTCTCAATTTCGTTACAAGGATGTGCGTAGGGCAACGTACTTGTAACTCCTCCAGTGTTTTGGCAACGATTGCTTACTACCAAATGAGTCGTCTTCGTTTACCAATCAATTTCATAATAAAACATTTCAAATTAGTCTGAGGACTATACTTTCTAGTAGAGAATTGTCCTCTTTTGAGCTCTGTCAGTCTGTCTCTCTCGCGTTAGGAAAAGCATGCAATGTATTAGTTTCTGTTACACTGGATAGATGGCACTAAACACAATTAAACTTTTAAATACTGTAAAAAGGAATTTTTACCGGAGCACAAGATGCAACGTTTCGCTTTTTGCGTTTTAAACTGTCAAACACCAAGCGGTCACCGGTGTTGCGGAATGCCCTGCGTGGGCTGAGCACCGCCGTGCCCTCAGGGAAGTGATCGGCGATGGAGACCTCTCGCGTCCGGGCCTAGTTCAGGCCATGATGCGGAGCGAGGGGGACTGGGATGCCGTCTCCTCCTTTTGCGAAGCAGTCATGCTGGCTAAGGAGGAGGCGGGACGCGTGAGGCAGCGAAGCGCTGCCTCCTCGCAACCCAGCCATCGCGAAGGACACACCGGGCGTCGGGGATCGCGGGACGATCTCCGGCCACCGTAAGCGCGGGCCTGCGGACGGCGAGCATGGGTGGCTCCCCGTCCGACCAGAAACAGACCCGAGCGTACGGCGCGTCGCGTTCCGCGCGCGCCTCAAAGAGCCATCAGACCACCACAGATGGGGCCCAATAGGGCCGATGCCGATTCGGAGTCGCGGAGAACCTAACGGGTAACCGGGGCTCCGGCTCGACGTGCAGGAGAAGGAACGGGGTGGTTTTTAGTCAGTAAGAGTCTGACACTCCCTTCCGCCTCACCCGGGCGGGAGCAGTCATTCGATGATTTTCCCCCCTTAAAAAAAAAAAAAAAAGCGGTCACCGGTGACCGCGACCTATTGTTCTTTAATTGTGTCTATAAAACCGGTACTCGACGAGGAGGCACGACAATTCATGATTTATTTTTCTTTTATAGAAACGTGGTCATCTTCTACGTATTTCTTATGTCGCGGTGTGGTGTATGCGTTTACAAAGATGCAATTTCACAAAAACAATTGGGGCGGTTCCACTTTACAAATATGTATTTAAAAAAAAGAAACCTTCATTTATTTATTTGATAATAATATAATTTATTTTAATATTTTCTAGTATTTTATAAAAAATAAATTTTGTAAATTTGACACCCAAACGATCGCGCAATGTATTACGTTCACAACGAGAGTCCCGAGTACCAAATCAAAACTTCATTTCCTCGAATTAATTCGTCCTACATTTATAGAAAAGTAAGTACTTAAGTACCTACCTACTTTCAACACCTGGCATACTTATTGTACGAAAAATGTGATTAAAAATAAAAACAATACCCATTTCAACCTATTATCTGTTACCTATCACTATACATGAAAACCTAGTTAATAAAACTTATTTATTTTAATTTATTCTATAATTTTTTCATACAAAAGTTTAGTCTATAATTTTGGGATAAACCAGTAAATGAGCGGATCACCTGATGGGTAAGTAATCGGCGTCGCCCATGGACATTTGGTTGGAACACCAGAGGCTATCTACAAGTGCGTTACCAGCCTTTTGAGGATTAGGAATTAGAGGATTGTTGGGATTCAGGGATTGGGGAAGGGGGCAATTGGGTCTCCGGTAACCTCACTGATAGGACGAAACACAATGCAAGCGTTATTTCACGTCGGTTTTCTGCTCGGCTGTGGCTGACTATGACTCCGGTCGAGCCTGCCCATTCGTGCCGAAGCATGTCTATCCCACACTAGTAATTTATCTATGTAACTAATAATTCAGTGTTTTAATACAATGTGTTTAGTGCTTCTAAATATCTGGTTGTTTGTGTAATGTTCGGACTAAGGACAAAATAGTTTCATTACATTAATTTCATTGTGTATTCGATACCGACGTACTATTTTGTATCATTATATTAGGTATGGTGTGAGTGCTCTGTGAGTTCCTATTATTGTGTTTTTAATATTTTTAACGGCTTCAAAAAAGGAGGATGATTGTTGTTTTTTTTTGTTTATAGGTATATGTATGTTTACCGATTACTTTTCTTCAAAAAGGTTACCCTTCTGAGGTGGTCCCATTGTCACCAAGTTAGGATCTGATGATGGGATCCCAGGGAATTAGAGGGAAAGTTTTGAACGTTATAGGGACAACTAGTGCATTTGTTAATATTTTAAATAGGTGTTTTAAACCAGCTAAAAAATAAAAGCAGCGTTTATAAATCCGACTCGAAAAAACCAAAAAGATAAAATAAAAACAAAAAAGCAAAAACTAATTATTATTAGTACTGATAGGTTTACCCACACACTGATAGGTTAGAAGTAGTTTTATGAGTGAAAATGTCGAGCCTACATGGAGAACTACTAGCGCTGCAGTAAGGAGGTGTTTACATAATCATATATGATTATGAAGCTACTAAGGTGTATAACTAATACAAATTGACATAACCTGCAGCAATACATTGCCACATTCATGTTTTAACATAAATCAGTATAGTAAATAGCAATACAATAAAGTCTCCGAACAATTGCAGCGGAGCATATATAAATATGTCAACAAAAGATTTACAAGCCATGTATTCCGTAATAAACTAGAACGAATTCCTATACAGAGTGGTGCCATTGTGCCGGGACAAAACTCTCAGAATGTAGGTAGGACGCGAGCTTTCTTCCATACTTCCATTTTTGAATTTTATAGGAACGCGAGCGCCCCGCTCGCCGCGCGCCCTATTCACGTGCATGCGCACGCCACTATTGTGCGCGACGTGAATGCCCATCCTTTGATGTCTCCGCGAATTTCCCGATGTACAGTTTTTGTGCAAATTCTTTTGATCAATACACAACAACGTTGCTATGTTTCACTCGTCTGAATGCTGTGCACCGCAGCCGATACATTCCTACCATTATTAAAACTAGCCTGTAATGTGGGAGTAGATTAATGATTTGTTTGTAAAGCTGTGTGATTGTGTCGATACGACCGCTAGGCAGCAAGTATTGTGTTCAGCTTGGAGTATCGGCCGCGGCCGGCGCCGGGCGGAGAGCGCCGCGGGCTCGCATTAAGATATGCAAATGTTATTAGGAGACTACGCGCGCATTATCTTTTAACTGGCGCGAGATACGGTGATGTTCCCCGCTTATAAACAGTATTGTATCGGAGATCCTTCTAGATAATGCGATCATTAACGTTCACCTACAGGCTCTGCTGCTAATAAGTCCAATAAGTACGTTATCTTGGATGTTCAGAGCGAATTGTCGGTGACAACACTGACGTTACGTTACTAAGTGCCGTATTATGACTTCGACTCCTAGCAAATTTCAAAGCGATGTCATGAACTTTTTCGAGATGATGATGTTTGTAAAAATATGTACCTATACAAATTGCTACTTTTTTCAAAAGGATAATATACTATGCTATTCATTCTATAAAAATAAAATATATACCTTCACAATTATTAATGTTGACATGTGTTCACATTATAATCGAGGACGACATTTGACTTAGTAACAAAGTTTTAGTAAAGTTATCGTTGTATAACTGTAGTGCAGCTGACCTAATTTATAGTTCGGACCTTCTTTGTCAAAGGGCAACCCAATCGAATTTAAGTTATGCAAATCCCGGAGTGGCCAGTCCCTTGCCCTTTTGACTAGTGGACAGAATCCTTGAAGTAAATTATGCAGCTCTCAATAGAGAACAGTTTGAGGATAATTAGTTTCTCGCAAGTTGTTTTTCGTGTTAATTTGGAATAGAATTCAAATACTTATTTATTATTCATCAGAGGTTCCATAATACTTATTTCCTTCTGATCCATTATTGACCAGGAGTCCAGGGCAACGTGTCCGACAGTTGTTACTCTCTGTATTCGATATCCACTCTTGTTGCTACAAAAGTACAAATCTATGTTCGACGTAAAGGCTACGGACATGCTACGCAGGCAGCTACGGCGTAGCTTGTGGTATGCTACGAAGTTACGATCCTAGTATCACCAATTTTGCTATTCCTTGGAAATGTTAGTAACGTTAACCTAAATGGCATTTGACTACAGGTTAGAGACCGGGCAGCAGCGCCCTCATATAAATCAGAAGCTTTTATACTGCGATATGCAGCCCAAGCATGGGGATTATAGGAAACTCTGTTAGTTGCGTTCGTATGTGATCGACATTGACTTCGATCATCGTTCAAGGCCATCTTTTATTGCTTAAATTGTAAAATCTATTTTTATAGTTGATCATTGACCATTTTAAGATGATATCTTTTCTTTTATAAAACAGCATACATACACTTATCTCGCTACATAAATATTCCAGTTTTAAAGACAGGGAAAAACTATTCATAAGATCTTAGTTTAGCGAGTTTATTACATACACAGAGTGAGGGCGCGAATTCCGCGGTACATAATATGCAAACGGCTCGGTTTCGGTGGCGCGCCGGCACAACGGGCCGGAAGCGATAAACACAGGCACAATACGCACCGGACGGCCGCGGATCCGAGATATACGGACCGGACGGAGACTTTGTGTTGTGTTATGTTATTGTGCACACACATAGAATAAATAACCAAGGAATAACTTCTTTCTTCCAAACAGCTCCATTGTCCATTGTACCCCAAACTCTAAAAATAGTTCGAGGAATCATGTTTCCATTATTTATAGACTGGTGAATAATTTTAGGCTTTCTACAATTCTTGAAAGTAAGTTAATGTTTCGTCCATGAAAATGATATAGAAGGTTATGTAAAACGAATCTCAAACTCTTAATAAGCTCAAAGTTGAGTATAAATAAGTTTGGCATCGAGTTAGCACCTCCACCTGTCTTGCAAGAGTTGTAAGGATATTACGGCACGTCCTCGACACGACAACATATAGGTAAATAGAGAAGGTTTATTCGCTATGTGGAAATATATTTAGTATCGTGTCTGCTGTTCATTGATTTCTGTTACATATCTTCGTCCGTCCATCTATTCTCATCATCATCATCATCAACAGCCTATAAGTGGCCACTGCTGACCTTTCTAAGGCCTCTTCTCACACGGAAAAGGTTTGAGCATTAATCACCACGATTGCTCAATGCGAGTTTGCAATGTCAAACTTATAATTAGCAATTAATTAGTTTGTCAGTGGTGCTTAGCAGATCTTGGAAAGTACATATAACTCGGAAAAAGTCACATTGATCGCCGTCGTGCATCAGAAGCGGGTGTCTTAAACCTCTGGGCCACCACGACAGACTCTTCTATCAGACTTTTTTATGATTTAAAATGTTAGGGTACTAAGTTAGTACAAATGTTAGAAGAGACAGACGTCATGCAAGCGTATCGTGACTTGGTTTGGTTTGTGGTAAAAGAAAATGGGCTAGCGTTACAATTGTGTACAGCAAAAGCTAATTTTTGCTTTGCTCGTACCATATCTCTGTACAAAGTGTCACGAAAAATGTATTCAGTGATATCTCTGAGCTTCTGTGCTTATCCCTAACACTGTGACACGATTATTGAGTGTCGGGAAGTGCTGCTCGTGTCAGCTAATGGAATGCGCTTGTGGCATATTTTGGTTAGTTTTAGTTTGAAAACTGGTTTACCGAAGATTTAAGATTGGAAACTTCGAGTTCCATCACTACAGTCACTACAGTCGAACACTGTAATCTTATACACAATCAGTAAATAGTTTAGATACGATGTGAGTAGGTAACAATATCAGGTATGTCCTTAATATGTTTGAGCGGTTGAGCAAATACATTATGTAACTAATCTATTGTGTCTCGTTTGATATTCAACTTTTTGTAGAAACTTTCGATTCGATTGGATCCTTTTGATGATGGAAAATTTAAAGAGTACCGTAATAGTAGCGTATCTAATGAAAATTCCAGGAAAAGTGGTTAGAGCGTGGCTATTGTTGTTTTAGGACGTCTGACGCTAAACAGTCTATTGCTACGACGAATGAGCAACTCGTACAAAAGTGCGTACAGCGCCTCAAAATGTTGCTCCGCGATAGAATATTATTTTAACCAGAAGCAAATAACTGTTTAACACAGTTTCGAACTTTTGTTTCGTGGAAATTAGTAAAGTAAATAAAGCACACGTTATTAGGAAGATATTTTTGTTTGTTTCCCTAATGTTATTCCAGTAGTATTCCCAGCGGCGCGCCGCGCGACACGGGAGGTCACATTAGAGGCTCGAGACAGCGAAATATGAACTCGGTACAATATTTAACATTATATGTATTATGTCGTGTTGTGACTTTAATAAAGATGTGCCCTGAAGCCCCTTTTGTAACTTGCGATCGGATGTCTGATATTCTTTAAAGTAATTTTATACCCATGTTTTACATACGGTGAAGAAGAGGACTGGATTTACTATGAAATGTTAGTATGAAATTGGCAATCTTAATTCACCCTGCATCTTTAACCATTTATTTAAAACTTATGTAATATAAAATGAACACTTAATTAAAATGGCAGGTATACGAAAAATCAATAGATTTCGTGTAGATAAAAACTGTTTTAGTACGATTCTTAGCATATTATTCGGAACTTTGTGTTATTCTTCAATTCCCACAGGTACGTGTCACAAAATAACAATATTATACGATCTTAATTAAACCCTTATCAGTGCTCAAACATTGGCAATAGGCCGTTCACACACGATCCAATGGAGGAGATATAGGATGTGTGCCGAATGACTTGTTTTGTCTGCACGTTTGTGTCGCGCCGATATCATTTGCATATCTTAATCCGGTGGAGGTGGCGCCTGTCCCGGGGGCTTCGCCTTTATAATGTTAACTGACGGTGGATGTAATCAACCTGCTTGCTGGTACACAGCCAGGTGTTTCTAAAGCCAGTGTTGTACTGTGACTTCTTAAACGCCGCACTGGGCTCGATTTCTGAAACTGTTTTGCGAACACTCCGTATATGTTATGACTTCTTTCTATCTTAACTGGAATAAGTATTGAGGAAGATGGGAACGCTATCGAGTGTTATGGGATGTGTTTGTACGTTTGCTTTGTCATAGAATGTATGGAGATTAAAGATTTAAAAACTGCGGAAGTATTCCGAGTTCTATTTTTATTCCAATTTCTTTTCCTTGGCTCTTGTATTGTGTAGAACCAGACAGTATTGTATCTGTCTCTAAATCTGCTCTATAAATATAGTCACGTGTTTCATTTCGTTTTATTCTCCACAAACCGGGTATAGTTGAAAATGTTCATTATTTTAAGCAACCACTTTCTCAAGGAGGTCGGCGGTGGCATGTGTACACTCACGAGTCCTCTTTGAAGTCCCAAAGCTAATAAACACAATGTTTGACGCTCGTGTCATATGAGGCCGGCCAGACTTCAACTATTTTAATCTAACTTGCGGCCCACGGACCGTCTTTGTAAAATTCGCAACGAGTATTACCCTTGTTTAACGTTTCTTAATAAATAACCGCAAACTTTACATTACTGTCAAGTTCAACCTTAGCTTGGAACACACAGGGGTTATAATCGAATGTGTCAGTATAAAGGCCTGTGGTTTCTAAGACGTATCGTGCCATAGCAAAAGTTCGCAGGATTTTCGTTATTGAATTTTGTTAGTGAGATGTAAGGTTAATGGCAGTGTTTCGGCACCACGCCGGGTAGTCACGTAGGGGTAGGCAGACCGGGTTATTCAATACGCGCTGACACTTTGCACCGCTCACGTACCACCGTTTAGGTAACTGAGAATTTGGTTTTGTAAAGATATGTTTTGACTGGTTTTGATATTTCCAATCGAGAGAGTTCTTATTCGTGATTATGTATGTAGGATGTAGGTAAACATTTTATGTTGTTTGCGCAATGATATATCAGGCTATTTTCAGATATGCATTGAAAATAAATTCTAATAAGTTGGCAATTGGCGACGTTGCGTTGCTATCGTATTTCTCCACATGTGTATTGTGTAGTGAACACACCTCTACTCTAAGGATATCTCTACCTTGTTGTTGTTGGTTTAAGATACTTTAAAAATGGATACTTTACATATAGCTATATTCAAATGTAATGTTTTTGTATAGGGTAAGGTGATGACGTCATAAAGGACAATGTGCTTTACGATGTCAAGCCGCGAACTTTGCCTATAAAGTGTGGAATTTGGGCGGGAGCACCGCAATGGCGCTCCGTATGCATAATACAAATACATTCATGAATTATTCCCCAACATGGCGGGTGAAAACGTTATTGAATGTCATTCGTAGCCGTAAACGTGTGCTTTCCGAAATATCTAGTTCTGGCTGCAGGTGGCGCTGTATAAAAATTTTGCCCCATAGTTTTGCTTTGGTTACCGCTTTTTTTTCACGGAACGGTTTCTGTACAGCCGTTTGTGTTATTTTTCTTAATGCTTCTTGCTACTATGTAAGTGGAATATCTCTTTAAAATTTCCATAATCATAATTCATAAATTCATACAATTTCCTACGTCGTCAGTGAAGCAGTTTTGACGCCTATAGTATTGTAGTTTTAGTAGTGACATTTAAGCTTTCTTGCTATCGATAAAATATAAAAAGTAGTATACACGTGTGTGTTAGCTAATGCTAAGCTTAGTAAATATAACATTGAACCAATACATACATATCGTAATTTAAAACTGGTCTCTCTATTACTGTAGGCAGTGTACTCGGAACGGTAGCCTCAAAGCATCTATTTTCCCATTCCTCAAAGTAAGTTTGTAGTTTAATTAGATGCTGCACTACAGCATTTCATATGCTAACGATGCAAACGTGGAGATCAAAGAGGAATATGAGGAACATAAGTTTTTCTTTACTGCGAGAGTTGTACCTACTCTCTTTACATAGTTAAAACATAAATATTTCTCGAACAACCTGTAGGTAGCTAGGTACGCACGGCAACACATCACCCTATACACGCCCAGTATAAACTGACCGTTGAATGTTAGAAAAGATCATATGAAGCGAGACAATGATAAGCTGGTTTTGTTTAGCTTGATGTGTGCGTACTTCCACGTGTTTGAGCACACACAGTGCAGACAACTTCGTTTCAAAACTTTGTGGAATATCTAATGGATGTGCGCTATATTTTATAACTAGGTTCCTTGTATCGTGGTACTAGAAATACATATAAAAGTCTTCTATTAGTGACTGACTGATGCCTTGACTAGACAACGCACAAATGAAGTTACTGTACTGTACACAAACTGGGATTTAGCTTGCATGCTCTTTAGAGTAATAGAGGAACAGTGATAAAATATTTTGCAATTTTCTCGGGTATGTTTGTTAAAATATGCGCATACGGAGTCTTGAACAATAGTTACAAGGTTTGTTAAGTTATTTTTTTATTGTATAACGTACTAACGTATCCTCGTACTTATTTATAGTTTGTAGAAACACGAAATTTCTATTCATAGTGATTGATGGTAGTTTGAAATAGAAATAGCTACGCAATACGAAACCAAAACATCAGCCAAAGTTTTCGAGAACTGTACTTGAAGTTAAAATGTGTCAGAAATGCTAGATATATAGGTACGCGTAGTTTGGTAGCTACTGTCAGGTAATCTGCCGGCCTCTGACAACTACACCGGCACCTACCATTGTATAAACCGATTTAAATGTTTTATATTGTTGCTAGCAATAACGTACTTTTTTTTAGGATTCATGGTAACGCTACAGACACTAACACTATATTCTGGAGATTATTTCTATAGCATTTGTTACACCACAATACATAGTGATCAATAAAGTGATTTAAAATTAAAATAATCAGGACTATAGGGATGGTAATCATCCCGACCGGATGATCCTCAACTAGATGGGCTGACCAGCTCAAGGACAGCCCAGGATCGAGGTTCTACATCACAATACAAATGATCGCAGACCGGAGCCGATGTAGACAATTCGTCTGATCCAGAGTGATGCCAGGATGATCACGAACCTCAGTCATGAAGGAAAGACCGGAGAGAGAGATGTTAATCAGATCATCGATTGTAGACCATTTGTAAGTTACAAAGTAAATTACACTTAAAAATATTATTATGTAACGCATAGCTCACGTTTAAAGCGTTATAAATAATTGTTCGGTTCAATATTATAAGTAATGGCGCGGCTGTGGGCGGATTTTTCTCAGGGGCGCAGTTATGGAGCGCCGCCAACGATATCAGTGTGACAACCCTGAACGCCACCACCAATAGGGACGTGATAGCCTACCATCGAATGGTCCGCCACTGATTTTTAAAGCAAAGAGGTTCGATATTCATTTTTCTTTACTTTCCTAGCTAAAATTACCAATTTTAATACAGCCACTTAAGAAAATAGGGGAATCCACAAAATAATATAACTACACCATCTAAATAGTCTGATATCAATTCTGTATATTGAGATCGATGGACAAACACTAACATTCGAGATCGATACATATCGATGGCACTAAGACACGTGTAACTGCATTGAAGCGAGTGTAAAATCGGCTGGAATCGGTTGAATCGGTTAGTGAATCCATATTGATCTTCATATGAGTACCATCTTCTCGGTACTCATATTGAGTGTCAGATTCTCATATTTCATTCAACGTTTGACGTTTTGAATGGTTTGTGGGATATGGAGGAGTCGGGATTGGCGCGTTTGTGACGGCGGGGTGTGTATTGTTTGATGCGAACCACGCGATACATTTATTTAAACTGATACAGGATTTAGTTGTTACAAAATATTTTTTATTGCACACATTAAATATGAACATTGTTAATGATACATACACTATGAGAAGTCTTATCACACAAGGCGATTTCTTCTAAATCAATTTTGAATTATGGAATTTTAAAGGCAAGGGTATTAATGTTTTAGTTCAGTGTTACAATAAGTTTAGACCTGAGCAAGCAAGAGTTTCTTTTTCCAACACCGTGGTCCACGGGTCTGCGGCGAAATATTAATATTAATGGAAAACTACAAAACTAATTTAGTTAAGTTTGGATATAAGTTCGTGTCAGTTTCTTGGTATTTTTAAACAGTCTGTCAGCTTGCTTTTGCTTATGTTCTCAATCTTTGATATGTACCTATAGAATTCAGTTCATTTCATTCAAAGAATTAGTCAGTAAATAATGCTTTGTGACTTTTAGTTAAGTTAAATAAAGTTTTATGATATGATATTTGTAAAATTATATAAAAACAATACAACTAGCTGTTAAAATAATATTTTCAAATAATCATTTTTCACTTAATTTATTTTATGTGTGGAGCGGCCATAACTGTGTATTGTATAGTGATATACGCGCAGTGCGCGCTCATTATAGTCTGCAGTCATACAGAATCTAACATCTCACTGCAGTTAATTTTATTACCCGTGGCCTGTGCATTGTTTTTTGGCTATAATTTTAATTTTTAGCGACGCGCGAACTCGTCGGCGCGGAACGGTGCATAAAGCGAGCCATGCATGTGTGTATTGTTGTTAATTCTGCGACTAAGACAAAACCTCGCCGCGCTTGTCCGCGGTCCCTGTGTAGGAAGCATAAAAATAATTTATATGTCGCTCGCCACCGCCACTACGCGGTCTGTTACTGCATCGTGAGTTTGTTTGACTCGATATTATTACTTAAGTAAGAATTGTACTTCAAAAGAACCTTCATTTTTAATGGGCAGCAAACACAAATATTCATACAAAAGTACTCCTTTGGAACTCCGTAGTGATTGACTTTTCTCGAGCTAGAAAATTAAAAAGCCCGTCCCTATTACACTTACATAATAAATATTGTAATACCTAACAAGTCGTTGACATTTATGATGATAGTAACAAGAAACCATTGTCACGTGAGCAATAATTCAGAGAAAATTATTCGAAATAAGAAAATATCGAGTTGGTAGCAAGCCGTGGTGGCAGCAAACAGAACGGTCACGCTTGCAGCGCAGTAGCATGGTAGCATCGTTCGCGTCGCTTTGAATTAAAGTATCGCAGCTACGTGTTACAAGCCGCCATTTTTAACGCACCGCCATATTTTCGATACGGAACTATAAGTACAAGTTATTATAATGCCAAGTCCTGAATGAAAATATTGTCGGAATACATTTTCAAACAAGAAAACGCTAAATGCTTGTTTGTGAAATAAATAAAAACAACGCAACTATGGATGAATAGGAAATAAAGAATGTGAATTTTGACTTCTACAAGATGTTGTACTTACCTTTCATGAAACATGTTGTTGCTACACGAGAATTAAATTGTAATATGTTTTATGAATCATGATCATATGGTTAAAACATCATGTCATCACACAGGACTACGACTTCTTCGTCTACGTCTACCTTTTTAATACCTATTATGTGTAAAGTAGCTGTCAGTTTTGCGTTTTCGTTTCTATATTACTATTACAAATGCATACTGTCCAATATCTTCAAACTTGCAATCCTCTGAACCATCTAATTGACCTGATCGTATAATGAGGACGTCCACAGCTAATTAATTGTGGCGACATAATACAATACATCTGTCGTGAAATTAGTTGTTGACGTTAGTGACGTCATTGTACAGTGACAGCTGAGTGATGGGCATGAGTGACGTTCGTGACAGGTTATGCAACAGATGACATAGACCCACAGAGTATAATAGGTATAGTAAATAGTCCAGATGTACTTCGTTAAGGAGATCGGTATATTAAAAAAACTGTTTTTTTAAAAATTAAGTATTTATTAGCGCTTGAATAATAGCCTGTTTTATTTGTAAGGATTTTGTCCACCAGTAACACGAATTAGGTACTGCTAATAGAAATGATCTCTATATATTTTTAAAAAAAGTTAGACTTATACAAAAATATCTATTCACAAAATTCTTTTTTACTGCAAGTGGGCGTGTGTGTAGATTGCCTTGCCTGCACTGAGTCTAAGATTAGCGTGTTCGTGGAAGGCGCCAATATTGACACCGCTCTCGTCAGCGTCGTGGCAGCCATATTGATTCGTACTTACTACTTCTTAGGTACGTTTCAAGTACAACCGTGACTTCAAGAAATTAAATTGTTTTGGTTACTACTGAAAATTCGATTCTTCTTGGTCAGTATGTTTAAATCCAGCTGCGGATAAGATATAGACACAGTCATGGCCTTTTAACGAGATGAACTAGATCATCAATTCTAAATATCTCGGTCCATTGGTTTGTGTTTGTAACATCCAAAGGTTTGGCTGGCGGAAAGTGCCCACGGCACTGCCCACTTTTAGTGCATGAAGTGTTATAAATAAAATGAATATCCCTGTGTTAAATTCTTCTATTATTTGAATATTGTTAGTTCTTTATGTTGTAACAACTAGGTATAATAGAACATCGATAAGTATGTTAAAGATTGAGATCATGCTAATCTATCCCCTAAAAGACAAACAAACAATTCCTAACTATAGTTCCCTATGCAAATCTTAGACCGAATTGCTTGCTCTGCCTACCACACTGCTATAATAAGCAGTTTGTTGATACAGCTGATTAGTATAAGCAGCTTACATGGTTATTATCGTGCAGCTATATACAGTGGGTTCAGAAATAAGACAACACCCTGTATAATCCAATTAACTGTGCAAATAAATGGCTTAACGCCATCATTCATGGGATTTGGATGCAATACACAATGGGACGTGTTGATTATCAATGTCATTATCATTTTGATGTGATGTGTGTCTCTGTGTGGACTGGGAACCGCTTGATGAGTTTTGGTGCAGTTAGAGCTTGTAGAACGTCGCTTTTTGATATTAGATGTCATGTTGTGATTGGGGTTTTAGGTACCTATATCGCACTGAATTGCGGGAACAAAATATTATGGTGGAATTGAGAATCAAATCACTTTGGTTTTGGCTTTGAAGTGGGTTGATTTAAAACTAGAATAGGATATTATTCATTTAATGCTCATACTCGTTCAGTGCCAAGCAACTATTAAAAGGTACCGTATACTGGCGTGAAATCGAAAAGCCCAAACAATATTACCTCTATTATGAACACAAAACTTTGTGCATGCTGCAATCTCAAAATTGAGTACTGATAATCTAAAACTCTGTCTATGTATAATTAAACCAAAGAGAGAAGACAACGATAGTTTCACCTTCCTTGTGACATTATAATATATCTGAACCGTTTTATGTTCGTTGTTGAAAACGTGACCAATGTGGCACTTGCACGACTCTAAATATTAATTTAAATGAAATAGTGTGACACATTCTCTCGCCGCGTAAACCAGCTTTTAAATGAATGGTGGCAAGTAATAGCTTTTTAAATAGTCTAATGGCGTCTGAGCGGCTCACTTAGTGCTCTGTGACGTCACCAAACGACCTGAGACGTGGTTTTTATTTTTTAATTCCATTTACCTTAGTTAAAGGTTTTTTAGATAATTTTTTGCTGTTGCGTGCTGTGGTAGGTACGTGGTTCATATTGAATTATTCAGCAAGTTGGTCAGCTAAAATTGTCGTTTGTTTTGTAGGAAATAATACTTATTTTTTTAAGCAAATATATATGAGTTATTAATAAGTCTTCTGTCTCTGAAATTGTTACTTAATACCATTAATAATGAACAATGTTATGGACGATACTATGTCCTTTAAGACTTTGACTGCCAAAAAAAACCGGTTGAAGGTAAATCCTCCGCTAACGCCGGTCACCGGTGACACCCATGGTGTTTAACGTGTTAAACCAATTCTCAGAATTGCAGTAACAAAAACAATGCAGGTGAGGTATGTTATACATATATGTACTTTGGATGTCACAACAGACACAAGGTGGTAGAAAAAGGCTTCAGTTCACTATCTGGTAGCTGCACGGCCTCCCGTGGGGCGCCTCTGCAAGTCTGGCTGTAATTTTGTCAGGAGCCCGGACAGGTGCCGCCAGGTGCCTGTGGTGTTTGTTTTATCATGAGTATAGCTATTTTAAACTGTTATAGTTTCTGCTTATAAATATTGTAGGAGTTAATCTATTATATTGTGATAAAAAATTCAGGTTGCTATTGCCATTTTTCTTATTGAACTACTAAAAAATTTGTTGATAATAAAAGACTGTTTAAAAGTTCTACTGAAAATTGACAAACAACTTATAAATTAAAATTATTGGGATTTTACTAATATTTTCGGATTAAATAAGAATTCGATGATATAATGGAACACTTTTATTTCTCCTATTATAGTGAATATGAAACAAAAAAAACAATCAAACCATAGACCACAAAACAAAAATCAGAAAAAGAAAACAACGTCCATGCAAACCATAAATGATACCAAAGAGTATACAATACTCTATAAATATATTTATACAATTTATAACTTAACACTCCCACTTAAATTGTATTACAATCTTACTTATGACTGGTTTACATAAAAAAAACTTAACTAGACTTTGCCTTGCACCTTTAACATAACACATTAATATTACTGGAATATTTAACATACCAATAAAACAGAACAATCTATATGTTAAATACTTGATCCCTTATATAATTAAATTTACCAGAAGGTAAAGCCTTTGTGAGAAAGTCTGCAAATTGATTTGAGCTTTGAACATATTTAATGCTAATGATACTTTGTTCTACTTTCTCTCTAATGAAATTGTACCGTACATCTATGTGCTTTGTCCTTCGATGGTAAATAGGATTATGAATGAGTTTAATAGCACTCTGATTATCAATACATAGAGTCACTACTGACTGTGGTTCATCAATATCAATTAACAACTGCCTTAGCCTTAAAATTTCCTTTGCAGCTTCACTTGCTGCCATATATTCAGATTCTGTGGTTGATAAAGCCACAGTATCTTGTTTTCTGCTAGCCCAAGTAACAGGTCCACCATTCATCATGAAAATGTAACCTGTATTTGATTTTCTCGAATCAATGTCTGAAGCAAAATCAGAATCAGAATAGCCTATTAATTCACCTTTACCATTATAAGTAATGCAAAGCTCTTTTGTCTTTATCAAATATCGAATAATTCTTTTAACAGCATTTACATGATCTCCACTAGGATTATTCAAATATTTACTAACAATATTCAATGCATAAGAAATGTCAGGCCTTGACACTGTTGACAAAAATGTTAGGGCTCCCACTGCTTCCCTGTACGGGAAATCCGTAACACATTCATTCATATTTTTCTGTAAAATAATATTACTATCAGCAGGGGTACTACATGGATTTGCTTCTGACATGTTAAACTTCCTTATAATTTGCTCTACATACAGTTTCTGACTTATAACAATTGATCCATTAGTTTTATGTATCTCTATACCAACAAACATATTTAAATCCAATACTTTTATCTTAAAATTCTGCTCTAAATCTTTAATTATTTGCACTAAAGTATTATTACATTGTGATAACAATAATGCATCATCAACATACAAAATTAGAATAACTTTATGGTTATTAAAATTACCTACGAAAACACAATTGTCTGAGGGACACATCTCAAAACCGTATGTGGTTAAGAAAGAAGAGAATTTTCTATTCCAACAGCGTGATGACTGCTTTAGGCCATATAAGGATTTTAACAACTTACAAATCTTTCCTGGCTCAGCATCAAGTCCCTCAGGCACCTCCATATAGACATCCTCCGACAACTCACCATATAAAAATGCAGTTTTCACATCAAATTGTTGTATATCATAGTTTTCTCGAGCTGCAAAAGATAATATTATTCGTATGGAGTCATACCGTGTAGTCGGTGAAAATGTTTCTTTGTAATCAATATCTTTAATTTGTGTAAAGCCTCGTGCACAGAGACGAGCTTTATATCTTTCTGTACCATCTGAATTTCTCTTTACACAAAATACCCATTTAGATGTAACTGTCTTCTCATTCTTTTTATCTACTAACTTCCATGTTTCATTCTCTTCTAATGACTGTAGTTCTTCTCGTATAGCTTCCTTCCATTTATCACCATTCTTACAATTTATAGCCTCTTCGTATGTAGTAGGTATATCACACTCAACAAAATTTGCTTCTTCAGTTCTGATTCTCCTGGGTCTCAATGTAATATTTCTCCTATCACTTTCAGAAATCATTTGTGGAGGCTCATAAGTCACATCATTCGGATCCTCTCCTTCAATACTTTCAAAACTAGACTCTGAAAAAGTCTGTTGTTCTCCTGGTGAGGAAACTGGTACAGTTTCTGTGTCTTGACAGTTTCCTTTCTCATTAGTAATAGAAATGGAAGTGACATTTCTTCTTTGTATTTGTATGTTGTTCTCATTAAAGCGTACATTTCTACTTACTGTTATCTTCCCAGTTTTACTGTCATACATTCTATAATTGTCATTTTCATACCCCACCAGTATTAGTTTTTCACTCTTCTTGTCTAGTTTTCTTCTTCGTTCATCAGGTATATGGACATAACCTTCTGAACCAAAAATTCTTATATGTTCAAGGGTAGGTTTTCTTCCATGCCACAGTTCATATGGCGATATATTTTTCGTTTGTGTAGAAGAACTTCTATTCAATAAATAGATTGAACAGTTCACTGCTTCAGCCCAAAGGTTT
Organism: Spodoptera littoralis; assembly: GCA_902850265.1. Classification (NCBI taxonomy): domain Eukaryota; kingdom Metazoa; phylum Arthropoda; class Insecta; order Lepidoptera; family Noctuidae; genus Spodoptera; species Spodoptera littoralis. The sequence goes on along the minus strand of LR824536.2, from coordinate 561,295 downwards.
AATGAGATATCACGAGAGTACAACATAGCTCTGACACTTTCCATTGTTGTTCGCATTTCCCTCTCGACTCTCCCATTTTGTTCAGGTGTATATGGTGCTGTACGTTCATGAGTAATTCCTTCATTTTCTAAGTAAGTTCTAAATTCGTGATTGACATACTCACGTCCATTGTCTGTGTGCAATATACGAATTCCATGGCCAAATTGATTTTTAACTATAGCATTATATTTCTTAAAGTTATCAAATACATCACTCTTGTGTTTCATAATAAATACATGTCTGTAACTGGTTGCTCCATCTTTAAATAAGACAAAATATCTTGCCCCTGATACTGATGCATGTTCCATGGGGCCGCATACATCACTATAGGTTAAATCACCAGCTTCACATTGTCCTCTGTTAGATTTATGAAAAGGTAGACGGCTTTGTTTACCATAGTGACATGCCTCACATATAAAGTTATCATCGTCAGTTACAGTCACAGGAATTGCACCATTTTTGCTCATGTTTTGCACTTCTTTAATATTCAAATGTCCAAGACGCTCATGCCAAACTTTTAAACTTGATTGTACTAAATTACAATTAATTTGCACTTTAGTTTTAATATTTATTTCATAAAGGTTGTTTTCATTCAATGTTGCACTCATAACCACAACATTGTTTTTTAATATTAAGGCTTCATTATATTTCTTAATAATAACATATCCTTTTCTTGTTACTGTACCCTCTGAAAACAAATTTCTGTGCAAATCTGGTACATAAAGTACATCCTCTATAATACCTTGTTCCCACTTTCCATTTACACATCTATTAATTAAAATATTTCCATGACCTTTTACCATAAGTTCCTTCTTGTTTCCCAATCTCACCGTTTTATCAACACTATTAGGTCTATATTCTTGAAGTTCACAGAAATAATCATGTCTATAAGACATGTGTGCAGATGCACCGCTGTCAAGAATCCATATATTTCTATCGGCTTCAGATTGCAAACATTGTTCTGTATTGAATGCTATCGGCTTTTGCTCTTGAAAGGAAACCCTCTCAGACTTCTTTGGGGCTCGACATTCTCTTGCGAAGTGCCCTCTTTTGTTACAATTATCTATATATATAAAATTCAAAGGTGATTGACTGACTGACTGACTGACATAGTGATCTATCAACGCACAGCCCAAACCGCTGGACAGATTGGGCTAAAATTTGGCATACAGATAGATGTTATGACGTAGGCATCCGCTAAGAAAGGATTTTGATAATTTCCACCCCCAAGGGGGTAAAAAAGGGGATGAAAGTTTGTATGAATCTTTGTCAGTTTTTAACTGATCGGGTTGAAATTTGGCATGCAGATAGATGTTATGACGTAAACATCCGCTGTGTAAGGATTTTGATAATTTCCACCCCCAAGGGGGTAAAATAGGGGATGAAAGTTTGTATGAGACTTTGTCAGTTTTAAACCGATCGGGTTGTAATTTGGCATGCAGATAGATGTTATGAATTAAGCATCCGATGTGAAAGGATTTTGATAATTTCCACCCCCAATGGGGGTAAAATAGAGGATGAAAGTTTGTATGCGACTTTGTCAGTTTTAAACCGATCGGGTTGAAATTTGGCATGCAGATAGATGTTATGACGTAGGCATCCGCTGTGAAAGGATTTTGATAATTTCCACCCCCAAGGGGGTAAAATAGGGGATGAAAGTTTGTATGGGACTTTGTCAGTTTTAAACCGATCGGGTTGAAATTTGGTATGCAGATAGATGTTATGACGTAGTAATCCGCTGTGAAAGGATTTTGATAATTTCCACCCCCAAGGGGGTAAAATAGGGGATGAAAGTTTGTATGGGACTTTGTCAGTTTTAAACCGATCGGGTTGAAATTTGGCATGCAGATAGATGTTATGACGTAGGCATCCGCTGTGAAAGGATTTTGATAATTTCCACCCCAAGGGGGTAAAATAGGGGATGAAAGTTTGTATGGGACTTTGTCAGTTTTAAACCGATCGGGTTGAAATTTGGTATGCAGATAGATGTTATGACGTAGTAATCCGCTGTGAAAGGATTTTGATAATTTCCACCCCCAAGGGGGTAAAATAGGGGATGAAAGTTTGTATGGGACTTTGTCAGTTTTAAACCGATCGGGTTGAAATTTGGTATGCAGATAGATGTTATGACGTAGTAATCTGCTGTGAAAGGATTTTGATAATTTCCACCCGCAAGGGGGTAAAATAGGGAATGAGAGTTTGTATAAATCTTCTTAGCCGGTGAATTTAGAATCATTGAATCTTTTTGAATTACATTCGGTAAAACAATGATTTAGGACCTGGGTAACGTATGATAGTTTTTTCACAGATGTCTCACGAGAACGGGAACTATGCGTCAATGCCCCAGGACTCTCTAACTCTTAACCACTGAACTTATTCTAGAGAGATTCGGTACAACAATAGTCGATAGAATAGTTTTTATTACTCAAACCTTACGTGATCGGGCACTGTACTGCTAAGATCCCTGCGGGATTATTTATTTATTGAAACTACGATAAATCATTTCAAAATAGGTAAATCTTACTTGGGCACTGAATTGATTCTGGTTAATTCTGTCAGAAATCATTAATCTACGCGGACGAAGTCGCGGGCACCAGCTAGTAACATATAAATCTGTGCCGACTATGTTGGGCTGATGTTGAACTTTTGTTGTCATTTTGGGTCTTGTTTTGCTTTCTATTTTTCACAGCTACCAAAGCACTTTCAGATTCTTCCTCATTCGTTAAACTGGCTTCCTCGTCTAGTAACCTTGCAGTTAGGTTTTGTATAGTTTGCTGCTGCGGGTCTAATGACAACCATGCTTGACGTAGAGAACGATATTTGGATGGTAATGAACTTAATATCTTGGTCATTATAGCTGTGTCACTTATTTTTTCACCACTTTCTTTTAATTGTTTAGCCAAATTCTCCACTTTGGAAATATGTAGTGCGATATTGTCAGTTGACGACATTTTATATTGGTAAAATTTCTCATGCACAATCATTTTATTGAGTTCTGATTTTTGCTCATAAATCGATTCTAACTTTAACATTACCTCTTTAGCCGATGCACAACTTTCAATTAGTGAAATTTGATTCAACTCCATAGATGAGGTTATAATAAACATGGCCATACCATCGTTTTTCTCCCACTGGCTAATATCACCCGTTGTGGGTCTAGCTATATCTATATTCAAACCTTTTGCTCTTAAGGCACATTTAATTTGGAACTTCCATTGCCTGAATTCTTTGCCGTTAAACTTTTCAATTCTCATTGAATTCGAAACTTCCATCGTGAGGCCGACAATTCACAATTTTCATTTACTTATAGTATGTAATAATTTTGCTATAAGTTTACGTTGCTCTTTATTTAATCCGGTTAAAATTACGTATCTGGGCCCATAACCTATTGGGATTTTACTAATATTTTCGGATTAAATAAGAATTCGATGATATAATGGAACACTTTTATTTCTCCTATTATAGTGAATATGAAACAAAAAAACAATCAAACCATAGACCACAAAACAAAAATCAGAAAAAGAAAACAACGTCCATGCAAACCATAAATGATACCAAATACTCTATAAATATATTTATACAATTTATAACTTAACAAAAATTACAAAAAGACTAATTTAATGATGCATGAAAAATAGCAATAAAGAAGGCTGAGATTATTAGGTTCTCTCATTGAGCTTGCAATACCTACCTTAGTCTTCCACCAATCCCTACCCATTCTAAGTTACCTATGTACTTGTACGTAATGTTGTCATAATTACGATAGTACATGGAATTAGTGGCGTCCTCCGTGCTGATCCTCGGTGCATTGTTATAATATGCAAATGTCTCGTGTATTGTCTGCTATGGGAATTATACAAAAACAATAGTACGGCTCGCTACCTTGTTAATGCTGATTAAGATATTGATTTCTGATTTCATAAACCATAGATACCTTAGCTACAACTCACGGGTCCATTGCGTTCTGAACTGATCTCAATCGTCCTTAGCATTGTAGTCAGTAATTGTGTGTGCTTACGTCACGTTGTAACTGCCGCAATTATAATAAGATGCTCCCATTTAGCCGGATAACTACGGATTGCTATTGTAAACGCAACCGTTATCTAATACTGGAGTTTGTAATGTGATAGCCTTAGCCATAGATTAGTAGAAACATCGGTAAAAATGCGAAGACATGTTAGAAAAATCGTCGTGAATCTTTTTATACGTTAAAAACTTTCGTTCAATTTCTATCACAAACATAAAATTGGTGTTCTATGAAGAAAACTATGATGTTCACTCCGCTAAAGTACGTATAAATAACGCATATTTTTTATGGAGAAAATCGTTTATCGCTTGTTCCATTTTCCATATAAAAATATAGCGAAACGTAAAAGGATAAAGATTTCCCGCAAACCAGGTGTTGGGAATAATAAAAATCTCCATAAAAATCGTCTATCATGGCGCAGTGTCACCGAATTTAAAGTTCATTAATCATTTTTAAGAGGTTGGTAACTTATTTTCGCGAAAATATCAATCAAGTTAACGTGATCTCCGATTATTTAATTGAAGCGGAGTTTCTGACAAGACACTCGACTCGGTTTTTATCAATATCAAATTTTGATTGATGAAGGTGTGCGACGTGCTGGAATAATAAACACGTTTCCGGGTCAAAATTATGGATTCATGCACTTCTGTGGAACATTCTAAATATGGTAGGGATCGGCGAGAAAAACACGCGGCATTAATATTTTCTGTCCTGTCATTAATCATTTATCAATTTAAATAAATATTACCGACTGTTTCCTTACTAGTAACTTCACTATCTACTACTTAATTGGAATGTTGTTTCTGCTAATGTCATGTTGTTTGTCTATATTTAATCTGTGCAAGCAGTATCTGTGTCATGTCGTCTGAAGTGGCCAGTATCAGCGTCCACTAATTAATTACTGCATTACTTGTAATATGTAGTTAATTAAAGATGACCTATAGATAATGCACTACGGTAATTAATTAATTACTTACATAATGATAGTTCAAATCAAATTCAAATTCAAATTCAAATTCAAATTCAAATTCAAATTCATTTATTGTTTGTTACATGTTGACAATAGATGTTATATATATTAGAGGTATAATAGTAGCATAGTAACATACCTATAAGGTGTACAATAGTTTATGTTATTTGGATTATTCTACTAGTCTCAAAATATTATTAAATTTTTTGTTGCATCAGTTAAATCATTACAATAAAAATATGACAAGTCATTACCTTACATTATCGAATTTAACTGAATTATTACATTAATTTATTAAACCTTGGTCAAATTATTATATTAAATTTATTGAAACATTTAGTCAACTTTAATTTTTTAGACAATATTAATCGGGTAATTAGTCAGTGGTCAAGTTGTACCACATTGGTCCAAATATTAACATTTGTCAAATGCATGTCCATAAATAAAGAAATTAAAAATTAAAATTCATGAATATAAGTCAAAATTATACATAAAATTGTTGTACGCTGAATATTGAATATACATTTACTATCAGTTTGTCAGAATGCAGCTATCCCAGTGTCTTGTCATTTAAATAGTCCTTTATTGTGTAATATGCTTTATTTATCAAGAAATGCTTTAGTTTAAGTTTAAAGAGATTGATAGCTGAAATATTCTTAATACTATTTGGTATCTTATTATAAATCTTCACTCCAATTCCAAATACACTAGATTTAAATTTAATTGTCCTACATCTAATTTCTGATAATACATTTTTATGTCGTGTACTTCTAAGCATTTCATATTTGTTGATATCACTTTTTACCATTATTGCGGCTTCATAGATAAATAATGAAGGCAGAGTTAAAATTTTTAATCTCCTGAACATGTCTTTGCATGACTCAGTCTGTTTAAGTCCCGTCATACTTCTAAGACACTTTTTTTGTGCTTTAAAAGCTTTTTCTTTATCAGTAGAATTTCCCCAGAATAGTATACCATATTTTAGTATGGAACCCACATATGCATGATAAGCGTTTAACAGTGCATTCTCGTTTACCACTTTCTTGAGCATGTAAAGGGCATAGGAATGTTGATTTATTTTTAGACAAATTTGATCAACATGGAGTTTCCAGTTAAGTTCATTGTCTATATGCATACCTAAAAATTTTGTAGCGGTGACTTCGTTAATAGTTTCGCCATTATAGCTTATCTGCAACGTTTTTGGTTTTGTATTTTTGTTTGTAAATGTCATGTAGTTTGTTTTATCAAGATTTATTTTTAGATTATTTCGGTTAAGCCAATTAATAATATTTCCTAATGATTTGTTTATATTTTCCTCATACGCATCTTTTCCATCGTCAGTAAAAATGGCAGTGCTATCATCCGCGAATAATATAATTTGCTGATTAATTACTTTTGGGAGATCATTTATATAAATAATAAACAAAAGAGGTCCTAGGATACTTCCCTGGGGCACTCCAAATTGGACTGTTTTTGGTTTTGACATATAAGTCTGCTCAAAACTTGTATTAATTTTCATTCGAGTTATTTCTGTTATTTGGAATCTGTTACTTAGGTATGATCTGATGAGACTTAGTGCATTTCCTCTTACTCCATATCTCTCCAATTTAGTCATTAATATCTGATGATCCACATGATCAAAAGCTTTGGACATGTCCATAAAAATTGCGGTCAAATGTTGTTTACCGTCCAGTCCTGTCAGAATTGTCTTAAGAAAATTAATTAATGCGTCACCAGTCGATCTACCTTTCCTAAACCCAAATTGTTGGTTAGCAAAAATGTTATTGACCTCAAAGTATTTGTATAAGTTATTATAAATAACCCTTTCAAAAATTTTGGCAATAACTGGTATTAACGCGATCGGTCTGTAATATTTCATCTCATCTCTTTTTTCTTTTTTAAATATTGGATTTATAACTGTAATTTTGAGCTTGGAGGGGAACACTCCCTGTTCAAGACAAAGATTTATAATATGGCTAAGTACAGGAGCAATTAGATGTGATACTCTTTTAATTATTTTTGTGTTGATATCGTCATAGCCTGTACTGTTAGTGTTATTTAGCATTTTTATAATTTGATTTACTTCGTGTGGGTTTGTCGGTTTTAAAAATATTGATTTGCAACTGTTATATGTCAGTGTGTTTAGAAAACTATTTCTATCCCTTTGAGTCGGCTTAATATCGTCAATGAAATAGTTATTAAAAGCTTGTACTATTTCTTCCGGCATTGTTACTATTCTATTATTCACTTTTATTTGGCTGATGTACTCTTTTGGGGTCACGGTCTTATACTTGTTTATAACTTTCCATATTGCTTTGCTCTTGTTAGTGGATGTGGTTATATAGTAATTGTTTTGTGCCGTTTGGGTTTGTTTAATGATTTTTCTTAGTCTCTTTGTATATTCTTTAAAGTACTTTTTGTCTTTCGGATTTGAACTTAGTCGATACTTCCACAATAGTTGCCTCTTTCGCTTAGAGCATGTCCTGATACCTTTACTTATCCATTTTTGTTTCTTAGAGATGGGTATTCTAATTCTAATGCTAGGAAGACACAAATCGTAGATCAATTTGAATAAATCGTGGAACGTGCTATAAGCACTATCAGGGTCGCTTTGTTTGTAACATTCAGCAAAAGTCAGACTTTTAACATAATTTGTAAACTTTACAATGTTCTCCTCACAATAATCTCTTTTTATTTTAAACCAATGTGTAATAAAGTAGCTTTTTTTAACTGGGCATCTCAACAATTGTGCTGTGTGATCAGAAAGTGAAAGTTCCAAAACTGTAGATTTCGATCCTCTTATATTATGGGCTATATTATCTATACAGGTCATACTCGCGAATCTTGTGGGTTTGTTTATTGATAGTTTCAAATTGTAACTTGCAAGTATTTGTTCAAATTGTTGGGAAATGTTACTATTTTGCAGTCTATTAATATTAAAATCTCCACAAATAATTATTTTTTTGTTCGAGTAACACACTTGGTTCAACAGATTTGTAAGCCCCGTGAAAAATAATTCAATATCATACTTTTTGTTCCTAGGTGGTCGATAAACACATACTATTATAATTTTGTGGATGGTTAATTCAATGCCACTGCATTCAAAAATACCATTGATACTGAAATTTTTGGCTTCAATTAATGTTTTAAATTTATGGTATGTTTTTAACAATATGCAGGATCCCCCATGTCTATTTTTTCGTGAAAACATGTCTCCTAATATAAAATTAGGTAGTTTGAGTAGTTTGCTATCTTCAATTGTCATATTGTGTTCCGTTATACAAAGTATATCGACCGGGTTGCTGTTTTTATTTTCACCAAACGAGTTTAATTGGACGGTAAGTTCATCTATTTTGCTTAATAAACCATCAATGTTTTGATGAAGAATGTTAATGTGCTTATATACGAAAAAAGTCAGTATTTGAGGGAGCAGTTTCATTATGTTGATAGTTATGTTCTGTCTGGGTACATTGGTCCACATTGGTATTAGCTTTAATTTCAGAGTAAAGTTTTTCCGTGATATATTCATCATATTTTCGCTGATATGTGGTTTTTAATATTTCTTTCAGCATTAATTGAGATATATGTAATGGTAAAAAGCGATATTTTGGTATATGTGTAGAGTAATTCATGTCTATATAGGTCGAATGAACGTAGTGAGAACAAATAAACTTCAGTTCATAATTTAATTTTTTTTCATTTAAATGAGTGTTAAATAATACTTCAGAGATCATAATATTAGTATTTCTCGTAATATTTAAGAAGTTATTAAGGCATATTTGAATTTGTTTAGGGTTGCTATCATTTACGCCGCCCAAAACAATAACGAAATCATCTTTAGTCAACAAATCTATCTCAGTTTTCTCCGTTTTTAAAATTTCTTGAAGACACGCTCCCTGTTTCCAGAAACATTTAACCATATAATCTTCACCTATAAGTTTTTGCAAGATTCTTTGGGTTCGACGCCCTTGTTGATCAGCTATGATAATTACCTTCTTTTTCTTTGCTTCCGGTTTCAGGACATTGGCTTGTTCTGTGCTTGTTTGTGGGTCAGTGTATTTAATATTTGTTGATGTATAGTGGTTTAAATTAGTTGATGGTAGATCGGCCCTACTGATATTATGTATAGGTGTTGATTTCAGTCCAGAACTTGGTAATGAATTACATTGCAACATATTCGCAGTCTTTGTCAATTTTATTGGGGTGGTAACGACAACATCCGTGGTCATCACATCGATATCCGTTCGTTCGTCTAATGTTTTATTTAGCATCGATGTGTTTTGTTGCTTTTTTTCCGTTACAGGCGTTAATTTATTGCTTTGGTTAGATTTTCGTTTGCGCTCTGAGCGCGGCGTTAAATTATTTATGTCGATGTCATTTAATTTCTTATATACACAAAGAATAATGATTTACCTACTATTGCTACATGCATATGAAACTTACTCTTTGCTTTTATGACTTTGAAAGACCCCTGAGCTCTTTGTTTCTATAAGGGCCCACCATTACCGCTTTCCGTCTTTACATACACTAGTGCTGGAATAAGGCTGACCCCATATTTCAGTGACGGCTTCATCACAATAGGGACCGATGCATTCTGTTCCACTTCTTGATCAGAATGGCGTACTTACGCACAACCAAATGATTCCCCTGCACACATTTAGATATGGCAAATGGCTCTTACCTATATATTTAGGATAGTTTCACGTGCGGGGCGTATCTTCATAATGTTTTTATATTATGAGTTTGTGTCGGCGATGTCAGAGCCGGCTCGTTATGGCGGGAACGGCCGCCATTATGGACAAACTACGTCACTAAATAATAGGCTCGCCCGGCACCACCGGCCGCCTACACCCGCTACACTTGCTTGCCACTATAAATTATAATAGGCGTGTTTTTGGATCGGATGTGCACTATTTTTGGGGCATAAAGATGAACCGTGTGTTCCAAAGAACGAACTTTTGACCTTAGTTTCTTTTAAGCTTCGTGTCCATGTCCGTGTGTTCGTTATTGGATCTCTTATTGACTTGAAGTAAATTGGGTAATCTGCTAGTAAGTATAGTATCAACAGATACAGTTTACCCGAACTGCAGCAATGTAGACAAACATTCCGGTATCACAAAGCATTTACGTATCTCAACAAAAAGTCCGTCCGGCCATCAGCCCATCATTTCACAAACAAGCCACCGTTTGCACAGAAAACAACCCTCCTAATTAACTGTCCATTAATTAAACTTCGCATTAATAACCGTTAAACACATAAATTGAAACTAGTGGCACAAAGGGGCAAGGGGGCACAATTTGCTCGCTCGTTACTAAACAAAGGCAACATTAGGGAGTAATCTCGGCCCTGTCTCATTGTTGGCACTCGCTGCTAATGCGTTGGAAGACGCAGGGCTGGCTAATTTGTACCTGTGACGGAAAACCACCATGGACCCAGTGGGGTATACAGCTTAATAAAGTTATTGTTTTCTTTCTCGTGGGGCGACCATGTTGGTTATGTTTTTGTATTGGTTTAACTGGTGGGGTCTGGCTTGCATTAAGTACTCGAAACCGTTGTGTTGTCATCATCTCTTTAGTATAACAGTGATTTGCAAGAAATGTGAACACAGATATTTATGGATATATGAGTAGAAGCGACAGAGCAATAATTACGTATAATAAAATAAATACGTACGGAACCAGGACCAATATCTTAGGATATGTAAACTACAGTACAACAATTATGTACCATAAGTAGTGCATCACCTTTCTCAACGCTCCAAGCTAAAGAGTGCAGCTAAACTTGTCATGGGAGCACATTGTCAACCCTAGCGAGCGCACTCCGGGGCACATAATGAGCACATTACATAAAAGAGCTCACTCCATTCACGGGAATAAATTAGATTCGCACAATGAGACCCTCTCTAGACGTCGTCGCGCTGCCAATAATTATATGTACAATAGCGGGATGGTAATTGGTGATACGCTGCTGTTGTTGCTGGTACAAAGTGGCTGCTACTGGTCATACCTTCTGGGTGTTCTTGTGTCATTGGTCGATCTCATTCTTGTAAAAGAATGCTGCATTTGAATGTAGTGTTTGTAAAACTATATGCATATAACAATAGACCATACATAACAGTCTTTCACTGCCTCGTTGGCCGAGTGGTCGTAAGTGCGACTGCCGGGCAAGGGGTCTCGGGTTCGATTCCTGGGTCGGGCAAAGTATTACTGGGTTTTTAAATATTCTCAGTAGTAGCACGGAGTCTGGAATTGTGCCCGGTATATGGCAATAGGCTCACCCCCTATTACATGGGACTCATAACATAAATAGTGAAAAGTGGATGTTACATTGTACAGTGGTATAATGTGCACCTCTGCCTACCCCTTCGGGGATGAAAGGCGTGATGTTATGTTATGTTACCATACTTAACAAATGAAATTTTGTAGTAAATTACATTCTGTTTAATAAAGTTAACATCAGCAGCATCAGCCCTGCCCACCCTCATTCAGTAACAAAGCGAAACAGTTGTCGAACTCGAATTAACTCGTCGAGTACCGGTTTTATAGACACAATTAAAGAACAATAGGTCGCGGTCACCGGTGACCGCTTGGTGTTTGACAGATTAAACTGAAAAGCGTTGTTGAAATTCTATTTCCAGTGCAAATGTTTGCTTCGCCTTTGTCGGCTGGATTACTTAGCCTAAAGTTGAACCTAGACAGGACCTGTTACCTGCTTGACCTGACTCTTGACACCTAATCGAGTGCTCGGCACACTCAATTGGATTGAATATATTGTGTGAGGTGTTTGTGAAACAAGATAGCGGACTATTGCGCATTCATCAAGCAATGTTATTAAGTGACACATTTGTTTTGATTGTCCTTAAAGTTTACTCGTTTACCTAACACATTGCAGCTAATATTCTGCGACTAATATTCAACAATGTTCTCCGACTTAAATATACGTGGACCTATATATGACGCGTTCCTTTATCATCAAAGTTGGCAACAAAAGGGAGCAAACTCAATCAACATTTTTCAAACTTCCAGAATCATCATACAAATTAAAAAACTTTCCATCATCTGCATAGTACACGATCGTAAACTTTTAACAGTGTGCAAATAGAATTATGTGCCGAATAATTGATGGCTTCGTTCAATCAATTAATTCTATTCATTAATATTCACGCCGCCCGAGGTGACGATGAAAAACGGAGTAAAAATGCGAGGGCGACCCGCTAACACCGCTGCTCACCCTACTTTCAATAGGACTTTAATATTAAATATTATTTTATAATTTGATTCCGCTTTCGGTGCACCGAGAAAGAATTCTGAGAACGGTTTTTAAATCCTTTTGAAGCGACAACCGAGGCGAGAGGGCGTTGGTGTGCAGTTATTTACTTTCTCAGTGTTGCCGCTAATAAGATAATTGTTTCTACAAGAAATAAGAGCAGATAGTATGTTTTAGCAACACTTATGGTCTGAATATTTGGCTACACTTTAATAAATGCTAACTTAATGCGAGTTTCTTTCTTGTTGTGGTTTTAGCCAAAATCAAGTAAGACTTTCATTGTGCTCAGCTTCTATGATGCTGTGATTTATTATTTGTTCTTCAATTCTGAATTTATTTTCTTCTCATTAATCTGGCTTTAGAACTACTTATGTAGCAAAATATAATATTTAGTAAGTAGTAATTATGATAAAATAATATAAAAATTTAAACAACGGTACAGAGTGGGTTTGTGTGTCCGTGTGTCCGTGTAGCGCAATCATCCGATTGCGATGTTTACGCAACGCAATAGAAAACGTTGGTATTACGGAGGACAACACTCCGTCCCCCGGGACTGTCCTACCGGTAATGTACACAGCCGGCACCGCAACCCTGGACACTCCGCGTAAACAAAAACATTCCTGTTTACGCAACCTTCCCTCTCAGGAGCCCTCCTAGTGTTTTTATAATGATCAGTTCTCCCTACTATGTTACTCGTATTATTGCGAAATATTAATATTAAAATATTTCCACAGGCTGAGGGAAACTGTTCGTAGACTTTTTTTTACTTACTCTGTGTACAATTACTTTTAATGTTGAACGTTTGTTTTACTATACTCGTACACATTTTAAGAAAGCAGAAGTTGTATTAATTTACATTGTAATAGTAGTTCTATTTTCTACATGAGACGTAGAAGTTAGTGAATGGATTTGTTTTCTTTTGTCGTATAAACTTATCGTTCTAGTTTAGTGATATATTGTTAAGTGATTTCCATGATTTATTTGACAGACATTACAATCAATAAAATAATAGGTAAACAATATTTTATCATGAATCAATACATCTTCTACATAGACAAATTATAACTGATAATTTTCCACACATGTGCCGCTTTGTTTGGCCTCCAGTGTACGAAGGAGAAACTATCGCGAGCTATTGCTCTATCGCGTCCCGACTCCCGACCTGTTTGCTTAGGCCGGCCCAGCTTTGCACAGCAAATATCATTTGCCGCCCGATTCTGCCCTAATAGATTTTTATTGGGGCTATTCAAAACGGGTGTGAATCTCTCCGCAGTTAGCAAGTCAGCACTGATCTTATGTTTTCTTGTTCGCCACAATAGTTTTCTTTATTTCGAAGTTCAACAGTAGAAAGAAAAATAAAAAAGACGAAAGATGTAATGAACTCAGTTTAATCTTGGTTTGTAGTGTTTATCAATAATGTTATTGAAAGGGAATATTGAATTTTCAATCACATTTGATCTGCATCAGACCTCGCACTAGTTCCCGTTAAATTGATTCACTTATAGTTTTCTTAAACTCATAAAAGTTGAGTCAAATTCACGTCGTCTGTGCACCATGCTGGAAAAGTTTTCAGCGCAGATAATATGGGTAGATGGCGCTAGTAGTAAAACGATACGGTTATTACAGAAGCGGTTATTTCTACAGCTTTAGAATCTTTATTTCACTTTATGAAAATATATTATTATTTGAGCTAGTAATACTCGAATGAATATTTAAAAAGTTATTTTGGTAACAATAGATATGTTTATGTAACAAACATTTACATAAACCGAATATTTCTCAGGTACCTATGGATCATTTCCTTTTCTTGTTTCTTCTTGTTCACAAAGAGTTTCCTTTTCTTGTATAGAAGCACTAATTCTATGGATTGTCAGTATGCATATGTGAGCACCATGTTGGACTTCAAGATTTTTATATATTTTTTTAATTTTAGTAAGTTATTAATATAATTCGTCAAGCATGTCTTTGCATTGTTCTTACATATGCGTACAGTATTGAAATATGTATCAGAGACATTGTAGAACATACTTTTTTTTAAAAGAGTAACGAATGGAGTTTCTTGCTCGTTCTTCTCCATTCGAATCTACTTTTTGGAATGAGCACCTAGCTTCACCTAGTTTCACTGACGGACTGACTGACAGACTATTATTTATTTTGTATTTGTTGACGTTTCAAAAGTACCAAACTATGGTTTAATTGAAATAAATGCTTTGACTTTGACTCATCATGTCCCATCACACTTGAATTATACGATATACATAGTATTATATATGAAATTGGCATAATTTATAAGTTAAACTACCCATAACCATTTCATTCAGTTCTAGTATTGGAACTTAGTTCTGTAAAACAAAATCGAAGTAAAATAGTTTTCCCATTTTATACATCAATCGGTATATTGTGCATCGATTTTTATTTTACGTTTATTCCGTGGTTTAACTAGTATGTTCTTTTTTAACTGACTTTGAAAAAAGAAGGAGGTGATGTGATTAGTTTGACATGTTTGTATGCATATTTGTACGCGAATATCTCTCAATTGCCTAACCGATTTTGATGCGGTTTTCAGATAAAGGTTTGTTACATTTAGGAGTAGGTTTTTGACTGCACGGTTGGTGCGGTGGCTGGGCAACCGGCTGCCGTGCAATGTTTGGTGCCTTCAAAAGAGAGAGAGGTTGTAGTAGATTTTTTAAAACGTAGTTTATTAAATATCTTATTTCTTATAGCACGCTAACACGTTGAAAAATATTCTTAAGTTTTATACAGAATACGCATTATTTAGTATCTCAATAAATTTTGGGATAAACTAGTTTGTTTGTTTACAACCTGAGGCTGAACCTGCCTTTAAATTCTATTCAGATACATGGGTATCTAAATACATAATATACCAATTTAACTCTTGGTACTTAGTAGTACCTACCGTAGCAGTATTTTGTCGAAAAGAAATTGGAGTATAAAGCGTTAGTGAAAGAAGAATACTTGTTAAGTTAGATAAAAGATAGCAATAAGGCACGAACGAGTGAGTAGCGCAGTATGTTGAATACTTGATACCACACATAGTTGGCAGCAGTTAGAGACGAACTATCTCCAACTCGGAGGTTTAAGTAATCGGCAAACTAAACAAAAGTCGAGAGTTTTTCTTTAATCCTGTGAGCTTTGTAACGCTCGCCTTTATCTTTTTACACGAGGTTCGTGTAATGTGTGTACATAGCCCGAGTGCTGCTTTTACATACTTTAGCCGTTTTTTTGAGAGCACCCTGTGTGTTTTAGAACTTCGTTTTTAACTCAAGATTGCTCGGTATGTTATGCTTATTTCGAGGAGCTGTATTTTCCGTGAGTTTATGTGGCTTTTGGTGAATTAATCTTTCGAGTACTTCACTTGACTTTGACTGTTGAAAATAAAATAAAACTCCACCAAAGCTTGCTGTCCTGAGTTTCAGTCTGTCTCCAAATACAGTCTGTCGTTAATTAATACTATTTCTTAGAACTAAACACAGTCAGTATCAGTAATGAGTCTAAACGAGATTTCGCGCGATATCGGTATTTATTTTTATATCAGTTCTAAAGTAAAATGTCTTACATTAGAAACGTGGTTTCATTTTAAAAGTCATTATGAGAACTCGTTTTGTCAAAACTAAAGCAAAAGGGTGTTTAAAGATATTAGTTAGAGATTAAAATCCTGTTATTGTTTATATTATAACTTTCGTGAGACATACTAAATAAATTATTATGTTTTCGACTTACTCACGTAATTATTTGACGAGGAACTCGACTAGTTTCAAGCCATGCTTATGCATGTCAAACACGTGAGTTAGCCTATAATAGTAATTAATTTAATGTGTTGCCATTTCGGTGTTCAGTAATAGTTCGTTTTTATTTTATTAATATGGATTTGTATAGTCTGCGTGCCACTGAACCTGTTGAGTTCTGATTGGCTGGATGCACTGCTGCACAAACAAACACACTTTTGCACCGCTTGTTGTCTGACCAGGTTTCCCCGAATGTTTAAAGTTTTAATTCAAATATTTGTTCATTTATTAACCAGCAATCAATGGTTTGAATCAGGTATATTTTTGGTAGCAAAAATTGAATGTCCATGTTGTAAATTCAATCCTCTATTGTAATTCGAAGTATAAATAATGTGATGAATTTATACGTTGTTTAATTTTTGAGGTTTTATAGTCAATACATTGTATGTTAAACGGTTGATGATGGCATGTATTCAAGCTAATTGTCATGTATTTAATTGTCATATAAAATAATTACAATTGTATTTAAAATGAAAATAACTCGAAGCAACGGGCTGTTGAAATAAAATAATCTATATTGCTTTAATGTCCTGGGATTGTAACAGCAACGAAGGGGTCGATAAAAGTTCCTGTGATGTGTTAACTTAATTGAATTGTAGTCAGTTATTAGTGCTTCAAATACAATCAATGTATTGCGAGTAGTATTTTAGCAATATATCGAATTTCCGAGAAATTTTCATTGATATTTACAACAGGCTGCTAAAACATTATGTATTAGTTTTAGTATCAATATGCATAGAATAGAATATGTGTATCACTAACATTTTTGAACCAATTTATTCAGTGTTGATTAATTTACAACCTGTATCAAATGGAAGCGGTTTATATCATAACATTTCAATTCACAAACAATGGAATGCAATGTTTATTGGAAAATATTTTCGCGAATCGAATAAAAAACTCAATCCATATTTGGATTTTTTATTATATTCAATGATTTTTTTAAATCATCTAGTTTTAAATAAACAAACATAAGAAAATATTTTCATAATCAGCTAGTATGTTTTAAATAAAGTTCAGAAGTGTGTTCTAGCATCGATCAGTGGGAGGAATATTTTCACTAAGAGAGCAGTTCAGCAAGGCAGTGGGTAGGTACTGTGTGGCCGGTCCTAAGTAAGCAGCCGGCTTGGCTGGCCACCACCAGCCCCTTCTACAATTAACGGCTAACTGCCGAATTGGCAATATTGTTGTGTTTGAGTACTTCGATTAAAAGTTCTCCACGAGAACCGAATTGTGAGTTATTGCGAGAAAAGTTAGCAATTTGATGATGTAGACGTATCGACCTGATGAAGTTCGGTGTTAAAAGTTAAAGATAATTTCGAGTTATCTTTTTCGTAGAATATTGAGGAGAAAGTTTAATATTTTCGGGGATTCAAGAGGACTCGTGCTCGTCGAGGATTGATACAAAGTTATCGGATGATCTATCTCCTTGGTAAACTTCGCGGCTTCGACATTATTCTGAAAGCTTAGAGCGCATGTTATTTCACTATGTCTCAATTTTGTTTGTGAGATTTATTCCGTCGTATCTTAAGGTTGTGCTACATATTTCCTCGTTTCTAAAAGTTTTGATGAGTTACAAAAGTAATGTGCATGAAATTAACATTACCTACTTGTTTGCGCGACAACATATTTGTACGGAAAGAAATTACATATTTAAGAAGTTTAGTTATTAGTTGGAGCTCGTTGCTTTCTGCCTATCTCTATAGGGCAACGACATGAAATTAATCACGCATGTATACGTATGCAAGTAAATACAGCTAAATGCTAAATACCTATCCAACCTTCTAGTATTCTAAACGTATTCTATAGTAAGTTTACAGTATAGAATAGAGAAAATAAGTTTTTATGATTGGCGCACAAAGCATTCACGGAACGGAATCTTATTTGCATTAAAGCCGGGATCAGATTGAGCGGTACATTGGAACTCATTGTCCTAAATAAGCAAGCTTTTCGCAAAGACAACACGTGTCACCCCACGACTCAACTTATGCTGTTATGGAAATTATATGAAAACAATCTCCCTGTTTGCTCTATGGGATTTTTATGGAAAGTCAAAATTGGATATGGATTGATGTATGGCTAAACGTGCCGCGGGTACCAACCAATAGGGAGATTAGCGATCTATTGTCTAACAATAATAGAGCTACGTGTGTCGTTTATATATGTGTCTAAGATTTATCCATTTGTTTATCCCATCGAAATAATGTAACTAACTAGTCTATTATATTATTTTAACATAATAAAAGTGTTATACATAAACACCAATGTTTGATTAAGAATAAATTCAGTTTTAATAGTCCCTGTTATAACACATTGCGTCCATCTAATTTGCAATTTTAATTGACTATGTAAATGTATGTTTCATGGGCTAATGAAATTCTAACGCAATAGTGGGTTCGATTTAAACTCGACTAAGCAGTATAACCGCATTGCTGCATCGGTAAAACGAAAAACCTCAACAGGGACGTTGCAAAAAGAGCATTAGTGCTTCCGTGCGCGTAGTGACAAGCGCGCACGATAGATGGCGCTGCGCTGTCGTAACTCGCACTCGTCGGCGCAAATCATCGTAAAAAGTCGCGAAGCCGAGCCAGGGATGCCAGCTAGGGGACTTGTGCTTCGCGCCTAGAATTTGTAAGGATTTAGTCGTTAACATTTTGGCAGTACGTAGCTTGTAATATTTCTGATACTTGTAAACACACATTTTAAAGTTAGTACGTCTTTTATGATAGATTTCTTATTCATAAACATAAGCGAATTTCAGTATATATAATCAATTTCCTAGCAGACTACCTACTCAACTCCAATGAAGTAAGTGAATTAAGTTATGTAATATAATCGGACGAGGATCCCACGTAGCAGGCACTCAGAATAAGTGAGGATAAACAGATCAGGGTAATTTAAAACATAAAGTAGCAACCCACGGCTGTCGTCAACAGTTTTATGGTGGTGTGAGCGATAAACGCGACCGCTCCACTGTACCAAGTAAAGTCAGTAATCGAATTCGTAGTGCACTCAATTTTTTTACGCCCCGTCGTATCGAGCAGGATCAAATATACTGTATACAGTACTTCACGCTGAATGCTACTGAATGGTCGATTTACCAAATGAATATTTTTATTAAAAAAAACAAGTTTATATGTTTTTAAAATGGATACAGCGTGTCATGTTTAGTGCTGGCTAGTTAGAGTGGTTGCATTATTAATATTATGTAATAATGCTCGTTAATGTCGGGATGAGATGCACATAATTTATAATAATCGGGTACAGTATCGAGTGATCACTAGCGTGCACTCGGGAGATCAAAGGACGGACCTACCTCGTGTCCAGTACCTACTAACACATGTCTCCTATGCATACACCTGTATCTTGTAAAAATATTTATTAAACCACTGTTGGACGGCCAGAAAGTTTAGTAATGAAATACGAAATAATAATGTTGGTGTGGATTACAAGCTTGGTCACGCTATTTTTCTCAAGCTTTATTAGTAAAGATCTTAATTCTTAAGTAACTGTAGGATTTACTTGTAACATAGAACTAAGACGTTACATATGTATGTAACGTTTGACTGCACGGTTGGTGCGGTGGCTGGGCAACCGGCTGCAGCGCAACGTGTCACGGGTTCGATTCCCGCACGGAACAACTCTTTGTGTAATCCACATTTCGGGTCTTGGTGTCATGCGTATGTGAACTTGTATGTTTGTAAACACACCCACGACACAGGAGAAAACACTAGTATGGGACAACGTTTAAAAAAAAATGTAACTACTATGTAAACCTACAATAAACCCTATTTTTGATTAGATCAACATTTCCGCTATTTTATCTGCTTCGGAACGCGTGACCTCTTCTCATAAAAACTTGCAACAAAATTTTAGACTATCCATTTAGCTACCTAATTCTTATGTCCATAAAAAATATGTTTTATACCTCAGTTATAGGTGGTCGTAATGTCATCGTGTAGAACTGGTCAGAAGGTTTTGAAGAAGGTCTATTTTTACAAGTTAGGTCCTTAAAGAAGTTAGTAAGTAAATCATATTGTGAACAGGATTGACATTCGTCTTAAGTGTTCTGTATTATACATTATTGCGAATATCTGCACACCGAAGCATGTATACAAACGAAAAATGTACTAATAAGTGACAGGGTTAATAAAAAACATTTGAGAAAGTTAGCATATCACAATCTCTATAATTCACGATTAAAAATACAATTCTATAAGTCGTGTCAACTGGATATTCTACTCATAGCAATAACACGAAGGTATCAGGGTTCGGAGACGGGCTCGTAAAGTCTCAGTCCGAAGCGATACGGCCGCGATAAAATAAACTATCGCCGGCACTCGAACGCGCCTGATCTAGTGACGTCATATGTTATGCCTCGATGGAATTAATTTCATAAAAAATGGCCGCGAAAAGTAGTCTGGTTATGATACAGAAAGTAAAATGATGATACACCATGTTCCATCCACGTGAAACGGTTTTTCGTGTTTATGTCGAATAGTAATGTATAAAAATTGGTTACACTAACATCATATTACTATCTACAAATGTATTAAAAGTAGAAAACATGTATGTACAAGAATCAAAGTCAAGTAATTGAGCATATCACATTATTTACCTGCACATAGTAATACAAACAGGTCCAACTATATTTATTTCATTGTAAGTACCTAGTATTGTACTTTTCCAGAGCCACTGAATAGATTTTCATGTACTTTGTCGCAAGTGGTTAGTGTATAATTGTGAGCAGAATATAGGATTGTTAAACTAAAAACGTATTTCTGAAAATAAACTACAGTTTCCACTGACATTATTTTGTAGTAGGTATAGATATTTTTTTACATAAAAATGTACGTAGATAAGTCCTGTTCTTGCAGTTTAATCTTGCCAAACCGGAACTCGGCTACGGATTGCTAATAGAAATTAGTATCTGCGAGCCGTTTTTCTTCCTCTTTCACGACGGGATTTTCTAATTAAAGCCTTTTTTGTCGGCGATCGTATCTGATTCGCACCCACACTATGGTACTCCTTGAAATGGCTTATTTTCAGCGCACGTCGATATCGGTTCCATCTTTGTTTATATAGTTTGCAGATTGTGTGAAAATATTCCTCGCTGGTATTCCCATGCTGGGTACTAAAATAGCTGCGGTATTAGATCTGAGGATGCTGCCTTCGAACACGTGTCGGTATTGACGTGAGTTTATGCCAGTATTCGGTATACTCGTACCTGCGTGACTATTTCTGGAACTGCTCGGTTTTGATGTATTGTCTGACCTACCACAGCCAGCTTCTGATAAACATCAGAACGTAGTTCTAGCTAACAGTGTTTAAACGAAAAGATAAGACGAAATTTTCCAGAGACGAGATTGAATAATAAAAATATCACGAGTCCGTATCTAAGTCAGTGGGCGCTTTTCTGCTCCGTTAGTTATTTGGAACCCTTAAAAAGTTATGAAGTGAATGTAAATATCTTCGGAAAAGAGAACGTAAATGTGAGATACATTTATTGTTATCTTTTTTGCCCAATAACACAGTTCCGCGGTTTCCTCATAGTATAATAAATAAACTTTAAATTATTACTCGACAAGAAATCCCCGCATTTCTATTACAATTTTCGACGTCATAAAAAGATACACTCCCGTTTCGACCCGTATTATAATATTTTTGCTCCGAGTTTGATACATGGGGACTTGGCTGAGTTCACTTGGAATACTCTTATTACAAGAGAATAAGGTTCAGTTTCGTTAGACGTGAATGCGCAGTAATGTTTGTGTTCATGCATAAATAATTCATTGGTGGTGGACCGCGTTGGATTAACTCCGCCGCTCGAAACTGTTCATCTTTCAGTTAGTTTTTAGCGAGAGAACTATTAACATAAATGGTTTTGTTTTAAATGTACTGGGACTGTGTTGCCTGTTTCATTAGTTAATGAATCCATTTTGAATATTACTTTATACACAAGAACACAATTTATGCATGCATAATATTAATAAACCGTTTCTATATTCAGTAAACATTACGGTAATGTTGTAAAATCCAGCGAGTTAGTTGTGTCATTATTGAATTTGGTTCAAAATATATGTTTGAGTAAATGGTAGGTCATTTTGATAATATTGATTGTGCATTTGAAACAAAGCACACAACATAATGAAATGAATATTCAGGTGTGGAGTCACGTGGCCGCGGTCGGTCGGTGGGTCGGTCGAAAGTTTGCCCTCAGTTTCCAAGTAGTTACCTGCGCCATAGGTCTGCGAGTATTAAAATTAAATATTCACCCAACATTTGCCTCCATATTGGAGTGTAAACAATTTGTTTAAAATATTAGACAAAGTGTGAGTAGTTACCACAAGCGCGCGCCAATTTATTAGCTGTGTATAAAGTGATTCGAGTTCATTATAGCTAAAGTAAGAAACTAACTATAAATAAACAAAACAAACGTAAATCGCGGCGAATCATTTAATTTACTGGTTGTGTGTGTGTGTGTAATTTACGAATATGTTGATGAAATATGCATGGGAAGGGATGAAGTTGTGAACTATTGTGCTAGTGGTGATTTGTTAAAGCAAAACTGATTTTTAACCTTTGTTTTTATATATTTGATGGACCGACGTTTGGCCACTATCTCGCCTGGTTGTAAGCGATGATGCGGTCTACGATGAAGCATATCGTCTCATAAGCAACCTATTCACTCGGGCCTTGAAGACAGGTTATAATTTTCAGGAAACACAGAATCTGGCAAAGAATTGTGACGTGCTGTTACTTATTCGTCAGCCCAATAGTTATTGGAAAGTGATTAGGAAGCTACACACATATTGAGTAGTAGCCTGACAGCTATTCACGTCTTAATCTACTTCGTTAGGTATTTTATTTCTGTTGGGAATAAAGTTTTGATAATAGGTAAACACACGTTATTCAATCATATTGAATAAAGGACCTGTTTATCTTCCCCATATTCCTAACTTATAAACAGTTGCCAAAGAATAACGCGATCGTACAAGCATCGTGTTATTGTCGCTAGAGGGCGCCTCGGGCGAAGTTCGGCAAACTTTTTATTTGTACCAGTGTTTGGTGTGTTCGGGGAATTAAGTTTATTGTGATGACTAATAATTGTATGATGCTTTATGTTACCTGTAGAATGTGGTGTATTATATGTGTAAATGAACACAAATACCACCGTACCAGAATACTGTGTCGGGGTTTGACTAGTTTTTACTTTATGTATTTCTTATTTATATATGTATTTCATTACAGCACATCTTCAAATTTTAGCACAGCTTCCTAACCTATATAAAACTGCTATAAAAACAACATAAAATCTTGCTGCTGGCTTTCAGATTTTGCACAGACACAAAAACGTGGCGCCGACAAGATTAACACATTCATACTTAAAGGTTTCTCGTAGCAGCTCGCTGTCCGTAGCCGTAGCCCGTAGCCTACGACGCTACGCGCCTCGTAGCCCTGGAACTTCGTAGCCCGTAGGATCCTGTACGTACGGCGGCTTCATGAATTATTCAGCGGCCACGAGTTGTGCCAATTCTGTTGCAGTTAGTACAACTTGTTGCAGAAATAACTACCGACAGTTGTATATAGTGTAGTGTTACTTTATGCCTTTTAAAATAGTTCTCAGTTGACTTTTATAAGACCTTGTTACTCGAACTTTATGGGAGTCGTATGAAATCAGACTTTATGTGTTTCTGAAATAAACTTGTAATTGGAACTTAAAATCGAAAGATGCAACTATTCAACCTATAAAACCGTTTTATGGAACGGATTTTGCGTCAGCGCTTTATAAGTTTTATTTTTGAAAAAAGAATTTAAGCATGCAATCCATGCTCAGTGCTGAGAGCGAGTAAAATGTAAGCAATACGAGCGCTTATTCCACGATCTGTTTTTGGTTAGAGCAATCCGTTGAATTACGCTCTACGGCGCCCAATTTTCTCGGAGACCGAAAAGCGTAGTAAAGTCAAACACACTTTCTCTATATATAAATGAATATAAATGAGTAAGTCGGCCGTAAGCTATGGACTCAAACTTGTTTCTATTTATGTGACTTTAAATCAGTTTCAGGATTTAACTGGCACACTTACTTAACTGCCATTAACTTTAATGAAACAACTAATACTGGAACAACTACTAAGTGCTAATAAAACACGACTTAGCTGCCTCTACGGACGAAACTATTTCAGGATGTCGAATCATTACATGATCCCGGGGAATTGCTTTCAATAGTATATAGGTAGTACCTGTAAGTGCACAGGTGCGGTTTAATTTTTGAATATCCATTTTCTATACAACAGTGAGCATATAGTATTATAAAAACCGGAACTGACCGGGACGCGAACCTTCATAACCTCTTCAATACATATAAATTCCATTTCACAACAAGAATTTTCTTGTCTCCGGTCAGCTGCATGGAGTGCACAGCCCAGATGCACAGATGCACATGTTTACGGCTCTCGGAGCACACTTATTGACTCTGTGCAAGATATGTTTCTTGTCTTGTGCACAGTGTGCTTCAGCTGAAATTATTGCTGTTTGTAACCGGTGTCTGAAGTTACGCGACCGGAATGGAGATGTATTGTAAGCTTTGTATGGGAGGCTTTGTTGCCATTGCTATGACGCTGGTATTTATACGTCACTTAGTATACTTAATATTCTTCCCAAAGGACATAAGTAAAATCTTGTGTTTTTCGCTAGTTTCAGACTTTTGGAATACAAATATAGATTAATAGGGTTGGAAGATACCCTGATCTCGAAGAATAAGACGTACGAATCCTAATAATATTTCGTCTAATTAGAGTTCCAACAAAGGTTAAGGAAAGATAAAACAAACAGCTTTTCTTTATAAAATCTACCATAGTAATGTTATAAAGGTAATTAGGTATTGTTTAGGCACTGAGCTAATAGTTTTGGAATATCCTAAGACCATGTTTCAAGGACGCGGCTTTTTTAATAGGAGCGCTCTGAAACACGGCGCTTCGTTACAATTAATTGAGCGTGTGGGCGATACACCATCTATTCCCAACATTTAATATAAATTACATTATTTTTGTTACAATTTAGCTCACGGGCAATTTTTCTGTATCTTCTATATTTTTAATGTTATAAATAAATTCGCGGCTACCTCAAAATTCGATTATTTCTTAAGAAGTATAACCAAAGCGTTTATTTTTAGATTCTTATTTAAATTATTAAAAACCAGCGCCACAAACAAGAGTCTACGAGTAAATTCAAGGCTATTAAGTGAAGCTGTAATGTTGTTTATATAGATATGTTTGATACATTGTACGAAGTGTTGCAGGCGTGGCTTTATTTTTGCATATTTTACAGAAGGAATAATAAGTGAATAAGTTGAGTACGTAAGTGTAACATAATTTGTCGCTCCGTCAGTAACTATGTTATGGCCACCGAGAGGCTACAGCTCAATGTCGATGCGATTTATTTTAATTCTCCCAGTACTTGTAACTGGCTATACTTCAGGGTTGCCAGCATAAACTTACGTATTTCACGGAAACTTGCTAGTTGTTGCATTTTATTGAGAAGAAGAGGAAAATAATACGGCTGTTTGTATTTCGTTTGGATTGTTAGCGTGTTTTATGCTAGCTACTAAGATAAATGTCTTTTTATTTTATCTTCGTTCTTTTTAGTTTATAAAATAAACTTCCGTTTTAATAGTGACTCGTATTTATTTCCATATTATATAGTTCTATGGTTATCAAGAAGTACTAACAGCCCCCGCGGGTGTCATTTTAGCAGATACGTCTTCATTTAAGCATAGTGTTTCCTTCTACACTTTGCCACTATGCGAAGTTTACAAAGTTTCTTAAAAACAACGCAAACGTAGAGATACCTCCAAAGAAGCTGTCTTAGGCACTGCACGAGGTAATAAACTAGAAGGAACAGCACAAACACATTTCTATGTTTTAAATACAAAATTATTTACTTTATGGGCCTATATAACTAGATGCACTTATTTCGCAGTGAAAGTGCTTGATGAAAGATTGCCAGCCCTACTGGTACATTTTTCTCCACACCATTTGGTTCATTGTGTCGGTCGGATCGCAACGACAGGCCGACTTCCATCTGCACCGAGATGGAAGTCGGCAGGCGGCAGGCGACTGGCGGCAGGCGTCTAGCGGCTCGGTGGAAGCCGCCGCACTCGTCGCGGAAATGCACTTACTTAGGCTGCTTCCTTCGCTTGATTTTAATGTAATATTCTTAGTCGCGCTTTTGAAATAATGTTTTCGAACGCTCCCAGTGGCGCCGACTTTAATTATGCCTTGAAACCGGCGCGTTTAATGTGTTCTCCGCTTAACGTTCTCTGCATAATCTTTGTGGAGAAAAGTTTCGTAACGCTGATGTCTTTGTACTTTATTGGGGCACTTATAGTTTTTATTACTTCATTATCTAGTTACGCGTGTGATTTACATAGTTTGCGACAAGTTTATAATGACAGACATTAATGAAAGATCACTCTGATAGAAAGACATTAAAAAATGTTACACGGATCGTCTAACTTAATGGTACATCCATTTAAATAATGTTTCTGAAATCTGAGATCTAGACCGCATAATGGTAACTAAACAAAAACAGCGTCTAAATAAAGACGTTATTCCTCCCAGTATAAAGTATGAAGTTCAATGTCACATCATTATCGAATACGAAAAGCCGATGAAAAGTAATCGATAAAAAATATAAACATTAATAAATTGTATAACGCGGTACGTCATTATTCGGGAGCGGTGGCGCCACCAAATGTCCCGGAAAGATAAAAAAAGTAAAAAGAAAGAAAGTCACCACGTAAATCACCCTGTATCAAGCGGGGTCCAGCGCCTTTGTTCAATGCTCACTATGCGTTATACTGGCTCCGTATATTCGTATGGAAAATATTCAGATAACTTCGCGAATAAAGGTAACGTGGACGATGAATAATTCTAGTGATACTCTTTTTAAATGTTACCTTCATAGATAAAGTGTTGGAACTGCCAACGTATGTGATATAGGCCCGCGGATCATTTATTATAACGTAACGGCGAGGGTTTACCCCGTGAGCCATGAGATCGCGATTATAGAACAATACCCTGCATCCATGCCCATTGTTACACCCAGTGCCCACTGCGGGGACCGGGGACTGTAGCCACCGTGTGTTCATGTTACAACACGTTACTAGTTCACCGTTTTTTGTAAAAATGTATAAAAGTGCGACAGAGTTGTGCCTATGGCCACGCTGTAATAATATCATAATTTTCCCTCTCTGCTATTTTACCCGCCGCCGTTAGTTTTTACCTCCACAAGCACCAGCATATATGAACATAATAAATACTCAAGCACAAAGGTCCAACAAAAAGCACGCCATTTTGGCGAAATGTATTATTTTCGAGACGGCAAAAAACGGCAATTAGCAACGAAACGCCGCTTTAGAACCAGTATGTTTTATTTTTTTTAAGTTTTCCCCCGAATCTTCTAATGGCGTCGGCGGATATAAAACTTTCTAGTTTATCGTTTAAAATGCAATATGAGCGGAGTTTGCTTTATTAGCATATAAATAGAAATGTGTTATTGTGGGTTTAGCTCGCGGTAATTCTTCCGAGCGGTGAAAGAATACTAATTCCAGTGCATCGGGGAGGAGATTAGAACGACCCGGGCTCCACATTAACTGCTGCTATTAAAGCTGCTGATCGTGAACTGAGGGTTCTGTTTTGCTAAAGTAAAGATTAAACACTGTTTTAGTGTTTCTAAGATCTCAGGAGATTGGGGACACTTATGGAGAGACATCACTTCAAGCATTCTCTTCGAAGACAAGTGGTTGCCTATAAAAATTTAAGACTGAATTTCAAATGAAATTTCAACGAAATCTTTAGTGGTTTTGAATAAAAGTATAATACACGTTCTTGGTATAAATAATGTTTTGTGTTAATATTGTACTCAATTTACGTACATTTCTGAGATTATCTGTTGACTAATCAAAGGACGCTTTCATTTTAGAAAATTATCCGTCACAAAGAGCGGCTATAAAAGTTCCACTGATAATTTGGCTTCATTAAAATCAAGTGTATTACCGAATTCGGCTAAACAATTCGGAGACAATCTTGGATCTCAGAAAGTCAATAAAGCCGCGAATCAGGCCCGTAAAGCAGAGTCATCAAATAATATCATAATCAAATCTACAATGCTCATTGATATCGCGATGTGAAGATACCCGAACATTATCCGAAAGAGGGAAGAGCTCCAATAAAAGTTATCGAGCAGTTTTATTACACCATCACCGGTTTAACAAGGATGCTGTATCGCTAATGAGAGATAATAGCTGAACGAGATAAAGCTTACCGCTCCACTAGCTACTCGAGTCTCGGGACTCGAGATCATATTGTATCCCAGATCTGCGCTGTTGTTTGTCCATCTGGTGACGTTATTGTACTTGTACGTTGTTTGTCAGACTATCTCTCTACAAGGTTTATGTCTGTCCTTGCTTTCAAACAAACAACTTTTATTTGATCATAATTTTATTTGATCAAGACGCTAATTAACATCAGTCTGTCTTTTATAATATATAATTTGAAAACGAGTCTTTATTAAATGCCATATTTATATTCATAAATCAACAACGTAGGCTGAAGTTTTAGCATTATTACTAAATATGTTTGTGTTCGCTACTCGTATACAGGGTGCATAAGTCTTGGCTTGCGTCGTAACACATACAGGGGGTACATTAGTGGCGCAGTAATCCACGTGCTAAGCTCCACACACGGGAAGACGCCCGCGCCACGCGCCCGCCACGCGCCGCGCCCGCTAGTTATTATCTGCGCACTAAATTGGTTGATGCCTTTATTAACCGCCCGAGGAGTAATGTCGAGCTATAACGTCTAGCTCGCAGGTGTTACCTATATATTTATTCATCATCTTAGCATGAGGCGTGTTTAATTTGATGTTAATACTGTGTTTTAACCAAGACACTTTAAATGTGAACTTTATTAAAGGAATATATTACTTCTCGCTCATACATTGAATGATAGCCAATATTCATGCAGTGAGTAGATCATAGATCTATAGAAGATAGAACGTGAACAAAGTTCCTCATATCCATATTTATATTTTTATCGCCAAGTAATTTTTACGGAGCAAAGAAAGTAAATTTTTTATTAAGATGATAAAACGGGCATAATTACAACTCTATCTGAGGCCAGTGAATCAAACATTTTACGGGTTATATTTTATGTTTTATCAAAATTTTACGCGAACGAGTAGCAATAAAAGTTTTTTATGTAAAACGAATTTACGAGTTTGCTGGCAGACATTTTAAATGTGTATAAGTAAAGCGGCGATGTAGCAGGCGGCGGCAGGCGAGTCTGAGACAACATTTATATAAGTGTCCCGTCGTACTAACTCTAGATGTACGGCGGATGATGCTCCACTATTTTACAACTTTATTTATACGACAGCCACAACCGACTTCTATTGGGGAGACAATCATTTGCTCAATGTTTGGCTGTTCATGAAATATAGTGTACTAGAGGAAATCGATCGTTTGTTTACGTCGCATCTTCGCGAAATGAAGTTTTGGTATGGTAACTCAATTGTTTACTCCAATTAACATTTTAAAACACAACAGAATGTACAATGGCGTTGCTATACCAGTGAACAGTTGAAATATCCGAGCAGCGAGTACCTTACAAATCTGCGACTGGCTTATAAATTAAATCCGCGCCATTATGGGAATGTTCGTTATCCATTAATTAAACGAATATAATACAATTGAATTTCACAGGATTTAAGTCGCATATGTTATCCGAGTAATAGCTATCGGATCCCGAGGAGAACGGTAGCAGGTTGTAATTTATTACCAAGTCGCCAATAAGTTGGTTTAATGTAACATTTCGTTTTGCACTGCATTTTCTATTAATAAAGGAATTATTGTAGATTGGATTCCTAATCGGGAATGGCTCGTAAATGTTATTAATAGCTCTGGCCATTTGGTTTGGTGCCGGCGCCAATTTCGTATCGCTCTGTGAACTGCTGTGTGTATGCAGTTTGAAACAGTAGTTTCTTTACTCCTATATTAGAAATTGGGTTCAGAGAGGAGTTCGTTAAAGCCATGTTTGGAGTTTAGTTTTAATTCATATTTCGCTTTAAACGTCATGCAGTAAAAGTTATGACCGAATATATTGGTGAGTAGGTACAACATGACATGAATAACTTTATAAACTTTAAGCAAATTGCTAATTAATAAAACGCATTACGTACGTACATATTGTATTCTCATTAATAGAGACTCTATAGCAAAAAAGGAACGAAAATAAGTCTGAAAGTAAAGGCAGTCCCTTTTCTAACTTTTTTGTAATCAGCAGGCCGGTAGCTAATGTGATTGCGTCATCGACTCATTACTGTAGAAGCTTGGGGAACAGAGTGTAGATAGCAAATACCTAGGTATCTGTGTGCTAGACATTCTACAATATCATACAATATTCAGGTTAAAAGTATGTTTGTAAATATTTTCCTTTACTTGATTATAAAACTTTCTATTTTGTAACACAGAGCTGGCAATCGCGCTCAACATTATTTTTAGAATTGGTTCAGAAATACTGAAATATCTATTGCTGTAAGTCTAGGTTTCCAGGTAGGTTGGAAGGTAGACATAAACTGAAACATAATACATTTTCGACTTTATTTTTCTACGCAATAAAGTTGGAAATCAATTAAATAGAGTCACTTTAAACATGGTTAGTATATTAGGTACCGGTGCTAAAGGTCAAGAGATATAGAAGTTACTTTAATATTTCTCAGTCTAAGATAAACTAATTTTATATTTCCTTATTATGACTTAAGTTATTACGTAAGTAACTGCTTTGTATAATGTTAACAAGTTATTATTAAGTGGCCTTAGGAGAATTCTTTCAGAGGATATTTTTTTAGGAATAGTCCGGTAAACGAGTAGATTGGTCACTTGATGGTAAGCAATTGGCGCCGCCCATGGACACCCAAAACATCAACGGTGTTACAAGGGCGTTATCAGCCTTTTGGGGATTAGAAATTTAAGGATTGTTAGGGATTCCTCCGGTAAGCTCACTTACACAACTAAACACAACGCAAGTGTTTGTTCACTCCGGTTTTTAGTTTAAAATAAAGTTGGTAGCAAATAAACAAAAATGATTTATAGTTTATGATTTTTGCTCGTTAAAGTGATGAAAAATTTTTGCATGTAAACGCACCCATGACGCGAGCAGCTGAAGAAGTTCTTGTTATAAAAAAATATAGGCATTTGTATTACTATCATAAGTACTTCGGGATTTAAGTTGAAATTACTCTTCAGTTAATGATATCCACAGTGGAAAGCAGTACTTAATTAATTTTATTTATTTAACAATAATAATATCGTTGTGATGGAAACAGTTTCTAAGCAATGTTAGCTTAATATTATTTTAGCCCAGTTAAGTTGTTTTGTCTACTTTTCCATGTTATTAGAGAAGTTGAGAATATCTAAGATTTTTTGTTGTATCTATATCTAGAACAGAACAATAATTATAATTAAAGAAACATTTTAATATTCTCTCTAAAAAAATATTGATTATAAGAAAAAAAGATATAAACAGTAAGAAAAAACTCCAAAAAGAAGATTGCATCGGCCGGGAATCGAACCCGGGCCGCCCGCGTGGCAGGCGAGCATTCTACCACTGAACCACCGATGCTGATACACATAACGCTAAAATTGTTGAACGCTATCGTCGGTGTACAAAGTGAGCGGAGTTCATTGACGCGGTCTATTAATCAATCGTGACGTCATCGGTCCGCCATGTTTTCTTATCGTACACATTCCGCGATTGCTTTCATATTGTGATGTTATATGAATAATGTGAGAAGTTATTGGAATTAAATTGCTTATTGATTTGTTACTTGTGTTTATTTATCATACACAATACATAAAATTAAGGAGGTTAATATACGATCTTTATACGTTCCACAGCTAAATATGTAAAATAGGCTTCAAAATTACCTTAATACACCTATTATATCGGAAAGCAGGCGTATAATCACATCTATTATTCCTGGAAGGGGGGGAGGTTTGGTTAATGCACACCTACTGACATATCTATACTTATTTCTATACATAATTGTACTTTTCAAGGGACTCATTACATTAACATAAATAGTAAAAATGTGCACCTCTGCATACCGCTTCGGGGATAAAAGGTGTGATGTTATGTCCTATGACGAAATACATCGCAATATTTGTCAAACATTGCGCTACACTCTAGAATTTCATGTATATTGAGGTTGCAACAAAAAAGTATCTAATATCACATACGCATTCTTAATCGTAATGTCGTGGTGGCCCGGAGGTTTAAGACGCCCACTTCTCATGCATGAGGGTGCGGGTTCGAAACCTACCAACGGCAAGTACCAATGTGACTTTTTCCGAGTTATATGTACTTTCTAAGATTATTTAGACACCACTGACAAACGGTGAAGGAAAAACATCGTGAGGAAACCTGGACTTATAATTTCTAATTATAAGTTTGAAATCGCCAACCCGCATTGAGCAAGCGTGGTGATTAATGCTCTAACCTTCTCCGTGTGAGAAGAGGCTTTGCTCAGCAGTGGGCATTTATAGGCTGTTGATGATGATTCTTAATCACCACATATATAAATAAGCATGTTTAGTCCAAGAGCCAAGTCACAGTGTACATTAAGCAGGTCCTGCTTGTCAATTGTCCACTGTCCGGTGTCCAGCTGCAGGTGCAACCTGTTTGGTGCACATTAATAATTCCCGCGACGTGCAACATGCGACGTGTAGGTAAGGTACTACATTCTGCCAGTACACTCCTCCTGGGATCCTGCACTACATACAACAACGGAGCTGTACCAAATAAATCCATGAATTGAAAATTTAATAAGATTTTCGGGGTTTTAAATTGTGCATGTATTGTGTTATGAATGTGGGTGGACATATTTGTTTTTATTTAGGAGTGGAGCAAAATAATTTATTATTCTATTGTACTTTATAACGACGTTCGATATTGTGCTCTTTTCATACTTACATTAATATATTATCTCTCCCTGCAACTGTTAGACTTATCCCTATAAAATAATGATAAAAATAAAAAATTAACAGAGCAGACCTTATCAGCAGACATACCTATTGGTTTCCATTGCAAATTGTTAGATAATATAGTATTAATTACTTGGTACAAAGTGGAATACAGCAGCTAGGTGGCCGAGCCGTAACACAGCAATACGATGTCTATACATTACCGAGTCCATCTGATGAAATTCTTAGCTAAACACAACGTCTGACTGGAATATTGATAGAGTATGTAATTGTGTTTATAATGTTAAGGACATCGTATATTATTATACCTCTATATTACATAAATTGTCTAATGTGTCGTAAAAAGCAGAATGGTAATTAAACAGGATCAAGAAACGAATGTCAGAATGCGTGGTAGATAAATCTTCAGCTACTGCTGATTTAATTTAATTAATATCTTAGGTCATATGGGCAACATAAGATTACTTCCGAGTTAGAGGAGTTTCCTAACGCCATATTAATTGTGAGAGAGCCATGCTTCGGCACGATTGGGCCTCACAGGAAACCGACGTGAAACAACGATTGCGTTGTGTTTTGTCATGTGACTGAGGTTACTGGAGGCCTAATTACCCGACTCCCCAATCTTCCTAATCCCAGAATCTCCAACTATCCCTGGCCGGTAACGCACTTGTAACACCTCTGGTTGTTTGAGCGTCCATCAGGTGATCCGTCTTCTCGTTTACCAGGTTATTCCATAAAAAAATCTCCGAGTCCCACATGATATGCTAATCAGAGGGCAATCGTTAAGTAATGGGAAGTCACTCCGAAGTCACTTTATTTATATCTTATGGGCCCCCCAACATTAAAATATTATAATTTAGTCAATCTCAAATGCGCTGTGCTCAGACTTTTTAATTGATTCTTCTAAGTGAGTCGTTAATTGAACTTTTGACCTTTTCATTTCGCAAAGTGAATATTAAATGGTACTGATTACTTATTTACTCGTGTCGATGTTTATTTTTTTTTCGAGAGTGGTATCGTATATTCATGTTTTTTTTAAAGGTAGAAAGAGATACATACACTGAACATTGAAACGAATAAATAAGTAATCCTCCTTCGGTATAATGTATATTGTTTCATACAGGTAATAGGAAGCGTGCTTACGATCATACAACTAGAAATTTCATGCTATTAAAGGCAATATCCGATAATTCCAATAATACATTATCCTGCTTAGTGATTCAAGCCAACCCGCGCGTATTATACTAAAAGTACTTACATCCGTGTATTGCAAACTTAGAATTAATATTCACTTTAACATCAATGTTCCGTACGAACAAAGACGTTCTAAAGTGCATCGATTTATAAACAAATTAATTAAATAATGAGACAATTTTCAAAGAAGGCTGTTGCAGTACGCAATAAATCGCGGCGGTCCGCTGCGGACCGCAGCGTGCTCGCTGCGTTAATTAATTTCACCACGAGACAACAGCACGCTCCCCTATTTTTAATTAATATGTCTCTATATTGTTTTAGTATTATTTGAGAGAATCTCTATTTATGTGTTATTGGAATTTTCACTTCGCCATTACCTTGGTAAAATATTCTCGCTATCTATTTTCTGTTTTGTGGTTACTACTTAAGTGAGTAAAGAAATAATTGGACAACCGCTTTTAGATCTTATTGGCATTTACAAATGGTTTTATTTCGGCTGTAAATGACACAAATTTCTTGAAATAACGATTCCAAACGAGACCATTTAAGATGTTTGATGTGTACTGCACTAGTTTCTCTTGGTTGAAAATTTTGTTCAAAGTATTTATTTATTTTGGAAAAGCTAAAAATGCACAATTATTATTTAAGATTTTGGTATCTAGAGATCTCTTGAATAACATATGGAAGGGCTCGATAGATGCCAATCACAATTATAAGAAGGTACGTTACCATATAACCCATGTTACCATTTTGTATTCCACAACACGAACAAGAATATACACGAGTCATCAAAATACCAACAGAACAACAGCAAAATAATTAAGATATAAATAGCGAAAAGCAATAGCAGTCTCAACTTTGCTCACAGCAAACTACAAACTAGCTACAATTCGCTACAAAACATCAAATAGAGTTGCACTTCAATCTGAGCAAATTAATATTCTCGTTTCGCAGCATTTTCTGAAATTACCCTCTCTGGGGTATCAAATAGAGAACAACTATTTAATTATATGACCCTTAGACTGTTTCCGTACGGCTGGCTCTTTTGAATCCAACTTGAAATACGTGGAACTGCTTCTGGAACCTTCCAACAATTGGATTGTTTTTTGCAAGACATTTATAGCTTCGGTTATGTAGTGCAGCGTCTGGACGTAAATACTTTCATTTTGTACGTTTCTCTCGGTTTTAGAAGGAATTGTTTTAAGTTAGAGAGGTCTTTGGAAGAATTGCGCGCTCATTCAATTGCGTTATTTGGTCTGATTAGTTTTAAGATTCACCTGTGTGTTCAGATTTGTACACAATATTTACTCTTAATGACTGAAGAGCAGTAGGTACAAAAAACTGTATGTATCTTTACAAGATACAAATCATTCCACTACAATAAGAAGATTTTAATACAAAATTACATAAAAGACATTATAAAAAAATCTTTAATGTTTCAAAGTGTACTAACGCTTACGTTTTGCTAACATGACTTTCAAACCTGATAAGTATTTAAAATCATAAGAATGTAACAACGAATGAATGAATAGAATGAAATGGATACAGCAGCCTCCGAGTAATCTCCACGTGGCAGGCCCAGCACAATGGTCATCCATTGTGTCCTGTTCAAACGTTACATAATTCACGGCGCGGCTCGCGGCTCGCGGCTCGACCGAACCACTGCCATCAAGTACTTACCGCTGACCTTTTTTTAATTACTTTTTATAATAAAACCAAACATTTTCGTTACGTTTTAATTATTCGCCCATCAATTATGCTAACTTTCCGTTTCAGCTGGGCCCACATTAATTTAACGAGGATAACCTTAACTACGGCCGAATTTAACTCAAACTAAAGATTAAAAACTTCACTGAAACTTGTTACAGTTTATATCTTTTCATGTTATTTTATAACAACGTTGGCCTTTTCAGCCGTGAAGGGTCGGCTTCAGCTTCGAGCGGGTACTTCATTTATATGGCTAACAACGGCATGAATATATTTTTACCCACTTCATGTGCACCTACGTAGAGCGGGTGTAGTCTGATATCGTTGACAGAATGGTACTCCTTTATTAACTTGGTCTGAAATGGGAACGTTTTCATACATTCCGTCGCTTTATTCTTTAATTCCTTTTTGTTTTTAACTAATTAATTTATGACGAAATAAGCTAGTTGATGTAAAATGTTACATTGTCATCGACTTATCTTTTCGCACTGTGGAAAATTCAATGGGAAATGATAGCTTGTTATTGACATATCGAACAAAGTATTGTATTTGACAACTAGTCAATATTCCTATTGCTCTATAACTTCAATTTGCTCTATGATAGTCGAAAAATGGCAGCTGAAAATGTAGCAAGGAACAAATTTTATCGAAAAGCAGTGTAACGACCAGCCGGCAGCGTTAAGAAGAGAAATGTTTTTATTAAGTCCACGCGAAATTCATCGCTCTCCGACCACGAGATGCAACTGAGAATTTTCTCTTAGGAGAATTAAATTCACTTTATTTGACTTGGAGTAAATGTGATATCGTGATCGGCAGGTAAACTCGGGGAGGAAGAAAAACTCTAATTTACTTGCATCTGAATTTTATTTGCTTGAGAATTTGAAAATGATTTATGTTCGTCTGTTTTTAGTTTTAAGCTCCATTTCTATTTGTTATCTCTTCTAAAACTGTTACCATGAATAAATCAACAAAGTGTCACAAGTAGACCAACAGTTTTTGTAACTCATGTTATACAATCGAGGGGTTCGTGAGCTCCTACTGGATGGTTTATGTAGGCAGTAGGCACGTTCCAGCCGGCCGCTGTCGGTACACAATCGTTTTTGAACGGAAGCGTCCCGATCTGTATTCAAATAAAATCATTTGTTCGACAAACAGCCTGCAAAGCGCAACCCTTTTTTGAAACGTTTTTATTCACACACGTGAATGGATGCATAAATGAACATGTCATTGGATTAGGAATACAAAAATATCACTTTTAATCGAGTTAGGTCAATACTGGGTTTTATTTTTTATTATTTAACACTTCTTGTGCAAATGATTTTTCAATGGCGAGTTTAATTTTAATAGGGTTTTTTTTTAAATATTTTTATGCTGACGGTTATGTTTTTTTATAGTTGAATTTTTAGCTAAAGCTTCATTAAAGCGTATTTCAATTCTTCACATATGTTGCAGTCGGTTCCAGTGTTATTAAAACAAATAAGTTGGGTTGGAAGACCTCTTACTCAATTACTGACATTATTACATATTAAAAATATTGTTAGATAATGTTATTAACTCCCTGAGTTACTATGAAACCACAAAGAAGACAATAAATAGTATGTATGATTAACAAACACAAGGAAAGATTACATTTTTCCAATAAGTGGTAGAAGTTGTCTGGTATAAATATCGGGGCCGGTAGTCACATACCCGGGCGGCAAGAGCGCAGCAACCTACCCGGGTATCAAACGCACAGCCACGGAAGCTCATTGCACTCCACTTCCGGTAGATAATCACTTCCGGTATGCGGTTGCTCGTTTGACTGACGTCACTCCAGCAGCGACTCGATTCTTTGAATTAAACGATTTGTATGATAACTGCAACCATTGTATCTTACT
The DNA here is from genome assembly GCA_902850265.1 of Spodoptera littoralis. NCBI lineage: Eukaryota > Metazoa > Arthropoda > Insecta > Lepidoptera > Noctuidae > Spodoptera > Spodoptera littoralis. The sequence goes on along the minus strand of LR824536.2, from coordinate 523,364 downwards.
GTAATACGATCCAGTCGGTTCACTCAATTCAACTTACAAATTTTTCTGAGCAAAAGTATTTCGATTAAAGTCTAATGTCGCGAGTACAAATTAACGAAATCTCATCAACAAAGACGATTGTAATCTCTAAATGACTCCACGATTTTTCTAATACTTGTGCCACATTAAATTCATCAGACGCAATAAATTGTACAAAGTTCTCAAGTATTTTCAATTAGTCTCGCAGAGAATCAAACTCGGGCTCGTATTAATAATATTATCTTACACAAAAACTTCGCTATGAGTACAAAAACTCAGACATTAACTTGGGCCGATAGTAAATTTTAATTGACAACTTCTATTGGATCTTCTCAACATTCAAAACGATTATTCATGAATATTTTAATATATTCTCGATAGACAGAGACGTAAAATTGTGCTCGATTTAAAAAGGCGACTATCTAAATCAAGATAGAGAAAATTCTCGCAGAAAATTTCTTAAATCATTATTATCCATAGCGAAGGTGGATAAAACCAATATTTTGCCTAAAATTCGTATTAAACACACCTGTTCGCCAAATTTGTGACTTGAACACCCATCCCTTATAGGTACGATTTTGTCTAGAAATGCTCCTAAACTTTGCATATTTATTACTTAACCCGCAAAAGGCCACGAGGGTCTATGTGAGCGGACAATTTATCTTTATGTTTATACTCGAGTCATGCTCGCAACAAGAGGTGAGGCTTATAGTGACTAATGGCTTCCAGATTTACTCCGCGTTCAAATATATTTGTTAACACTCCAAATTAAAGAGCACATTTATAAAGCTTGCCACTACTTTATAGCTGCGGGGCTCGTTCATGCTATATTAGTTTTCAGACGCCGTAAAATTGGATCATACGAGCAAATCCGGGGTATGATACAGGCTGCGCGAGTTTCTAAATTACTTGTTTGTACACCGACTTACCCTTTTGTTCATATATTTATTACTGAACTCGCTGTACACGAGCTGATTCCTAAACAAAGGCCTAATTCGAAAAAGGGTAAAATTAAAATTGTGTTTTTTATTGTGAACAGTAAGTCTATACGGCTATAGTATCGATCGCTGCTTGTATAGGCAGCAAATGATTTATATATTACGTCAGTTTGTTTGTTGTCCCGCAGCGCTCGTCGTCCTGTCACTCCTTGTCATTACATGCCATTCGTTATATACCTTCAAAGAGATATTTAATGTTCCAAAATAAACAGATTCTATTACAAATATTTTGCCCCAAATTAAATTAGTTAACTAATGTATATTAATCACAAAATAATAAGCACAATGGAAACATTATTCGGAACACTGAATATTGAATAATATTTACTTCTCTATTCAAATCCCATTGCCATCTAATGGAATTGGATGTTGTATGGAATTATTAAATGAGAAAAAGCGTCGGTTCGCTTCGAGGCTGCACCTAACGCAATTCAAAAGGAATAAATTAAACTCTTTTTAAAATTATAACATAGCTTTCTGTCTGATAATTTATCTTTTTCTGTTCACGGCCGTACGGCAGCGGCCGGGGTCCCGCGCCGTGCGCACCTCGCAGTGTTGCGGGGCCGGCAGTACCCGAGCATACATTAACATATTTAAGGCGGCGCCGGAGGGTTGATCGTAACACGTTACTAGCGAACTTTACTTTCATTGCGGTAATTAATTTGTGAATCCTTCAGTTTAATTTGTGAGCCGTCAGCGAGTTTTATTTGTTTTGTTGTTCATTGGCCGAGGGTTAATTAGGTAGCTTGATAAACGATTCATGGTGTTACTTAACTGACGGATTTTCTTTCATGAGAAAATATTTTTTTTATTAAATCGCTTTACTATTTGTACGTATCGTAATAGATACCTCATGGTTGCCAGTTAGGACAGCAACCCCTACAACACGGCGGCAGTTTTATTAGTCAACACAACAATGTCGATTAGTTATTGCTAATTTATACACAGTCATTATGTTAATGTGGCTACATTTTGTAGACACATTGTAATGTACGAGTGTGTGGCCAGTTAGTTATTTGCATTAGATATTAACAACATATTGTTATAAATATGTTCACAACTAAATCAGAGCTTTATTACGTACCACTGGTACGGATTAGTAAATTGTGTGGTGATTATGTCGATGATTAGTATAAAATTTATTAATATATCTCAATAATATTTATGTGTATTTACGTACAAACACAATTATGCATCCCTAATATACGTACGTACGTACATAAAATTAGATCACTCATGTAGTAATGAGAATGAAAAAGTATAAATGAGATATCTATGGTTACCTAACAGTACAAGTTGTGGCAACACTAATGAGTTGACATTATTTATGCGTTCTCAAGTGCGTAGCTGCGCCTGCGACCCTATAGCGTTAGCACGCCAGTCGTCTCCCAGCTTTGGTGTTAACCAGTAATATTTTGTAATACTAGATTACTTGTGAATTGTTTATTTTCTTAGAACAATATAAACACAAAGTTTTACCTATTTTATTTTGGACTTTCATTGAACACACGAACTATTCTGGAGTCAAGTGAATTTCAATAAGAATACACACCACATTCTAAAAAGTAAAGAGTTAGTTAGGTGCTACGTCACGCTAAGTAACATTTAGTTAAGAGATGGTATAGGGGTGGTTGCTGAAAACGGCCACAAGTCTTTCATTATCTGCATTATAATTTCTTTTTCAGACAAAACATTGGCATGTGCTCTTAAGTTTGACCTTTTAGTGACTCCCACATCGCGGGTCGCAGTCTCGCTAAAAATCGCGCCCGTGCACAGTAACTAACACATGAGCACTCTGTGTATTTAGTCAGTTTCGCCTAAATCAACATTGTTAACAAAATTTAACGCATGTATGAGTCTTGAATTAATTATATTAAATTGTTCGACGTTATGTTATGATTGCTTACCATCTTGCCTCAAAGAGGTAAAGGGTAGAGGTAAAAGTTGACATAGCCATGAATTTAACGAATATGACTTTCTCTTTGTCCTGCCTTGCATAAAATTTATTTAAACATTCATGTGAATCTATCTAAGCTTAAGATTCTGTGTGCATATATATCTACTCCTTTCTCCTGGCTATTTTCCAACTAGGTTGAGGTCGGTAGTAAACAGATTCGGCTGTATGTCGATGCTGTTTGTAAATCTGCCATGCTGTACACTACTGGTAAGGGAGACGCTTGATAGGACATTTTAAAGAAGTTTCTTAACAATAGATCAGGGGTGACAAGTATTTCGGCTTGAATAACTTCATTCGTTCGAAATACAGGCGACCTAATTTTGTTTTAGAAACGACACTGTGAATATATAGGACTAGATACGGATAGTTACATATTATTATACTCTGCCTAAAGTTCAAGCTTATAACACAGACATAGTTAAGCCTTTATCCTGAAACCAGACGGGTTACCTAATCTAGAGCTCCAATAATAATTAACTGAAAAAACCACTGACGGCACCCGTCCGTTGACAATGGCAGACGTCGGTTAAGGCCGTGATTGGACAGGGCGACATTTTTGTCGGATCAGCGCGCCGGCCGGCCCGACAAATGTAGTGGAAAGATAAAGGCCGCGCCACACCACTGGTTACAACGACCCCACTACGTTATTACTCGCATTATGTTATGACGTAAGGAGCGTACGTTTAAACTCGCCCTTATCTGCGTATTGATGTATGGATAGACTCGTGTCATGTCATGCCTACGCGTTTTGGAGCGCAGGCCACCTAAATATTTGTATTTGAGTAATTACTGTAAAGTCTGGCACTATTTCTTAAATCATAGTAATGTGATATTGGTTGGGTTGAGTATGATAATAATATTAATAAACAACACGCACCTACATACGACATGACTGTGATTAATATTCATAATAAATAGTAATATATTTCATTAAGTTTCAATTTTCTCTCGATCTTCATTTACCACAACATGAAAAATAATTAGTCTAAAATTTAAACAATCCATGCAATGTAGTGTGTAATTTCTATCATATTTGTTGCTCAGTAACTGCAGCACACCACAGCTTATGTATTCAAACTATTTTAGAGGTGGAGTACCTGCAGAGTGTGGCTTAAAAAGATTGCTATCTCAGCTTAGAGTGTAAATAAGACAAGCCTTGAAAAAATAATGAATAATACGTACTTCTTAAATGACAGAAAATAAAGTGGCTTTCGTTTAATAACAAAGTATAAATTAAACAAAGAAAAGTTAGCGCAATGTTTGACACAGTTAGAGAACTTGGGCAGTCGCTTCATAACGTGAATAACTCGTGTAGTTTGCCTCATTCATACGCAGACTCAGTGTGCATTCCAACTCGGACCGCTCATATTGAATAGCGCATATTTGATTCCGTAATGTACATCTTTACGAGGTAACTCGCATGCGAATTGCGGCTGCCATTGAAATTCAAACTATCGTATATTGTAGACTGGCGATTCCAGTCCGTAGTGCCGGGCGACCGAACTGCTGTGTACAGATGGCAGAGAATAAAACTACATAAAATGTCAAGATTTCTACAAGGAAATCTAAGAAGGAGATTTTTTATGTATGTACTAGTTATGTAACGCTCACTCACTAATTTATCGTCAGTCAGTTATCACAATGAATATACGATACAAATGAATCGACAATATAAAGCATTTCTTAAAAAAGGCTGCAAGCATTTAATTCGAACCCAAATTAAAAATGAGTAAAACAAGAGAGCGGAGAACAAACACCGCGCGAAATAAAACAAAATAAGTGCATATGTGTGCCGCGCGGCGCTGCGCGGTGTTCAGTGTCAACGGATGACTATTCTGGAATCTTTTTCTGTATTAGCTTTGTACTTACCTTTAATTCTGTCTCATAGCGTTCTGGTTGGTGTGTTTTGAGATGAGTATCATTAATTCACAAGTTAAGTTGTCATCATTCAAATTGAATATTAAATGTTCTGTAAAATAACACTGTCCTCAGATTTCATTTATCAGGATCACAGGAATTTTTGTTCTTCTCCCGTATTTCCTGTTTATCTTCTCTGTTCCAGTTTCAAATTTTCTTTGAATTTGATTTGATCAAGACACGTGTATCCCAGTACACTGACAACAGTCGGTTGATTAATTCGTTAATAATTGATTCCAATTTGAGGAGTTTGGAATTAGTCTACGAGATTATCCTTTTCAAATATCGAATTCAAATACTGAATGAAGTTTCAAATGTCAATAATGGCAAGAGTCAACAGCTGACAACACAATGCCAGCTCATTAATATATTAAAGCAGATCAATATTATTCTTGAAATGTTACTTTATTGTAACACAATCGTCACTTCAGCCATATTTTTCAATTAGATGTGAATAATGTGGAGTAATAAATTGTGACGTCTAACAGAAGTGTCGCTGGGCATGGAATGAGCCGGCTCGGGCAGCGCGCACAGAATAGCGTCTCTGTGTCCGCGTTGTTGCGCGCGGACATTTATTGTTGTAATGGGGCCCTCTCATATTTCTCCTCTTTGTTAGTTTTTACTTATTACCTCGTCGCAGTACCCGTATGAATAATTCCCAGCGAATGTACCGGCGTGATCATTTCAGATTAAATTTTCATTCCGCATTTGGCTTTGGGTCGGTCGCAAGGAGCCGTAAGCTTGCAATATTCATAATATGAGTTCGGATCTGCATTCATAGTTGCGCCGTGGATGTCGCATATTGAGCTCTGCTCAACCTCGCGTGCTACCCATGTTTCAATTTGTTCTCTACTTTTATGATATTGTTATTTTTTGTTGTTTAGTACACGATTACGTCCAAATGTATGTATCTAATTAAATAGTATATAAAATTAATCTTATCTCTTCACTATCGTTGAATACTTGGGTACAGTACTAAGCAGTATTTGCCTGAACCAGCAAGTTTCCTAACATACAATAAGCTGATGCTATGTCGACGCGGTGATACTTGATATGATGGAACCCCTGGAACTAGTATATTCAGGACAATCGTTGAGCACGCGGTCGTTGTTTGTGTAAATATTCATGTGGCGACTACAAAAAGGGATGGTGATATAAAGAGGTTCAGAGAACGTAGGTTTTTATCCAAACATTTATAATACCTCGGTGCTAAAAGTATAATATCCACAAAAACTCGTTGCCTAGTCGCTACGTTATAACCGTATAACAGGCTGGATAGGAAAAAGTGTAAAATAAAGGCCCGAGGCACACCGGGCGCCGACGTATCCGCATGAATATTTTAGTGAAAGTTTGCTTCAATATTTCGTATCTGTTGTTTTGTTAGTCCGTTAAATAGGTTATTTCGTACATAACGCAAATACTTATGTTTATAATCCTCTACGGACTGGAGAGCAATACATAATATCAAACTGAGTCTGTGCAAATACAATTTCTTTGGAACAGTTTTACTTGGAAAATCTATCAAATAGTAAAGATATCTCTACCAAACCTCTATGTTTAACCAAGTGTCGTCAAGCAGACAAATAATATCTACCCCTTAATCAGAAGTCAAACGTTAAGTTAGGAATCCGATAAAGTATATCGGATAATCGATTTCTGAAACTTAAAGTTCCAGTAATCTATCGGGACTGAGAGACTTAGTTTCTCATAGATTAAAGTCGTTCACGTGAGCTCGGGAGCTCGTGAGGGTGAATATCCGAGGCGCGGTGTGCTCAGGGGATGAAAGAGGGTGAAAGAGGTGCCGTTGTGTGCCCTAATTACCGCCCATTTATAACGGCCGCGGTCCGAGCGATTTTTATATTTTTTGCTGCCACACCACCTACGCGTTATATTTAAAGAGAAAAACTCTCCAGCTAAATGTTGCTCGGCGTGCAACACGGTTACGTAGCATTTTAATTGTCGTATTACTCAGGTGTTTCGGAGATTAGAATAACGTTTTAATTAGTACGTGCTAGTGGTTGCTACTTTTAAGGTTTTTTACATTTGTTGAACTTGTCGTGCGAACATCTGCTGCTTGTGTTAAAGGTTAAACTCGTTCTGTAAGACGAAATAGTTTTGGCCCAATAAGACATATTTACATATTACCTTACATATTAATTCAGATCCAATAAGTTCAGATCTCAACGAGTTATTACAAAATGTGTAGTAGTAGTAGTGGACTACCACGATGGCCGAGTGGTCGCAAGTGCGACTGTCGAGCAAGAGGTCTTGGGTTCGATTCACGGGTCGGGCAAAGTATTACTGGCTTTTTTAAAATTCTCAGTAATAGCACGGAGTCTGAAATTGTGCCCGGTATATGGCAATAGGCTCACCCCCTATTACATGGGGAAAAAAGCATATATACAGTCGAATTGAAAACCTCCTCCTTTTTTTGAAGTCGGTTAAAAAGTGGGTGTTTCTTCTTTGGGCCTCTGCCTACCCTGTAATAGGTTACATGGGACTCATAACATAAATAGAGAAAAGTGGTTGATACACTGTACAGTGGCTTAACGTGCACCTCTGTCTATACCTTCGGGGATAAAAGGCGTGATGTAATGTTATGTTAGTAAGTAGTTGTGAAGTGTGCAGCTGTAAACCGAGCTCTGATCAACTTGTTTGTCGTTTGTTGTGCGCACTTGAAATAACGAAGCGTTGCGTCTAACAGTGCTGCCGTACTTCTAACAATGCTCCAGCGATATCGGACTCCAGCCATTACTAACTTTTATTTATATATATCAATATTTTATGTATATTTACTAATTTATTTTCCACTGCTTTTATATGTTTGTCAATTGAAGAGTGTCTATTCGATTTAACATCACGCCTTTTGTCCCCGAAGGGGTAGGCAGAGGTGTACATTACGGCACTTAATGCCACTGTACAATGTACTTTTCACTATTTATGTTATGAGTCCCATGTAATAGGGGGTGAGCCTATTGTCATATACCGGGCACAAGTCCAGACTCCGTACTACTACTGAGATATTTTTGAAAAAAAATTTTTTAATGTTTTGCCCGACTCGGGAATCGAACCCGAGACCCCTTGGCCCCGCACTTGCGACCACTCGGCTAACGAGGCAGTCACTGTCTATTCGATATCTGTTGTAATATTTGAGTTTAGAGAAAATATTTTTTGGACAAGTCGTTGTTATTCTATTGCTCACTTTTCATATTTCGAGTAATTGCACAATTACTTCCTGGAAGGATGGCTGTTTTAAAATTAGCGCAGAATTAAACAATATGGTGAATATCAGCAATGCTTTTAGCTTTTAATGACTTGGCCGCAGTCGGTACCACAAAACCGGCTGAACAATAATATTATTTAGTAAATAGTTACTATTCTATTTTGAATAGTGACAATATTCAAAATAGAATACAGATTAGACGCTCTGTCGGTGATTTAGTGTGCTGCCATTAGTGCACTGATGCAGACAAATGTAATAATGATGACTTATTTCATATTATGTAAATATAATCAACTGTAACAATTTGTTTGTTTCTGTGTAACAAACTGTTGGATATAATTTTGCGTTTTTTTTACCTATGTAGAAAAGGTTGTCTAACATCATACTGCGGTAATTAAGAACAGAATACAGAGATCCACTTTTTTTTAATGGGGAAATTCATTGAATGCCTGCTCCCGCCTGGGTGAGGCGGGAGGGAGTGTCAGACTCTTACTGACTAAAAACCACCCCGTTCCTTCTCCTGCGCTTCGAGCCGGAGCCCCGGTAACCCGTTAGGTTCTCCGCGACTCCGAATCGGCATCAGCGCTGTTGGACAGAGGTCCACTGAGGTGAAAACTTAGTATGGTCTTTATTAATGATCTTATAGTTTAACCAAAAACAATTTTAGTTCAATTGTTCAGTTGAAAGTTTGTAATAAAACTAAACTATAAAGGACTCGTAGTCTTAGTGTTAGTCTTAGTAAATACACTTCCTTACAATAAAAATTTGAAGAAAAACCGACCTTAGTCCATTACAATAAGAGTATAAGTCCTCACAATGAAATTAAGATACAGAAGCAGGGGACATATTTAAACACTGACTCAACAGTTCTCAAGCAGAATTAGCGTACAAATATTAATTAAGTGTACTCTTAACATAATCCTAAGGATGGAACCACGAGGTTCAGTTAAAGTTAACGTTAAAGATAACGAGTACAGTTGGCCATCACGTCGGCAATGAGTCTGTTATCTCAGGCCGCCGTCTGCAGATTATTTAGTCATTTGTTTATGTTTAAACTCCGGGTTTAGCAAGTACAGACGTCGATTATGTGGCTCACATCGCTGTAGGGCTCAGCTCGGATGTTAGGTTTTATGTCAGCTCTCGACACTCGGCCAGGATTAAAAGAATTTTAACTAAATTACGCTGTGGTATACACAGCCACGCATAGTATTTCCCAAAGGCGAAAATAGAGACTCAAATGTAGTGTTTGCTTTTAGTCTGGTTATTATTATTAGTTCCGCGTAGTAAGGAATTAGTCTAGTTATTTGTATAATAATTATGGTGAAACTAGTAATGCTTCTGTCGGTTGTTTGCATGAGTAAGTCGGCATTTTAAAATAATTGGTCTAGTTATTCCCACACAACAGAGTCCCACATTTCGTTCGAACGTTAAAAGTTTTAAAGTCGACATTGGTCAAGTGGTATATGGTGATAAGTGCATGCTAATACACTCATTTCTTTGCACTTGCATAGTTCTATAACGCTCTTGTGTCTTTGAACATCAAAAAATAGTTCTTCAAAACGAGAAGTGGTTGTAATTCTATCCATTCCCTAGCAATTTGTATAAATGCATGTCCGCGGTTTTACAAGCAACGTCCAAACAAAGTTCTGAGATCAACAAGAAGCAATCTTCTAAATGCCAAGTAAACGAGAGAGGCGGAAAAATGCATTTTTACTACCCCCGATATAAACTGTGGCGGCTTGTTTACGGGGCTCTTAAAAGGGCAGATGTCAGCTTTAAAACCATTAGTGAGATAAATTATAGCTACCTCCCTCCCCGCGCCACGCCCCGCTCCCTAATCCCCGGATAAAGATTTTATTTTTGGTGTAAAATGAAGAGACATCTTTTGGGCGCTGGTGTAAGGTACTGATGATAGGCGGAGCTAGTGATTTGCTTAATTGAAATATATTGTTTTGGATTAAAAGCAACATTTTTAGAGTACTTTCGGAAGTATTTGATGCTGTTTAAGTTATCTAGTTTAGTAGTTTGTCATTAAACTTCTTAATATGAATGCAGTTACTTAGATCTGTTTTCTTTTTGATTTTGTAGTTATAAAGATAATTTTATTTATTTAGATTTGGATTGTCATGTAAGATTTAGATTAATTAACGTTCAGCGTCCGTCAACGACATCATATTACCATTTAAAACTAATAACTTTTTAAAACAAAGTGTGACATAGTGAGAGCGGTGTGTAACACTGTTTTGCATCGACCCGGGATTCGAACCCAACACCTACGCAGCCACTGGCAAGCGAGCCTAGTATGCCAGTAGAGGAAAGTGCGCGTGAATCATGTCAGAGGGCGCGTTGGGTCACAACGGCCTGCAAAGCCAAAAAGCCAACAGCAGTGCGACAGTCGCCTCGTCGGGGGTCGCGGAATGTTGCTCATGAAAATGAGCCAATTTGGTTTGAAACTAGTAGAGATCCTCGTCAAACAGTTACGCGAGAAAGCCGAAAACATAATAATTAAAACCAATAATATTGTAAAACATAGTGTTGTACGCGTTTCCTCACAGTTTGTACCACATGTAGGGTCTTGTAATAGCTTACAGCGAGCCTTGTCTCGTATCAATATGATTTAGTCGCAGCCCTAGAGCTGGGCCGTACAGCCAGCCACTCCTAATTACAAACTTTTGTTTTTACAATAATTATTACATCCTACGTTAATTCTACGATTTGTTCGGGATTCCTTTAGCCTAAGTAAGCAGCGTAATTTCGTATAAATTAATTTATAGACATGGGTTGTCTGCGAGAGATATTAATTATGATGAGCGATTTAATTATAATAACTAGTGACTGACTGACGTATTTAGGTTCGGAATAAAATTAAGTTAACTGAAAGGTGGAAAGTAAATCTCAATAATGTGTTTTATTATTTGATTGTGCAACAAGTTAATCAGTTTGTAGACTCATTAAGGTTCGTAGAATTTTGTTCAGAATCATTCCGTACTTTAACACTTCATAAATATCAATCTTTTAATGGTATTTGTGTTATTTTGTATATATGGACGAAAAATAAGGAATGAGTTTTTTACAACGAGTCGTAGAGTAAGTTGGCCGATGTTCTCAGCGTCCACAGTTTCCTCAACACCAGTATAAAGCATCATTAGTGAGACAGGCTGGACTGCTTAATGCACAGATTATGCTAATTATGTTATTTCATGTCCCATAGTTAGCTCTTTGTCTATTTAGCAGTATAGTGCTGATGTTCTATGTCGATTGCGGCAAATATTTGATCGATTTAGAGACTAAAACTAACAGTTTTATAAAGTTAAATGAGGCCTAATTATTTAGGTAACTTCTTACAGGTTATCTTCTTTATAATCTCTTTTTGAGTTCAAATATTTAAGAATGCCTCTGTTTATTACACAATGTTTTCACAATTGTTACCGACTTTCAACAGTATTAAAACGTCCACAGTAACATTATCCTGTTTCCTAACTTTGTTATCTGAATCTAAATTTAACAAGAAAGGTCTAAAATGAAAAGATTCTCAAAAGAAGAGCAGAATCCAGTGGCAGGCGTGGAATCACTTGCCACTAAATCACTGTTGTTGCTAGGAAATTAACGTCGGCCCAAAGAAATTGCCGCTTGTTTTAAATTCAAGGCGCGGCTTCGATGCGGGATCCAAAAGGGGCGGGGCAGGCTTTACAGACATTACTAAGATAAATTACGACTGCTGCGAATTTCTTCGTCGTCCGGACTTTCGGTAATCCCCTTAAGGTAAGAAAAATATAAAACGTTTGTTGAGTTCTGATAGCGGAGTTACTGTATTGGGGTAAGAGGATAACCCTTTCTCCGAGGTGATTCCTGTAACTTTCCTACAAAACTGTGGATAAACTCGTTCCGTTATCAACGTATTGCCCGCTTGTGTGATCTCGAGTATTTTATATTTTTGTGTAGCGTTTTGAAGATGTTTATCCCTCGGGCGATAGCAATAGAATTAAATTTTGCTCAAGGGATTAGTCGGAAAAGAAAATAAATACGTGTGAACGTAATCCGAGGGATTACCGAATTAAGGTTTCGTTGCTAAATAAAATGTGGAAAACGTCTTCAGATACAAGTTGGAATGTTTTGATTGGCAATACTTGTATCATTGTACCTACTCCGGCATACTGGCGCTGTGTACATTGGGAGCTGTTAGCGGACCATTCGTTTGTTACCGATCTGCTGCAGCTTCACACTGAGAATCGATCGCACGTTTAATTTACTAAAACTAATTACACAACTGATATTATTAGCAAATGTTTTCTGTTTGAATAATTTCTATATTTGCCAATTTGTGTAATGCAATATGAATACTATTTCATGGAACTGATTTTAAAATTAATTAGCTTTGCTCTATACCTAGTTGTATTTAGTGAGGTATAATAAACTTTTCATGAAATGTCAGAGTTCACAATATTTACGTAGTCCTTGTTAAAATATGTATTTTATAATGGTAGTTAAGTATTTATATTCAAGTATTCATCATGAAATATTGACTAGTATCAACAGATCAGTATTATAACTTACGAAAAAAGTTTCAAAGCCATCAATTTAAATTTAAATTTTATTCGATCAAATTTAAAATAAGGTGAATAATGTAATACAAAACGATGACATGACGTGACCTTCAAATAGTCAGATAAAAATAACTTCACTTGTGCAGGTATAGAGTTATAAATAGATAGCTTGTCTTCGGTCCTACAAGCTGACAAATTATTGAAAAAATAATGAACCTAAATGGAAACGATTATACCCACATTTTCCACGAAATCAAAAAACAGCCTCAAAAAATACAATCGGTATAATCTCACACCTACTTTTTTCGAGGATGTTATTATAGTACGCCCACTTTTTATCAGGCAGTATACAGTTCTAAGGAAGGAGTGCTTATTGTCACAGAATTCACAGATGATTGGAATAATCACACAGAGAGAAAATGAAGCAAAATAATGATTCAAATTTTTTAGATACAATGTGCAAATGAGAGCGAGTTGACAAACCTTCTGAAAGTAATCGATTCAACAGTAGAGTGCTAAACATTCAGTAATTCATTCGGTGTATTATAATAATCCTTATCAGGAGTAAAAGTTTACGGTTTCAGGAGCAAAACGTTAATCGCAGGCTGCGAGATTACGGACCGAGCTCACTGAGCAGGGCTGGATTACGAGCCCAGCTAAAAGTGTTATTGTTTTAAAAATACACTTTTTTTTATAAAATATTTTTTTAAATTAGCTGTTAATTTTTCTGTGACATTCATTTTTGTTATCGTGCACACTACAGTCGTAGGTCTCGTTATTTCTAAATTAAAAATGGTTTAATATTCATAATGCGCCCCAGGATAATTTGGATAAAAAGCACTTGATAATTTCAGTTTAAGTACATAGTGAGGCGTCATTGTGTTGTAATAAAGGGTCTATATTTGCGTATTTTTATTTAAATTCTTTTTACAAACTACGTGCTAAGCGCCTCCCTCCGACAAGTCCTACGTTTTGTACTTACACCTAACAGTTAGCGTGTGTTCCAAGTGGGTCCCTGTGTACAAGCCAGCGTCCAGCGGAGCTTGCTGTGATACTTTACTTCCCCTAATGGATTTAAAACTGAGCCGCCCGCGCCTCGCCTCGCGCCGCCTGCGCCTCAAGACTCCGCCGACTTCATTAGTTTTCATAAGCCTCTAACACTCACTGTTATTGCTTATGTTTTATTCACAATATGAATTACATCAGACAGATATGAATAGATTAGTTTTTGTCAAATATCGCCGCGTCTGAGTCTGGCCTCAAGGAGAAGTCTTCGTTAATGTACACCAGATTATCATCACAAGATATAACGACTTTATTACGAATCTAAATAGTTTTAGCATTCAAATTAGGTCAGACAAGTACAGACGAATATATATTTTCGGGATTCTGGACAGATAAGATCAAAATTATTTAGATTGGCTCTGTATTTGCTTTAGTTTTACTTGGAGGTAGTGAATTTAGAATGAATCAATTAGCTCGTGGGCTGAGAGCTCTGACACTATTCAAGCTTTGTACAGTAAGTAACGTGAACATTTCATTCTTAGCAACATTAACGTCTTCCTTTGTAAACTGGAGTTATGAAGTGAGTACAACAAAGAGGGCGGCAGTGTTGCGGCGTGCGGCCGGATTATGTACGAAAACCTGAATTTATTAGCTCGCACATTAGCAGTCAGTACTTAAAAATGCTTTCAAGATGTCGTGTTCCTCCGCACCCTTCTAGCGATCTTAAAGGATGGAAATGTGTGGATGTATAGGGTATGCTGCTGTATGTGTTGTGGTGGCAATGTTTGCGTTGTGTCTCATTATCATTATGTTGAATATTATCTGTACATGTACCCATACACTACAGAGTTTAAAAAATTAACACAAAAAGCACAAAGTCCAAAATAGTAAATCTAATGTTTAGATACAACTTCTATAAGTAGTAGTGAAATGAAGACTTCCAAGGTAACATTTGAAAACGCAACGTACGTGAGATGCGATTAATCAAAACGTTATCTGGAGCAGTTATATTATAACTGTAGCGTGTAGCGGTTGCGATAAGCCGCGACGATCGCGCGCCGCTTGTTTGCGAATCGCGCGATTACCATACCGACTGAACTCCGGCCCTTTTAGTGCCTGCAATAAAACAATTACTGGCGACGTCTTCACGCTAAAGACTATGCGAGAGCAGAACAAACATCAGTGTTTGCCTACCCAGCCCCTTGTGACACCACGTGATGTTTTAATGAACGAGTGTGCTCGTCTATAGAGCACGACATATTATATCTACATATCAAAGCCGTGTGTGTGATTGAATATATTAACACAAATTTATAGTTAGCTAGTGCTAAGTGCTCCAACATATCGAGTGTCGTTCAAGATATTTATAGTGACGGTGACATTAACGTCTCTGAAGTCGACACATAGAAAAACACTTCATCATGTGTATTTTGAGAAAAATCCCATATTTTTGGTATGAAGCTTAAATCCGTTACAAAAATATTAGCTCCTGGCAACGCGCTGTGAAAACACTTGGAAGGTAAAAGTAACAAAACGGTTAACGAAAACAAACGTAAACATACGACCTTTTCGTCAAAATAACATTGTCGGCCTGGCCGTGACCTTATCACCAGGTCGGAGGGTTCCTGCCTACTCTCCCGTCTGCCTGCGTCCCTGATCTTCCGACGCCATGCTTGTTGCTATTTGCTTTCCCCGCGACGCATATTAATGGTGTCCTTATTTTAAATCCCTGGATGTAAAGCGGTTAAGTCGAATCCCGGATAAATTACTTAGCGGGCCCGGTATAACCCGGTATTACTGGGTGATGCCACTGAATAAGAAATTCAAGAAGGTTTGCTTGAGACATTGCCGCCGAACTTTCAATTGTTTTTAAATGAAGCTGACTCGTTTTCATAGTAATTTTTATCATTGAGTTTAAATATTTAATAATTTGGAAAATTATTGAATGCCCTAATCATGTAGCTGTCCTAATTGCGTACCTATTATATATACACGTGTTAAAAATATTAATTTTATTCTACTTAATCAAATTAAAAAAAAAATGCTGCAGCATTACCACATATATTGTTTTTCTACCAAGTTATTTTCCACCTATCCACCACAGAGATACAATTTCTGCGTAATAGAATTTACTACAAAGTAAGTAAACATCTTTTGAAAATAAACCGTATCGTCAGGTATAGACAATAAATTCCGCAGATTAAAAACGGAACAAAACCGTTGAACCGTGACCGGCGCGGGCTGTCACATTATGTGTTATTGGCTATGGTACTCATGTGACTTTGTCTAGGGCTGGCAAGACATATTATAGGTTTTACCACTTTTCTTATATAGCATCTGTCTAAGGGCCGAATTTTCCAACGCCAGATAAATTACAGCTGTGAAATAACTTTGAATATTTGACAATTCTTCCATACTAAAAACTGTCAAATGTCAATTTTCTTTTACATTTAAAAAATAACTGATTATTGTAAAATCAGCCCTAAGATACTAGTTTTAACTATCTTGTTTTCACTTATAGTATTTTGAAACTGACAAGTGACAGTGAATGCCTAAAATGAAATTTCCCAAGAGTTCTTAGATACGAGTTAAAACAGTTAAATTAAAATCTATATTATTATTCAGTCCAATCACGGTTACAATACTAACAAATACATACATTGTAAGTAGTACAGAGATATAGTTAAATTTTTTTTAGGTGCGGAAAATCATCATTTGTCTTCTTCTGCCTGGGTGAGGCGGGAGGGAGTGTCAGACTCTTACTGATTAAAAACCACCCCGTTCCTACCCCTGCACTTCGAGTCGGAGCCCCGGCAACCCGTTAAGACCTCCGCGGCTCGTATCGGCATCAGTCCTATTGGGCCGCATCCGTGGTGGTCTGAATGTTTCGTTGAGGCGCGCGCAGATATAGTTAGAATGTGATCTAACAATAACTAGTATCTTCAAAAGGCTTTTTGAAACATGTCGTTACGAAGTTGTTAGAAATAACAATTCGGTTGTTAGTTTAATTGGTTCCTTGAAGTCTAAGGGAATACCATTATATTTTGATACTGACATCTGTTCGTCTATCAAGAAAATGTCTAGATTGTAACTTTATCTAGGTTAGGTTTGTAATATAATGACAGCCTCCCTGTAGGCTTACAAAGCCTGTAGGTATCTGGAATATCTGATACTTATTTAGATCTTTATGAAATGCCTTTGATTAGTATTTGATTTGAATATTTTTGAATAGTGATTGAATTGCGAATAAGAATCGTGTTTTTCCTGTTATTCCTAGTAGTGATAAGGGAGTTTCGGTATTTTTAGAATTTATAACTAAACATAACATCACGCCTTTTATCCCCGAAGGGGTACGCAGAGGTATACATTTACGGCACTTAATGCCACTGTATAATGTAACACCCACTTTTCACTATTTATGTTATGAGTTCCATATAATACGGGGTGAGGTGAATTTTAGAATTCGTAGTATTTAATAGCACGAAACTCACAATATATGTTCCCAGTCTGTACCGTCTACTAATATTGTTTAGGACGTATAACATGACTGGAAAAGGAGATTGTTATATTAATTGCGTTTTTCTTTTCGTTAATAAAAGGCGTATATTCTATTTTATATTTCTCAGGTAGATACTCTAATCATATTACCTTCATCACCACCATCATCAGCCTCTAAGTGCCTCCGCCGAACAACGGCGTCTTCTAACACGTAGAAGGTTTAGCATGAATCACCACGCTTGCTCACGGACTTAGTAATTTTAAACTTATAATTAGAAATTATAAGCCCAGGTTTCCTCACGATGTTAGTCCTTCACTGTTTGTCTGTGGTGTCTGAATAATATAAGGAAGTACATTTAACTCGGAAAAAGTCACATTACTACTTGCCGTTGGTAGGTTTCGAACAGGTTTCGCACTCTCATGCATGAGAAGCAGGTGTCTTAAACCTCCGGGCCACCACGACATTAATATTACCTTACTTAAAATAATTTTAAATGCTTTCTACATTTAGTTTATCCTCTCAGAAGACTCTCTATAAAAACTAGTGCTATGCTAGCAACTGGCAACCCTGCGCGAGTATATTAGCGTCTCCTGTCTGCGTTATTGGTCCCGCGCTGAGTATTGACACTACAGCCCACGAACACACTACAGACACAACGAATTCAATTCGATAATATCCTCCGAACAGAACTGATACGCAAATAAAAACTTACGACATTCCTCTGATATTGTTTCTGAAGCTGAAGGGAGCAGTTTTGTACAATACTATGTTAGGATATTAGTACGGTTAAAGGATGTAGGTAACTATATGTGGGATGGTGACAAAGCGTGATCAGTTCTAAAAATACTTTAAGTATCTGTATTTCCCAGAATACTCCTTTCACCTACGTATAGATTTGAAGTAAACATTTTTCGGTAATGTTAGATAACAACACAGTATCCAAAACTACATAAAACCAGTTTATTACTGCATAAAACTTTGCACCATAATATCATGACGTAACAGAAGAAATTTAACCTTTCAGTTATAATGATGATGAGTTTGACACCCTCGTTAGGTAACAGAAACAATTTAAATTATGGAAGGTGGTGTCTCATACAATTCAATTAATTAAAACATACGTGTGGATGTTCTAAGCTATTTGTTTACAAGAGTCGGCCAGAGCCCACGCCCACGGCCACGGTTTGTGGGACGGAACCCGAGATTGACTTTGGGTACGTTCCTCCATTTGGCTTAAGTGAGGCTTAAGTAATGCACGCTGGACCTTCAAGTTATCCATCTACATAGTAATACATGCTTGTTTAACGCTAAAAATAACTTAATGTATGTTAGTCGGTGTTTTAATTGTAGACAATGTCTTTCAAATGTTACATATCGAATACTTTAGAAAGTCTATTTATTATTATATGCTTTCAATGTGTTATAGCAGAGAGCTGCCTTTATCGCTTAACCTTAGACTTGGCATATCTGGGAAATTCAAACGAAACTTTGGGCTTACAAACCCACCAAATTAGTACGATAAATTACCTGAAGATTGCCTTATTGGCCGAGTGGTCGCGAGTGCGACTCCAAGAACTGCTACCGGGCAGGGGTCTCGAGTTCGATTCCCGGGTCGAACAAAGTATTACAGGAATTTAAAAAAAATCAGTAGTCGCTCGAAGTCTGAAAATATGTAAAATAGGTATTGCATTGTACAGTGCCATTAAGTGTCGTAATGTGCACCTCTGCCTACCCCTTCGGAGATAAAAGGTGTGATGTTATGTTATTACTTGAACTTGATATAATATCACATTCACAACTTTAAAAATACGACTTAAAGCCCAGATAAAAAGATTGCATTATTTAAAATGTATCAGGGTCACATTTATAATATCAGCTCACTCGCCGCGGTTAACACGTACACTTTATGTTAACCGCTCTCTTTAATTACCTCGAACAATCAGCAGTTAAAGATAACATAAACATGGAGCAGTTACAGCCCCAGTAAGTATGCGGACCAGGTCACAGTTATAGAGTGGCGTTAAAAGTAACGGCATAGTTACAACAGACGTAACTGTTCCAATATCGACAACTGTTACCAACTTTGTTTCTCTTCCAATAGAGATGGGAAAAGTGCTCGAATATATCCGAGTGCGAAATATCCGAAAGAGTTGTGGCGCACTCAAAAGAAGCGTTAACTAAGTTCGCGCGGTTGCAGCCGAAGTTTGTTGTCGACCAAATGTACAATTTGTTGTTAATTTGTAAGTAGTTAAATATCTGATTGGAGTTTGTTGGAGATTTTAAAAGTGAACAAATGTTTCTACTTATATCTACATCGTTTTGTAAATTGATTTTAAAGAGAATACTGTCCAACTAATATGTCGTTTATAACAAATAACTGCATACTTAAATGAAATGCAGTGAATTGTAGTTTGTATATCAATGTAAATAAAATAATATACTGCACTGAAAAATTGATAATATGTAACTAACTTAGTTAAAGAACAGCTGCACAATTGCATCTGGCAAGCAACGTGGAATGATATGTTACTGCGTTTGAATTAAGTTTCTACATTACCTAAACTCTAGCTACCATATTTTAAAATGAAGTAAATTGTATAAACACTAATAAAATAATATCCGAAATACCCGCAACAAGACATTCCGAGTAGCAAGTATCTGTCAAGTGGTAACCCTAACTGCGAGATAGGGTATTAATATCCGCGCTTTATCCGAAATTGTTAGGAGACGGCGAAGATAAGCGGTAGTTGTCTCAACCAATGTTTCTTTGTTCAATAGATACTTTCTCAATAAACTAACATCATTTTTGGGGTAACGACCTGAATACTGAATAGGTATTTTAGTTATTGACTTTAGTATACACGGGTTTCAGATGGGAACATAATTTTGGCAATATTTGTACTATTTTGCATTAGGCCTAATTTTATGCCAATATAGTGGTGATCGTAAAATTGATGGCTCTGTAAAAGGCACATATATTATGTTTGCTTAATCAGATTAACCCTAAATATCTCAGTTGGAGTATACACATAAATATACGCATGCTTTTCGTCAGTCATGATCATAAAATTGTGTGGCAGGGGAGAATATTTACAGCCATATAAACATATGTATAAGAAGCAATATCTGTCGTAAGTAGTAATAGAATAGTTCTTTAGTAAGTAGGTTGCTGACATCAAATTCTAAACCAATGATTTAATCATGAATTTCGTATAATTTGATCAATTCAGATAATGGTTCTATTGAACCTTTTACTTTTACATTAGAATATTATACTTGGTAGACTCTAATCTTAGGATCACCAAAACCGTGAAGTATACAAAAAGAAGTTCTTACTAGTTACTTCTCGGTATTCTATCCAGGCTCAATTATACATCTTCTGTTCTGTTTGCTCTATCCGAAGGTTGTCTGGCGAAGATAAGAATACCTTTAACATTATATACAAATCCTTTTATGTTTAGTTATTCCAGAGGTGCCTAATAAAGTTCATGTCATTTTGTATTTACATAGAGCAGAAGGTACGTATTTGTGTTTACGTGTCGGTTATCCGAAGAATATATCGGGCAGGTATTTTATGTGAGCTGTCGACACCATACTGGGGTGGTTTGAGTCGTAAATGTAGAGTATATGAGTGTATGTTATAGATAGCTACCTACTATGATATGCATCACATATTTCTAAAGCGTTAAAATCAACTGTTAGGAAAGACAGTAAATTTTCAAACACATGTGTACAATAGCTACTTCTGCGTGCTTTCACCCGGTCTACTGGGCTCCTATTGATCATAGATTGATATTATATAGCCTTCTTCGATAAATAACCTATCCAACGCAACGCAATTTTTCAAATTGGACCAGTGGTTCCTGAGAGTAGCACGTCGAAACAAACAAGCAAGTAAACCAACTCTTCAGCTTTATAGTAATAGAGTATGGAAAATAAGATTACTTTAAAAATAAATAAGTTTAAAAAAGGTTATTATTTTATGTACAAACCTCACTAAAGTTGCTACAGATAAATCTCAAAAGGCCACAAAAATAAGGTGTGTCCACAGACGTCAGGGCGCAGGCCGCAGACACATTGGCGCGACATAAATACCGCTGTGAAATGCGGTGCGATGCGGCGCGCGCGTTGTGTCGCATACACGCGCGTCACCGGGCGTGTGTCGCGCGATATCGTCTGTCAACTGCAGGTGTGTAAGGATTTGTACACATTTAAGTGAGTATCTATGCTTTTTTGGTATCTGATTTTATGAAATAAGTTAAAAAGCTTTAAAAGAGATAAGGATCATGCCTATTTAACTGTAAGTGGAAATCAAAATCTTATACTTAGTTATCTTAACCGAATTAGTATTTTTGCGTAAACAGTTTCAATTGCCACGTTATCCGATTACTTACTGCGCTTTAAAACAACAGTAACCAAACAAACCAGTACAAACAATATGACGACCCCTAAAGTCTAAAACTACTTCGCATCAGATCTGGATTAGGAGCAATTTATATCAGTTAATTCTCGATTACGCCTCATTTGGGCACAACTCGATACTTTTGGTTTAAGGCCCGCTCTAATCTTGATTTAAGTAAAGACTTAGTTGTTTGGAATGCGACGCAAGTTGTGGGTCGAGGGAATTACGCCTTTGAAGGGAACTGTCTCTGGTTGGACGGCCTTTGTCTTTATTTCTTTCTGATTGTTTAAGTTCTTATACGGCAATAGCTCGGGTTACTCGATAAAGGTTGTTTAATCGAAATTTAGCGAGGAATGAAATGTCGTGTGTTTATGGATCGTTGATGTGGTCACAGCCTAGTTTCCGAATAATGCAGAGCGAGCGCATGGTGAGTCAGTCTGCAAGGTGTGTTCCATCTTTACTGAATAGATAATACCTACTGCTGTTTGGTTTTTTCAGCAATTCTACTTATAATGTACTACTTACTTGTATTTTTTTTATGGGATAATCCAGTAAACGAGCAGGCGGATCACCTGATGGTTATCACTGGATTAGGAATTTGAGGACTGTTGGGGATTCTGGGATTACTGAGATTGGGGATGAGGAGCGGGGCGTTATTGGGCCTCCGGCAACCTCATTCGCACGACGAAATACAACACAAGCCTTATTTCACAATGGTTTTCTATGACCGGCCCATTCGTGCCGAAGCATGGCTCTCCCACACTTCACATATATCATACATTACCTACATATTTCATTCAATTGCAACTTATACCTACATTGTGAAAGAAAATTGATGTAAAATTAAGTAAACATAAAGTTTCTTGTTCATGTTCTTCCAAAGGAATCGACTCTTTGTTGCGAGCGGAGCGGACCGGTGTGGCTTCATCTCTATGACGTGACGTATACGTACTAACTACTACAATGCATTTACTTTACTTACTCTTTTGATATTATTCCGAAGTTTTAAAAATATCAAGACGTTATATTAAAGAGGTTTTTAGGGTTTCGTACAGGTATGAACTAATTAAAAGGCAATATGTACTTCGTTTTAGTAATATTTTGGTTTCCATGTAAAGTTTCAGACTACCATATTATTATACCAAAATATTAATCGGTGTCTTAACACATTAAGTGTGGGAGTGCCATGTTTTGGCACCAATGGGCCGGCTCGACTGAAGTAATACCACGGCCGAGCAGAAAACCGACGTGAAACAACGCTTGCGTTGTGTTTCGTCTTGTGAGTGAGGTACCGGAGGCCCAATCGCCTCCCTCCCTAGTCTCCCAAATCCCCGACTCCTCCACAATCCTCAATTCCCAATCCCAAAAGGCCGGTAACGCACTTGTAACGCCTTGGTGTTTCGGGTGTCTATGGGCGGCATCGATTGCTTGCCATCAGGTGATCCGTGTGCTCGTTTACCGGCTTATGCTAACCGGCTTATGCTAACCTATTAATATATTTATTCGCCCGCGTTTCTGTGGGATAAAAAGCCTATGTGTTATTGCAGACCATAATCTTTTCTGTTCCAAATTTCAACCCGAACCCTTTCGGCTGTCTTGACGTGATTCAGTAAACAAACTGCATCATCCATTACCACCAGGAGAGACAGTGGTCAAATGTCGGCCCACCAAATATAAAAAAAAACATATACACAAACACATAAACATTCGCTTTTGTAATATAATATATATTAACAATGTCATATTCTTCTGTACAATATAAACTAAAATAAAATAAATACTAACTATTACTAAATATATAATATACCTCTATATACAATTTATGATAAAAATAAAATAAATTAATAATTTATAATGAATTATTTAGTAATAGTTAGTATTTTATTTTAAGTTTATATTGTACAGATTAAAAATATTGTTTAAATATATATTTAGATTATTAAAATCTAGGAGTATTTTATTATAAATATTACTGAAACACTTTCATTCCGCCCTCTGTTTATGTCCAAAAACTAAAAGTCATAAAGCATGCCCCAGTAATGGGTACCTACTTTGTATGACCCATAGACTATTGAGTACAAGGTCACAGGTTCGGTAAGGTAAACAATAAATGCTCCTATTTATATTTATATAGTGACGAGAATACTTCAGTTTCGTAATCGAAGACTATGTCTATATTAAGACGTTATATTGCCTCCTCAGCTACACACGCCGGGGATATTTTTATACACGGATATTGAAGAAAGTATGATTATCATATCAATAAACATTACGTTCGTTACACGTGAATCAACTTGTAAATCATTCTATGTAGAATACTTGGTAAATACCTTATTAATGCAAAGTTTAAGTCACTTTTAAGTGTGGAAGAGCATTCGACACAAATGGGCCGGCTCGACCGGAGTGATACTAACAAAAAACCAACGTGAAACAACGCTTTCGTTGTGTTTCGTCGTGTGAGCGAGGTTACCGCAAGCCTTATCCACCTTCCCCAATCCTTGAATCCCCAACAATCCTCAAATACCTAATCCCTAAAAGGTCAGTAACACACTAGTAACAACACTTCTGGTGGTCCGGGTGTCCGTGGGCGACGCTGATTGCTTACCATCAGGTGATCTGTCCAAACGTTTACCGGCTTATCCCATAAAAAAAACCTGAAAAAGTTCTGAAAGCTTTTTTATATGGAGCGTCTACAAAATGAAATATACAAACTGATAGCTCAATAAATATAACATCAATACAGGTTAATAATTCATATATAAAATGTACCCACTAAGAACAACGCTTAGGTAGGTACTACAAATACTAAATTAATCAAGAATACTTTTGCTTAGACCGCAGGTTAAAAGTCGCTGGTTAAAAATATTTCTAATAAGCACAAAGTTATCATTCCGCAAAATGATTTCTCTTAAAATCTCATTTGAAACAAAGAGCGTTAATTCCCGAACCATTTCGATCATTAAAATCGTCAATAATTATCCGTTTCTTTATAAGAAACTAATTAATAAGAAAAAAACTGAGAAGGGAAAAATGGCGGCAAGGTTTAATTGCGCCCCCAAATTACTAAAGCGATTACAAAAGAAAATATGACAAAGGTGGTTCGTTTAACGTAATGGTCGACTTTACAGCTATTTCTAGTCCATTTGATTAAAAAAACCTCGCATCCAGACCCCATTGATTTTCTTCTACAATCCAATCTCGCTTCAATTAGTAGAAGACAACTTTATATCTGCAACGCTAAGGGTGATTTTTAATTTCCTTGAACTGTTTAATTAAATTTGTAATTTCAATAAGGCGGGACCTCTTCATTTGGAACGGCATAACGATAAAAGAAAAGGCTTTAGTGACTATTAAGAATGTTCCGAGGTCTCCCCTTCGGTGGCACGGCTCACTGCTCCGTGCTGAGGGTATCAGTGCGAGGGACGGATACTTTGATCTCCCGAATTCATTGATCGTGAAGATATAACGTCTAATTAAAAAGTGCAACGAGATTTTTATTTGTTTCTAAATTTCTATGCACATTGATTTCCTAATCGTAAGTTCAGTAATTGGATACCACGTTATTTTTCCAAATTCCACTCAATATTAAAATTTCACTTTAAATACAGTATTTTTCACGCAAAATATTGACTAAAGATTGACGTATCAATTCAAAGAGCTCTCGTTTTTCGTTTAGCTCTAGTTTTCTCATATCCAAAACTATTTTCGCACGCTCCGAAACTAATCGGCGTCAGCACAGCCGTCAAATAAAACTGTGAAGTAAGAGCGAGCGAGTGTTCCCATTATTTTTCATTAAAAGCATTGCACTTGAGGCGTGACCTCATTCTCCGATGCATATTCCATGTCTTATATTTTCTTGTTTGCCCGTCCGTTCAGGATAGCTCCATGATTGGTGTTCCGATCGCCTTCGGAAATATTGTTCCCGGCAAAAACAATTTCAGAAGATATTGTTTGTTTGAAATACTGGATATATTTTGCTTTTAAAATTGATTTTGAAATAAAGGACGTTGTGTCAAGATTGAGAAGTGGATGGGAGCTTTGTGTCGGTTTGTGTTTGTGGTTGGAATCGAGGAATTGCGGAACGGAAGCATGGAGCAATGCTGGCTGGCAATATTTTATTTCAATCATGGAAATATTATATATTGGGAAGTCGCCACGTGAAAAACCATAATTACGGTATCAATTTGTCGCCATCTGTTGTTGTACATAAACGTATGTTGATTTGTATTTCGCGTTACATTTACGACGTACATCACACGCCAGCCCCTGATACCGCCATGTTTACTTATAAATAAGTCATAACATGTTATTTTTATCAGTGGTACATTGTGTCGGCTCGTCTGTCCCTCACAATGCCGCACCCCCTGAATGGTTCACAATCGGCGCGCCGGATCGGCAATAACTCGCCATTTTATATGCCGTCGCTTGCGTAATGAACGAACTGATGTGGACGATGGGAAATCAATGAATATATTCAATTGTTATTGCTTATATCGCCAATTAAGTTCTCATCAACGTCATAATATTGTTCATTTGCTTTATAAGGTTATTTATTACTTCGGCTTTTTTGAAAATTCGATGTATATGTGTACAATATTATTTTTTTTTTATAGGAAACCTGAAACTTATGTTGGACACTAAGGCCCACTTTCGGTTTTGAAAATTCAACAAGATCTATTAAATTAAGTAAATAAACGAAGTAGTAAATCAAAGTAACAGTATTATTAAATAAATTTACATACAAAACGAATACAAGTCGAATCGAAAAGCGTATTTCATCACATTTTCCGAAGGTAGATTCGATTATGAGCGAGCGTGGCGCCGTTCTTCGCTGCACCTCGGAATTTTTGATGCAATGTGCGCGAAATAAGTTAATGTGGTAGTAAACATCGCGCCACGTGACGCGCGCTCCCAGCACGGACCGCCGCGCGCCGCGACGGATGGTATGAGCCAAAGATGAGACATCACGACATTAAGTATAAAAGAGACGTCATACGTTTTCACAATTTCTTTATATAGTATTCTTTTTGGTTCAATTTTCCGTAAACAATTTTTGGTGTCTCTCGTTGAATTAAACTAAAGAATTTTACTAATAAATGAAACTGCCTTGATCTGATTGCATGTTAGCACTCGTTTACAAATATGACAGAAAAGTAATTACTTTTTTATTTAGAAATAGGTACACAATTTTATTGCATTGTTTATTTTAATAGTTAGGCTTAAGTTTCAATTAGTTTTGGACCTATCAATTAGAATACAAAGACATAAAATACTCTCGATTGTTTCCCAGGCGACCGAAACCAAAATATGGCTGCCTAACGATGTCCGTGGTAGACTGTAGGTACACACGACGCCTACGCATTCTGCGGCAACACTCTAATTACTCAATAGAATCTATTTTTAAAATCAGTTATCACTTTAGTTAGCGTTCATTGATAAAAGGGCCAGTAATTCCAGTCTCCAGCTTTAATTGTGGCCCTTTCTATTGATAAATAATGAAGGACTGACCACTTGTTATCCCCGATGACCTTGGAACGAGTAATGGAACCTTTTATATTACTGCCGTCAAATTAGATTGGATTTTTAAGCATCCTTTTGAAAGAATTGGATTACGTTTTGTTTCCATTATTTATTTTGTTTTAGAATATCGTCGTGTTAGTTGATTGGATGGGTTGAAAGGTTGAATTTACAAAATGTTATTGCATTACTCAATCGATGAGATTAATTCAATGTGTTTTGTTTGTGCTGCGTGAGAAAATTAAGTCTAAAAGGATCGTTTTTATAAGCTTTTGTTATTGAGTATAGACTGAATTTAGGTATAAAATATTATACAATTAGGTTTATAGGTGATGTAAAATATATTAAACTTTTCACTTCATTTACACCCGAGATACAATTTCATGTTCAAGTTACGTATTACGTATATACGAACACTCTTTATTAAATAATTCTTCGTTATTGGATGTGAAACTGAGAACAAAATATAATACATAAATAAAGTAAGCAAAAGGCTTCTATTTCTCGACCGCAGAACTCTAAAAAGCGCCTCTAGTTACTGTTAACAAAAAGCTTGGGTATTTTTATTCACAAATTGTAAAATTCAGTTGTGGCACATCAATAAAGATTCGGCGTACGTTTAATACAATCGGTCGGTGCTCGGCCGAGTGATTGCGGAGTCCGTCGGTGACTTGCGAATGTTGACGTTTATAATTGTCGTGTCGGTCGGACAGAGCGCCAATTCGTTTCCCGGCTGCCGTACGCTCATTTGAATTGTATATTTATGGCTACTAAAATTGAATCGGTTTCGGACGACAAATATTTTGATAGGAGTTTTTTGTGATTGCTTTTTGTTGTTATTGCTGGTTTATGATTAAGGAGAATAACTATGAAGAATTCTACTATTATTACAGTTAGTCCCGCCAGTCGAATAGATTAAGCTACTCGTGATGATCGTCGTCTGTACATGGGTAGGTGATTGCGAAATATAGTGAGAGTCTTTCAAACTTTGAAAGTCGAAACATAATTAAGAAGCTAGAAAACAGAATTTTAAATAAATTGTAATTAATTTTCTCACGATAGTATAAAATAGGCAAAACAATAAGATAAGAGAAACTCCATAGTGTATACAAATCGCGATGTACTATATTATTCAGGGCATCCAAATAGTAAAATATGTACCATCACAAAGATACACGTGTAACGAAATGGCCAAGAAAGTGAATTTTCAATTAAGGCCTTCGTAAGAGTGGAATTGTTTTGCTAAAACGTTTATACCTACTTTCCCTGGGGTGAAGAAAGGTAAACATCCCCTTCCCGACGGCCTTCAGACTGTTGCTATTTTAAAAATGTTATAGAGTTACAGATACAGTCCCTGTTGTCCTGACTGCTTTATTGGTTGAGTGGTCAGTAGCCTCTCCCTCTTCTTTTCAGTTCTTGATACTAATCAACTACTTAGCAAGAGGTCACAGGTTCCATTTGTTCTATTTCCTTTCCTCCTTTCGGGTATTTGAATCAGAAATAGTGTATGACAATGAGAGGCTCTTGGAGCTAGATGATAGGTGATGATGCAACATTGCCGACTTCTTCAGGGAATGAAAGTCGTTACATTTTGTTTTGATAGCTTTATATTCAACCCACCAGATCTCTTTGAGGTCACGTGGTCCCTTTAGCTCCTGTGTGTAATTGAGCAAGTGGACCGTTTCAGTTTAAATGAGTTTAGATGTTAATACACTAACCGTTTATTCTGCTTTCCTGAAGTTGATAGTTTTCAACTAAATTACTCTATTAGCTAAACTGGAGTCTAGGAAGTTTACACTGAAATTATTGTTTGTTGTTACTGTGTGTTTATCCGGTTTGTTTCCATGAACAGTATTTAATGTATTTTCATCAGAAATAATTTTTTGGCCTATGTTATTTGGTATCTTTTATTTGGTAATATTCAGTTGGAAAACACTAGAATGAACGTTCACACTGATTTTAAATACATATGTATGCATTAATTCTTGTATCCCAAATTTTTGTTCATACATGACTGCCTCGTTAGCCGAGTTGTCGTAATTGCGACTGCGGGTCTTGGGTTCGATTCCCGGGTCGGGCAAAGTATTACTGGGTTTTTAAATATTCTCAGTAGTAGCACGGAGCCTGGAATTGTGCCCGGTACATGACAATAGGCTCACCCCTATTACATGGACTCATAACATAAATAGTGAAAAGTGTATGTTACATTGTACAGTGGTATAATGTGCACCTCTGCCTACCCGTTCGGGGATAAAAGGCGTGATGTTATGTTATGTTACATTCATTAAATACTCAGACGTAGGTCATTCAATCTGTCAAGCTATTTATACATATATTAGTAACATTGATTCAGTACGCTGTACAGATAAGTTAGAATACTAAATTATATGCTAAACCTGAAACAACTCGGCTCGTTGTACATATGTATAGATATTATTATAGACCCTCTGGAATAATAGCCAATATCAGTACAGTATACTATGCTAACATTAATAATACTGAAAAATAACATTTCCATTCTATTCGCAGAAGTTCGTGAGCATCACAAACTTCCTGTATTGTTTCAATTTCATTTTAAAACAGCTTCGTTTAAAAGAGTCGACCATTTTTAACCTTTGCCAAAATATAAAATTCAAATAAAAATGTCTGAGTATTCCGTGACGAGTTGTTGTTATCAATTAAAATGGAAACTTGTTTTTTTGTCCGGCGTCGTATGATATTCGAGGGTAAGATGGCAACCCTAGCGCGGGGTAAACGATCGGTTGACAAAGTGTTTGTAAACAAGGGATTACTTATAACATTCCACGAAAGAATTGAGAGGAATCATTGTCAGACACTGATGGAGATAGAAAAATATAGATATTCTTGTTGATACCGTCGTTCATCAGCTGACCAGAGGTATCTTTAACCGACGTCAAAAAAAGAAGGACGTTCTCAGTTTGACCTGTACTGTATGTGTGTATGTTTGTGTACAATAGTCTCGCGATCGCCTTAACCGATTTAGATACGATTTTCAAAAAAATATTTGTTACACTTAGGTTTTAGTACCTATATTAATTATTCGACTTCCAAAAAGAGGGGGATGAAGTCATTCTTTTTAAGAGTCGTTTATAAAATAATTATTATCTAATAGATTAAAATGAAGTGATTTGTGCAACTGGTCGTGTAGTTGTATTTAATTACTATGGGTTTAAATGAAGGGGCTTGTTCGTTGCCTTTTAGGTTAGTGTGAAACTAAAAGGAAACTCATTAGCAGTAAGTGATAATCGATATAATTACTAGTTTCACCAATTATTTGTTTCTCACCGCAGCAGAAGTTACGAGTTACCCACCCAAAAATCAAAAGCCTATTTCATAATACCGTTCGACAGCACTAATTGAATTTTTAATTTCATCAAATCGATCCAAGTCAATCAACATTATCATAATGCGAATATAAAATCTAGTTACGATTTTAATAAGTTATCTTAAAATTCGTTTAAGTGAGGTGCCATTAGTCAAACGCCAATATTTCATTGTTAATTTTAACGAGGAATATCCCCATTCATCCTCGATTCCTGAGGGATGAATATTTTGCGTGAAATTAAAAAAGTTTGAGACTCAGTGCGAGCAAGGGCGCATCTTTGTGCTATGTCCAGTCATCGGAGGAGGCTGGGAGGATTGGGAACACTTTCATTTCACATGCTGATTCAAGCCGCCTAACCTATTAATAATTGAATGAAGTCGATCACTGATCACTTCAAATATAGTGCTAGTGTCTAATGAACACAATACAGACAGACTATACACATAAGACCGTAGTCATATATATTCATACAATACTTTGTACAAACAAAAGTACACGTACTGAATCTTTATTATATTGTCTCTCTATATCTTTTGTTTGCTATCAATTCCAGCTTCTTGGATTTGGAGTAATATACTGTTGGAATTATGCATGGGGACTATTTCATATGTCGTGCGTAAAGAATCAGGACAATCCTCGGAGGGCCGGTATACATTATGTCGGAGACATTTTAAATATTAATTCCGTCGTGATCCAAGGTAGCCGCCGCTCCCCCCGGCGACTATCAGCATCCCGATAATTTCCCTTAGGTACGTATCGACCAAATTGACTTATGGAATTGTTACACGCTTCTGGAATTTCAACAATTCATCATTTCTCGTTGAGCCCAGCCGGTCGTATTTTATTATCAACTTTTTGCTCTCGATAACTGGTTTCCTTCCTCCGAGGGTGGGTCCACCCGTTTCTTACGGAATCGAATATTTTTTCATCTGAATTTTTTAATGGTTACGTTTCGAGTGTCAGATGATAAAATATTGGCGTCGCATTCGAAAATATTTTCCGAGCCGCTCTGTTAGTTCCCGACTGCCGCACTGTCGGTGTTGTCGCTATAATGCCACGGGCGAAGTCGGGGGTCGAGGATAATATTATGTAAAACACAAGTCCCACGCATTGATAGAAGTCGTTAAACTGTTATTGATAACTTTTATTACTACATTATTAATTCAGCCGTAACTTGTAAAGAGTTCGTAGTGTACCTACTTACCAGCTTTTTACTATTATTACAACTTTAAACCTTAATAAAAACACTGGATAGAATGTTACAAGGTGGTGTAGTAAGTCGACTATGTTATTACGAATTAAGAGAACGTCCAAAGAGAATGTTTGTTTAGAAAGTGATTAAAAATGAGAGTAATCACTGGTGGGACCTCTGAACGACGATACCAGTAACTGTGGGAACATCTCGCCGGGAGTTACTGCTGTTGCAAGTTTTACTTGTTCAGGGGCACCACATTGTACATAGTCAAATGGGACAACGTAGTACACGTAGTTATAGCGATTTTCCTCTTACAAACCTCTTTGAGTACCGTCATTATAGACACAATTAAAGAACAATAGGTTGCGGTCACCGGTGACCGCGCGGTGTTTGACAGTTTAATGACGCGTATACATTATTTATAAGAATAGTTTTCATTATAATTTTATTGAATCTAGCTTTACTTCAGATCATTCTTACGGATACAATAAAGTAAGTTCTAGCCACAATGGATTATCGAGCTGTTTCATCAAAATTTATAAGAATGTACCAGCTCTCGCATACATGTAGTTTGCATGTTTCACAAACTTGTTAAGTCTTTCTATCCCAATACTTGTGGAACGTTGGTGGTCGTACGGCGTTGTGGGACAAGAGGGGGGAATGAGGAGAAGCGGGTGCACTCCAAAATGCAATAAACGCACCTCGCGGACCACTTGCCGCGCATTCTTGAGTCAGTTCACCGCTGCACTGGAACATATTAAAGTAGAAAACATTATGTATAATAATATCATTATATTATGTATAGCTGCGTAGGTATATCTCAGAGCTAGAACTTGTTTATTTACTTACGTCACGTCCGCCACTTGAATATTTAGTTGGAGCTCTGATACGTTCTGAATTTTAAATAGAGTACTTTCATTCTCTTATTAAATTATTTTTAAAGACTATTTCGAGTTCTAAAAGAGTGAACTTTAGAATTAGAAAATAAAGATTAACATTCTCCAAGGCAACGTAGCACTATGCTACGCTACGCTTAGCGTAGCACAATTTTAGAGAATTGGAGAATTGTGCTACGTGCTACGCAGCTACGCGAGCGTAGCACGTGTCATGGTAGCTTTTGGTGACAGGTTAATATATTATTATTTTTATTTATGTTAAACAAGTAATATTAAAAAACAGTATTTTTTTTCTTCGCAGCAGGTATTAAGTAAAAGTAACAGAAAGACTAAACAGAACATCACGTTAATTAGTATCAAACTCATAAAAGTTTGGCCCAAAGGAAAACAAATGCCATTTAACTACACATACCTAACATTTTGAGCAAACATTCAATTCAATTAGGCTACATTGTAGCTAAAGTTGCCGGGAGAACGTCCAACAAACTGATACTAATTAAATGAATCATCTTACGGCTCGCAGTAGAAGCAATTGTAAAAAACAATTAAATTGAACGAACGAGCGTTGCTCAACAGACGAAATCTTAATTAGCGATGGGATAAAATGCATTTCATGATCTTATTACGGGAGTGCGACTGGCGACTGGTTGCATTTCAAACTGTGAACGCCTAGGGCAAGGATAACAGTTCACGTTGTCTTATATGAC
Organism: Spodoptera littoralis; assembly: GCA_902850265.1. NCBI lineage: Eukaryota > Metazoa > Arthropoda > Insecta > Lepidoptera > Noctuidae > Spodoptera > Spodoptera littoralis. Next base: position 490,140 of record LR824536.2, on the reverse strand, counting down.
GATGCATACAACCTTCACAAACAGTGGGTGGCAAATATATCTTGCTAAGAAACAATGATTACTGACCACGAAGCGGCAACGTTGAATCAGCCTATCGTTTTTGATCTTCTTGTAAAGGATAGACTGTTCAAAAACGTAGCATATCTTTCAACATTTTAAACTGCCACATAACTATTTACATTTACTATTGTAATTTAAAACCTCCTTTATCATATTAAATAATTCTCAGTCACCTCGTTAAGCATACAAATAAATAATCAAACCTTATAGATACCCTGTACGTTGAAGATACTAATTAACGAGCAATCAAATATTGCTGTTTTATTCAATTATACTTTTCTTAAAAGACAAAACTACCAAATCTACAGACGATCACGTGATGTACGTGATGATGACGTACAGTTGCAACTGCAGAGTTGATCTGTGTCGCAGTCGCAATGTTTCCAGGGGACAGCGGACGGCATTAATTGCAGTTTCCGAACTAAACAACGGCCGCCTGTCTTGTTTATAATAAAAACTTTAATGTTACACGATAAGGCGCTGGCGATAAGCGAAGCGGATTATGAGAAAACTTTGTATCGTTCTAGTGTTGAGAGCTGCTATAATGATTTTCCTGCAAGATACAAGGACAGTGTAGAAAAAAGTCAGTGTGGCTATGAATTTCTTATGTGTTGTGAGTGCATTTTAGATATGTATATCGATAAATATTTAAGGGAATTGGTATTTGTAAGTTAGTAAAGTTTCATGATTTATTTAGATACTATAATAGCTGTTTAGAACTTAGGAAGACTCATTTGTTAAAACGTTGGCCTGTTGTCGTAATACAAAGAAAAGTCGATATACATTATACTATGTGCACTAAGGTAAGATGTATCCGGATAGACCGGAAGATCTAGGACCGAACTATAGTTCATATTAAGAGAAATTATTATGTTTCGAGTATGTAAATATAATAAAAATAATACAATAAACTAACAAGTATGAACCCCAATTTACCATACTATAAATTCTAGAAAAGGTTTTCAGAATTACTCCGAAAGATATAGGATAGACAACCTATTAAATTATTTTTATTATCAACGACCTATAATTATTTTTGAATCTTAAGATGTACCTCTATATATTTAGTAATTAATTAAATGCATCATTGAATAAAATAAATAAACTTTTAAACCTATTAATGAATTATTACATCTTCATATAACTTGCACTATTTAAAAACTCGAATCGCTTCAGTTTATAACTCACGGCGTTCTTACAGAACTGTAGCCGGTTACAGAAAAATGAAAATTCCCAAACAAACAAACAGCCAGCGAGAATTATTTCGATGTGCATCGTCTGGCGTGTGCGACACTCGGACCGTCCGACCGTAGTGTTATTAACAACCTAATTAATGCGTTCTTTTGACAAAATTTTAAACAAAATGTGGATTTACACCTAGTTATTAGAGTTTGTAGTTTTGTTTGAGACTGCAAAGTAAATTGGTATGTTTAAAGTTCAAAAAATATCTACCTACATTACAATGACTGTACATAAATGAATGTTCGTTCTATCTCTATCGCATAGTTTAGTGCTCACGTGTCGTTTGGAAACTACAAGGTTATGGAATGTATAAGATTTAATGATATACATACATACAAGTAATACGTAGTTAACATGTTACATTACTTAAATTACATGACATACATGTAATTTAAGTTGTTCTTTAATAAAGTATTTTGAAAACCTCAGTAGATCTGGCGGCGCCTGATAGCTGGCAGTACATTGTATTAATTAGCGGGAATCATTTCATAACTCAGTGAAGCAAATCTTTTGTCTGCGCCCCGTGTTGTTAGTCGGCGTAATTAAGGCGGTCTATACAGAAGTAACCTGGCCTCATTGCTGAACTTTCATTATTAAAGGAAAATTTTCAAAACGTTATTGTTACTGCCACTTATTTAGAAGTTAGATTTATTGTGTTTTTAAACTTTATCAAGCTAAACATTGTTCTCGGTATAAACAAATAAAGTAGCGGCTGTTTTTATATTTGTGGTAATACAACAAAGTTTCTTTTATCAAAGTTCATTACGCTTTTGTACCGGCGTGGTACCTCGCCACCGCCATGCGGTTACAAGTACTGTACTCATCTACTTCTCGGTTCGTGCTTGTTCAATAAAACAATAGGATTTTGTTTACAAGTTGAAGAGAAAAACGGTAAACTTTCAATAAACTCCAAGTCATGGCGGCGAACAATTTGAAACATTTCCGAAGTATTATTTAAAGTGGTTGCACTGGCGTATCACAACATAATCGTGTGTACCTGAATCAACTTGTACACGAACAAATGAATAATGCAAGCATCAAGATTGTACCGAGTGTTCAGCGTACACGCTCCGGAACATCAAATGCATCCATAAGCATCCGCGCAGTTAGGTGCAGTCCCGAACTTCAACAACTTTCAAAGTGGAAATATTTTTAAAATGCAAATACTGAGGATGAACATCGGAAGCGTTTCAAGAGGACGTCGCGTCGCGTCGCGTCCTTGTCTTCATGTATTAGTTTCAGAATATTCATGCACCTAACAAGTAACAAGTTGCCACACTTCCGACGACTTCCATAAACTTTCAAATTTATACTTTTTGTAAAGAGAATGAGTTTCTCGCGTCATTCTGTATTAGTGGCTATGTTTTGAATTATACCATGAGTAAATATTGTAAAGCACTTAAGTGGTATTGTGTGAAAATGTTAATAGAGGAACAGAAATAATAATATTGAAGTTCGAACATTTAAAATGCATATAATCATTATTTCGGGCACTAATCAACCTATCTATACATGTCTATAGAATATATTCAGAGTATATCACAAATGAATTAAAGCTACAGATATTCACTGCCAAACAAATTATAGGAGCAGTGCTCAAACAAATCGCAGCCATTTGCCGAACGCGTTGAAGAAACTCACAATCTTACAAACTGCACAAAAAGCATTATCGATAAAACGGATTACAGAATAAATCAGCAGCAACAATCTGCCGGCACGCCGCGCTGAGCGCCGCGCCACCGCCGCGTCGCGCCCGCCGCGCCCGCCGCCGCGCACCGCCCGCCGCGGAATGTTCCGGAATCGTTTGTTTTATGTCCCTCCACTAATTGATGGAACCTTCACCGAATACTCAACTTTTTAAAACCGGTTGTTAGGGAAATTTGTCTTTTGTTTATTTTAAACGGATAAAGGAAGAGAGAATCTTTTTAATCCTTTAACCCGGTTTATATCCGGGACGGTCGAAGTAATAATTCTCCGGGGAGTGTGATACTGTTAATACCAGCTTTTAATTTATTATTTTGATTTTCCGTTGCCGAAACAAAAAATGAATTTATAAAGCAAAATTTTGGAGGTACACAATGTTATGGAAACAGTGAAATGACGTTAATTCAGAAATATTCTAGAATAAGTTGGGCAATCAGTTCCTTATAACTGTTTTCCTTAAAGCCTAGCAAGTCGTAAATCTAAGCGTCCGACTTTTGTTAAACAAATTACTCGTAAAGCTTTTGTGAGAGTCGATCGGATAGTTAGGCGGGTAAGTTCGTACGGGGTAACGGCGGATAAAGCTGGCCAACTTTCGGGGAACTTCGGCCAAGTTCGGGCAAGTTTGCGGCGAGTCCGACATCAGAGGGGCGCTGCACCCCCCACCGCTCGGTGCTGTCTCCGCGCAACTTTAATTGCCAAGAAAGCGGGCGGCGGCGCGAGGGCCGGTCAATTGATACAATTTGATACGATTTGCGGCGAGATGCAACTTGTGCTAAGTGGGGCCCATGTTACAAGGTGTTCTGATTGCATTCATTACTGATTGTTGTTTGTCTTGTTTCCTACTTGTAATTGGGTTTCGCCTTGTACCTCGTCGGCACGGGTTGTAGTCCCCGACAGTACGTGCCTATCGCTGTCAGCGTATTTGCGTTCATTATTTGGTGTTCGTTCAATAAATGAATACAACGCGTAGCTACATGAATGTGGTGAAGGCTTATAATTTATGCACTCGTGGTTGACGTGTGTTTTTGTTGCGAACAGGTGATTACATTGTTAATAGGATTCCTGGTTGATCAGTAAGCCAATCATTTCGGATTAATCAATAAAACAGATTGTCAGGACGATTAATAATAAAAATAGACATTATGCTATTACAAACAGCAGCGTCCACATACAATTTCAGAGTTATGTTTACCTTCACGTCCAATTCGCATGAGACATTTTCGTTGCATATAGCTTTGAACTAAATATTCTGAGCATGTTGTAAGCTAATACTCGTTGTGTTAAGTAATTATATGCAGCAGTCCCAAGTGTTGGTACGAGTAGAGCTGTCACAGCTCACGACGTGTCCAAGTCCTCCACGTCGTACATACTGCATGGCAGTGCACGGTGCACCTCTAAACTCTGTTATTGTACGTAGCCCCGAGTGACGTCACACTCTGTGCTACACACACAGACGTGATCACTCGCTACGTAACATAATATATTATGAACATAAAATATACAGCGGGTATTTTAAATGTATGAAGCAGAGTATTATTTCATTTACTGTCTTCCTTTTGTTATTTTCTTGACAGGTTTAAATCATAATAACTGGATAGAAAATATGAACTAAGTGTATGTGATTACCGGAGCACAGAGGAGTTTCATAGCTTAATCAAATTATAATAAAAAAGGTAATATTTTGTGACATAATATTTAAGAGTAGAGAAGTAATTTCTAGATAATCAAAATTTTGTATACATAAAAATTAAGGACCTTATATTATAAGAACACGCGAACTTCTACAGGTATACTTTATATCACTCCTATAGTTAAAAAGGTACAATTCTCGAGAAGCACTGAGTAGTAATACAACGTAATAAAATTACAAGTACGGAATCTCAACTGGCACAAACACATTGATGTACTCTCAACTAGGACACGTAGATTAATTTACATCTTTAAAAAACTACGTAAATCTGCCGACGGAGAAATTTTAAAAATGGCTTATCTTGCTCTCTGTCAGTCGATTCTTACTTATTGCATACCAGTATGGGGAGGTGCCGCACAGAGTATCTTTATCCGCCTGGAGAGAGCTCAAAGAGCTGTCCTGAAGGTATTGCTTTTCTTGCCCCGACGCTATTCCACAAAACTCTTGTATGAGAGGGCAGAAGTCCTATCAGTTAGGCAATTGTACGTGTTTTCATCGGTTCTCCGTAGACACTCGGGTCGGCCTCTGCAGCCCCTATCTAGCAGGCTCAAACATCGCATTTTTATCGTGGAGTCTCGAAGGACATCTTTCGCAAACCGACAATATTATATTAATAGTGCTTTATTGTATAATAGCTTGAATAAAAAACTAAGCATCTTTTCCATTAGCAAATTTCAATGTAAAGAAGTGGTAAGAAAATTTCTGCTCGGCTTGGACTATCACAGCACTGAGGAGCTGATGGGGGGCCGTCTGTAGTGGTGGGGGACTAGAATCTAGGAAAAGTGCATTCTCTTCCGCATACACCCTTGCTGTCACGCGTTAGGTTTCAAACAAATTCATAATCTCACAGGTACACCACACACACACACACACTTTCACATTCTTACACAAACACACACACATACACACCACACATAACTACCATTTATTTTTCATCCCTTTTTGTTTATTTAATTTAATTACATTCTTTGTCTTCTCTGTTTGCTTTTTGTTGATCTTAATTTGAATTAATTTGTTATGTAAAGTCTATACTAGGCTCACAATGATACCATACATGAGGGCACTGATCTCTGTGATACAGGTATTTCCTAGTACAGAGGTCAGAGTTTTTAATTTTGTACTACGACACCATGACTTGTATCAAATTAATGTAATTTATGATGTATAATGTAATGTAATGAAATAAAAATTATTATTATTATTATTATTATGTATGTCTTTACCATTCACGGGACCACAGGGTCCCGGTCATTTGGGAGGCGTACGAGGGGCCGAAGCCAACTGCGCAGAGGCCCTTTAGACAACTATAATATAAATGTAATGGACACACAAACCGGCGACTATCCCTGTATGCACTATGGAAATGCACCCAAGGACAGTCCCCGGTTAGTGTAGGACTATTGTGAATAATGGAAAAAAAAGGTAGGGCTATGGATGGGTTGCTGTGGACTGGTAAATTGGGAACTATGGATGACTATGACACCTGCCGAAACAATGTACTTTTTACACGTAAAAATGGCAGGCGGAGACTCGCCAACTCACCGACCGGGCCCCGGGAATGGTTGCTAGATATAGCAACAGAGGGGCAACGAGAATGTGAGTGGCTGAAGGGTTAAGAAACTACCACCGCTTTCTACTCAGATCATCTGCTCCAGCCGAAGCCTCCTGCATCCCTGGCCCACTCGCGACTTACGAATAGTTTCTTACCCTCCGAGCAGGTTCACTGCTCTCGCGACTCCACTCCGGACGGCCAATGAAGGCAAGCCAGAGGTGGGAGACCTGTTCCTTGTCATCGTTCACTCCAGCCAGCCAATTAAGGCAAGCCGGAGAAGAAGGAACGGTGACTTCTCCCTGGAGCACTCGGGATGATGGTAGCCCGCGGGATCGCTAATGCCCGTCACCTCGCCTCAAGGTGCCCTGCGGGCTTTATTATTATTATTATTATGTATGTCTTTACCATTCACGGGACCACAGGGTCCCGGTCATTTGGGAGGCGTACGAGGGGCCGAAGCCAACTGCGCAGAGGCCCTTTAGACAACTTTAATATAAATGTAATGGACACACAAACCGGCGACTATCCCTGTATGCACTATGGAAATGCACCCAAGGACAGTCCCCGGTTAGTGTAGGACTATTGTGAATAATGGAAAAAAAAGGTAGGGCTATGGATGGGTTGTTGTGGACTGGTAAATTGGGATCTATGGATGACTATGACACCTGCCGAAACAATGTAATTTTTACACGTAAAAATGGCAGGCGGAGACTCGCCAACTCACCGACCGGGCCCCGGGAATGGTTGCTAGATATAGCAACAGAGGGGCAACGAGAATGTGAGTGGCTGAAGGGTTAAGAAACTACCACCGCTTTCTACTCAGATCATCTGCTCCAGCCGAAGCCTCCTGCATCCCTGGCCCACTCGCGACTTACGAATAGTTTCTTACCCTCCGAGCAGGTTCACTGCTCTCGCGACTCCACTCTGGACGGCCAATGAAGGCAAGCCAGAGGTGGGAGACCTGTTCCTTGTCATCGTTCACTCCAGCCAGCCAATTAAGGCAAGCCGGAGAAGAAGGAACGGTGACTTCTCCCTGGAGCACTCGGGATGATGGTAGCCCGCGGGATCGCTAATGCCCGTCACCTCGCCTCAAGGTGCCCTGCGGGCTTATTATTATTATTATTAAGTGTACACAATTAGCAGTGACCTTGTAGGCAGGTACCTACACTTAATTAACAGCTGTCTTATAAGGAAAATTAAAACATTTTCACGTAATTAAAATTAGGTTCTAATTAGTCGAGTAGTTATAATAACCACGTTATATTAATTAATTTTAAGAGCAGCTATATTACTTCACAATCTGCTCAATTCAAAAACTATAATCGTAATATTCAGTGAAATGAAAACCCCGATGCACGACCATAAATGAAACTCTTTAATTAGTCCGCCATTTTATATAACAGCACGGCGTATTAATTAGTGGTAGACTGGCAGAGTGTAAATATTTTAGTCTGGAGGTTTTTGCGAGTGGTGGGCGAGTGGGGGCGCGGGTCAAAGGTTTTAATTTACTAGGCAGAAATAATAAAGTGTGCGCTGACGGAATACCTCTCAATGGCCGAGTTAAAGAGGAAATGAAGAGCTTGTGTACGCCCTTTTGTAATTAACTGGGTACCCTTTAAATTGTCAACGAGACCAGCTCGGCGGTAGCTAGGTACACCACGCCGCGCCGCCCGCCGCCGCTCTCACTATGATTTGAATTTTAAGTTGGTGCGGTCTGCGGTGCGATGACTTCTTTGTTTTTCAAAGATTACTCTTAATCTCTCTACTCAGCTCCAATGTTTTTGTTTGCGACGTCTACTGTTTTATCTCTTTCTTTAATTGTACAAAAGGGTTTTAAACGTTGATGTTTCGTAGTTCAGCCTTAATATTATTTGATTGTCAGTTACATCTTTCAGACGTTTGATTGCTGGTTGACATCACAACATAGACAAAATTAAAAACATCAACCTATTTGCCTCGTTATTTTGCGACCGAACGATTACTGAACACGGAATCCTGATTCATGTTCAGATAAAAGTATTATTGGCTATGAAATATTCAGCAGTGTCACGGACCTGAAAATATGGCCTGTAAAAGGCCTTGTTACATTAAATACCAAATGTGTCATAAGTATTACACAACTACCCAACGGTCAATGAGTGAAGACAAATATGATTTATCTAATATTGACCATTACCCAAACGCCCTTACACATTTTCTACTATAGAAGTAATCAAATCTCTTAGTGCAAATATTAGTGTAATATCATTTAAGCGTATACCTATCTCCACTCAGTAAATAGGTAAGCAATGTCACAAGTTCGTCCCCTATCTCTTCTCCTGAAACATGAGAACAATATTCAATCACCTGTAACGACGTTACGTTCATCCCCATCCGTTACTTAGCAAGCGACGATACTTCACCAACTGAAACTTCCACTTCCGGTGGTCGGCTGCGCTAATATCCGGTTCAGACCACTCCGCTCTGGGCGGAAACTTTGATTTTTGAACTTAACTCTAACTTAGTAGTACCTAACTTGTATTTGTACCGGTAGACCTGCAATAAGGTTAATGACCTCGATTTGTACAATTCTAAACTCAGTACAATGTATGCAATTGTATATATCTATTTATTATCATATATCATTATTTATCATTAATAGCGCGATGCACGGTCGAGTACGGACGTGTGTACGCTGCTCGCAACGAATATTATATTCGCGAATTGCGCGGCTATAGCCGCTGCCCGTGTACGTAGCAATGAGTTCTAAACCTCTCATAGCAAACGAGTTATTGGCATTCTTGAAGCATGCCATTGATTATATGGACGAGGTCAGCATCTTGCAGATCTGCAAGTCTGCCTTCAAGGAAGCAGAGATATGCAGTGCTAAGTTGCTGCTGTTCCAGACGCTCGGCAAAATCGACCAGATGCCGTCTCGCCGGAGAGATGGTACCGAGAAGAGTATCCAAGATATAATCACCCTGATGAAGGATACTGACCCGGATGACGTGCCCGATTTCGTGGTGAAGGACCTGCATAAACTGCCGCCCATCACGTTTGACCACGTCGACGTAACCAGGCTTCTTAAGGACATTACATCCCTCAAAGTTAACCTGGCCGAGCTGCAGTCAAAATTGGAGGTATCAAATAACACCATATGTGACTTACGTGCCGAGGTAATGCTGTTACGCAGCGCTGTTTCGGTAACTGGGTCACCTGACGCCTCCAACATGAACACACGACATGGAACGGAAAACGCTGCGATCAGCAGTTCGTCAGTGGCGATTGCGTCACCCATTAAAACTGCAAACGTAGCATCACGCGCCACCGCCGCCTGCGCTTCGACACCGGTGCAAGTACAGGCTTGTGTAGGTACGTTGTCCCCTAAACGTGCCTATGCAGATATCGTTGCCGCTATCCAAACTGAATCGTCGCAGAAAAAGCAAGCGGCCAATATAAAACGGGGTCAAGCAAACCAGCCTAGTCTGAAAAAGGACAAGCATGACAATGAGGGCTTCATTAAGGTAGAAAGGAAGAAGAAGCCTCCTTGCCGCAACCAGTGCGGTACCGGACGAACTGGACCTTGAGAGTCGAGAAGTTGGAGTCGCGCCACAATACTAACTTCAAATCGTTCGTGGTGCGGGTTCCAACACATGATCTTGAAACCTTTCTCAAGGAACAGTTTTGGCCGAAGGGTATCGTGTATCGGCGTTTCCGTGGCCGGCTACGTGATACCAGTCAGCGAAACACGACGCCGTCTCTTCGTATGCAATAATTACCTCTATAATTAGTTTTGTTATTGTATATCTATTAGTTTATTGATGTTTAAATTTTTTGGTATTTGTTATTTTTTAGTTTTGTATTGTATTTTTATTTGTGTATTATATTTTATATGGGCCACTGTTGCCTGAAATAAAGAAATAAATAAAAAAAAAAATAAATAAATTATAAAATGTAGATAGGTAGTGTTTAGTACTAAGCAGCTATTACCAACAATGTTGTAGTTACTAATTCATTATTTATCAATAAAATCTACGATACACATGTGGAAAGTATAAAGCAACGTTAAAAACAATTACAGAACAGAATGGAGCGCGTGTCGTGTGCCGGCCCGCGCAGGTAACGTGCTGACATAAATTAACATTTCTACATAAAAATCTGTGTAACATCGCTATCTGTGCGCGCGATACTATTTCACAATGATTAATCAACACCATTGCTGTTTACCTTTAGCTTTCCGGGCACACTACCACCATCCGACTAGCAATGTAACAGACCACTTTAAATGGATCGTTTACATTGCCCGCTCAGTTTGTTGTTGAAATTCGATACACCAACTTACCGAGAATTGGATAGGGTTGAATATTTTCCTTCCTGCGCAGCAATGCCGTCATTGTGAAGGGACCGACCCCGCCTATCGTTATCAAGTTGAAATCAAACCGCCTTTTTGCGTTAGCACCCCTCGCCTCTTTCGTTGTTTGTATGTATTGTACTTTTCGACTTACCGGAATAATTCTGCTGTTCCTTTTTGTAACTGATACGTTTATGGTTGTGCAAACATGGCGTCCAATCGGTTTTTATGCATTGGTTACGGAATGGTGGCTCCAATAACAAACATTTTTCGATGGTTCCATAGCTTTGATGCCGCTCCCTGTCCGATTCATTTGGGAAATATCTGACTGTATCGAACATTGCGATACCTGATATTCCTCTGTAATATTAAGTTTCTGTTTTTTGCGTGATAACGAACCTCCCTGCATATAACTTCATCAACAAATTCCACTTTATAAACTGTCCCCATTTTGCAAATCTCATTCTGGAAAGCCACGTCGCCACGTCGGACTGTAAGAATGTTTAATATAAAAGTAAAATGCAGGTGTAAAACTAGCGGCTCCTTTACCTGACGGGATCACCTGACCGTCGCGTCGCGTCGTCGCGTCGCGTCGTGTCCGTGTCGCCGCCGCCTCGCTCCGCGGCGCTGCGATCCGCGAGACGCGACACGAATAATTTATAATATTCATAAACAAAATGAATTTCAGAGTTTTTGCCTTTTCAGACATATTTAGCTTTTTTGCTTTTAGCTTTTGATTATTCTTGTATTTTTGTGGTTGTTGTGTAAGATCATGTGCTGTTATGATCTTGTAAATTGAAATCTTGTGTCAATTGGTTAAACTTTTGTATGCTCCTCATATTATACATAATAATATACATTTGTAAAATCATGTGAATTCTCATTATATATATTTTTTTTAAAACGTTGCGCCACTGTATGATTTTCTCCTGTGTCGTGAGTGTGCTTACAAACATACAATATCACATGTATGTTGAAGTTCCGTATTTATTACCCCATGTATTTTATTACTGCTACCAATATTTATTACGTAGATAATGTTTGCAACAACGGTCCTGTGAATGTCTGCCTGAAGGCTTCAGGTAATTTTAACACGAAAACGAAACTTGTCGATCGTATCCAACTGTAGGTTAATTTATAATTGAGAATATTTTAAAATGGTTGGTATTTTACAGTAGCGGCTAGTTGGTAACCGTATTATGTAAGGCAAATAATTGTAACCAGGGCAAGCTGTTAATTGTTTTTTAATTAAATTAAAACAATTGAAATCGGGTTTAATTAAAATATTGGGATTTTCGATCAAGCAATTTATATTACCTTATAGCACAGTAGCACACAGTATGGCATTATTTTCAATACTAGTTATTTAATTACTCATATAACAATGTAATTGACAACATACAGTTTTACAGCATGACTTTACAACCTTCATACAACTGGGCAAAACTATATCTTGTTCTCAATCTACCCAACGTATGGGAAAAGCAGTGGTTACATTATGGAATGTGATGGAAACTCATCGCAATTGGACTTTCATCTCAACATATCTCCGTTGATTCCCCGAGGACCGTTTATCTGGTGGATGTACAGACAGACACAACGTTCCTCGTTCCTGTGTGGAGCAAACTGATTACCATACAAAACGCGTTGGAGCCACACGGGTGGAAACAAACGGCGGCTCCCAAACGTGGTGAATCTTAAAGCTTGGCACACGAGCACTAGGTTACCAGGTCACCTGATGGATGACTAAACATGGAGTATTAACTTGATTTAGAGCATCATGTGCTTCATTAGGTAGAGCCGGACATGTTAAATGTTACATTCACTTTTTGACTGCTGTTAGTTGCTTGTAAACGAGACTATAGTCTCAAACAGGGCGCAAAAACAAAAATACTTGACAATACTTTGCTTAATCATTAAGTTATAAATAAATATCAAAAAGAAAGAACAGTATAACACAGTGATACAAGATACTTTGTTCTGTAATAGGTATCATTAAGGATCAAGATTAAATGTCAACAAACAAACGTCCGCAGATGAATTATTCCTTTGAAGAGTTAGACAATAGGCATCTATCACAACAAACAGTAAACACTGTTATATAAGCTTTTGCGATCCTTATTGCTGTGGATCTGTTCAGTCAGCTAGGGATCTGAAGATCACATCAGCAAGGTCATAGTCATATAATATCAGTTCCCAAGACATTTAATATAGCGCAGATACTGATCATTTATGGCTGAAGTTACGAGGAGGCGTTTCGACACCTACGCTAATCCGAGGTGAGCATCTATTGCGATAATTAGCAGTTCGCGACCGCACGAGATCGCACGATACCGCCCGCGATCGGGCGATAACGCGCGACTGATTGCCATGTGCACGCGAACGCTTGTTTGAGTTACGAAGCGATCTGTATCTTATTGAGATACAATATGCAATATGCTTCTTATATCTTTAGATATAAATTACAGTTTTACATAACGAAACGTCACATATTTTATTCCCCAATTATAACGTAACCCCCACTTTCTAGTAGTTATAAGTCCTAAATAGGCTTGAGCCAGAATCTAGGTACATACTTTTACTCTTTGAAATAAATACTTATTTATTTATTAAAGTTTGTTTCCCGCATAACGTAGATAGATACAATTGTTGCTTTTTATATTTAAAATAAATACTTGGTGCAGTTCTGTCATATTAAAGTCAAAACAAAAGTGGCGAATAGGAGAGAAATATATAAAGCTTTTACCAACTAATTCTGGGTTCTTGGAAAGCAACGTTTAAGTCAACATTACGTTATTAGTGAGTTTTCATTTTATTTAAATTGTTTGAGTCCATTTCAATTCTAGGAAGGTTTTTTTATGGAATAAGCCGATAAACTAGTAGACGAATCTCCTGATGCATCGCCCATGGGCATCCGGAACACCAGATCCGTTCCTTTGGGGATTAGAAATTTAAAGATTGTTGGGGATTTGGGCCTCCAGTAACCTTACTCACATGACGAAACACAACGCAGATGTTGTTTCACGTCGGTTTTCTATGAGGCCGTGGTATCACTCCAGTGTGTGTTTTAAGTGTCGTATTGCCATGGTTCTACCATACTTAAAATCTGGTAAATGGTCAGGATAAAGTACGTATAGAGGGTTATAGATCGAAAATATAATTGTTATTTAATATCTAGCTGTAGCTGTGACTTCGTCCTCTTCATCATCTTCATAATCATCATCGTCAACAGCCGAAAGACGTCCACTGCTGGACAAAAGCCTCCTCCTTAATATTCCACGTCGTCTTAGAAAATATTCATTATTCAGTGGTCAGTATATTAGTATTGATTTACGACTGTAATACCTGCCAACAATTGATGGAATTTAACAGCACTTTGTTCCCATTTTTTCTATTAATATCAGTGAAAGCAATTTGTATTTCCAGGGCAGTACAATCAATAGATCGCCCTCCATGTCACAAACAAATTAATTCCTTTTACCATCACTGTAATAGCCAGTTCCTAAAACTGAAATGTTCCAATAATTTTTGAACAAATAGAACTCAATTAAAATGTAAACATTACTTTGTGATTCCAGCAGGGAGCCGGCGGCAGCGTGGTGTATTTTTACTGGGCAAATGTTAGGGCGAGTGACGTCACAGTGAATGTACGAAGGAAAATGAATTGACTTAGATATTTATACTGTAACGTAAGAGAATTGGGTCGTGCGTTGTCTGATGGAAAAGCTAAGATCGATCTTACATTCAGTAGGTAAAAGTGGCACGTGTGATTTATTTGCATATTTTGTGTATGACGTCACGCCCTCCAAAGCAAAACACCCTGCGCCTCATTCAGCTGCAGGTGGTAGCCACCGGGGAAGTTTTAGTGAGGTAAAAATCCCACACTCCCCAAAAAGCTAGGCGCCTTTTGAAGTTTCCCCCCGTTAACAAAAAAATACTACAGAGGACCTATAACACCTACTTTTCCGACATTAGTGTCACACCAGAATAGCATATTTTTTTAACTTTTTCAACATCAATAAGAACCATAATTCTTATAACGAACAAACATTTAAGTGTTCAAATATAAAAAGTTAAATTCAAAGCTTGGTAGATTGAAGCCGGTTTACGGAAGGTGACGGGCATGAATGAATGATAGCTCTCGGCCACAATGTGTCTCGTTACCTCTCATTATGCAGGCGGCACCTCGGCCACCTGCGTTGCATCGTGCTCCGTGCGACACGGTGCAACCCATGCACTCTGGTACTCTACAGGCCGTGGCAGGACATTCATATTAATTATTGTGTTAGACCTTAATATCTTGGTCATTTGAGGTAAAACGTGAATTATATTTATTGAGGTGATAATATCAACATATGCTCAATTAACGGTTGTATATTAATTCTAAATCAAATAGAATTCAGACACTCCTTTACGAACCAAGTAGAAGTATTAAAAAGTTGTAAACCTATTATTCGCAAATAACCAACAACAGATACAGACAATTTCATATAATATGTTTGATCGACCTCGAAATTGAATTACGTCCGTGCAATCTCCTTGCTACCACAATTGGACCTACTTCAGGTTTTAAATCTCGAATTATTTCTTGCCTAGGTTGGTACTTATTTCATCTTTAAATAGTCTTATTTGGAACAGCCAGCCAATGGACGAACAAAATAAGTTTTGAGAATTAGTGTGTAATAGTTTCAAGAAGTCTGAGTCCCATATTTTACTTTTAGATACAAATTATTTACCGGTATTTCATTTGTTGTACTTACTTATTCTATCTCCATGTTGGTACCTGTGGTTAGCTAATACGAATAAGGTTTAGGTTTAAGATAACCGGAGATAAGTAAATTATTTCAGTACAAAATAAAATTGAAAAAGTAGATTCGAAAATGATCGTCGCTTCGATTTGTACAAAATATGCAAATGAACACCACATCAAATAACGTCTCATAGAAAACACTTTGTCCAAATCGAATATTTGGCGACGGATCAGAGGTCGGAGTGTAGGGTCGCACATTCTCGGAGCCTATCGGCCATAGCCATCGTTTGTTAGGGCCGGGATTCGGTGGCAAACTGCTTGCCATACAAATGCTAAGCGTCGGCATCGGTCCGCGCGAGGCCCGCACGGCGGGCGGCGGCCCCGTCTCACGAGGCCCCGCGCTCACGACTTCGGATTTCAGAATCATAATGTAGGGATTTATGTTGATTCGCGTTTAGATGCGACGCCGAGCTGCCGACGCAAAAATGTTTCGAGGTTAAACATGATTTGACGATGTTGTCGTCTTGTTTGTTTGTTGTTGCTTTTTGTAAAGACTCGCACCCGATCAATAGGGCGAGGATTTGTTGTATACATTCGGGCTCTGGTTGCTATTTTAAACGCCCTTTTGTTTGATATATTTTTCGCAAATGTATTACGTACAAACTTATCAACAAATTAAACACCTGTATAGAATTCAGTAAACATTGTTATATATTTTGAAACTAGAAAATAATTGTATAAAATATGCGAGGAGTCTGAGCTTTTTGTATTCCGCTCGGTCACGGTAAATCTATTTAATTACGGTACTCTCAACGTAAATTGACTTGTGAACACAACAGTATCTCATCATTAATGACCCTTAAAAGTTTAAGCCGATTCAATCTATTTCTTACATTCTCCTCCAGTGTGGACAAAGCCTTTACTAAAGTCTCGGACGGACTGCCTCCAGACATTGACTAACTTCTTATAATTTATGTTTTCTTCGTCGAATGTTTGTAAATTAAAAGATACTAATAGCGGAGGCCTGGTACCTGATACAAGGAATCCGAGACATTTAATGTTTCCACGAGCTACTGAAACCTGTTTTGTTTTAACTTTGTTTTCATTATAAGCATTGTTCGTTCTATAAATTCAGGTTCAAATCAAAGGTAAGCGAACTAAATTGTAACTATTGTCACAAATAAGGGTTTTTTTTTCAATACAAATTATTAACATGATATTTTGAATTGTACGTTACAAAGGTTAATTTCAGTTAATTCGCATGTGTTTTCAGCAGAAACCAAAGTTGTAGTTGTATAATTTCTATTAGTTGTCTGGAAACACAACGATAGCGGTAATGTATGAGTTGGTGAGTGAGCTGTAAGGATCGTCGGAAGGCGTCCGTGTAATGGGCGAGATCGCTGCGATACTGCCGCGATACAGCCGCGGGCCGCACGCGATCACTCGCCCGCAACTAAATGTGAATGTGTTTCGTTTGTTTGAGAATTTGGTGTGCATGTAATTATACTTTAATAATAATAGAACATATTTATTTATTTTAGTTGGCTATCTAAATGTAGGTAATATTTATGTTCTTTACGTAAGACGTACCTAATATAATATCGATTTATGCCTAACAATCAATTCTAAAACGTTTCGAATCCCAATAAATAGTACAAAGTGACCCAAAAATCTCGTTAACTCCACGTAGTTACCTAAAAGCTTCTCCGATAATGCGAGTAAATTCTACAACTCAAGCATTTTAACAAATTTTAATACCTAAATCCATTTTTCCACCCTCATATATTTTTCGTGCAATATTTTAGGACGATTCGAGAATATTAGGGAATTTACAGAGGTCCCTACGATCGGCCGGGTAGCTAATAAGCACCGGTGACGTCACGGCTCACAGATAAAGAACGCGATGAAATGTGAGATAACAGCCTTTTGGAAGGCTTAGGAATCTCTTTTATTATATAAAAATATTCTCGTTTTGGTGTTCCGCAGAAAAGTAGATTAAAATCGTTTGAATTCACCTGTTCTTGTTCCAACATGGCTGCCTTAAATGGCAACGTGAAATGTATGCTTTGATAATTTGTAATATCATTGATTTTTTGTTGCCCAAAAAATATATAGCTACTTAGATTCATACCTAAATTACAATATTAGTTAATTTTAGTAACATTTATTAGAATCCAATGGTATTTGTGGTATTTATAAATTCACAAAAAATCTTTTAACCCTTTTTTTGTACGGAACTTTCAACCTGTACCAAGTCATACTAAAGCGATCTTTTTAATTTTGAATTATACCTTTAAATTAGGGCTACCTACCCCATTCCAAATGGCTGCAATAACGCTCATTTAGGGGTAACTAACGTCCTGTTGGAGCTCGCGACCATGGAGCAGTAACAATGGAGGGTTAAGTGTTGTTAACGTAAACATATTATTATACGTTTAATTTCATCCCCTTTACCTCACCACCATTAATATTACAGGGGGCTCATACCATAACTGGTGAGAACAGGTGCAATTTCTGCCCAACCTTTCGACGATTTATATTATCAACTAAATGTTATTAAAAAAGAATTGAAGTATTCAGTTCCATTAGTCATTTGAATGTTACAACTGATTCTGTTTAAAGTATATGCGTGATCTGCAGGTAATCTGTAATCCTATATTAAATTGAAAATAGTAATAAACTGAATTAAAGAATTATTAACAACACGAAAAAAATACTACACAAATGATCTCCTCGGCTAGTCTATGGACAGACGGTGTCTGGTAGAGAAGAAGTTTTTATAAAATAATAGGCTAAATCCACGTAATATTTAAAGGCGTACCTACCCATACAATTTTAAAAAGTAGAGTAAATTGAAGAACTCTAACTCCACGTTTGGTGCGGAGTCTGGGCAACTGGCTGCCGCGAAACGTGTCGCGAGTTCGATTCCCGCACGGAGCAACTCTTTGTGTGATTAACAAATTGTTGTTCCGGGTCTGGGTGTCATGTGTATGTGAACTTGTATGTTTGGAAACGCCCGAAACACACCTAGTGTATGGACGTTTAAAAATAATATACATATTTACTAAATAGTTGTTATTCATTAATTGGTTATTAATTCATATTTTTTTTCTCTGTAGTAAGAATATTATTATTAAACCATATTGTGGTCAGTACTCCATTTCTTGATACTCCATGGTCCTAACTCATTCCGAGCAAAAATTATGCGCTGGCGTAGTAAGAAAATGTATTTAGTTGGTGCTCTTAAGAAATTCCAGTTATTGTTGTTTATTTGATGCAGAACTAGCTGGATGTGGAAATATACTCGCTAAATGAAGTTGAAGTGCTTTATTTAGGAGTCTTTGTGTTGGTTATAATGTTTATAAACGGAATTTAAAAAAATGTTTTATTTGGAGCTATTTAATGTTACCTAATTGGCATGTTGAAGGGGTACGAAAATTAAAAGTCTATTTAGTCCGTAAGTTAGGTAGGTATATAGTTTAGGAGTGGGGGTTAAAATGTCATTTCTATGTATAAAATGTTTATAGAAGTGACGTAACGTGACATCAATATATCGTCGAAACTATTTGTTTCTGTAAGAAAATAAAAAATATGTGTCTAATGTTTTATAGTAATCTACCAGACGGACATTAAAATAAAAATTAGGCATCTACCCTATAGTATTATGGCCTTGCAGAATATCGTAGATTTGTCGTACTTATAAAAGTAGTTGTGTAATAAGTGTCTGTGTAGTGTAAGTTAAATTTTACATTCCACCAGTACTTTACCAAATAGAGTCCAAACTCGATCATCCCACCAAACTTGGAAAACCCAACTAAAATCCAGGATTCCAGTAAAACAGTACTGGATTGGTTAATAAATCCAAGTTTCTATTTGGAATCTGGTTTATCTAGGAAACTTAGACTTTGCTAACGGATGGACGTAGGGGGGATGGGGTGGGGGGTGAGGGGTCCCCAGGCTGTCCGACCAACACAAATCCCCCATCGATCTCTATGCTAATGCTCGGATTTACCAGTTGCTTTTTGAACCTATTTGGTCTAGTGTTTTAGTGCTAAGTACCATTTTGGATTTGGACTCCGCAATGTCAATTACGGATTGAATGCTTAGTGTTGAATTATTTTGAAATTTAACAATTTCCTTCTTAATACAACTTCCATCATTTGCATCGTCTATAATTTAACTTCTTAGTTCTTTAGCTAGACTCTGAAGCTACATATCTGTATAAAAAACTACATATATCTTTAAAAAATGTATAAAGTTGTATGTATATTATAGATGTATATGAATTTATAGGTCACAATATTGTGAAGCTAAAGCTAAGCATGATATGGTGGGCGTATTATAGCGCCCTACATAAAAAGTTACTTCGAATGAACAAATTGTGGATGTAGGTACTATAAACTCTAAAAATAACTCTTAAAATAAAATTATACATTACACTGTAAAGACAGTTTACTCCAAAACAGAATGTATCATAGTTGACTGCCTTGTTGGCCGAGTGGTCGCAAGTGCGACTGCCGGGCAAGGGGCCTTGGGTTCGATTCCCGGGTCGGACAAAATATTAATGGGGTTTAAAAAAAATCGCAATCACACGGAGGCCAGAATTTTGCCCGGTATATGACAATAGGCTCACCCCCTATTTATATGTGACTCATAAAGTGAAAAGTGGGTGTTATATTGTACACTGGCATTAAGTGCCGTAATGTGCACCTTTGCCTAACCCTTCGGGGATAAAGAGCATAATGTTATGTATGTTTGTCAGTATCATAGTTTACTAAAGCTTAGCTATTGTAAGCATGTATAAAACAACTTTCCCGTTCACTGAATTTCAGTATTAGTGCAGGCATTAGTTGGAATAATAGTGTGGCAGTCTGTCACTATAATATTGCACGAGCGCTTGCCAAACGCGCCGCAACCCAGCGACACAAGCACCTTGTGTAGCACCACCTTAATAATCTAACTACCCTTGCAACACCCTTTACATGTTTAGTTTCATTATACATTATGTAGTACATAATTTTTTCTCATTGATTTAGCTACGAAATTACGGTATTTAATGCATTTGTTCTAACCGTTTTTTGTGTATTATGTTTTGAAACGTAATTGGACGTCATTAGAAATCATTTTTGTATGGGTAAATTATAAATTAGCAAGTTAATAATGCATAATTCTATTGGTATTCTAAATCAAAGTGTTGTGTTAGAAATATTTTTCTAAAAAAGTTTACAAAAGCTGGGTAAATTGACCAAAAGAAGACTGGTTTGAACGATTTTTTTCTAAGTGCACTGGTTGCTGCAAAAAACTGCATAATGCAAACTGTAGTTACCGATGGGTACGGCTATTTCGACTAGTTGCAACAAGCAGTCGTGGCCGAGTGGTTAAGGCGTCTGACTCGAAATCAGATTCCCAGTGGGAGCGTAGGTTCGAATCCTACCGGCTGCGTATCTTTTGCCATTTGTGTAATGACCATTTTTGTACATTTTGGCAATGTTTTTTGTTGAAATATTCCCATATTAGTTCATGAAAAGGGCAATTGAATCCATTGTCCTACAAAAGCGCACAGAGAATTTAATCGATACCTGCCAGACAGTACCTTTCAGTTGATAATGAAGTTACAAAAAGGATTAATTAATAAAAAGCTTATAGACGCACAAAAACTAAGTTTAATTCAAAAGGAATTAAAATCTTGTGAAAATTCTATAATTTTTAGATTTAGACTGACAAGCCGTCAGAGTGGAATCAATAAAGTTACTAACTTATGTATAACTTAGTCTGCGAGCTTTTAAAAAGTTAAGCTATTTAAATTGGGGAATTAATTTAGCGCGGTCGAAACTAAGGGTTGTGGTCGTTGCGGGTTCGGTTCCCATCTGTAAATTAGTATTTATTGGCTTATTTCAGTGAAATTTATTTAATAGGGTGAGCTTTTGGTCTACTTTACACTTTACGGATTATTTAATTATTTTTAGTGCAACCTTGGAAAAGTGCTTTGGTGTAATAAAAGCTATCATTAAAAACAAAATTCCTACTCTTGCCAAAAGTTTTGCATTATATGTACAAGATCAATGTATTTAATCATTCAACATACGGTACAGGGCTATGTAGCCTATACAATAGGTATATTATCGCATAATAATGTGACTATTACTAACTACCTAAACAGCATGTGTTTCCATTATATTGTGTATCCTCCACCAGGTAAATAGATGGTCTACATCTATTATTAGGTATTTTCTGGAGTATTTTATATTTACTTTATAAAAATATCATCATTAAGCGCACAATAGGCAGTATTATCCACAATAGTGATCCTTCACTCCAACACAATATTCACAAAGACATATCGTTTGTCTGTTTGTTTTGGATCAATACTCAATTGATCCCAGTCCATTCAGGGTGTATTTTTAGCAATCTAGGTTATGTTAGAAGCCTTTCTTGAGCCACTTGTTAGCCTGAAGTGAGGACCTCTCGAGTTGGCTACCAATTTTGTTCAGTGGTTATGTAATAGTTCTCTGTGTGAGTAGAAAATTAGCTGTTTTTTGTCAAGTGGTTGTGACTACAAAGTTAAAGTATTTACTTCAAGTAATCGTTAATTAGGCACTTTTGAAACGTCCAATTGAATTGTCCGTCAGTCTGTCAACGATATTTAATAGAATAAATAATGTTTTTATAATGACTATCGTGAGACATACTCAATTAACTAAAATCGCGGGTTACTCACGTGAATATACTGAGAAAAGCTCTACTAGTTTCGAACCTCCTCATGAGCAGCGTGCGCGGTCGCGGCGACCTAGTATGGCTTTTCTCAGTATATTTACGTGAGTAACCCGCGATTTTAGTTAATAGAGTAAATAATTATTGATGTTTTTGATTTTAAAATCAGTTGTAGTAGGAAGATTTAGTGTTAGGCAATAGGCTTTATTCCTTTAAAGCTATTGTGACAGTGTACCACAAAAGCGCTAAACATCTTTTCCATCGACACATTGCTTCAAATTCCAAAAGGCCCCTCTAATAAAGCAGAGCCCTAAACAAATATGAGCAATGTTCCATCAGATATTCAGCAAACAAAATAGAAATCCGAAGCTATCACCCATTTTTTATGATAAAATTGATTTGATTTAATCTCTATCAATATTGAATGAATATATTCTAGCATACATTTGTTGTTTGCATTGAGAGCAAACAAATTCGTTGCTAAAAATTAATCCGGCATACATGGTCCACAAGTTCACATGGCATTCGAGGTATTTTTAATAAAAACCCCCTTAGCCCATCCACTTTGTCACGGATCCGTCACGCTAATATGTCAAATTAGTCCTTTTGTTTTATATTAGACGGTTTCGTGGCAATCGGTTTTACGTTTAACATGACTCGGTGGTATGCATGCGGGATAAGGACGTTTTGATGGGAGAAACCAATGTTTTACGTATGTTTTTTTAGAATTAAATGGTTGTCGAATTTTATACCCGAAAGGGTAGGCAGAGGTGCACATTACGACTGCACGGTTAGTGCGGTGGCTGGGCAACCGGCTGCCGTGCAACGTGTCGCGGGTTCGATTCCCGCACGGAACAACACTTTGTGTGATCCACAAATTGTTGTTCCGGATCTGGGTGTCATTGTGTATGTGACCTTGTATGTCTGTAAACGCACCCACGACACAGGAGAAAATCCTAGTGTGGGGCAACGTTTTTAAAAAAAAAGAAAAGAAAGAAAGATTACGGCACTTAATGCTACTGTACAATGTAACACGCACTTTTCATTATTTTATGTTATGAGTCCTATGTAATAGGGGGTGAGCCTATTGCCATATACCGGGCACAAACAATTCCAGACTTGAGAATTTTTTAAAAACCCATGTTGTAATACTTTGCCTAACCCGGGAATTGAACCCGAGACAAATGAGGCAGTTGAGTGTCCTATAAGTGCGACTGCCGGGCAAGGGGTTGTGCCAATAAATAAAAGTAAGTAGTGCACCCCTATTAATTAATTATAGTCATTACAGACTAATAATTAATAAACCTGTAAATAATAATATAATAAACCGCGGGAACCTGCCACAATACTCGTAGTAATTGTAATTATTTGGTCAATTTTAATGAGAACGAGTGCGTTGGAATGTTTGTGTTCAACCCTTAAGTGTTGCTATTTTTGTGTTGTGTTTCATATATTGTAATAAATTGACACCTATTACGGGAATAAACAAGTTCCTGGCACTACAACTATTTAAATAATTAGTGTTGGTATTTACGGTTTCATTTTGATATTGCCAGTTTTCAGAATTTGTCCTGATTAATATTTTAAATTGTACAGGATTTTTTGCTTCATTTGATTGATTAATTAACTAAAATCGCGGGTTACTCACGTGAATATACTGAGAAAAGCTCTACGTACTTAGCTGCGCGACTGCTGCGCGCTGCTCATGAGGAAGAAC
Source organism: Spodoptera littoralis (assembly GCA_902850265.1). NCBI lineage: Eukaryota > Metazoa > Arthropoda > Insecta > Lepidoptera > Noctuidae > Spodoptera > Spodoptera littoralis. The sequence goes on along the minus strand of LR824536.2, from coordinate 466,384 downwards.
CCTTCTGTGGTTCGAAACTAGTAGAGCTTTTCTTAGTACATTCACGTGAGTAGCCCGCGATTTTAGTTAATTTAGTATGTTTCATGATTGATTAATGCTCATGCATTTTACACAATGAACTAAACGACAGGTATAGCAATGATTTTATGTAGAATATTTTTTGTAACCCTCGTAAACTCGTTTGTAATATAAATTGTATTAAAGGTATATAGATCATTGATATGTTTAACAGAAAAACGATTATTGGAACCTTTATATCCATCCGAAAGCGATCTGGACGAGATCGCTACCAACGATAACGATTGTAATTTCACATAAACATCGTTAAAAGAATCGATATTAATTAACTGTTATATATATTTTTTATGGAATAAGCCGGTAAACGAGCAGACGGATCACCTGATGGTAAGGAATCGGCGCCGTCCATGGACACCCGGAACACCAGAGGCAGAATTGTTACAAGTCTGTTACGGCTTTTGGGGATTAGGAATTTGACGATTGTTGGGGATTGGGATGATAAAGATAAAGATAAAGATAAAGATAAAGATAAAGATAAAGATATATTTATTTGCGTAAACATGTGTAACATTATACATAAATGCAAACGTAGATGGTCTTACATAAATAGCTTGCTTAGTTTCAACATGTCTTGCCCCAATTGGCGTACAAAATATTTTCAAAACTAGGTACTAAAGATTATCAGAACAAATTAACCAAAACAAAAATCTATGAAACAATGAAATTATAAAGTATCATTTATAAAGTCCTTAACACTATAGTAACAATTTTTTAAAAGTAATTTTTTTAGCTCTTTTTTAAATATATTATTATTACATACGGCTTTTAAATTTTCTGGAATTTTATTGTAAATTATCGGTGCCATACAAAATACACTTTTATGAAGTAGAGTGGTTTTCGCTGAGTGAAGTCGTAAATAGTGCTTATATTTCATGCGTCTATTTCTAACAACTTTATCTGATAAGAGCGGAAACCATTGAGGGTTATTTCGTACAAATAAAGCTATTTCTAGTACATATAGTGACGGAAGTGTTAGTATATGGTATTTCTTAAACAGTGGCTGACAGCTGTCCGTAGTTTTGATCCTAAACATGGTCCGAATGCAGCGCTTTTGCATTTTAAATACCATATCGGTGTTTGTAGAATTTCCCCAAAATATTAGACCATATCTAAGCAGCGACTCTATCAGTCCATAATATGCCGTCATCAACGCATCTTTGTTCACTGTCGATGCCAGTTTATATAACGCATAAGATAAACTACTTATTTTTGTACAAAGATCTTCGGTATGGCATTTCCAATTGAGTCTGTTGTCTATTTTTAAGCCAAGAAATTTTGCTGTTTCTACTTCTTTTATTATATTACTTTCATATGAAACTATAACTTTATCCGAATTTTGAGGTCTTTGACTGTAATTAATTGCATTTGTTTTATTCATATTTTTTTAAATTATTGTTGTTTAGCCATGTTATTACTGAGTTTAGTGATTTATTTATATCGGTTTCAAAGAGCTTTCTATCATTACATGTAATGTTAATTGTGCTGTCGTCGGCAAATAATATCATAGGTTGTACAGTTGCAAGAGGTAGATCATTAATGTAAGTTATGAATAGCGTGGGTCCTAGTACGCTACCTTGGGGAACACCATACCTAACATATCTCATTTTGGATTGGTATTGCTCTTCTTTTTTAGTTTGTAAGTTAAATTTTGTAATTTGTGTAATTTGTTTTCGGTCAGATAAATAAGATTTAAACAGTTTTAAGACAGTTCCTCTTATGCCATAAGCCTCCAATTTACTAGCTAATATTGCATGATCAACGTAATCGAAGGCTTGTGTCATGTCGCAAAAGATCGAACACACTGGGGTAGTTTTATCGATTGCAGACATTATGTTTTTTAAAAACTCAAATATGGCCATATTTATATTTTTCCGTTTTCTAAAGCCCTTTTGTTCATTGCATAAAATATTATTAGTTTCTAAATATTTATTCAGTTGTGTATTGTAATGAGTTTCAAAGATTTTTGAGAAGATAGTAAGGAAGGCAACGGGTCGATAGTTTTCGACCATTTCTTTGTCATCTTTCTTGAACAAAGGATTAATTACTGCTATTTTAAGTTCTTTTGGAAATGTGCCATTTGTTATAGATAGGTTTATAATATAGCTTAAGTGATGACATATATGACCATTTACCTCCTTAATTATCTTCGTTGAGATTCCATCATAACCAACACTTTTTGTGTTTTTAAGTCCATTTATTATATTAAATACTTGACGAGGTGTGATTGAGGTACATTTCAGATTTTTATTCGAATCTAAGAAGTAAGCATGTTCATGATCTAGTATGTCGAAATATAACAAGTTATTAAAGTTCGCCACTCTCCAATTGAACATATCCGTGTAATGACCATACTTAAAAGTGGGCGCACATATAATTATATTGGTGTGATTTAGTTTTTTTAAGGCTTCTCTTATATAGAATATTATGCCAAAGTAGTTACTAGTGCTGTTAAAATCTTCTTCACCTATTAAAATGACACAGAAGTCGTTAATTGTGAAATCTCGTATTTTGGTTTCCAAATTATCAATAAGTTGTTTTGTATTGCAGTTCGGTTTGAGGTAGTGGCAAATGTCATAACTGTCAGAAAAAGTTTTTTGAGAAATAGATAATATTTTATGTTTTTTACTAGTGCTCAATATGTGAATTTTATTTCTTTGTTTATTTTCTTGAATTATCGTCTGGCGAGTGCGTTGTGTAGGCTCAATACTAGATAACGCCTGTATAGGGGTCTTAGTTACATCTGTCATTGGTGACTGGAGTTGACTTAATGCTTGCAGTTTTTTATTTCTTTTTGTGTTTTCTTTTCCGAGAGGTGTTTTTGTTTTTATCTTTCTTATAGGTGTATGGGTAACAGTTCTATATAAGTTATTTTGTTCCAATAATTCACAATTCGCGCGCTTGAGGTTTGTATTTTCAATCGACAGAGTTTCGATTTCTTGGTGGGCACTACTAAGTTCTGATTCCAATTTGTTAATTTGTTGTTTTAATTTAAATATTATTTCGTTTTGTGGTTCATCAATCGATAAGTCAGGCATACTGGATACACTTTCATCATGGAGGGTATGTGTTGAAACTTCGCTCACATTGCTGTTATTTGGGTCCGAAGATGCTCGTTTTCGTCGAAGAGTTATATTATTTAAGAAGTTCATCGTAACACACCTATTTGAATTTAATAAAACAAATCGAGGAATCACAAAAAGATTTGCAATTAGCGGGGATCGAACCAGGTACCACGAGCACGTCAGCCTTGTCGTTTCTACACAGGCTATTTGGTACTTGTACTGTAATGATGAAATAGGGGTATAGTTTTTTGTTTTTAGAAAGTTCTTTGTGATTATTATAGTTTTAGTAGTTTTAAAATTTTAACGGTTTTCACTTTTTGCACTTTTTTTCTTCTTTATTGTTAATTTTGGCACATTTACTTATTGTTTGATAGTAACTAGTATTTTTATATTTAAACAGTACACATATCACTACACCAATGAAGTTTAATCACTTATAATTGTTCATATGAAAACACGACTATAACTTTGTCCACAGTTAACTTAGTGAGTAGATAACAATATTCCAGGTAATTTATACTGTTTACACAATATTGAATACGTTATTTTACAGAAAATAATGGGTTAACTATTTTTTTGAAAATTTTTTATACGGAGCTAATGTTTACTTGACAGCGCAGCGCCATCTATCAATGATGATTGAATGATGATGAATGATGATTAGGGAGGAGGGTAATTGGGTCTCCGATAACCTTACTCACACGACGAAACACAACACAAGCATTCTTTCACGTCGGTTTTCTGTGAGACCGGTGGTATCACTATGGTTGAGTACGCCCAGTCGTGCTGATGCATGGCTCTCCTTAGTGTTGTTACACACTTTATGTTGTAAAATAAAGAATATTTATATTAACAATATTAAAAAGTGACATCGCCGTGAGCGTACTCCTCTACTAACACACGTAATTAACTTTGTTAGAAGCGTCGCGACGCCGACGCGACGCCGCGTCGTAAACAAAGCCAGGACTTTGATGAGATTATTCAATTGTTTCATATACAAAAGATCGTGTTAAATCATTTATATCATCGTACTTATATCATTAAAAAGTGATACAACTGTACTCGAAATCTTTTAGAATGTCCTTTAATTACAATGTTTTAAGATTTAATTGTGACTTGAAAATATGATAATTTGTAACTAGGCTTTTGGCCGCGACTTCACGCGCGCTGTTTTAAGACATTAGGGGCAGATAAAAATCTGATGGAATACCTTTTGTTTCTCACAAGCAGTTCGCATGACCAATATTTAGAATTGCATCCATACAAACTTCCTCCTCCCATTTTAAGGAAGTGGGGATTAGAAAGAGATAGAAAGTAGCCTTGTTTCATTTTCCACCCTTTCAACTATCTTAACTTAAAAATCACCTCAATTTGTAACTGCGCTATGAAGTGAAAGACAAATAAAGACACACACACTTTCACAATTATAATATTTATTAGTAATTATGGATGCATATACATAGACATATGTCCCCGTGGTGGTGGGTCATAAATACAGTTTTGAAGATAGCTTAGTATTTGGACTCATATATGTAATTATCGAGGATTTCAGTCGTGGTCAAAAATCATTTAGTAACTTTTTTTTATAGCATAAGCCAGTAAACGAGCAGACGGATCACCTGATGGTAAGCAATTGGCGCCGCCCATGGACACTCGAAACACCAAGGCGTTACAAGAGCGTTACCGGCCTTTTGGGAATTTGAAGATTGTGGAGGATACGGTTATTCGGGAGACTACGGCCTCCGGTAACCTCACTCATACGACGAAACACAACACAAGCGTTGTTTCACGTCTGTTTTCTGTAAGGCTGTGGTACCTATTACTTCGGTCGAGCCGGCCCATTCGTGTCGAAGTATGGCTCTCGCACACTTGTGACAACTGTCACATGAATTCAGTTATTTGCAGGTACTACATTAATACTACATTTTTAGAGCTTTAATATTTAAAGGTATACGTTTAGTACCTATACCATATAAAACTATCATGACGCCACGTAATGAAACATAAATAGCCCGATGTAGTCATTAAAAGGAAACACCGAAAATAAATAACAATAATTCATATTTTTAAGTTAAAATAACTACAATTGACGTAAGTAATAACACCGAAATCGAGGTAATGTTTATCTATCGCATAAAATGTGGTTTTGTGGTTACCTAAACATTCCTGTTAATTAGACTTATTTTCCTTCTTTAAATATTTGTCGGTACCTAAGAGTCAGTACCTACCCTACATATCTAGCGATAATAACCACAGAACATACAAATAACTATAACATATAAATATTATAATTACCTATAACTTACTAGCTTCTACCAGCATAATCTACACCTGTTCCAAATTTTATCTCGATCCCTTCAGTCGTTTTGACATGAAGGAGGGACAAACAGACATACAAACTATCACAATTATAGATATTATATTATGTAGTAGGATATGTAGTTCTATACATACGTATAACATAACATAAAATCACGCCTTTTATCCCCGAAGGGGTAGGCAGAGGAGCACATTACGGCACTTAATGCCACTGTACAATGTAACACACACTTTTCACTATTTATGTTATGAGTCCCATGTATAGGTGGTCTGCCTATTGCCATATACCGGGCACAATCTAGACTCTGTGTTAATACTGAGATTTTTTGAAAATGCCCAGTAATACTTTGCCGGACCCGGGAATCGAACCCGATACCCCTTGCCCGGCATTTGTAATTGCGACCATTCGGCAAACGAGGCAGAGGTAATTTAATTAATAGTAGATATATTGTACTTAAAAGTCAAAGTCAAAGTCAAAGCATTTATTTCAATTGAACCTTAATTAGACACTTGTGAAACGTTAAAAATTGAATTGTCCGTCCGTTTGTCTGTTAGTGAAGATAGGCGCACGTTCCAAAGTGTAGTTTCGAATGGAGAAGAACGAGCAAGAAACTCCATCGGTACTCTTAAACCTGTACGTTGAAATGTAATACTGCGTTAATGAAAAAGAGCTTTTTTGGTGTTGAACCAAAAATTTTTAATAAAATACCTGATGCTGTAAAATGTATGTCATTAAAGAAATTCAAAAAGTGTCTTCACAAGTTATTGGTTGAGAAATGTTATTATACCTTGGATGACTATTTTAATGATAATACTATTTGATTATATTCTGTAATTTTATAAATTAATATTATTAATCTTGACTTGGATGACTATTTTAATTTTGGATGACTATTTGATTAAATTCTGTAATTTTATTAATTCATATTATTACATTTATTTTTACGCTTTGACATTGAAGTTGACATCTTGACGTTTAATTTTACGCTTTGACATTGAAGTTTACATCTTGACTTTTAATTTTGCGCTTTGACATTGAATTTTACATTTTTAACATTTTGATATTATTATTTTTGACATTTAATTTTAATTTGTGCCATCATTGAAAATCTTTTATGTTCTTCAAAGCGGACATTTTGTGGTTTACATTATTTTATTCATTTGATTTAAAGAATCGTCAATGTTCAATGAAATTGCAAATTCTTAACGAGATAAATGGTCAAGATTATGTAATTGTAGTGATGTGTTTACTGTTGTTTATAAATCTGTGTCAAATCCTTGTTTTAATTAAGTATATTGCATGTATTGTACGCCCTAGAGGCAATAGCGCTCTCAACATATTACATAAGAATTTATAATGTACCTATGTTTTACAATGAATAAATGAATCTGAATCTGAATCTAAAAAATGTATCAACATTATCTGATCCTTTACCTAATGACGATGTAACTACAATACAACGTCAATATTTAAAAGGACTCCGGAATCAATTCCTGAAATAAAATAATAAAGCTATGAATGATTGTTTCAAACATAGTGCCCACATATGTACACTTACAATAAATAAGAAATAAGTAATCCTAACCATCAATATATAGAAAAACATTTATTCTTTACATACCCTTTAAGTGACATATACTTTGTTGCTTATACATAAACATTTGTTACTCTTTCGTAACGTATGTTTGTGTTCATTGAGGCATTATATTTGTCATCGACTTTTATATTATCTCAGTGGGAGTATCGAGGGAGGCTGGGTAAATGAGGAAGTTATTCGTTTACTCCTACATGGTATTACATGTGGGCATGATATTATTGGCTTTATCATCTACTCGGTGATTGTATTGTTATTGTACTTTAGTATTTTTATAAATATCTCGTAATCGTACACTAGGGACTGAACCTGGTTGACTCGGGTAAATCAAATAACTGCGCCGACAATACAGAGACGATGCAGAAGGTGAAATGGTGTAAATAATAAGACTTCAAAGTGTAAATTAAAACATAGTTCGACTTTTTTGTTGTTAGTTATTTTGTGCTAGAAGCGCTTTACATCGTTTATGTTATGAATCTTATTTAGATAAAGAGTCAATGGCCAGTCATTACGTATTGTTTATTTCATGCTTTGACTGTAACTGACAATTTCTGTTTATGTGATATTTTATGTGGTTAAACTATCCTGGTTGCAATTTTAGAGAATTTCGTAGAAACCTAACTTCGATAGAACAATGACTGTTTAGTCATAGTATAATTATTAAACTGTGGTTTAACGTTCAAAGAATTAATGTCATCGAATTAGTTAATGCGTATCGTTGACCAATAGATGGCACCACTCGTCTTTTTAATGTTAAATAACAGTTGGAAAAAGCACCGACAAATTATACATTACTTGAGTGATGTGGTCGATATCTTTTTAAAATATATGATTAGTCTAGAGGTTTAAAAACTTAATTTTTTGCCTATGAGGGTATCGTCAGCAATTGTCAGCAGTAGTACTACTATCATCCACCTGTCGTCGCAATGCAGTGCCGTCCATTCCAAGATTAGTTTCCAGGCAGCTGATCCGCCATAAACCATACACTACATACAACTTGCAATTAGTGTCGCCGCTCTAATGACACTTGTTTGTTAACGAATACAATATCTGTGCGAACTCCTAAACTTTCGGCTTCAACCCGTGCATTCTAACCTTTTATTGTAATTGTGTTTTGTATTAGACTCCGTTGTCGGAATTTTACTGTATGGTGGACGTGGATGTAGAATATTCAAGCGGCAGATGTGTCAACGTATGGGGTTTTAACATATGTGTGATTGGGTCAGCGTCAAACTGGGTTTTGGATATAACCGAAATGGCTAGAACAGATTGTTTAAAAAAAGTAATAGAAAGGAACTGTACACAAAGAATTTGTGACGAGCTCTTAATATTTGTAAATATCCATAAGATCAAAATCGATTACCATCTATTCACAAACACTCACAATTGGTCCAAAACTCTACATAGCGAAGGTACATAGATAAACGTTCATCCAAAGAGAACAGTATCTATTACCTTGTATCATTAATTCAACAACGTAATCTAACCTAAATGTGTCTTAAACTCAGCTATTTTACATGAAAGCAATCCAATTATCCAGGCTGCCGATATTCTGTAGTTAGAAAGGTTGTCAGTCTGTCAGACTAGATGTAGACTGCCAGTGACATGTTATGACGTTATGTGGATTAAAATCGAAATACTGCCTTCATGATTGTTACCGAGTTATTGAAACTCAGTTCGGATTTATGTCAGTTAATGTTTCTGCTGTGCGTAGTCAATGAATATTTTGAAACGACCAAACTATGACAACTATTTATTTTGAAATAGAATCTAAGGTCAGCACCTTAACAAGCACGGCACCAGCACGGCTCCAGCACGGCACCAACACGGCGTTTTTTGTTTTGAAAACAATACAAAAATGTTGTAAGCGCACCGTCCGTCGGCGCGCGGGCGGCGCGTTAACAGCTTTTATATTGACGTTATGAAATATGTCACACGAGATACGATTTAAAGTTCATATTTCAATGACAAGTTCATTGCTAGATTGGAGCTGTGCGGGAGCCATGCTTGTTAGGTGTATATACCTTTATAGACATTTGTACTGCTATTTATATATCACAATGGACACCACAAGCCTCAACGCACGGCTGACCTTTCAATGATTCTTGACTGGCCTCCACAGTCTCCACAAGTGACCTCGATATGAGATCATGTGTCACATCTCACGAGCCCCGTGCTCTATGGCGTCGATGCATGGCAAACTTGCGCCATAGAGTGACTTGTTCGTAAATTTTATGGCGGTCGGGTTGATGGGACACTCGCACTACTGACAAAGGATTAGTTCGAGGATGCAATGATAGTAAAACGGAACCAAACATGTTTGTATATTGTTTTGATTTATTTATTACTAGCTAATGCCCGCGGCTTCGCTCGCGTGGATTACGGACTTTGTGACCAAACTACTAAATGTCAATCCTTATCTTCAATCTTATGCGTTTATAGATAATTTATGCATAACATAACATTATACCTTTTATCCCCGAAGGGGTAGGCAGAGGTGCACATTACCCTGTTTTTGAACATTTTCAAAAATATTGTTTGTACGGAAATTTGTGGAATTTGTACGGAAATTTCAAAAATATTGTTTTTGGAAGTTGTACGGAAATTTCAAAAATATTGTTTTTGAAAGTTTGTACGGAAATTTTTACTGTTTTATTTTATGTATACATTTTAGTGTTAGGTGTTATTTTCTGTGTTAAGAGAACTTGCATTGATTCAGAGTATTCCTATTTTAGAGAATTCCCAGTAATAAAGTACAGCTATAAAGTTAAACGATTGACTCACCTCTCATGACACGTGATTTATAACGTAATTGACGAAAAGTGGTTGTTACAATGAATATATGTAAATTATAAACTTACTGGCAACGCACCTGTAACTCATCTGGTGTTGTGGGTGTCCATGGGCGGAGCTGATCGCTCAATCGCTTACAATCAAGTGATACGTGTGCTCGTTTGCCTCCTACTCCATAAAAAAATGTGCATGGTTGTCTATTGTTGAAAAGCCATATGTTATTTTCAGTACGAGACCACGGATAGTATTCTACAATTTTGCATTTAGTTTGTTATTAAATTCAGCTTTGGTACATGTAATAATTTCTAGTAAATAATTATGTAGGCCATCGGGAGCTACCGACGCTGTACACAGAGTCAGTAAACAAGGAAATCTATTTGCTTGCATACAGCCTTCGAGTTATATGCGCTGACACCTTGAATTTTGCTAACGTGAGGTTGTATAAAATTATTGCCAGTTAATTATAGAACACCAGGGAAGTAAATGATGTTCTGCGTTCGATAAAGAGTTATACGCCAGAAGATATACTCGCAACCTCAATCTTAGTAAGTCAAAAATATGTAAGAAATATCGTGAGACATACTGAATCTGCCTGCCTCGACTGCCTCATTGGCCGAGTGGTCGCAATTGCGACTGCCGAGCAAGGGGTCTTGGGTTCAATTCCCGGGTCGGGCAAAGTATTACTGGGTTTTTAAAAATTCTAAGTAGTAGCACGGAGTCTGGAACTGTGCCCGGTATATGGCAATAGGCTCACCCCCTATTACATGGGACTCATAACATAAATAGTGAAAAGTCGGTGTTACATTGTACAGTGGTATAATGTGCACCTCTGCCTACCCTTTCGAGGATAAAAGGCGTGATGTTATGTATGTATACTGAATCAGCTAAAAGTCACGAGTTACTCAAGTAAATATATCCGTCAGTAGGTTGTGCAACATCGCCGCGACTGCGCACGCTGCTCATGAGTAAGAGTCTGTGTGACTCGAAACTGGTAGAGCTTTTATTTTATATTTATAGTATATTTACGTGATTAACTCGTTATTGGAAAGTCTCAAAAGAATGACAAAATAAAGTAAGTTAGTGTGCCAACTGTTTTGCTTACATTATTAACTAGAGAATTATATTGTGAACCTGATTGAAAAAGAGTAACCTATGGAGTTTCTTGCTCGTTCTTCTCCATTGGAATCTATACCTTGGAATGAGCAAATAGCTTCACTTTTAATTTTTTTGTTGACGTTCAAAAGTGCCTTTCTGGTCTAATTGAAATAAATGATTTTGACTTTAACTTTGACTTAGTATGTAGTTATCAGGCAGTGATAACAAGAGTTAATCACCAAAATGTCTATAGTTGTTAACACGACTCACCTCACACAAAGCCTTCATTTTTGCCGCGTCAACGACAAAGTTATTTCGACGAAAGTTTTGGATTGTCGCTGGTCCGGATGTCGCCGTACCCACCGCTTACGTACTTCCGGTACGGCCGCATTCACCCCGCAACGGCCGATGGGCCGGAAATCGTCACGTTTTTCCTCCGGTTCACGATTACTTAAAACGTGTGTTGAGTGTACTTTATTGATTATTGCCGCCCCGCGTCCTATATATATATATATATGTACAACGCGTTGCAGAACAAATTTCTATTTTAAAATATATTTCAGTATAAGTGTATATGAGCACAGTTCTAGGAAGGGAGGTAGCACCACATCATATTTGTAATTCCCTGAAGAGCTGAGGATCGCACTCACTAGTCAAGTTGTCGGAAACCTACGAAGTGATGCAGTCAGAGGGATCTAGTTACATTTTAAATTATTGTAATCAGTAGAGGAGTTTTAATATACTAAATAATGTGTACTTCATGAAGACTTATAAACTGAAAAGTGTTAAAGTCCCTTTGTGTGTAGATTATGAATAAGTATTAAATGGAATGCACAAATTCTCACTAAATATACATAACATAACATCACGCCCCGAAGGGGTAGACAGAGGTGCACATTATGCCACTGTACAATGTAACACCCACTTTTCACGGTTTATGTTATGAGTCCTATGTAATAGGGGGTGAGCCTATTGCCATATACCGGGCACAATTCCAGACTCCATGCTACTACTGAGATTTTTTTTGAAAACCCAATAATACTTTGCCCGACCCGGGAATCGAACCCGAGACCCCTTGCCCGGCAGTCGCACTTGCGAACACTCGGCCAACGAGGAGTTATTTCTAGCAGTTTCTAGCAGTTTTTAATATGTATATAAATTATTATTGGTGTATTAACAAAACATAGTACGCACTATACAAAAGTATATTTGATATTTATATAGATTTTATATGTACAATACTAAAGTTTATAATATCAGCTATAAGCATTACGTAACCGGATTAATAATAAAGCGAGGGAAGTGTGGACATCGGTGGAAGTGTCCAGCAGTGGCCTGTTGTGGCCCGTAGTGGCCTGTAGCGGTGTTTACTGAACTAAGCCGGCGCTAAATCTTGGCCGGGACGAAACTAAAACAATAATAATAAATACGAATTGTAAATAGAGGATGCTGCGCAGTATGGCCAGGAAATATACTGCTACGAGGATTAGTATTAAAACTATAATTATCGTATTAGGTACAAATACTTAGATTAAGTGAAATATCGCTGACATTTAATATAAGTATTTTGTGGCAAAAAGGAGATAATTTGTATTTTCTTTTCAATATCTTTAATCCCTAATCGTAAGTATGTGAAATAAATACATTTTAATCAAATTTTGAAATAAATTACAAGTGTAATATAAATTACGCAATAACATAAAAGATATAAGTAAGTTTTTCTCATTCACAATTTAAATTAGGCTAATTTGTAACAGCAACTGAAAATGCATTCATCAAATCAGAATCTAAAATTGCCAAAATAAACCATGAATGTGCTGCCATCTATTTTCGGGGGCTGAGTATAAAGCGCCCTTGATACAGGGCTGGAAAGGCCCTATTTAGCTTATTTACGAGCCCGTTACACTCTCCAGACGTTCTGCAGATTATTACAATTTTAACGGCTCGATGTAAACGGCCCTAATGCCAACTAATGAGATAGGATGGCCGTGTAATGATGGAATCATTCTGCCTACGTTTCGAGACGGCCTACTGAGTCGGCTCAGACTAAGTCCTATTTTACTGAGTAGAGCTAAGTAGTTATTGCTTGCTTAAAGGCTTGTTGAAACTTGATACTCAAGTCTTCGGTATAATACTAGGAACGGTTGAGTTATGTATATGATTGGAATTTGAAGTACCTACGTAGAATTTCAGCACAAAATGTAAGTAAATAATTTAATAGAAAGTCAAAGGAACGTTTATTTTATACAAGCAAATACATTTCAGACAGTTTCTATTGAAACATTATCTAAAAATAGTTCCAAAATATCTTCATTAAGTTTGTCAGTAGTTCAAAAAACATGAGCAGGCAGGTATTTCAATAGATTTTCCTTGAAATATTTATTAAATTACTTTGTGAGACATTTTCCAACGACCTACTTTGTGTTTCCTAGGAGACGAATCAAGTTATAGATTATAATCAGGACATAATGATAACATTATGTTAGTTAATACTTTGAGGATTTGATGAAGAGCTAGTTTTTAACCTAATTTTCCTCAGATTTCAGTATTTGTTCCTTATTTTCTAATAAACCGTCTACGGTATCCATATCGTAGAGTGTAGTGAATCAAGTGGAGTCCGGATCCCGGATGTAGTGGTGTACGGTGGTCGGACGGTCCGGACGCCGGACGCCCGGCTTGACCGGCTAATTGACTAATCCGGCTACTACTGGCCGATCAAAGAACACTACTCGTGTTGTTTTGTGTTTACTTATACTTTTGGTATTGAAGGTATCTTTCCATTATGAACTTGAGCTGGAACTGTAATGTCGAACTGATCTTCAGTTTTGATTATGGTCTATAGTAATATTATAAAACTGAAGAATTGTTTGTTTGTTTAAACGTGCTAAACTCCGGCTAAATTGCTGATTCGAAATTAATATTTCATTTTGTGTTGGTTAGTCATTTTACCTATACATATACAACATCACGCTATAATAAAAAGATTCGAGGAGCGGGTGAAACCGCGTGAGAGATGCTAATTTAATTAACATAACATCACGACTTTTATCTCCGAAGGGTTAGGCAGAGGTGTACATTACGACTCTTAATGCCACTGTGCAATGTAACACCCACTTTTCACTATTTATGTTATGAGTCACATATAATAGGGGGTGAGCCTATTGCCACATACCGGGCACAATTCCAGACTCTGTGTTAATACTGAGATTTTTTTTAAATGCCCAGTAATACTTTGCCCGACCCGGGAATCGAACCCGAAACCCCTTGCCCGGTAGTTGTGTAATTTAATTAAAAATAGATATATTGTAGTCTTGTTTATAAAGATGGCTTTTAAAAATCATGATTAAATTCGTGATTGATGTAAGGTAAGGCGCACACATGGCTATAGTGAATTGCGCCTAGCGTGCATATTGTATAAGTCAGATGAGGGTCCCTCGTGAGGTAATGGCCTCGTAAGGGACGCCTACCCTAACTTATCACTATTTGTACCACGGCCACTACTTTCTTCCTATATTAGAACAGTTGCTCTTTCTTTTTTATTGAGAAAATGTCACATAATAGAGCTAAAAGAACGTAGTTCAATTGTTCTTTGGCTTTGTTTGGTTTGAGGGAGACTGGGAGAGTATGTATAAAATGAACTATGAAACGAAAATATCTACATAGTTACACAATATCTTCGTTTAATGTTTAAAAAAAACAAATCAGCCAAATATTAAATTCTACTTTTGAACTTCGTAACAATACAACATAAAATGAAATAAAGAATATTAAAAACAAATACATACAAAAAGAGTTCGCAGTCGGTAGGATTCGAACCTACGCTCCCAGAGGGAATCTGATTTCTAGTCAGACGCCTTAACCGCTCGGCCACGACTGCTGCATACAAGTTCGTCGAAATTGTGACTCACATAGTGCCCATCGACTTTCACTTTTATAATAATAATTAAACCTGTTTGTGAACGCATGCGTCGGTGAAAGGCGAAAATAATAATGTATCTATTGAAAGTTGTTCTATTTTAGAATATCTCAATGTCATGAAGATTGTGTGAATGTTTTATAGTCTGCTATTAATAGTTATAGTTAATAATATCTCCTGAAAGTTTTGATGAAGTTATTATACTTATTATAGAACTTGTTGTGTAAGTTAGTAGGAAGCCCCAAGAATAATATGATTCTAGTTGCATAATAATTAGTTTTGGCTCAAGTTGTATTAGTCTAGTCTTTGTGGGAGATCTAATTATAGGTACATCTTATAATATCGTAATTCTTAATCTTGATCTACCTACTCGTGTTTTAATATTAAACTGGTTTAAAATAACTATGGTTTGTTTGTTAACATACGTATAATAAGTTTATATATTAAGTCAATACGATATAGGTATGATTAATCAGTCCATATAAATTGGTACACTGAAATGATTTTTCAGAGTTTAGTTCATAATCCCTATGTTCAATCGGTAGTATAGTTTTATCCAGTGCAATTGAAAACAAACAAATATTAATCAGTGTTATTCGTATGTGATATGCGTTGATATCGGATTAGTACGATTAATTAATTAATTGTAGTACCTAATCGGGATTTCCTAACTTTTTTATCTCATTAATAATTAATTTTATCATTGATCTGATAGTGAGAGTTACTGGAGAAATTGCCATATACCGGGCACAATTCCAGACTTCGTGCTACAACTGAGATTTTTTTTAAAACCCAGTTATACTTTGTCAGACCCAGGAATCGAACCCGAGACCCCTTGTCCGGCAGTCGCACTTGCGAACACTCGGCCAACGAGGCAGTATTGGGTTTTCTTATTCATAAATGTTGTATAGCATTTGATCTTTACATTGGGAAGGGTTTTTGCTGATGGGTTTCTTCTGAACCTTGCTATATTAATACCCTGCATAATTTCGAATCTATATTACGAAGATTAATATGAGAACTATTCCTTTCTACCTCTAAGCTGAAACGTCAGAATTTTAAAAAGCTACGTCGGTAGTACATTCTCCTTGCAGTTTTATATTCTGGCCGGTTTGCCTATAAATCAAAACTTACTGTTACGGCTACTAGTATATCGTGGAAAGAAACTTTCCTTTGACTGCTACTTGGATATACTGACGTTGTTCTTTACCTAGGTAGCCATTATATTTTGTGGCTATTTACTAAAATGTATTAATAGCTTCGATGGAGCATACTATTGTCAGTTAGTTGATATGTAAAAAGAGAGTTAAATCTGCGGTTACAAAAATATGGTAATTAGAACATAACATAACATAACATAACATAGAAGGGGTAGGTAGTGCACATTTCGGCACTTAATGCCACTGTACAATGTAACACCCACTTTTCACTATTTATTTATTGCCATATACCGGGCACATTTCCAGACTCCGTGCTACTACTGAGATTTTTAAAAACCGGGAATCGGGAATCGGGATCCGGGAATCGAACCCGAGACCCCTTGCCCGGCAGTCGCACTTGCGACTACTCGGCCAACGAGGCAGGTGGTAATTAGAAACTGTTTATTATTCGTTGAAAACTACACACAAAAGTATATGGCGATAAATATAAATAAGTTAGTACTATGATGATAAGGTTCGTAGGGGCCCGGAGGTTAAGACGCCCGCTTCTCATGCATGAGGATGCGGATTCCAAACCTACCAACGGCAAGTACTAATGTGACTTTTTCCGAGCTATATGTACTTTCTAAGATTATTTAGACACCACTGACAAACGGTGAAGGAAAACATCGTGGGGAATCCTGTGCTTATAATTTGTAACTATTAGTTTGAAATCGCCAACCCGCAATGAGCAAGCGCGTGGTGATTAGTGCTCAAACTTTCTCCGTGTGAGAAGAAGCTTTGCTCAGCAGTGGGCATTGTAGGCTGTTGATGTGATGATGAGAATATACTTTTATACCCAACACTCGAAACTACAAATAGGTACTGCATATACAATATAATTACAATGCAGTTCATAGATCAAACACGTAATAATTTAGCTAACACCAATCAAGTCTCTATTAATTTGATGTGTGACGTATCGCTACCGAGTACACACGACACACGACGTACGACAATATAACCCACGACCACAAACACCTGACGCAGGAAACTGACGACAGAGGGCGGTGGTAGTGGCACATAAAGAGCACACGGTGAAGATTAACACCCGGTCATTGGCGCACGGACTGAAATATTAGGCAGCTACCTAAATCAGTTTATGAGGTTGCAATCAGCGGGCAGCCTGTAACGTTTGTTTTACGCTGATTGTGGCCTGTTTGCTCCCGTAGTGGAGGACTATGCCACGTAGGCAGATGGGGTAGAAGGTTAAGTTTTTTTTCAGTTTAAATCTGCATATATAACAAAAATGTACTCAAACTATTTTTAGTAAAATACATCAGTTAAACAGTAATGGTTCTCTGTTGTTCTATGCTCCAGTCTAGGCGATCCAGCTCTATGTCTATTCTGTTTTAGCTTTCTATTGGAAAATTTGAATAATGTCAAACCCCTTTTTATAGTTAGGTCCTATTTCTTATTATTTCTGAATGCTCTTTGGTCAGTTCTGCTAGTGCCGCTTAAGTGGAATTTCTGTATGTCTCTGCTTATTGTGGTGGAGTGCACATTTGGGCATGTCCAAACTACAACGACTGTAGGTAATTAGTTTTGCAGCTACATTTTCTCAATTGATGTTACTTCCTGTTGACTGCCTTTCGAATATTGGTTAATTTTATCATTTCGATATACTCTGTTGGCTAAAAGATTATTTTCATCACATATAAACAGTTCTGTTTTTAACCATTTGGCTACTACTAAGAAAAATAAATCATTATGTTAAAATGAAATAAATATCCGTACTACCGAAGATTCAATAACAAGATACATACGAGCTCTTGTATCGGTTGTTATTGACAAAACAGACATGTAATAAAATATCTATCGCGTATCATTTCCTTACAAAATGAAAGGAAAACAACGGTTAAGTAAGTACTGGTGCTTTCACAGTTAAATGAGATTTGATTTCCGTCAGTATATTGCAAAGGTAAAGGTGAATGTATTAATACTTGACGGAACATTACAATTCGTTAGGTACAACATACACATACACATAGCTACACAAGATAATCATATTGTAGCTACTTGCTCCTCCAAAGACCTCTCCAGAACTTTGTACACAACACAATAACGGGAAAGTAACAACATTGCAAATAACGACATATTTGAACTGAACACGATGTACTAGGAGATAATAAAATGGAGGCGAAGTATGCTTTGAGTCGCGCACTAAATGCGAGGAACCGGTGAGTCTAATCGGTAAAGAGAATTCTTTGAGAGCCTCGCTATCGGAAGGGTTGCCTTCATCTCTCATGTTATTTGGGAGATACATGTTCTACTTACTTTTAGATAATTGAAAATAGACGGAACAGAATACTAATGGGGCTCCGAAATTATACTTAAATGATCTGGTGACCTAGTGGCCATCATAGATTCTTATACTTGTTGATAGTGGCCCCCGGGATGGTTTAGGAAGATGAATATATCCTACACTCTCTCTCTCTCCTAAAGCTCGGCACAATTTGATGGTTTTCCCCATCATCAAATAGAGAACAATCTACCTAGGTATTATAATTATCTAGTCTTACAATCGACTCGGGCCTTGAATAGATTGCCTGAAATAGGTAAGTTTAGCCAAACACGACCAAGACGCTCATATAAACATCCAATCAATTCCACATCGGTCGGAAACCACGTCCATCTATAAGAGGTTCCATCTGAGCAGTTCCGTCGACGCGGCACTGCCCGGGACGTCTCAATTATTTCTATGGAGGCGGCCATCGTTCCGTCCCCTGTAATGGCGGCGCCCGATGACCGCCGCTCCTGTGGTTATCGCTCCAATTATTGAAGGTCCCACGTTCGTTTTCTGCTTATCTCCCCAGTAATACAGGTTATATTCCTGGGCAGATCACTAGGCAGTGATTGTCATTTTCTTAATTATAATTTTGGGTATGTTTTGTAATTTTTTCGATATGGCCAAAATGTAACTGATTATCGTAATATTAACTTTATTCTCGACTCCTGAATAATAGATCAGGAAGACAAAGTGAAAATTTTGTTTGACGTAACTTTATTTTTCCGTACTCTATGTTACATATTACTGAGGACGTTTACTAAAACTGGTGAATAAGTAAAAAAAACCATGCCAATGACACGTTTCATATCACATCACTTTATACAGTACTAGTGACCCGCCCCGGCTTCGCACGGGTGCAATATGAATGTGTTATACATATAAACCTGCCTTAAGAATCACTCTGTCTATTAAAAAACCGCATTTAAATCCGTTGCGTAGTTTTAAATATCTAAGCATACATAGAGACAGACAGACGGCGGACAGTGTTTTATACTATGTAGTGATATAGTGATATGATAACCAATAAATTTATGGATTATGAACTTATTTTCACAATAGTGTAATTATTATATATTTATACCAATCGGTATAATTATAGATATGGCGTAACTAGATCACACATTCTAATGTAAAAATAACCTTCACATTCCGCCAGCTGTTTCAACAAAACCTCTCACTTTAACGGCGCCCAGTGATTGTACTACTCAATTACGAAAGAAAGGTAAGCAGCAGTCGTGGCCGAGCGGTTAAGGCGTCTGACTAGAAATCAGATTCCCTCTGGGAGCGTAGGTTCGAATCCTACCGACTGCGAATTCTTTTTGTAATTTTTTTTCATTGTTTAGTCTTAAATCTTTATTACGTGTGTTTTTATAACTCTCATGTTACGAACTGCAACAATGAGAATAGTATCAAATTATTTATTAATGTAGACTCTCTAAAATAATCCACGTAAAAGCCTTACCCTGTATTGCTATTTATAGATTCATCCCCACCTACTTATTCAGGACACTATAGCTTTTAGCATTTAATACAATATTTATAAGTACACATTTAAATTGCGATAAGCTTTATTTATGGTAGTTAAAATATCTTAGAACTGGCTGAGAATAGAGCGACGCCATTAGACTAATAAAAAGAAAATATGTTTAAATTTAGAACACTGTGTCACTTGGCTGTCAGTTGTCGGTTGCTAGGAGACAGCATTGGGCGGGAATAAAAGAAAAAATGTTAATCTAGTTGGAGTGGATTTGTTTCATAAAACGCCTAAAGGTATGTCCTAGGATATCTAATTGCTTTGTTCTACGAACAGAAGATGATAAGTTTACGTATAATAGACTTTCTAGAATCTGTAATGTAGAATGTGTACAAAAATATTTTATTACATTTTGATGTTTTCTAAAATATTTAAGTTGTTGTGTCTAGCTTTATGGAATAAGAGGTAAATCAATGTTCTTCATTCTCTACTCCGAATAAAAGCAATGATTTTTCTTTAATATTTACTAAAGGACGTTAAAAACGCGGTCATAGTCTCTTGAAACAGCGACTGTGGCACCTGGCTACACGCAGCAAAACGAACATATTGACACGAAGGACATCTGTAGTGTGACACAGCCCATCATTACACTTCATACAATACGGTGTTGCAAGTACACGCACACATACACCATTGACATTTTGGTGTTTCAATTATTTCTAAGTGACATTACATCCGCCTTTTTTTGAACATACTTGTATTTACTTATTTATGGAAGATGAAGATTGTTAAGTTTTGCATGAACAATTAATTAAATACAGGGTCAGGGCCGGGCGGGGTGTAATCAACGCGCTGTTTGATTATTAGCTCGGCGGCGCTTCATTATCTGTAGTTATTACAATATTATCTGTAATCTCTCCATTATCGCCTGCGGTGCTGTTACAAATTATTACTTATACATATCTGTCATAGTATCCAATTATATTTATATACAGATATGTATTTGTATGTACATGTTTATGTGTTTATTTTAGGCTGAGGTTTTCGTTAATACTTACTTTAATGAGTCTGCCTAGACTGTCTTTAATATTTAAAATCAAATTTAAGATTCATGTAAATAATAAATTATAATTAAGACATTTTCATCTCATGTGGATATGTATAATATTAAAAATGATACAATTTTGAATTAAGGTGATGCAATAGTGTAAACAATCACACCTACATCAACCGCTACTAATTTGCATGTACTCCTATAGTACAGGACCTAGTGGGGCACGCGCGGGGCCCACCCCAGGGCCGGACATTAAACGCATAGCCACAATCAGTGGAGCTCGTTAAGTATAATTCGATCGGCCGCTAGAGTTGCCACCGCTTCACTAATCACCCGTTCATTTACATACAATTCATTTGTTTTGCTCAAGTGATGTGTCGCCGTTATTCGTAATCGATTCAATATCGATTTTTTTAAGTTTGTTTCTTTGTTTTTCTTGGGAAGTCAGTTGTGTTTCTTAGTAGTTTGATTTTAAGATTTAAACTTACAACATCTGTATTTAATGTTTCTGTCTTTGAGTTAATCTTTTATTCGGTAGGTGGGATAACCAAAAAAAAATTAAACAGCTCTTTTTATAACATCTTACTATTACAACTCCTAAATGAATTCCCATATCGACAAGCTTTAAAGCTAATTGCTCAAACAGAACAGAGAAACAAAAATATCCTGTGTAGTGTTTTGTTCTTGTTGCTAAACTGAGAATCGAACTTTGTTGAAATCGATTCATCAGAAACACCTGTACGTGTTAGTTGTGAACAAAGTTAGACCTCGTGCTGTGTTTATACACTAGTTCCTTGTTGTTGACCAAATACTTTAACTCGGTAAATTGGGTATATTTCTTGATTCGGTCATTTTTCATTTGTTTATAAGCTTTGTTTGAAAATTAGCTGTGTAGGCATGGCAACTAGGTTTAATTTGCATTAACAAGAAATAGTGGCACTTGAAATACGAGTGAAGTCAAGCCTTGGGTATCTGTCAGTCAATCTTTGGGTGGTGTGGAGCTGCAAGTAAATGTATTCTGCATTTTTCCTGAAGGGTATGTTATAACCTGGGTGTCTTCAAGGCCAGAGTGAATACGTTGCTTATAGGACGACGTACTCCATCGTAGACTGCATCATCGCTTACCACCAGGCAAGATAGTGGTCAAACGGTCCATCAAATATATGTATATAAAAAAACCGATTAATGAATGACGTGTTTTGAAGCGGTTGTGACGAATCGATTTCTGAATCACATCTCTAACTGAGAGCAAGTACATCAGCGCTACAATTGCGCAATTATTTGATGCCATTTTGGATTAATTGCTTATTAAAGCGAATTCTGATTTTGATTCCTTGGTGTGTTTTACTATTACTCGCGTCGTGAGTGTTGTTCCCGGGTCGTGTATATTGGGACAATTTGTTTGTAATATCTTATTCTACAATTATTATTTTTTTAAGGGGGGAAAATCATCGAATGACTGCTCCCGCCTGGGTGAGGCTGAAGGGAGTGTCAGACTCTTACTGACTAAAAACCACCCCGTTCCTTCTCCTGCACGTCGAGCCGGAGCCCCGGTTACCCGTTAGGTTCTCCGCGACATCTTATTCTAGAATAGTGTCTGTTATTTGATAATATGCCTCTTACATGAGACTTTTAACATAAATACAGCGAATAAAGTAACATTGATTATGTGCTCTGCTTAGCATTATTTCAGTTACATGTTAGCACATAGGTTTTCGAAATTATTTCAAATGATAAGGCAACTTAGACTACGCTAGAATTTTGGCAAATGAAAATAAAAATGTTTACGAATGATGACAATGGGTGTTTAGACTGATGAAGATTTATTATCATATGTTTTTGTTTGCAATAACATAACTGAAAGACTATTTTTCATGTGAAAATTACTATTACAATATGAACACATTAAAGTTCTTTTGTTATTAATAGTACTTACTGAAAACTGTATTAGATATGTATAATAATAACTAGCTACTTCCACGCGGTTTCACACACTCTGCCCCCGCTCCTATTGGTCGCCATCCTCGATAAATGCACTATCCAGCACAAAAGGAATTATTCAAATCAGACTTGGAGTTATGGAGATTAGCGTGTTCAAAAAAAAAAAAAACAAAAAACAAACTCTTCCGCTTTATATAAGAGTATAAGATATCCTGTCTGATTTTCTTTTGGCAGCCTTTATAATGGAGCATAAGATGTTAAGATCGGCAGCCTCACATACCAGGAAGGCCATCTTCACAATATAGTTGGTAATAAAGAAGTAGCTATACACAGACACACACAAACTGGCGCCCAAAAGGGACAGGGAGCGAGCCCACTAAAGTAAACTCGAAACGTTTAAAATCTACGTCTGAACACTCGGTAAGTAATAGCAGAAGGTACACTAAGAGATAACTTAGATGTAGAATTGGTTAGTGTATCTCTTGGCCTTCGTAGGGGCATACTGAATGACGATAATTTAGACATTTTCAAACTTAGATCAACTAAGTATGTATTCGTAGTGCAAATATATTTGACAATTTATTCAAATTGTAGAATGTAGATCTGCAATATGTAGAATCAACAATAATTATATTTTTTCCTTTAATTGTTTAAAAAGATCAACAATTTTTCTTTTTTGAAAAATGCTTCAAGCTTATAAAAATATGACTCTTCGGTTTGTTCACTGTATGTAGTTCGTGGCTAAAAAAAGGTGACATACCTACGAGTATGTCCCTGTCGCTGTAAAAACGTACCGTATTTTTGTAGGTTTTGTTACGCAAGCTTATCCAAGGTTCCGTGTACCGTGTACCACTTCAAAATATATACTTTTTGTACGCAAACTTTTTTAACGTTGATGAGTGATGTTATTGTGGTCAGATTAAACCCCAGGGGACCTCGCTATGACGCTCGCTTCACAAACAAAAACACAATCGAACTGAGAATGCGATCCTCAAAGAATACAACCAATATAA
Organism: Spodoptera littoralis; assembly: GCA_902850265.1. NCBI lineage: Eukaryota > Metazoa > Arthropoda > Insecta > Lepidoptera > Noctuidae > Spodoptera > Spodoptera littoralis. The sequence continues at coordinate 442,555 of LR824536.2, read as the reverse complement.
TACTCCACCTCCTAATGAAATATGTAGTCATTTCTTTTGAGATTTATTATTTCCCTTGTAAAACTGAAATATAACCCCAATTTCCCCGAGGCGTTATAAAAGGCAATAAAAAGATTATAATCAGAAACATGAGTACTTACTGTCGTTGTTATCATGAATACGACCAAAATCTCTGACATTTTGAAAGGCAACTAAATCTTTCTTTGAGTTCCGTAAAGGCCAATTTCTGAATAAAAGAATACAAATTGAATTTAAGAAAACAAGTGACTGGCTTCTCACTGCCGGCATTATTACATCACAGAGACATAATTATGTGATTGTTCCACCGGTATTTATTGATTGTATTTAAAATTGTGGGCTGTTTATGAACAGCTTATATTTACGGAGGTGACATAATGCGTATATGTGATGGTAATGAGCAGTATATGTACAGGCTGTCACGCTCACACCAATAGTCTCTGATTTAATAGTACTTGCTTTCATACCCTCGCAATTATTCAACTCCCACGATGATAACACCCAATTTAAATCCAGAATTAACGAGCAATCAATTATCCCGAAAAATATTCAGTTTGGGTGATTTTTAAAACGATTATACGGCCTCCGGTTCGCACCGAATTTAATTTTAAAGTTTGCTCAACATTTTCATAGTTCACATATGAAATTTGTCAATTTTGGGTTCGTTCGTTACCTAATGTGACCTTTGGAGTGGCGTGGCCTGGCCAATTAATAACATTTCGTTAGGCGGGAGTGTGGTGGCTAGTCAGGCCCGCCAGACCTGCCAGGCCGGCTTGGCGGGCCTGGCGGGCTGTCCTCAACGCGACGTAACTTTTAATCAGAGTATTCGGTTTACTTCCATTGATTCCCTCGGATTGCCGTTTATTTTCGGAACAGATTGATTTCGTTGTTGCGGGCTCAAATTGAAACTGTCTGTGTATTGTGATCTGTAATTACCAATCTGACTGTTCGTAGCTTTCATTTGATTATTGCAAAAATATTACTTTAATAATATCATAAATTTGCGATGATCTTAAAATAAAATTATTTTTTTTTTAAAAGAAACATCATAAACATTCAGTAAATATTGTCTGAAGTAAAAACTTTGTTTCCGCCCGGGATCGAACCGGGGACCTTGTGCGTGTGAAGCACACGTGATAACCGCTACACTACGGAAACACATGCTGCTGTGTACGAAATAAGTAATTTGTATGATAGAAGTATACAGTGAAGTTTGTATAAATAAAAAAAGTCAAAGACCCGAGTCTTGAACTTAAAACCATACAAACATAACATCACGCCTTTTATCCCCGAAGGGGTAGGCAGAGGTGCACATTATGCCACTGTACAATCTAACACCCACTTTTCACTATTTATGTTATGAGTCCCATGTAATAGGGGGTGAGCCTATTCCCATATACCGGGCACAATTCCAGACTCCGTGCTACTACTGAGAATTGTTAAAAACCCCAGTAATACTTTGCCCGGCTCGGGAATCGAAACCGAGACCCCTTGCCTGGCAGTCGCACTTGCGACGATAATTCTGCTGTACGTGTGTATGTCAATGAACTCCTCCTAAACGGCTTGACCGATTTAAATCAATTTTTCTGTATGCGTTTGAGTGGCGCCCTGGATGGTTTAGATTCACAAATCAGCCCGGCAGATGGTGCTGCAGTCGGTGTCTAGGATATTTATCCTAAACTAACAATAATAATTATTATTTTATTGGTCTTTCCTTTCATACATATGCAGGACAACGTCTGTCGGGTCCGCTAGTATTGTATAAATAAATTCTTTGACTACTTTTTACAATCTAGGTAATCTAAAATATTATGTAACAAAAGACAAGTATATAGAGAGCGCTAATAAGAATAAGAAGAACAAAGGGCTACGTTAAAGAATTGTTTGACGACGCCGCAATATCTAAGCCATGCAACAGAACAAAGTTTGTGGAGCTGTCCCACATCAGTTATTAAGGAGCACTTTATGAAAGACAGTTGCCAAAACCAGTCGCCTGCAGTCACCCGCTGCCTATGAGCCACCATCATTTGAGTAGCTACTTAATGAGTCCTTTGAAGTCTTCTCCCTTTTGTTTGAGTTTTCTGAGCAGACGTCAGAATTAACTGCGTGCCTCGTCGCCCGGTAATTACCAATAAGAATCCCCCCCACCCCGCACCACCCCCGCTCCCCCGCCAATTACTTCTGGTTTGAAAACACAGTTAAACGTATTTTATTGGCAGTACAATTTTGTTTCCGCTTGATGGAATTATGACTTTGTATTGGTATTCGGAATTTGGATCAGAATGTAAGTTAGAGTGCAGTTCCACGCGCCCTATTGTGTCGTGAAGGTGTCGAACTCGACGTCGTCTGTAGTTATTTGAGTTATTATTTGATTGCATTCCTTTTTGATTGAATTCTTCTTCCATAAAAATTGTCCAACAAAGTGTATGAACCTTTTATCCTATTCGTTAATTACAGTCCTTCTTAATCTGAATGCAAATATTATTATCCCGTCAGTTGATAATCGTGGCCGCCAATTGTGACAACTCAATAATCTTAGCTAATATGATTTCAATCCCTGTAAAGCCATAAAAACAAAGCAGTACCAGCATTAACCGAACAAACGAGGCTGGGGATCACCAACTTTAATTGCTGCCTACCCACATTAACCCTTGCCAATTCCGAGCAGATAACTGTAGTCGATTCTTTAAACTTTGGCAGTGGGAGACAATCTGGACCAATTATCTTGGGCTTAGTGCGAGGTTTGACTTCGACGCTCCGAGATCCGAATTTAATTGTTCCGAGATGTGTGCTGCTGATGGATGGGCCGATCCCAGCTTTGTTTTGTTTTTATTTTGTTTTCTTACCATTGTTGAGTGTTGAGCTTTTCGAGGGATTTCCGTTGAGGCTTTATTGAGAAAGTAGCTCTTATCTGCATTTATAAGATGAACATTTAGACTTACTTGTTACTTGATTTATTATTTGTGTTTGGGAAAATGTTTTCGTCTCACAGATCATCAGTTGCATAGCTCGTGGATGTCGGAAAATTCCTTTTATTTGCGTTTGGTGACTACGTGCAGCGTACGAAATATTTTTGTGACAAAATGTGCGTATTTTAGACGGTTTCTATACCTAGAATTCATTTTTGTCAAACGATGTGAAAATTCGTTTCCATTGAATATTTTTGCAAATATGCGACTCGTCTGCGGAAATACATAAAAGTAAAACCTAAAAAACTTGTGTAACAAGTTACGAAAACTAAAAACTTTTGGTGAATATTTTATTTTAAAAAATACTAGAGAGTTTTACATAGATACTATTTCTCAATGTACCTAGACATAATTGTGTATTTTCAACTGTCGGGTAATGAGGTCATTTAGAGGACAATTATTCTTTAACATTTACTTATATTCCCCAATAGTGTACACTGTACATAAAGGAGCACATAATAGATGACTCTTCTCTTGTTTGTGTCATTTTCTGATAAAATAGGGAAACTTCAGACCGACACCACGATCAAAAATAGCCAAAAATATTGTCCAATATCTGTGCTCAGGACCCAGTAAATATTCTATGATCTAATGTTAATAATAAAAATGGCTGCCAGGCGGGAATCACTCAACCCAGGGGACCATCAATATCCCCCTTATCAGGACTTCGCAGGCTGTTGCTTGGTCCCAACTAGATGGCGCTGCTTGGATTTGGGTTACGATTACATGGAGCGAGGACCGAAGGACCACTCCACATGACACCTGAAATGAAGAGGCATTGAGAAGGTTAGATTTAAATAACAATGATTGTATCTTCGTCTTCAGTCGTTATACATTCTTAGTGTTGCAATTTGTTCACGTTTTGACATCTGTACAAGATCTTGGCACATCTAATTAGTCCTTCTGTATACTAGTGTGCCGTGGTGCGAGACTACGGAATGCCGGTCAGGTTTCTAATTAATTTAACTTCAGGTTGTAACTGAGAAAGTTGTATTTGTTACTGACGTTTGTCTAAGACGCTAGCTCTAAGATATTTCCTTTTGTCTATGAATCTGGTCGATACCGGAGGCCCTTTGTAATTGAATAATAGTAATCACTCGGGAGGGTCCCGTATCCAGTCGTTGATCAGTATTAAATCCTAATTTGGAAATACAAATGTCGGTCGCTCTCTCAGTATTGGGTTACTCTTAACAAAATTACGTGAGGAGCTGGTGTTAAGGTTTTTTTGGAAGTATTCGTGGGTGTGGCAGTAGTAGAAGTTCAAGGCTTAGAGTACAATGTTTTGTATCTTCATCAATGAAATACTGCAACTACTTTTATCAAAATTATAGGCGGAGAAACGTTATTAGTCGATATTTTAATTTTACATTTTTTTAATATTACAAATTTTGGGAGACAATAATTCTCCCAATCAGTCTTTAAGTAGTGCCGAGATGATAGTAGTCATAGTCCTTTCCGTCATCGTACCACAAGACAATCGGCAAAGCGTCACCGATTCATGGCAGATGGTGGTGAGAGGGACCACTCACACGCACGATGCGCTTCGCATCAAGCTTCTATGTGCGTAATACTGCTAAGGAGTGGAATTCTTTGCCAGAGTCTGTGTTTCCTGATGGGTATAACCTCACTCGAGACAAAACACCTTGAAGACACCCATGTCTTCAAGGTGTTTTGTCTCGAGTGAATAGGTTGCTTATGGGACGACATGCTGCATCATAGACCACATCATCGCTTACCACCAGGCGAGATAGTGGTCAAACGTCGGTCCATCAAAAATAAAAAAGTATCATACATATTATATAATATAGGTATGAGTGGAGTACTACTATCAAATGTTGGATATATCTTAGATTTCGTATTACCTATAATAATGCATTTCACAATTTTTTTTATCCTAAGCAGTTTGGGTATTCTGAGCAGTCACACAGTCACAGTTGTAACCATTGAACCAACGAGGAACAGATAATAAATGTTCCAGTAATAAAGTATGAAGAAAGTCTTGTAATTAAATTTAATAATGGCAGTAGGTATAATACTGTAACAGGCTTTTTACAAAACAATTATTCAGCCTCAGTTTCCACTACGTAGAGGATACCGTAATTACGTTACTAAATGTACAACGTTTTATTATCATCAATATTTTAATTAGTGGTAGTACTATTATGATAGACTTAGGTATTATCTTCAAGGCTTTCCAATCACGAGTGCTAAGAATAAAGCAAGTAATTAATTAATATTTTACAAGTATGTGTAATGTAATGTGGAGTAACTCAGGTGTATCGTTCTTTTGTGTTAGTGTAGACTGAATTTTAATATTTTTACATAGTCTAATTACTTATATAATACATAGTTAAAAAAACTGTCTGACATTGAAATATGAAGGTAAACAATTTAGTTAAAAGAGCTTTAGTGTACCGTTTTATTATTTCTCCGCCTCCACAATATTTTAGTTGCCAAGTTATTCGTATATAATTCAAGTTTATGTAATGGCAGTCAAACTAGGTGTAAACCGTTTACCTTCAACAAACGTTCCATGAAAAAAATCAAAAGCAACGCGCCTAATGTGACTTTAATAGCAACTATTAGGGTAAAGTACTTTGTGGGCGGTTCAAAGCCTTGCTAACCGAAGTACACAGATTAAAATAAACGTAAAGCGTGGCGGCCAGAGACTGGCTCAACTCGGTAATCCCCATCACATGTATCAACACAGTTTGGAACTTTTTAAACTTCTTAGGATTCAACGCGAGAGGAAAAATGTTCAGATTTATACGGAACTCGGGGAAGACGGCTATGAAGCGGGCCGGGGTAAGGACTGCCACATTTTTTGTTGCCGACTATTTTTTACCCTTGTCTGGCTCGCTGATACTGAGTGAAGGAGTCACTTTTATGGTTACCTTACTTAAGTTGTAGTGACTTAGAGAGCTACGCTGAATAATTTATGGAATATTTTTAGAACAATTTCGGCGAGGCTTTTTGTTTTAGCTAAATACCTTTACATTTAACATTGCTGTGTGAAACTTTATGAAAACAGATACACATGACATAAAGTATGTTGAACTACAGAAGTCATCAATGATATAAATCCGGAGGTCAGATTTCCAGATGGTATTTTTTGCATTATTCTAAAAGATTATTAATTTGAGTAATTTAATTTTTATGAGCGATTAATCCTGGCTGGCTCGAGTCGACCATTGTTTAGGCTAATGACCCGATTAATTGGCATTTCGAGCGATTTGTCCGGTGAGTGGCGAATGCCAGAGAGTGAGATTTGATCACTTTGACTGGATTTTAGTGTTACATTGTTCTCGCACAATCCAAACAGCAAAACTATGTAACTAGTAAATTGTATTGTGAACCTGATTGAAAAAGAGTAACCTATGGAGTTTCTTGCTCGTTCTTCTCCATAGGAATCTACGCCTTGGAATGAGCAAATAGCTTCACTTAAAATTTTTGTTTTTGTTGACGTTCAAAAGTGCCATTCTGGCCTAATTGAAATAAATGATTTTGACTTTGACTTTGACTTTGAGACTGACCCAGGCAGTGGAAGAAACGAAATCAATTAACACTCACTTAGCTGTTACCAGTCACAGAAATTACTATATTTATTATACTATGGAATAATCAGTGTTAGTCGGTCAAGTTGTCATAAGCTGAGTGTGAAATGTATTAAGCAATTGTCAGTGATTCTCCAATGGTACCATGTGATGATGCTCACCGTTCAATTTTTATTTAAAATTCCGTCAGTTAAACATATACTTTTAAAAGCTAAACAACTGCCTGAACTTTTATACTCTGATTCTTCGATCATAAAGTCTTTCTATACTTACAAGGTGTTATCATATTATATGATGCGAGACGTTGACGTTCCGTCACGTCAACGCCAGCGTTGCTCCCGTACGTCACGCAACGTCAACGCGGAGCGAGCGAGGACATCGCTCGTGGAAACACACTCATTTTTTCCCTATTGTCTAGGAATTATAAAATAAGCCAGATGAGATATTTAATACTTTCTGTTGGTTCATTTATATATATGCTACCTTAACTATTAAGAATAAAAATGGTCGAATGATGTAGTAGGTATAACTTACTAGTAATGTTTCACATATGAACACAATTACGGCCTAATTGTGTGAGTAATTATATGTTATTTCCAGTCATAATATTCAGCCGACCGACCACATCAATAATGAGTTAATACGATTAGTATCAATAGATTAATTAAATGAACATAATGTATTATTATATCCTAAAGCTCTTTTTAACAAAATTATACGTGCGAATGTTCGAAGGGAATTTTGGGCACATCAAATCTGTGTATTTTTTCCGACATCCATGTTTGTTCGGTAGGCGTTTTTGTATTCCGTTTTATATGATCTGATTCAAGTGGGGAAATTTGTTGGCGAGTGTAATGTATCGATGGAGCTCGAGACGTGATTTGTCATGATATACGGCAGTTGTTACAGGGCAGGTGGGAGCTCCGATAATGGTAATGATTTCTATTATGTTCCGGATGAAAGGAAAACACAAGGAGGATCGACTGTTTATCATTGTGATTGTAGAAGTTTCACACTGTGGGGGATTATTAATTTTGTTTGACGTGTGTCGTATATTTTTAGATGGTGTTTTATTAAGGGAAGAGCTATTTATTACAGATGATAAAATACTTTACCTTTGTTTTGACAACGAACAAAAAAAAGTAGAAAAATATAGTAACCTATCCCAACATTAACCCGACTATAACCGGCACCGCACTTAGTTTTACAACTGCAGGGCTAAAACAAAACTAAAGTAAGGCCAAGTCGTTCGCGTCGCTCGCGTCGGTCGCACGACGCGCACGTACCGCGCCAGTGCCGAGTGCACCACTAAGCGCGTCCAAACGATTACCTAAATCGCCATGTTGCGTCACTCAACTTAGAAGCGTTCCCGTGTCGCTGTGGATCCTCTCTCGCCTTTCATCTCTGTAGCTACACTAGCTACATGCCACCCTTAACTTTGAAAACTGTAATTGCTCGTTACAAGTGTATCATTGGCTGTAGTCGGATAAAAGCGTCTTTCTGTACTAAAGTTTCTGTTATAGACTAGAAATATTGTGATGGTTGTTAAGATTTACTATGTAGCTCTGATTTTTGAAACGAAAATCTTGTTTTAATAGTAAGGGCACTGACTTTTAACTGATGCTAGTTTTATCACACGTTTCTTCGAATTCGATTGTTAGTAAATACTTAAAATAACCAAGAGTAAACTCAACATGCGCTATATAAATAGTACGTAGGACGAGCAGTAACAAAGCAGTAAGTTCAATACACTGAACGATGCAAACTCGGTCTCAGCAAACGTCCAATTTGCACAAAGAAGAGACGTCCTAAGGCGTAGTGCATACCTCAGTGATTCCAGATATTTTTACACCGACTTTGTAACGTCTTTTACGGGAGATGTTTTGTTAAGTGCCGGCTGACATTTACAGTGTGAACTAAGCTTTAAATTGCGTCAGTGCTACAGTGTATTAAGTTTATTTGTGTTATTTAAAAACGTACTGTTTTGTCGTTACGATAAATACAAAGTCTTGAGGTTGTAACGTTATTTGGGATGTATGTCTACTAGACTGATAATTAGCTGCACTATCACTTCAAAATATAAAGAGCGTTTATTGGCAAATGTTTAATATTTATTTAAAAATACCTACTTAAGAGATTAAAAACTAAATAAAGAAAAAAAAGTAAGTTATTCTTCTTCATTTGCATCGAAATTGACAGTTTTAACAATTTGCAAAGTGACTGAATAACTAGCTGATGTTATTGGAACGATTTAAATCTACGGCGGTGTTCTGCGGAGAAAAATATTAAAAAAGAACCGATTTGTATTTTCTTTTTTTTTTCTTTTTATAATAATAAAGCTTTTTAGGGATGTAGCACTTAGCTGTTAGTACAGCTTTTGTGTAGAATTTCAGGCTTTTAATATTCGCGTTAAAGTAATGTGTTACGCCAGTTAGGTAGTGTAAGGGTGGAATTTAAAAGCCTCCATCGACCTAGACAGGCCCCGGCCGCGCGTCTCAAACTTTCTGCTCACGGTAATCTCTGTGGCAAATTACGAATATCACATACGTTTTATAGTCAATCAAATGATCAGTGTTTAAAGCAATAATTGATTGGGATAACTTCTATTTACTAAAGTATTAGAAACACATTTTCATAAAGCAATATTTTTAACTTTTAACACCACACTAAAATTTTCTCCTGTATCGTGGGTGTGTTTACAAACATACAATCTAACATACACATGACACCCTAACCCGAAGTAACAATCCATGGATCACACAAAGTTGCCCGGTGCGGGAATCGAACTCGCTACACATTGCGAGACAGCCACCGCACCAACCGTGTAGTTAAGACAAGTGCACAAGGTTAAAATGAAACATCGGTCTGGGAACAGACACCAAGACCCGTAGTCTAGCAGTCAATTGTTCAAGCACTGAATCAACATCTTTTGTAACACCTCTCCATTCAGAATTCCACTTTCCTTTAACACATCGCAATTTTCAATTTTCTCGAAATTAACTCAAGCTTTTTCATTACGAAAGAGAAAAAATAAAATCACACTAGAAACTGACAATGAATATTAAAGTACAATTTTACTAGTATCATCATCAACAGCCTATAAATGCCCACTGCTGAGCAAAGCCTCTTCTCACACGGAGAAGGTTAGAGCATTAATCACCACGCTTGCTCAATGCGGGTTGGCGATTTCAAACTTATAATTAGAAATTATAAGTCCAGGTTTCCTCACGATGTTTTCCTTCACCGTTTGTCAGTGGTGTCTAAATAATCTTAGAAAGTACATATAACTCGGAAAAAGTCACATTGGTACTTGCCGTTGGTAGGTTTCGAACCCGCACCCTCATGCATGAGAAGTGGGCGTCTTAAACCTCCGGGCCACCACGACATTTACATTTACATTTACTAGTATATTATCTTTGTTTCTTTTCTTACTAAGTTTGAGACGTGGCTCAGTTACACGGGTAGTTGGGAAAGAGTCGTTAAAGTGGAGATGCAATAGTGCATTTAATATTTGAAGTGCAATAAGAATAGCTGCGTCATGGCGTGTCTCGCCTTGTTAGGGTTGTCTCGACGTTAATAAAAACGTAGACTCGGAATTGGCGACACTGATACTGATGGACGGTACTCGCCAACAATGGCATCGTTATCCATGTTAGATATAAGTATTACTGAATTTGAAAAGCCCATTTGTAATGGGAAATAGTGAGTGACATAAAGCGAAAAGTTTGCTTTTAATTGATTCGTTGAAAGACTTGTAAAAAATAATGTACAATTATATATATTACGTATAACATAATCTACACCCGTATGACTTCATATGACTTCATATACACACTCATATGATAAACATCTCAAACTCGAATCCATAAATCGGTACAAAATCCATACATAAAAGATGTATCCATTGGTTGTATTGAAATCTCTGAGATATCAGATATCACACACCACAATCGGCTTTCCATGCGAAGCATATCGGCACGTTTTACAACGCCTAGCGCCTTGCACCGGCCACTTGATCCGTTGTGTGGATGAATACGCTCAGACTCTGAATGTACGAGATGAGCATCGAACCACTGAGGGGGGAATACAATACGTGTTCTACAACCACATGAGTGCGAAGATAGATTTCTTTATGTATTGAGTTGCCTTTACATTTTTATTGAGTTTATACAAATAAGAAAAATAATGGCTATTTTCACCAACTACTTTCCTAAACCATCTCTTAACTAAGACTTAATTAAGAGGAAGCACCTAAACTAACCCCTTATCTGTTATGTTAGGTGTTATTTATAAGTTGATGCAAATTAAAATAACATTGTAATGTAAGTGTTACCTATGTTTTATATAAATTATAGAGAGGTTAATGAAAACAGCCATCAAGCATCTTAGTTCCACACATCAATGTTCTTATGACGACTAATAATTACACATTCTACCTCAAAATAGACGAAATCTTATTACAAAACAGATCTAAAACAGTGCGAGCCTCACCTACGCTGATTCGTAACACTTTGACATCCAGACGGGTGATGTTTTTCTATCATTGGTGTGCTCATGAATACAAACTGAATATGAATATGTATTGCATGTGAGTAGGCTCCGCATAGGATATATACTACGCACTAGGTTGGGAAGGTAGTCTTAGACCTGTAGAGACATAATGAATAACTTGGTTTTCTCAGGTATACGTAAATGAAACATGTTTAGAAACATTATTGATTTGTTTAGGAAAACGCTTAACCCCGTGGCGGGATTAGGACGTAAACACAGTCTGAGTTTTAAAATGTCATTTAGTTTGTTATTTGATTCCACGTTTGGCATAGTGGCTGGACAACTGGCTGCTTTGAGTTTGAATGTTTGTAAACGCACTCACGATACAGGAAAAAGTTCTAGTGTGGACCAACGTTAAAAAAATAGCAACATTTGTTTGTTTAAGGGGTGAATGGATGATAGCGTGTATTGTTGTATTTATTGTTGTGTAGTCTTGTATTTATTACTGCTAAACGAAAATAATCTCTACGAACCTATGCAAAATGATTGCGTCGAGGGTCGATGTACTAAGTAGTGGTAATTTAAAATACATTTTGAATTTACTAAACAATCAGCTGTAGATTTCCAAGATACGCGTCAATTAAAATGTTTAATTTGACACGAGTGTCAGTGAGATATTGTGTAGTTATTAAAGTACTCATTAACTATGCACAGACACGATCGATGCCAATCTGAAAAGATTGATAAACAAAACAATATTTACACAATAATAATAATCCAGAATCGTAATGAAATGTGAATAAGGTATCTATTTGTTTAACTTATGATCAAACATAATAGTCAGATTTAAAAACGATCCATACATTATTCAAAATGCGTTGAATATTTAAAGTTGAATATTTGTCCTTTGTTTTCAAAGAGCGTGCTATGTTTGGAATGATAATTTAAATAAATATGATTTTTATGACTATCTCAAATATTTTCAATAGATTGGAGAGTGAATTGCATTTTTATATTTAGATAAAAATGTCTATCAATCTTGTTATTTTTAGTTTGAGCCTAGACAATTACAGTAGCGAAGTTTATGCTTTGTTTATTGTTGTTTAAAGGTCACATGGTATTTATAGTAGAACTAATATTAGCCAGTCAGTATCAAAATTTAAACTACGTTATAATTATACAATACATATGTATGTCTTTAGGTATGTAGTTACCAAGTCTTGTACATACGTTAACAAGTTCAGGTTTCACATGATGTTGTTTCCTTTGCTGTATTAACTCGTCGAGTACCGTATTTATAGACACAATTAAAGAACAATAGGTTGCGGTCACCGGTGACCGCTTGGTGTTTGACAGTTTAATTCGATTTCTGTGTCTTTTATTTTACTCTCTAAAGCTTTTAAACTTTTTAAATAATAGATTTCGATATGAATAACTTTATGGAATAATACTTGTGAGGTTACAGTCTCTTGTTTTCTGACACATATTGATTTATCTGCAGTATGCCGGACGGACGGCTCCAGTTATTCCCAGGTCATATTTTAATTGAGTTCGCCTGCGGAGAGCCGAATAGTTATTTTACCTGGATTTCCCAGCCAGCCGGTACTCATACACAACTTAATACCGCCATCGACGAGAGCACCTTTATTCAACTTTAGCTAGTAAAGCGGAACGTTTATAATAAAATGGAAATTCGCTTCATGTTATGAAAAGTGCCAATGGCAGGTTAATTAATGCAATATAATGAATAAGTAACTCCATTCAGTACTAGGAAATGTGTTGTATCTTGTTACGTATTATTATTGTTCGTGAATGACTCCAACAATAAGAGAGTTCAATAAGATTCCGTCACATTAAGCAGGAACCCCTAAATCCAAAGCCACGTCCACACGTCCGAGCGATATCCTCGCCGAGCACAGTATACATCGCTGGCTCACACCGGAAGATTTATCACGCCGTCAATGCATTGCCCGCATGATGGATGATGCAGTATCATCCCCACGTTTGAGTAAACGTATTGTGCTTACATTGCGCTTGCAAGATGGATCGGTTAGTGTGTTTAAAGGCTTTTAAGATACTTTTGTGATACTTTGTTTTGATAATAAAGGGAGGAGCTGATATTGGTTACTTTGTCAAGACTGTCGGTGCAATGAAGATGTATTGCGAGACGAAATACGAGCACTCGCTGAGAATGTGGGATGCTGACAACTGGGCACACTTACTAGTACTTTCATTTTGTCATGATAAAAGAAAACATTTTAATTTTAATTAAAAATAGCCTAAACAGCAAGGTAAAGAAAACTTTGCTATAATACTTATATCCTTACATTGAGGTGCTAATTTTGAACGAGCGCGGCCTGCAAGCAAGCATAAAAATAATTTCAAAACAAGATTAACGTAACGCAAATGTTTTACACAAATTAACAAGGCCGTGTTGCGGTGCTGAAACATCCCATCAAATCGTATGAAATAATGCTGGCAACCAGAACGTGGCAATTATGACGTCGTTCTCGCTTCGCACCTAATAATATATGCAATTAAGTTAATTGAAGCAATGTCGCGGGTACATGTACTACTAGTTATTAGTACGCAGGTGCTAAGCGTTAATTTTCGTCGCTGGGGCACGAGTTCGAGACTGCGCTTTGGTGGGAGGCATTCCGTGACGTCACGCGCACTTACACTGCACGTCAGCTGTACGGCTGCAGAGGTTGACGAGCGCATGTCAAAAGTCGCTGACATACAGTATATTGATGCACTTTTGATAGATATTGAGATTTTTTTATAAAATACATACGAGTCATCTGATGGTAAGCTATCAGCAATGTTCATTTATACTAGTAACACTAGAGATGTTAGTCAATTGACGAATAGGGGATGTATTTTACCAAACGTTGATAAGAATCCAGACTAAATGGTATTAATAAACTGAATTTTAATGACAAGATGAATGGATATTTGGCAGTCTTAGAACACAGAATAATCAACCAACGAGGCAAGACAACGTCTTCATTTATAAAGGTTATATTAGTTGGAAAAGTAGACAAGTAGTATGTATCATGTGTCAGTAGTGCAGTCACGTAATGAGCTGGCTGCAGACTCGGGCCAGGCCCTGACGCCGCCACGTTTGCTGAACGGCTACTGAACGCCTTCTATCAATATTTTCAACGCTTTGCTGCCCTCGACGCATTGATCACCATTCACTGGTTCTATTGTTTTAAATGTTAATTTCCACGATTGATTCTGGTAACGTTTATGAAGTAACTACGCGTTCTTATTTTGTATCATCAATCGTGAAAATAACGGTGCTAGAATTTTGCATCTATGTTTTCTGTGAAAACTAATTTCTTAAAACACACGTTCCCCATAAATTTATTTAGAATCCTAATTAATATGCAAAATATGAATCTTCATACACTACTAATCTTGCAATTTTATCTGAAATCCGTGGTGAGACGTGAGTTTAATGAAAACTAAAACAAACTTACGTTTTTGAAGATATAAGAACAGTGTGGCACGTAGCTCTGCACGCCAGAGTACCCGCGCCCCGCGAGCCGCGAGTGAGGACCGCCTGAGAAATTACTTTGTGCAGTTCACGCTCCTTGTACTACTTCAAATACAACGTACCTCTAAACTGTAATGAAAATCTACCTTGTTTCGTTATTTTATTTCAAGCTAGTAATATACTGTGACTTTGCCCACGATGTGTGGTTATGTAGGACGTGTGTTGTTTGGCTATTGAATATGTGACAGACTGTAAGAAACTGATAATTTGATTTCAATCTTAAAATGTTCAATTTCATGATCTTTTTCTCTACTATATACAAGTTTATTATTATATTTTTATGTGTAAACAGAAAAGGCTTGCTTAGATATGAGTCATCTAGATGTAGACATTTTGTTTAGTATAACAATGTTGGATATACCTCTAGTATACATATGGTCATAATCGAAAACCACTGCAGCAACCTGCCATTTGTAGCATTCATGTACCAACAAAACACAACAAGGGCGCAATGATTTATATAGAGTTGACAGCTGTCAATACAACCTATATCCTGTCGACGAGACTGCTGTATCAATATTGCCCCCAATAACACTCAAAAAGTGTGTCACAAGTCAATTTTAAATTAAATATTCGAGTTCCCAGTAATTAACCAGATATAAGCAGTTCACGTCGTCGCATATTTCATGGTTCCCCAATCGGCAATTATCGCCATAATTATCGGTTCTCGCTATATTCGAAACTAATGATAAGTTCACTCGTTATTTGGTTAAGCGAACTGGAAATATCTGAAAGATGTGAAATGTTAATGATCATAGAGAATAAAATTTTATAGACCGCTCCGGTTACTCGATGCTCTGGAAATTAATAACAAATTATTATTTCAGTGTTCACTGGTATTGCTTCGTGGCCAGAATATTACAGCATTTCGCAGGAACTTATTATAATTTTTATTGATATTTTTGTTCTCAACTTGTACTTATTTTGTAAGAAATCCAGACCAGTTTTCTGGAATTTGAAAATCTTATAATATTTGTACAGTTATTTACACTGTTGGAAAAACTCGGCACGTGCTTATATCATACGATAGTTATTATACAAAAATAATAAAACTAAAGTTTTGCAGGAGCCTGTATCTCGAGATTCTCCCTCGAGGGGTTTGGAACAATCGCTCGGTAACGTGTGCATGCGTTGTTTGATTAAGGAGCCGACTGCTGAGCCTTCCGGGGAACTTGTGATGAGTGAGTGAGTGAACCACTTGAAATAGTGCCGGCGTTATGATAGACATAAGCACGTGTGTCGAAGACTTTCATAGTTCTGAGTATTTTGAGAGAAATTGCTTATTGAGATAGTTTCATAACATCTAATAGAACAAACTTTATATATTTAGTTATGTGCTTGTTATGTATTCAGTACTGCTTATATATTGATTTGTACTTTATTGTACAGTTCACTGCCTCGTTGGCCGAGTGGTCGTAAGTGCGAATACTGGGCAAGGGGTCTCGCGTTCGATTCCTGGATCAAGCAAAGATTTACTGGTTTAAAAAAATTCTCAGTCGTAGCACGGAGTCTGGAATTGTGCCTGGTATATGACAATAGGCTCACCCCCTATTACATGGGACTCATAACATAAATAGTGAAAAGTGGGTGATATATTTTATAGTGGTATTAAGTGCCGTAATGTGCACCTGTCCATCAAGGATAAAAAGGCGTGATGGTATGTTATGTGTACAGCTCACAAAAATACAGGACAACATAGAATTACAGTGTGTACTATGCTTGACCTTGTCATTTAAGGCACAATTAGTTGAAAATGTTGAAAAATATTAAAGTAAGTACTGTGATATAAAAAATCTACAAGTGTAGGCGTCACCTCTAACAATAGATCTCACAAAGAATGTCTCACCCTAGTGATCCCAAAAATTCTATTTGATCATTATCATCTACTTAGACTTAAATACAATTTTGTATAAGAATAATGTTCATAAGTTAAACGTAACTAAGTTGTAAAGTAAGATAACATTAGGGTACATTTTTAAAGTAAGTTTTGCTTGTTAGAACATATTTAGAAGTTGTTAAGACTTGTAAAGTAACAAGTTGCGTATTAAGTCTATCGCGGGTAACTTTGAACTTTAATAATAAACGATGACAGCCTACAATAATAGTACACAGCCTATCTGCCTATAATATCTATAATATATATAATATCTATAATATCTCGAGTGGTGGTAAGCGATGATGCGGTCACGATGATGATCTTCTAAACAGATAAATAAAATTGGAGTATCTGTTTTTAACCCTTTGAGTACCGTCATTATAGACAGAATTAAAGAACAATAGGTTGCGGTCACCGGTGACCTCGCGGTGTTTGACAGTTTAAAATTGAAATAATCACTATTTACTACATGCATATTTTAAAGAATATACATACGATACATATACCAAAATAATACGATATACAATTTTCTGTCTGCCTGTTCGTACTGGCTAATCTCTGGAATGGCGGGACCAATTTCGACGGGACTTTTATTGGCAGTGTTGTGTGTGACACCTCGCCCTTTAAGTAAATAGTGTAAGTTAGTTATTAAGACACCTAATTAAAGGGCGAGGTGTCACCAACAGTATAGCAGCTAATGTATCAAGCAGTAACATAGGACGCAGACTAAGTTGCGGGTTCAGCTATAAATAAATAAAGATTATATCATTGCATTTATGACAGAGCGTTACTCATTATGGTTTTGACTACTATAGCTATTTTTTTCAGTAATTTGTAAGAGTTTTACTGTGCCTTGAAATTTTAACATTAATATATATCAGTAGACTATACTATCTAATAGTCTCAATTTTGACTTAAGTCTACATTTTTGAAAATATACCTCTAGCTGTGGTATTTCCAAATTACTACCAGTAGCAAGAATTTCGACTTAGACTCTAGTCTATGACTATTACGAGGCACTAACAACAAAAACCTGGGGAAAATGTTATGTTATTAGGACTCATATATTACCTTGTATGGGAATTCAACACGCGATATGTAATGCACAGTTTACCACCGTTTAGTCACTGCAACACTCGTGTGGTGGACTTTTCGACCACAAATAGGTACACAGCTACACATCGAGATTTCAATAACCAGTATAAACTGAACGTTAAATGTGCGGAAAGATGATGCGACGCGACACCAGGATAAACTGGTTTTGTATAGATTGATGTGTGGCCGTGTGTACATAATCTTTAAGTCGATACACACTTTGAGCTATAAAAACCAGTTTACTATGACTTTGCTATGTATAATCTTTCCGCACATTCGACATACATCAACAGCCAATAAGTGGCCACTGCTGACCAAAGGCCTCTTGTCACACGGAGAAGGTTTGAACATTAATCGCCACGCTTAATAATGCGGGTTGGCAATATCAAACTTATAATTAGAAATTATAAACCCAGGTTTCCTCACGATGTTTTCCTTTACCGTTTGTCAGTGGCGTCTAAGTAATCTTAGAAAGAACACTATAACTCGGAAAAAGTCACATTGGTATTTACCGAGAAAAGCTCTACTAGTTTCGAACCACAGAGGGGTTCTTACAGATGAGCAGATTGCGCGGTCGCGGCGATGTCGTAGGCTGCGCGAAGCTAGTAGAGCTTTTTTCAGTATATTCACGTGAGTAACCCACGATTTTTAGTTAAATTGGTACGGTAGGTTTCGAACCTGTACTCTCATGCATGAGAAGCAGGCGTCTTATACCTTCGGGCCACCTCGACTTTTATCAGTCAGTTTGTATTGGTTTTGCATAGCTTGGTTTGTTATATACATACGTCTTGTTTAACGATACAGTAAATTTGGAGTAAATACTCCTCGAGGGCTGAGGCGATCGCATTTAGGTTCTAAATGACGATCGTAATGGCTGTCCCAGGTTACATGTGGATTTGATTGCTGTTTGCAAAACTGAGAGCCAGGTGAGTCTATTAGGCTCAGGGGTTGTCTGATTGACTTCTCGAAGTGAAAGCGTTAGATTTCCAGACATAATTGAGAAGTCCTTATGACGAAGAAGTAGTTCATAGATTTAGATATAGAGCACGTATGTCTATTCTTCACATTGAATAAATGTAGCCGATTATGTGAGGTATCTATATTATTACTAGCTATAAATATCTACAATTTAAATTAACAGAAGCGGTATTAAGTGACAACAATAGATGTGTGACGTACACATGTCTGTCTGGTAACCCATGCATCAAACAATAACAAGAGTAAGACCGACCCTCCGCCCTCCGACCCGGACATCTTACGTAACCAGCCGACCGTATTAACATAATAACAACAACAACAAAAAATCGTATTAATATTTGTACCGAGGGATCGGATTCCTGAGATCAAAGGGCGGAACAGAAACTCCTAAACATAGGCATGGAACCGAGAACGGGGAGAGGGGGGAGGTCGTATGTAAATTTTGTCAAAGTAACATCTGGCTCCAGCCGATGCCCGTAAAAATAACGGAGACGCTGATTGTCTTCTCAAATATACATATTTCATTATGTGCCTCAGCCACTGCCTGCTTGTTTGTGACATGTTACGAATGCTGTTTGCCCGGACTTGTGGCAAGTTTACACTCGTCTAATGTTCATAGAAATATTTACGAACAATAATTTCATTATAATACTATTGTAATATCACAATTAAACTATTAATAGACAACAGATCTTGGAATTTAAGGAAATATACCATAATATTGTATATACCGTCTGGTGGGCGAGAACAAACTTGAGACTCACATAACCTTGGCAACCTATATAAATTGTGGTCTTACAGAACAAATTAAGGCTTACGCCCTAAGCCTGAATTATTAGGTTGCGTCAATGGTTCAAATGTTCTTGTGTTTAAATTCAATAATGTAGCTACAATATTTGTTCTACCTACGAAAGCCATTTTCATGCTCATTGAAAACGTGAAGAATGTATAGAGATAGTATAAAGTTTTTATGTTAGAAAATGTAACACATGTCATAAGCCACGAATAAGCATTTACATTGTAATAACGAGTGAACTGTTTATAAAATGAACGATTTGAAAAGTCTCTTACATTTAGCTACGGCGTAGCAGCAACTGACTACGCCGTAGTCCAATACGTAGCATAGCGATATAGGCCCACAAACTTAATTTATTACACTGATGATACTTTAAAATTGTAACCTTTCTAATTTTATATCACTAATCTGGTATAAGTGAACAATCCAAAACTATTCAAGTTTCGAAACAAATATTTATTATTGAAGTCACAAAGCCAAGCCAGCAATACTTGTCAAGTCTTCACTATATTTGCTATGCCTGAGGCCTGAGGCAGTTAATAATTGGCGAACGTAGGTATTATCGACAACACAACGCGCCGCAGTGTCTGTGAATAGTCTAGACTTCAGACCACGTCTCTCAAGGTTATATGAATTAATTATTCGCTCGTGTGATCTTTTTGTTATTGCTCCCAAACAATAAAGGTTGATTTTGATCGCGATCAAGATTGTGTATTAATAATATCTGATACAAAGTGACGGGACCTTTGCGTATCTGTAAAAGGTACTCAGTTCTTGTTTATTTATTGATGTTTTGTTCAATAATTCAAGAAGACACAAAGTCTGGAGTTTATCTATGTGACGTAGATGGACCTTACATTGGATATTCTCACAATGAGGTGTGAGCATCGTAAACCGTCCGTCGGTCGCTGGCTGGTGACTCCCTCGGGGCAACTCTTATACCAGTATGTTAGCCTGGTACTCACACACATAGTTTTCAACTTTTGATGAAGTTATGGTAACTTAAACCATTGATGTCAATTTGTTTTTTTGCTAGAAATATTTTATCTTGGTAAGTAAACTGTTAGAAAATAGAAAGGAAAAATACTTTGCGGAGATAATTTTCCTTTGAAAGTATTTTCGTCAAAATACATATTTGAATTTGAAACATTTTGTTTTTATGAGATATCAATACCTATACTTTGGATTTAGGTTATACTGGGTTTCCAGGGCTATTAAACCTACTGTTTTCTGTATTCTGTTATAGTGCTATACAAGTAGTCTCTGAAACATTTTATATTAGTGGTAACATATCTTACTATCGCATCGGGTAAAAAAAGTTTTTTGCGACCCTAACAATTTATTTTAGATCGTTTTTGTACAAAGTTGACAGTATACGAAATTCTTAACATATTGTTGAGTAAGTCAATATTTTAGGCATCTTTTTTTTAAGAGGCGTGAATGAGCTATGTCCTTATCAGTGCCATAAGAGCGTGCTATAAACCGGCCGCATCGGCTTGTTGGCGACTCTCATGGGAGTGAGAGACGCGCTCTTAAATCTACGGTTCCCTTATATTATACTCACTTGTATTCTTATCTACGCACTGGAAATATAAAACACTCTCTTGTGTCTGTTGTGTCATCATGAACAGCTGGAGAATTTCCTGCTGGACTACGGGTCTCCTTTACAGAATAGAGGTTTGCCATAATCGTCACGCTTGACAAGGAGACTGAAGATTGCAGTTTAAGTTTAACAGAGAACGCTGGTGCCTAGCTTTTGTTAAATACGTAGTCCCTTAGTTGACTCTTAAGGTCATATCGCACGGCTCCAACACAGCAATTAACTTGTCATTTAAATATGAACTTTAAATTCTATGTCGTATGATATATTTCATAACGTCAATATGAAAAAGCTCTGAGAGCGCCACCTGCGTCGACAGAGCGCTACAACCTTTATATATTGTTTACAAAGCAAAAAACGCCGTGCTGGAGCCGTGCTGGAGCCGTGCCGGAGCCGTGCCGGAGTCGTGCCTGTTAAAAGTCATCGCATACCTAAAAAGTACAGCTCCGGCATGGCTCCAAGCCAACAATATCATTGTCATTTAAATATGAACTTTAAACTGTATGTCGTATGATATATTAATTCATAACGTTAATATAAAAAAAAACTGTAAGCTTTTTGTATTATTTGTAACGCAAAAAGTCCGTGCTGGAGCCGTACTCGTTTGGTGTGCAATGACCTTCAGTATGTTATGACCTTAAGATACCCGCGGGAAGAGTGGGGGTGGTGGTAGTATATATTCTACCATCATCACACGCTAGTGTCTGTCTGTCTGTATTTGTATAAAAACGTCAAAGTTCATCAAACGACAAGCATGTACAATTTAAATGAGTGCTTACAATACACATCTGTTTATCAAGCAGTATTGTTTTAAAGTAACATTTGCAATTTTGGTTTGCGAACGTTTTAATTCTTAAACTGTTTTCGGGCAAAAATGTCTAATAAATATTTAGGTTCGAGTCTCGACCTCCCGACATTAGGATCTATTGTCAATAAACTGTAGAGGTACAGAAATAAACTGAATGGCTTACCTTTCGTACAACATGGAATTCACTTAAATTTTCGGTATTTTGTTTTGTAGTTTTTTTGAGATGGGTTAGCTATTATAATCTAATATATATAAAAGAAAAGATTAAACGACTCCTTCTTTCATAAGCTACTTAAAAATTACGAACAATACAGCAGTCAATGAATTGTCTGGGTGCCCCGTATATCTTCACACCTGCCGACACATTGCGTCAGCACAATAGTTTGTGAAGAATTTATTAAGTACCTACTCCCAACCCTCTACCGGCGTCAATGAGAAGGGTAGCCACTAGTCGGTTAGTCCCACCTCCGTTGTATAGAAATCAATTAGCTAGTGCCGATAATATAGGGTTCGACTTTATAGATAGAACATTAACAGCAGAAAGAAGCTTTTAGATCGTAACATATTTACAAAAATATATCTTCGAAGTATAGAGTTGAACTTAGTGTCTAAAGTTTTCTTTTTTAGGACTGAAAAGTGACAAATACAATCAAAGGTGTAAATAATTTAACTACATTTTAATTGTTATAGGTATGCGGCCGCATAGTTACCCTATTACATGGGACCCATAACATAATGTAACTCCATTTTTCACTTTATTTATGTTATAGGTCACATGTCACTGAGCCAATTGCCATATACCGGGCACAATTCCAGGCCCAGTGCTAATACTGAGATTTTTGTTAAAAACCTAGTAATACTTTGCCAGGCCCGGGAATCGAACCCGACACCCCTTGCCCGGCAGTTGCACTTGCGACTATTCGGCCAACGCGGCAGTCGCATAAAATAAATAGTGGAACGTGTGTGTTACATAGTACAGTGGCAGCGCCGTAATGTGCACTTCTGCCTACCCCTTCGGGGATAAAAGGCATGATGTTATGTTGAATACGGGTGTAAAAATATAATTCTCATACGCCCCTTACTAAATTAGTTTTATAGCCTATCAATTTAATTAAGTAAGTTTTAATATCGTGACTTATGCCGTAGCTATTAAACTGTTAATGGCGTCTGTTATAACTTATATCTAGAATTACGATATTAATTTGTGTGTATTACCATTATTTCATGTGAATAACATACGTATTATAATAAAGTATACTACAATCAAGTCAATGAACGAATACATTTATATGGTATGTTATAAAAATGGGTAGTAAACAAGCAGATGCGTCACCTTATGGTAAGCAATCGGTGAGCCCATGAACTCCCAGCTCCAGGGAAAGGAATTATAAGTACGTTACCGATCTTTCGGAGAAAGCATCGAAATATACAGCCTTTACTATCGGGTCTTTGACCCAGTGCGGTCTCCCCTCCACTATAGTTCGTACTAACTGTAACATAGTTCAGATTTACGGTAATAGAAATATGAGTTATTTAGCGTCGTGCGCCGCCGGCGGCGGTGTTATCTCAGCCGTTGTACTTGCAATGATCTCCGATAACGCTTTTATTGTCACCCTCGAGCCGGAACAAATGGCTCTTTGCACCAATAATATCGCTTCCACTTATATGTACAGCCTTCGTACCCTCAGGTATTAAAATTATATAGAGCGTCGTTTCATTATTGGATCTTAACAGATATCAATTGTGATATACTCATTAATTCGTTAATAATGACTGCCATATTATTATTTAACTATTATGCAAAGTGATCGTACAATAATTAATTAGACACTTATAATTTTAATTGCATTATTGTAACAGCTGAAAGCTCGTAATTTCGTTGCTATTTAAATAAGGTATTAATGTATGCATGCTGTTTTGGGTGGTTGTGGTAAAGGATAGGATTATAGCTTGTCCTATTTATACTCGAGAGCATGTGAGGCATATACATCGGAATAAAGTCGTTCTAGAGTGATGAAGATGACTCCTGTTCGCTGTAAAAGATTATGATAATCGAATTGTTGATTTATTGTTGTGCGCTCAGAAAAACGAGCGCTCCCTCAAATTGTAATGGGATGGGGTCCGTGGTGGAGCAAGGCAGAGACAGTTATTATGAGAAAAAAGATTATTGGGAAATAACTAGTGTTACTTTAAACTGTGATGATGTAATTCAATTTATTTTAAAATTGTATAAGACATTTTGAAGTCGAAACATCCAGCTTTTCTCGCCGTTAGTCTTTAAATTATTTTAGACTGAGATAAATCCACGTGTACAGTTTGAAGTAGCGACCACCACAGGCAACCGACGTGAAGAGTCGCTTTGTGCTAGGCAGCCTTACAAAGAAAATACTCGTTTGCCGAAATAAATACAAGTCCTGGGAAAAAACGGTCGAACAAAACTTTCAAGATTCGCGGCTCGCGGTGACTCGAGAACTTCCAGCGACTCTCTTGATGAATTCTCGACTTGTCGTAACAAGAACTGTGGTTCCCTACTGTATTTAGCCAAGATTTTATCTTGATTGCTTTTAATTCTAACATTAAAAGTACTGAAAATGTCTGAAATCCAGCTCTGTTCAAAAGCTGCGTAGGTGTAAATAAGTAGTGAATTTAGGTCAGTAGTCTAGTCCTATATTCGATTTAATTTGACACCAGTGTAAAACTATTATTCCATTACACAAAAACTTGTTGTCTACTTTTACTGATTATGCGAAACATTTTTAGCGCACATGTTAACATCTACATTTTAAAATTTGTAAAAGACTCAAAGCTTTCCAGCTAAGATTAGCAAACAAAATAAAATTCTTGTTCCAATATTCGTCCCGGGCGACATCGGCCGAAGTGTCCCGAAGTGTTGCGAAGTGCCGCGAGGACCCCCAAGTCGGCGCGTGTTGATTAAAACAACATTCAGTGCGTGCCCAACTTGTGTCCTCAACAACTTGCACAAAACTCACTTTCACACAATTATGCCTTTAAACGCGTCTGATGCGAACCATTTTTGTAACTTTTCTCTTTGGGATTCTCCGACTTTAAGGGATCTACTGAAGAGTACATTTTTTCGTACGTTTCTTGAGTTTTCTCCTGTAAATGTGTTGCTATGAAATTTCTTTATGGTTTATTCTTTGCGCTACTTACGTTTGTTGGTTTTTTGTTTTGCTTGGATAAACTGGGGTTAGAACGTAGTTAGAGTGTTGTTATTCTCGGAAAATCAGTAGAAGTATTTTCTATTTACTCTTTCATGACAATGGTCTATGAAAGTTGTGACTCCACAAAATGATGAAAACACCGCAGTAAAATTTTCCATCATTCGAGCTCTGTGCTCGCATCAGAAACTTTTAACTCACCAAAGACTTGACAATTTCCGTAATCACAAACCACGCAAAGTTATCATCGGGTTTCACAAAGACAAAGCTCAATCTCCCAATCAGACGTTAACAAAAAAAAAATGTGGCAACAAACGAAGGCCGTCACAAACGATCAGCGATACCTACTACTAGATACTGGCCGCGCGGCGCGCGCCGGCCGGCAAACAAAACAGACGTTCAGTTTCCGCCACCTATTCGTGTCCAAAAATACCATCGCGCTACCAAAATAGGTCACCAGCAGAAAGGCATTGTGAATAGCAAATACGATGTAATTTGGCGGAGTGGGACGATAATGGGAGACGGGCGTTGCGAGCCGGCCCTACATGACCTTTGTGATAATTCGGATCATTTTTATTATACCTGCCCTTTCTACCTAAACAAATGTTAGTGTAGGCCGCAATAAACGTTTGCTTTTGCATTTACGTGATTTACAACGCGTTGAGCGCGCTATGATGGTCTTGTGAGCCAGGATCTCCACTTGTAGTTGCGATGCGAACGGAATTTAGAAAAGTCGTTCGTGTAAACAAATTACATAAGGTGCCTTTTTCGGTATCAAAGTGAAGTGTATCGTGTGTGGTTTGAAACTTAAGCGTCTCCGTACAGTCTATCTAAGTCTACGTAGACTAATCTGAGAGTTATCTAGCTCAACGTCTCTCTTTTTACGTGAACAAGACGCGACCGGACATGATGTGAGAGTTAGTATTACCGACTTAAAAAAAGGAGGAGGTACTATGTTCGGTTGATTGTTTTTTTTTTGTTCACCGATCGCTCTGCTATTTGTGAACCGATTTCCAAAATTCTTGTTTTGTTTGAAAGGGTATACTCCCGAGATGGTCCTTGTAGGGGCGAGTACCTAATGCGTCGATTATGTTTTTCAATTAGGATTTTTAAACACTGCAATATCATAATAATATAACTTAATGGCCATAATATTGTAAATTAGGTATCTATTAAGGGATGTAATGAATAATTTTGTATAGACTTCTAACCTATCAGTGGGTGGGTAAGCTATCAGTACTAATATATAAAATAGGTATTTTTAGCTTTTTAGTTTTTACTTTTCATTGGTTATTATAATTTTTGTTCGTACCAAAATGGGATTTCGATATATGTAACATAAAAGTGAAAATCTGAAAATATGTCGCCTACATACATTACGGGGATCTCAAACAAGGGCTGCGTCGTTTTATTTTTAGAAAGCAAGGATCAGCATTCTTCTTAGGTTGAGAGATTGATTGGCGCTGTATTGGCGACGGACGAAGTTTTTTTACTTCACTCATTGACATATTGCGCCGGGTGAAGATGAATGTAGTGAGGGCTCTGGTTTAGCTACATTTAACATTATTTTGTTCTTGTGCATAAGAAGTTAATACTAAGCTACTATGCATGGTGAGCTATTAACTAATTTTTTTAGTATCTATGCTCATTTGTTACGTTATCTCATTACTCAGTTGCCTTGCAACTGAACAGGTTTAAACAAGACTTATAGTTTAAAGATAGATTGCAATCTAGAATAACGTATAGGTAACTTATCCCGATAGAGGGTGCTTAGCTACTTACAAACATGATTGTTTCTCCATACATTTTCCATTCGTATTTATTCAATTTTTCCCTATTCTGTAATTGTGTATAGGCGTCTTTTGATATTTGACGCGTTCTTTATCTCACGTTCCTTCAAAGGCCTCTATTTATGGATATTTGCTATTAATAGTATAGTCACTGGGAATTTAATTCCGTGTACCACTTCTAAGTAAGTGGTCTTTATATTGATGTACAGGTTTGTGTTTTCTTGTGCAAATTGGTCCTTTTATACATTCATCAATTTGTGTGAACAAGTGAAGGTGTTGGGTATCGTTTAGGTGGTTTTAGCTCATTCAAGTGTTGTGTGAATTTATATTTAGACACATTATCCTGTCCTACTGATTGTTTTGGTTATTTAACTAATTGTGGCTGAATATTTACATGTTTTACTTAATAAACATGGTTTTCTTTAGTAAGATTTTAAATAAAATCATAGGAACCATTGTTTTAATTTCATTGGAAAAGATGTGAAATTTTTTTAAGATACAGAATACTATTTCGGAACCGTAAAATATTTTCTTGTTTTCGAGAGTAACAAGGAAAGGAGTCTTGTATCTAAAAATATCAGTAACAGCGCAGATATTGCTTACAAGCAGTTGTCGAGTGTTTCGTTATATTCACACGTTTCCTTTTACGCGGTGTGAGCAAGATTCCAATCAAGCAGATGACTTGGCAACAATGCACGAACAACAGAAATATTGTAGCCAACTCCTTTTACACTTTACTGAAGAAATATCCAACTTACATTATGAACGTATGTATGTCTGTCACTCATTAAATGTATGGAAAGAGTAAATATTGAGGATATGCAAAAATGCACGCTGTAGGCTCTGTCTTTTTATTTGATTTTTTCGTCATAGACCTGGGCTACCTGGGCTCACCAACCGTTAAAAATACAATCTGCGACAAGGACACGGGCGGTCTAGTAATGTACCGCGCCCAAAAGGAGTAGGACCCTAAAAACACAATATTTCTCACCCTCCAGTTAGCACATACGTAAGTACTATATGTGGACCTAGTTTCCCCAAGGTTCCCGACTATTTTAACGTTTGTGTAAAAGGGACGAGGGCTAACTAATGTCCTGAATTTGTATGAGTCCCGAATATATGGCGACCCTCACCAGGCCATTGTTTAGAATACTACGCGAGTTATTCTTACGACTTGCAAATGTTTTGCTCTCGAACATTTTTTGCTGGCTATTTACCTTTATATTAACCGTACAGACGAATTCAGGTAAACCTTTGTCTGCTTGGTTGAGTTTTAAACGAACGACCGTGATTTCAGGGATCAGTGGGAGAATTACACGACATTGTAAAAAGTGTTGTTTTAATTTAAACAAACGATTTCCTTTCATTCAAACACAAAATCAATTCTGACTGATTTGTTCAAATATAATTAATACAACAATGAAATCGTGCCTATCTAAAAATGTTATTTTTCTCGTATAAAATTATTTTAAACTACATATGTCTGAAAAGCCGACTTCAACCTCTTCTTTTTTCTGTGGTCGGTTTATATATTTAATATATTTAAAAACACTTTCTCGTAAATGTAACCAACATTTTCCTGAAAACCGCATAAAAATCGGTTCATCCCATCGCGAGATAATCGCGCACAAACATACGAACATACAGACATACGAACACAAGTCAAACTGAGAACCTCCTTTTTTTAAATCGGTTAAAAAGCTTTTGTATGAAACCAACATAAACTCCAAATGCAATCTCATGTATTTCTTGAGCTCATATCTTGGTATGAACATAAATTATCGGAACAACTCCGTCGGAGGCGATAGCAACTCAATGGGCAAAGTTGTGCTTGTGTTCGATTCTAATCCTCTCCAACTATTGTGGATCCAGTCTCCAGCGAATTACGTAAATACGATTGTTCGTAATGCATGTTTAATGTCGCGCTGTAATCCTTAACCAACTAAACAGTCGCAGCATTAGTAGAGGGAATTCGATATAAATAACATGACACAATAAAATTTACACGTTTACTATCAACTTTATACTTCCACGTAAACTTCTAAGGAGAAATAAAAGCAAAACAAAATGAAACTACTTGAAAATTTGTGGTGCAAACGTAGCCAAACCGATTGGACAGCGCTCCATTTCTTTTAGCTAACCGAGCTTTTGAACCATTCAGGAAAAACGCATGACTAGCAAGGATCGTATAGAACTGAATTTGCAACAACTGCCTTTATTTTCAGCGTATAGATACTAAACTTTGAATACAAGTACGGTGCTTAGCTAAAGTGTTAAATTAGGCGATAGAAAATGTACTAAAATAGTGACATATTGCTTCGTGGGGTTTTACAAGGACGGTAACAATGCAATGAATTGACAGACACAGCTATTTGTGGTAAAAGATTGCGTTTCAAACGCTAATACGATTTTTATACCAAATATCCGGAGCCACGGAGTAACCGTGACGACGCACTACTGCGCTAGTGGTGGGGTTCACTTATCGATTGTAAAATTTCTAAGAAATATCGATATTATGTTCACTTACTTACATCTTTCTTTTCTTAGTAGTTACAATAATGTTTCATTTTGAATAAATATACCTACTTTTAAGCAGTTGATTTTGTTTTCTTACTTAAAAAATAATGACCTGTTATAGAAATATGTGGGCAGTGGTGCCCTTTTGAGTGTTAACTGAGTTTCATTTAATTGTTCAATTTTACCTTTAGGTTTCATGAATGTTTTTTAATACTTTGATACATCTAAATTGACTGGTCTATTTACTAACAAAGTAGTCACAAAGAGAGTAATAATATTTATAAATAATTTTCTACTTAAATGTAATTTAACCTTTCATATTCACAATCTCGCACAGAACTAAACTTATGACTAACAACACACTTGCGTCTTTAAATAGTTTGGTACTCCTAACTTATGGAGCGTACTTATCGAGTATCGACATAAAGTTAGTGTGGGGCGTCCCTAGAGGTCGCTAGCGCACATTTCCGTCTGCGTGATGAATAGTCGCGGCGATTCGTCCGCTTGTCATATACCGACCATGTATTATAAGTATGTGCCTGTACCTTGGCCACTGAACACAAAACTATCATAGTTACGTGAATGTGGCTTCAAAAATAGTTTAGCTATTATGTTATAGGTGATTGAGACTAAGTAGTTGTGTCAAGCGTGTAGTCATGTAAACTGTTATGTTATGTGTATAGAATATAATATAACAGTCAGTAGTCTTTGCTAACCTTTTTAAGTAAATGAGAGTGGCTTTTTACAATTTGTGAAATACAATATTTGTATTATAACTTTCGTGAGACATACTAAATAAATTATTATGTTTTCGGCTTACTCACGTAATAATTTGACGAGGAACTCGACTAGTTTCAAGCCATACTAGAGGCTCATATTCATGAGCAGCATTTCGCGACCCGCGACGCGGCGACTCGGTCGCGTGAATATGAGCCTCTAGTATGGCTTGAAACTAGTCAAGTTCCTCGTCAAATTATTACGTGAGTAAGCCGAAAACATAATAATGTCAAATACAATGTTCAGCTGTGACCTGTTTGTAACCATGATGTGTATTAGATACTTCTCTTTTAGTAGGTGTGAATTTTTTAAACCTTTTTACCTCTATATAAACTGAAATAAAACAGCTGAGTCTAAAGCATGGTAACTGGTTGAAACCACACGATCTAAATCAAGCAGCTGCAACCTACTTATAAACAGTAAACCGCAGGCAACACACTTCTCCTTCACCCCCCCCCCCCCCTGCAGGTCGCATTATAATTTTTAATATTCAAAGCATCAAGTGCCACTGTTCGCCGTTGCGTTAATGCTATATTTCGTATTAAAAGTTTTCATTAAATCCACGAAGCAATTTCAGTATTCCACTATGAAGTTGAATAAGTTTATTCCGTAACACCTGCTTAACAAAAACATACAGATTGGATGGAATAAATCAGTTTCCATAATAATCCCCGAGGTTGGCTATTAATATTTGACTGGGAGGAATGCGAGTGCATACGTAACGTCATTATTGCCGACCTTGCGTAACTCCTGCGAGACTCGTGCGGTGCCCACACGATCTCCTTCTCCAGAAACTGGACAGAAAGAATTCTTCCATTTCGTTTGTTATGAAGAATTACAATTGTTTGTAAAGGTTTTCTAGGCTCCCTATTTCATATATGCTAAGCTTATAAAGGTTGTACAAACTTGTTTGAACTTGTATAGTTTCAGGAGATTATTTTTGAATATAAGCAGCTTACATTTTGGCAACGTACTAAGCTGGAACAAAAGTGATGTTATTGGAATGTCTCGCAAAGTTTGTGCACGTAGTCAACACACACGCGCTGGGCGGGGGCAGTGTATTGCTGGGGCGGGCGGGCTCGGAATCTGACCGTAGCATTTTTCACGGACCAAATCCTTCCGGGAATATTAACGCGATCTCTGGATGGATACTATGTATATACTCTACGTTCTACGTATGTATATGCATAGTGTTTAAGAACTTTTTAGTTCGTAATTATTTTTACAAATGTAGTGATTTTTAAAGTTATTTTATTTGTTTATGTTACACGAAAAACGAAAACCTATTTTAAATATATTACATGTGAATTTCATTTACCTCGCGTAAAAAAAATTGTGACGGAAATAAGACCTTAAGTGTGTCACCATGTTTCTACGATTCTTTCAGCTCCCGTTAAAATTTAATTCTGTACTGAAACATTAAAATGCTGCCTTCCACAATAAAAAGGAACATTTTTTACGCTACCGGGTTTTTAGAGATTAAACCTGTAAGCCTCGATATGCAAAATTGAAAAAAACCGCTACGAAAATTATACTTTGTTTTATTTTAATGTAATGTGTGGTCGTGTGCCATTTTATGACCATTGACTTACTTGTGTTTAGCTGGAATTTTGGCATGGTTTATTGTGTGGTCACTGAATATTGGTGAGTTTATTTAACATGAACTTCATAATTTAAATATTGTAATAATTATGTTTATTTCAGTGCAGGACGAATCATATTGGAATCATAATCACAAAGGAACATTAAAAAATATAAATTTAATATAATGAATAATTGAAGATTGACAAACTATTAGCGAGTAATTAGACGAGACTATGTAACTTAATTAATATTCGTAAAGAAACACGCTCTAATTTAATCGACTGATGGAATTAACTTTAATTGTATTAAGTATTTATATTCGTAAATAGACACAGTTTTCTAAGCATATAGAAAAAATAATATTAAACTCTAGTTGGGAGATAGACGTCTCGATCGATCGCAAAATATCAATGGGCTTGTGAAGTTATGGAATGTCAAAGACAACCTCTATAGCTGCACAAGTTAGACCGACGAGCTGCTGAAGTTTGCACAAAGCTGAATGCAAGGAATACAAGGCAGTTCGTATATAGGTATATGCTTATATGTTTAACGTCTTTTCAATGCACATTCATATTAATTACGAGCACACTCTTCGCTAAACGCATAAAGTAAACAATTTTGATCAAAATAGAGATACATTCTTAATATACAAATAGGGGTTCTTCAAGGAGGGAGTCAATAGGTTTTTCAAGGGTCGGTAAGGTGCATATAATGCCCCAAGTGTTGCAGGCCTACCATAAGGTGGGCCGTGTGATATTTTATCTTACTTTCTGATATAAATGTCTTTGTAAGGAACATACACATCATAATTCAAGACTATCTGTGCCTAGATAGTCACGATAGTAACCTTTACACCAACTAAGTAAATACATACATACATCAACAACCCGTTTTCGTCCACTGGACGTAGGCCTTTCCAATGGCACGCCATTGAACTCAATCTTCAGCTCTACGCATCCAACCACTGTCAGCCACCTTGCAGATATCGTCACTCCACCTAGCTGGAGTGCGCCCTATACTACGTTTGCCTAGACGCAGTCTCCACGCCAAAACACGTTTACCCCAATGGTCACCAGTTCTTCGACAAATCTAAATTAAACTAAGTAAATAAATATAAAGGCAGCGACTAAGTAGATAAAATTCTCTTATTTTTTCTGACTGTTTCGTATTTAATTCTCTTGGAATAAATATATCAACGGTCTCAGTCCCTTCAAAGGTATCAAGTAGCAGTTTTATTCCGAAATCATCAAAACCAGTTTCCCCAAAAGAAAATATATTTTTCGGTATAGTTTTTTCGATTTTACAAAGTTAACCTGGATGGTGTGACGAATATTAATATCACGGTGTAAGGAATTAGGAAGCCGTACGAGTGACGTATGTTACACGGTATTTTAACAAGCCACTTAGTACACTCAATCAGGATCAGCAGATTAACAAAGTGACCCGGTATCGGTTTCATAGTACGCATGTTTTGGTACTAAACGTAATAATGGACGTCAATGAATATTTTGTAGCTACTTGGATTATTTTTAGGGTTTTTAAAATGATTATGGAATCAGTGGGTGTACTGTTAGGAGATTTAAGAGGTGATGCAATATAATTATTATTGTGTTTAATTCTTTATTCTTGCAAAATATTATTAATTTAATTTGGATTAATTAGACACATATTTTATTTTCAGTATTGCATACAGTGTATGGGGTGTATAATTGTGATTTATAGCAATAATTTAGCTTCTTGTTTCACGTTTTATATATACTTATAAGAACTGATGCAAACTTGTTACTTAAACTTCTCTTTCTTCTCCTCTTATAAGATCTTCTGATTCACTTCGTTGCGGGAACCAAGAGAGTTATTCATGTCCCTGGGACGCGCCGGACTTCAGTGTTCCGATGTTTTCATGATTGTATTTATTGGATTCTGGTTTACAGGAGTTTCAGCTGTTTTGGGGGATTGTGGCGGGCTTGACCCATTAAAAAAAACATCTCTTAAATTTCATATAAATAAATAATGATATTTTCATTTATTTTTCCATCACATTGCATGGTGATGTAGACCTTAATACTAGTTTTATAATATTGACAAAATTTGTGAGAGACTGGTTCTACATATGGTTTTGTGTAATTTACATAGGAGACAATGCAATTATGGAAGTCACGAATCCAAACTAGGATAACCTGTGCTATGAGCTCCTGGCCTTTCCCTCTCAGATATGGACTTTATATAAACGAATATTTAAAATAAAGCAATATTTTTATTAGATATATCATAGGAAATAATACATGCCTGCAAACCTGAAATTTTAGATTCAGATACTTGTTCATACATACATATGATCAAGCTGTATGAATATGATATCCAACAAGCTGTCTAAAGTTTATTTATTCTGGCTCAAACAAACTGTATCGAATGTGCGTTTGTGTACAAGTTTCATGATACTGATAAAAAGGTTTTAGTCATGAAACATGGCTGAAAATGCGCTTCGTGAATGTCATGTCGAAATATGTGTCAGTATCTGAATACAGACAGATATACTCGCGGTGATTAAAAACACATTCGTGTGTCTTTTTTAAATTTTGTTATAAATACATAACACAAAGTGAAATAATAAAGTTAGAAACTGGTCAGGTTTTTTTCAAATATACTATTTGGTCATTAAGATATTATATTAAAATTTGTATCTTATTTAACTCTCTGCTCTCTGACTGCCTCGTTGGCCGAGTGGTCACAAGTGCGACTGCCGGGCAAGGGGTCTCGGGTTCGATTCCCGGGTCGGGCAAAGTATTACTGGGTTTTAAAAAAATCTCAGTAGTAGCACGGAGTCTGGAATTGTGCCCGGTATATGGGACTCATAACATAAAAAGCGAAAAGTGGGTGGTTACATTAAACAGTGGCATAATGTACACCTCTGCCTACCCCTTCGGGGATAAAAGGCGTGATGTTATGTTATGTTATCTTATTTAATAGGAATGCATAGAAATATTGATGAATGTAGATGAATCGAAAGAGATACATATATTACTATAATCGTGTCTCTGCATACCCCGATGGAAGGCAGGCATGACGATTTGCTAATTGTGTGTATTTTATAAAAAGTCCACTTCGCTATAAAAGATGTTTTTATTATTTCTCTGAAGATCGTCTTTCGTCGTAATATAGACGTATCACAGAATAATGTATGTATTACGTAACTATATGTGAAGTATTGCTTATCGATATTACTTTATGGCTTACATGATATACCAATCTTGGAAAGCAACGGAACGTTCAATAAAGCAGTTATTACTGTAATATAATAATGACAACATTCCCGAACTAGATCCAAATAATATTCCAACTTAATCAATTTGCTGTCGCACGCAAGTAGTCGGCTCATGCGGTGGCGGGCGGTTCCGGGTGCTTTCCATATATTATTCAGAGCGGTATTGAGCTATCCTGCTCGGCTGGATATTAGGCAACTGCCGAAATAAGGCGCGACATGACTTACTGGCTTCGGAAAGCAGAGCCGAGTCTCAGCATCAGAATGTTTGCATTTACGAACAACACGTAGTAACTTAAAACGAGCAGACTGTTATAAAATATATCCATTACATTTGTGATTATGCTGGATCCATTTTAAGGTTTTAAAACCAAATAAATTCGTTTAATATTTAACTAAATTTGTATAAATGTCAAGCTTGAAATACATTTAAGAATGCAACGTCGATTTTCATGAATAGTGTTATCGAAAAATGTATCGAATATATTATACGAATAGTCGAATATATCAAATTCATTTATGTATGTTATTAAAATATGTGTGCGATGATGGTATTAAAACCTCTTATTTTACTAAATAGATGTTGATTTCATAAATATTAATGAACCTAACTGTTCCAGTGATGCTAGTAATTGTGTGGTCTACGAGTACTACGCTACGGTGCTACGCCTAATATGCTACGGCGTAGCAAGCATTCGTTGGTTTGCATATTGTTGTAAAATAATAAGTTTGTTTATTCCGCTTTACCAAAAGTACAC
Source organism: Spodoptera littoralis (assembly GCA_902850265.1). Lineage (NCBI taxonomy): Eukaryota > Metazoa > Arthropoda > Insecta > Lepidoptera > Noctuidae > Spodoptera > Spodoptera littoralis. The sequence goes on along the minus strand of LR824536.2, from coordinate 406,944 downwards.
CATATTGTATATGAGGATCCCAATAGGTCCTTTTTTTTTTTTTTTTTTTTTTAAGGGGGGAAAATCATCGAATGACTGCTCCCGCCTGGGTGAGGCGGAAGGGAGTGTCAGACTCTTACTGACTAAAAACCACCCCGTTCCTTCTCCTGCACGTCGAGCCGGAGCCCCGGTTACCCGTTAGGTTCTCCGCGACTCCGAATCGGCATCGGCCCTATTGGGCCCCATCTGTGGTGGTCTGATGGCTCTTTGAGGCGCGCGCGGAACGCGACGCGCCGTACGCTCGGGTCTGTTTCTGGTCGGACGGGGAGCCACCCATGCTCGCCGTCCGCAGGCCCGCGCTTACGGTGGCCGGAGATCGTCCCGCGATCCCCGACGCCCGGTGTGTCCTTCGCGATGGCTGGGTCGCGAGGAGGCAGCGCTTCGCTGCCTCACGCGTCCCGCCTCCTCCTTAGCTAGCATGACTGCTTCGCAAAAGGAGGAGACGGCATCCCAGTCCCCCTCGCTCCGCATCATGGCCTGCACTAGGCCCGGACGCGAGAGGTCGCCATCGCCGATCACTTCCCTGAGGGCACGGCGGTGCTCAGCCCACGCAGGGCATTCCGCTACGGTGTGTTCCACCGTGTCCTCAGGGCGGTCCTCGCAGTGATGACACCCGGGCGTTTCCTCCCGCCCCATCAGACACAGGTACCTCCCGAAACTTCCATGTCCGGTGAGGACCTGCGTCAGGCGGTAGGTGAGGACGCCGTAGCGTCTCTCAAGCCACTCCTCAAAGAGGGGACTTACCGCTGCAATGGCAGCGAGCCCAATCCCAATAGGTCCTAGGTCGCTAGTGAAATGTATTTTCGGTTGTAAATCCCGAAATAGTGGGACAATATAATTAGACTTTGTTGGGAAGGCTGGCCTGCAATGAATAAAATGTGTACGCAGATGCGCTGCAAAAATTGGCTACGTCAGTCACTTGAGAATATACCAGCGAGGCTCAATTGGTAAAACTGAGTCCCTGTGGTCGAAATTTGTTAGGACTTAAATGCAGTTTTTCTTTAAATTTATGCTTCAAGTATTAAAATATTCCAACAAAACTTCTATGTGCTGAGGCCATACTAGATAAAGTCACATAGGTACTGGATTGGTATCAGGTTGCATTCTGTGCATAGCCGTTTGGAGGTCATTACTCGACGAAACATTTTTATTTGCGGCGCGTACAATAAAGTGTATTGTTTTTGTGGCCGCGGGCGGCGGGCGGCGGGCGGCGCACGCTTGCACGCGCCTGCACACGACGGCCCACGGCATGCAGTGCGCAGTCCGGCCACGACACAATCAAAAATATTCGCACCTAACTTTGAATCTACGTGTAACGTCTTTTTTTATATTATATTTGTTGATGTACGTTTTATTTTAATTGGCTGTAATTGGTCTGTAGTGATATTTTTCAGTTGTAATTGTATTTGTGTTTTTCTCGACAATCGTTACGATTCGACTCATAAGATTTCTTCTTAATCTGGGTTGATTTTGTTAATTATTTACAGTAACTAATTATTTAATGTTGTTATATCAGTCTGTACATAATCGCACCCGTATGTTACCGTTTATAGTATTTATGTAATATTGTAGAGCAGTGGTGATATGCACAAACATCCTTCGAGACAAATATCTGGCGGCCGGCAAATATTGCTCCTTGTGCCGGCTCCGAGAACAAAACGCGTGCTCAACCACAAAGACGAGCATAAACATTTATTTGAAAAGAATTTCCTCGATTTATATATTTAGATAAAGAAATGTGAAATAATAAGCAATCTTGTTTCCTTCACAAATTCCTGGTATAAGGAATAATTTTTGTTTTTATTATGTATTTGTATTTATTAAATGAAAAACAAGGAGACATATTAATCGTTTCAAAAATGTCATGGTTTCTTTCGTATTAAGAAATGATAAATTGTGGTATATACTTTTTGAATTTGACTTTGATTTATTTGCGTCAGTACCATATTGTGTGATATTTATGGTTTATGTGTCTTTGTAAAAAACAATAGTAGATACTACTCAGACAGTACTTTCGAAAATATGGTAATCTTCGTGTAGTATTCAATTGTAATGCTAAATAAAACAAATATAGCCGGAATTTGGGCCCGCCTCAGTGCGGTCTGCTACGATTATAGTGAAAGACAGTGACAGCTGACCTTATCACGGCTTAACATAACTCGAGGCACGCGAATGTCACGTCGACTGTACAAGTGAACACTTCCACTATTTCTCTGCTTATACTTACACTTCTCTGGAAAATTCGGTGTTTCGTACTCATTATTTCCTCGATTTATAAAATGAAACCTATCTGTTCCTACTTAAATAATTAATCAATTATATTATTTCACTGTTATTTCTTCTGTGCACTGATCATAGAGTGGAAGTATACGTTATATTAATTAATTGAATTAAAGGAATTGCGACCGTATTGAACATCACAACGATTTTTAATTTATTTTATTAAAAGATACCCGTAAAAATAAATATCTGTAGAAAGCTTATTTTACACCAGCAGTGCTCAGTAAGTGGAACTCGTTACTTTTCTATTAATTATACAATTGTTTTTCTCGGTATCATGGCAAGGACTTTGTGCCCCATAGACATTAAAGACGGCGATCCCTCTCTTTTGTCTCCGGCAATGGTAAACACAGCTAAACTAGCTCTCAGTCGGAACACAGTAATTTTTCATTCGCGCCGACAGGTAGCCGTATCTCTGTTTGCATCCTATTTACAGCTCCCTCGGACAGTTAAAAGGAGTCAAAGAAAAGCCTATCTTTTCCGTTTACACGTTTGCTGTGCTAACTTGGCGGGGGCGACTGCTGTGCATGTGTGAGTATGCAGACACATGCTGCACTTGTGCGGGTGTCGCGAACCAGGGCTGCCACTGGCCTACTTTTCGGCGTCGTGTCCGGGAAATGGGACGTTTGTGAAGATCCCTGCGCTAATTACAAGCTTCCTTTCACACGCCCGATGGAGCTTTTTCGAATGTTTATCACGTATTCCGTATGTCGCTGAGTTTCTTTGGAATTCGGGATTTATTTAACGTTTTAATCAGGTTTGGAGCGGAAACCCTAGCCTGTGTGGTGTGTATGTGTGCTAATGTGTGTCGGTGAGAGGTGCTTTGTAGTAATGCACACAGCGTCATTAGCGCGGAGCAAGTAGTGGGTGCAGTCATAAAAATTTCATTTGTCAATCTGTAGACTCGGTCACTGCATGGAACTACCTCCGAGCTCAGGAGGCATTTCATGCTGCTCGCTGCGGGGCCTTTTATATTTGCGGAACATCTTTCCCTACAATTTATCTATGAATCTAGTCATTATTATCGAAAAATATATGTGAAAAGCACTAAAGCCTATTACAGATGTCATAAGGCACAAAATCGTGTTGATAGTAAAACTACTTGCAATAATAATGTGAGGAAATAACGAACCGATAACAATCCATGGAGTATTGGTACAAATAATTGTAATTACCTACTATTATTCCTAAAAAATTAAAGGCACCGATCTTAAAATCTTGCAATAATTACCTAAAACTAGAAATCGAGTATATGTGTGTAAGTAAATGTATATGTATTGTACGTTTAAACTGTCAGACACCAAGCGGTCACCGGTGACCGCGACCTATTGTTCTTTAATTGTGTCTATAAAACCGGTACTCGACGAGTTAATGGATAACTACAGTTGTCTGAGTGGTTTGTTGAGAAGTCAAACATTTAATCCACCGCTAGGCAATCAAAAAAGAAAAGCTAGAAAATATTTGAAATTTTGCAAATGATTAGTGAGCGCTATCATCTAACAATTCTACCAATCCGAACGGTCGAAATACTCTTTGACGCGGGCCGCAGAAGCTTGCGCGGCGCCAGTCAGTAGTCGCCGTGACTTGGTACTGAGTGGACGTGCCGCGCGCGCTCTCCCGCACCGCCTGCATATCGCAGCGAGTGAATTGTGAAACGAAAAAAAATAAAACAACACCGCAGTGAAAGTGCATGTGTCAGTGGATTTAGATTTGCAGTGTGTTTGATGTGTATCACAAACGTGGATTGAAGGTATTGTGTTCCGTAATTCTGTAGTTTAGTGTGTCGGCATTCCGTATCCCAGGTAGGTGCAGATTAAATCTTAAATGGAACGAATTAACAAATTGTGGTTACGTGAAGTAATGTTAAAACCTTTTTATAATTTATCGTAAGTAATGGAAGTTCGATTGCTAATGTTTCCTATCAAATATCACGATGAGTATGCGTGTTTTTACCATGCACGCTTGAAAAGAAACCAACTTAAATAGCGAGAATGGGTTAACTACGTGCGGTCCCACGTCGGGCGCCAATTTTCTTTGGGTCCCATGGTGGGTGCCAATTACTTGCCGTAGAAAGGTACCTCATGAAACATTGGATGGGATTATTTCGTTAAAGGACAGATATATATTTCAGTGTATGTTACAACACAATTTAATTGTCTAAACAACGTGAAAGCCTTTTTAAAACAAATTATTTTCGGAGTATGCATTATCTAATGCCTTGTTAAACAACAAAAGGCTTCATAATCGAGTAAATAAACCTTTTAGGCGTGTTTTAACATGTATTACGTGCGGAAAAAGGTACAGAATGTCGTTAGTTATTAAACGTTTTTGCAAATCTTTAATGGATGTGTGACATTTCGTTTTATATTTTTATTTTAAGTGTTGTCGTAGTCAGGTGTAGTTTATAAGTCTGCATGTTTGCATATTGCTGCTTATATAATTTCATAACGGGTGTGTCTGAATTATTTATGTCAACTTTTGATGTAACTTTTAACTCTTCAGTATTATTAGGTAAATAGATATCAAAGGTTTAGTCCGAACTAGAAAAGGAATTGTATTTATAGTAATCAGTAGACAACATAGATTACATTTATTTTATTTTCTTTCAAAAACAACGACTATTTTCGACATGTCTACAGACAACGCTCATTTTATATTTCTCAATTATATTGAAAACTGTTGAATAACTCAATTAAAAGTAATTTTAATTGGTAAAGTCTGGATTTGATTTGAGCCAATTTTGATATTGCTCTTATCGTTAATTTGATAAATATCATTTACAAATATTATTTATCGTTTTAAATTTATCAAAGTTTTCTTAAAACAAATATTTTTAACAGATCAATCAACATTTTAAGCGTTAGTGTGAGGTCGGTCAGTGTTACGTATTTATCTATCTATACTTTATCTTAACTCGTGCATTTCTAAGTTGGATCGTTTACAGAACTTCGGAAACGCCGTTTTAAAATATTTGATCAATGGTTTTCTTTTAACTTGCTTTCTTCTACCGTAGCACATTCTATGTTCAAACTTTTTTGTAAGACCGTGTCTAGGGCAGTGGGTTACGGGAACTTTGAGCATGACATTGTATTTAACATGGATGTTATTAATGTTGCTTTTAACTTAAATGTTTTTACTTGTTTGTTCACAAGCTTTTATATCTACGTGTAAAATATTACGTATCATTTATGGGAGTGGTTTTAAAAAGCCCCAAATACAAATGGCGTAGTTGAATTACATTTTTTTATTTCATCAGCTTTGTTTTGCTAAGCTATATATATATTTCTGTTAAATTTTGTATGAGAAGTATTGATAACTTGTACAATAATTCTGTTACTATGCAATCCTCCTAGATTGCTAAGATTGGTCCTCGATAGACTGAGAGATTGATTCAAAGGATTAGATTACACTTCAGACCGAACAAAGGATGAAGTTACTATTGGTTGTGTTTGTAATCTAACTAATTGACAATGGCCAAAATGGTTTAATGTAATTATACAATGCGACTGCGAAACAATCCGCAACTTTTACTTAATAATGTTCCTACATATTTTATAGATGTAGAATATCACAAATTATTTAAAAAAACAGTAGGAATATTAAGAAAAACAATGTATATACCTTTTCTGAACTGTCCAACGAAATCGCAATCAGAGTAAGAGCGAACTGAATCATTAAATATAATGAAAAATATGAATTTTTATTGTAATATATTGACAAAATCCCGCATATAAATGTGTGAAGTTAACGAGATTTGAGCAGTTTGGCCGTAGAGGGCGTTAGTGAAACTAGTTTCAAGTAATAGTCCCGAGTTATGTGTTTAATAAATGATTAATTTGTCGCCGCGGGCGTCTTACACCTACTCACTTATGTATAGGACGTACCCAGAAAAAGGTCTTCGAGTATTGCTCCAGTTGTGCTCCAGTGGCAGCTTTGTGGGTACCAGTTACATAATATATTGAGGCTGTATAATCTTATGTACGATATTAATACTAAATTGTATATTGCTTAAATTGATTATGTGTTGATTTCATTTATTTATGGATTAAATTTCAACTGTCTCTATTTAGAATGTATTTGATAAATGTTGATTTTACATCGGTTCGTGGCATTACAAAATTGTGTCACTTTATATTTATACATAAAACATCATAACATCACGCCTTTTATCCCCGAAAGGGTAGGTAGAGGTGCACATTACGGCACTTATTTACGGACCAGTAGTACTTTGCCCGACCCGGGAATCGAACCCGAGATCACTCGGCCAACGAGGCAGTCAGTAGTATAGAAGACTACTTTTTTATGATTTGAAATAAATATAAAGACTAGACTAGACTGCCTCGTTGGCCGAGTGGTCGCAAATGCGACTGCCGGGCAAGGGGTCTCGGGTTCGATTCCCGGGTCGGGCAAAGTATTACTGGGTATTTAAAAATCTCAGTAGTAGCACGGAGTCTGGAAATGCACTCCTAATCCTAATCCTAATCCATTCCTAATGTGCCCTCTACCTACCCTTTCGGGGATAAAAAGGCGTGATGTTATGTTATGTCTTTTATACTATTATACATGTCGATTTATGCATATTTGTAGTAAAATAAAACTACATTTCATAATAGAATTTTCAAATCAGTCTCACTATTCAAGTTCTAAGAAAACATCATTGTAACAACCACTTAAGTTGCTATTTTGAACAAACAGTATACAAAAGCATTTCGCTGTCAACAAAATGAGGTTAAGTTTGATGGAAAGTTTTGTTTTTAGTGCAGCTTCGGTACCTGAGCCACGTCTGTGTCGATACGTGCATCGTGTATTTCGCGAGCTCTATAAATAGGTCAACCGAACCATCTTCATATTGACTGGTACTACTCTAAACCTACAGCATATATGAATATGTCGGCCAGACGACTTCATATTACGATTCTTTGTATGTCATGCAAGATTAGGTTATTGAAGATTAAAGTTTAAAATGTATATTTTATATATTAAAATGTGGTTTGCCACAACCATCATTTTAACAAGAACTAAAAGCAATGCTATAGTTACCAGTCAAGGTTGTTTAGCCATAAATAAACCTATTACTCAAAATAAATAACAATCGATGTAAATGAAAGCAATAAGGCAGAAGCCATTACAATAACGTAGTCTGATTGTATCACAATTTGTTTGTTAGAGTTCAATAAACTTCCCTCACAATGTACTACTCGTACGCATATAACGAAAATCGGGGTTTTTCAATATTTTCGCCATACGCAAAATATATTTGAATATAAAGTTAGCGAGGGCCGACAGGATCCAATTCGTGCCATCTTATCGATTACTTTCAAATTCAACTTGAGTCGAACTTGTGGGATGTCGATAATTTCTCCATTGATATTAGAATCCCGAACTTCGCTCTCAGACTGCCGCGTCCCGCGCCGAATATTTAACAAATATTTTTATCCGAAATGAAATATGTTACTGAATACATTTACGATGTGATGATTGTATCTAATATTCGATAATAACGTTTATCATTCATAAATATTTCAATTTACTCATTTTGCAATACTTAACAGCGAATATAGGGATACTAGCTTCTGCCAACGGCTTTACTCACGTTTCCAAGGGAAAGGTAGCCAGTGGGTTAAAAGCAGATTTTATTCTGATCCTTTCAGCCGTTTTGATGTGATTGGGTAACAAACATACAAACAAACACACAAAGTTTGGCATTTGTAACATTAGTGAGATTTAACGACTTTTTGAAAATATTTAATTTAATTATCGGTGCGTAACGTGTCACATTTAATGACACGTTGATATGTCTATCTAAAATATTCCTTAGTACACAGGCTCAAGGACTATTATATAAAACATGAATAACTCCCACCGTTTATATAACAACTCCCACTAGTTGGCAACGGGCAAACAACAGGGTGTCACAATAAGTGTTACATCAAAACTAAATCAAACATTATATTGGAAGTCACGTTCTCATTATTACCGGCTTATATATTACTAGCGCCAATTAACGCAGCAGGCTCAGCAGAAATCAATGTAATCCTCTGTCTATTGTCAATTGTACAGCTTGTATAGCACGCTTCGTACTGTATACAGAGATAATATAAGTATAGCAGTTTACAAATGTACTGAAGTGGTATAAATAATGATGTATAGCAGTAAAAGATGATATCAGTTTCAGAACATGGAATTATTAGTTCGATCCTAGAGTCGGACTAACTAAATGAACAGACTGAGTAAAAATCACTACATAGTATTTTTTTTTTTTAAGGGGGGAAAATCATCGAATGACTGCTCCCGCCTGGGTGAGGCGGAAGGGAGTGACAGACTCTTACTGACTAAAAACCACCCCGTTCCTTCTCCTGCACGTCGAGCCGGAGCCCCGGTTACCCGTTAGGTTCTCCGCGACTCACTACATAGTATAAAACAAAGTCGCTATCCGCCGTCTGTCTATCCCTATGTATGGTTAGATCTTTAAAACTACGCATCGGATTTTGATGCGGTTTTATTAATAGATAGAGTGATTCTTAAGGAAGGTTTTTTTTAAAAAAAAACTTTGCCCCACACTGGGATTTTCTCCTGTGTCGTGGGTACGTTTACAAACATAGAAGTTCACATACACATCACACCCAGACGTGGAACAACAATCTGTTGTTCCGTGCGAGAATCGAACCCGCGACACGTTGCACGGCAGCCAGTTGCCCAACCACCACGTCAACTGCGCAGTAAAATTTTTATACGTCACATTCGCGGAAAACCTAACGGGTAACCGGGGCTCCGGCTCGACGTGCAGGAGAAGAAACGGGTTGATTTTTAGTCAGTAAGAGTCTGACACTCCCTCCCGCCTCACCTAGGCGGAAGCAATCATTCGATGATTTTGTACCCTTAAAAACTACGTCATATATACACATATCTAATACATGCATAACCCGTGCAGAGCCGAGGCGGGTCGCTAGTTCTAAATAAATGTATATAATGTCTTTTAAACTAACGATTTCATTCATATTATACAAACATCAGTAAACGCTATTATTAATTAGATTGATTTTCTATTAATAGTCTGTAGTACTTCATTTCATAGAGGTGTGTCTTAATACACTGAATGTGACCTTCACCGGACTATATTGTACTTGTATGTTTGTACAGGCGCCATTGAAAAACGACCATTCATTCATTCACCCTCAATTCTATATTGTTCTTGTTACCACAGACTAAATATAATTAGATCGGGATACAAAGAAACTGGCTTAATATAGAAACCATTCATTTCCCTACCGCCCTGAATAGCTAAACAAAAACTAAACGTGTGGTTGTTTTCCGATAAAGTTTCCATAAATAGGTTGGAGATATCGCAGACCTAAAAGGTTGGTAACTTATGTTTCAGAAACTGTAAAGAAAATTAATTATCATTTAACGATCAAAGTTTTTGGGACAGTAAGTCTAGCTCATATTATTCGTACATATCAAAGTAATTTCCAACATGGCGCCCAAAATGTGTAAGCCAACGCGTGCAATGTCACTGACTGGTTGAAAACTTTGCGAATCTAATATGGAGCTTGAAATATAAAAGTTTGACAAACTACACAGTTGAACCAATTTACTCAGCTGTGTTGGAACATTTTCTATTTTTATCAAAGTCACCTTATTGATGAACTGCAAATGTGACTCTTTATTATTAAAATTCATATATTATGTTAGAGACATCGTCAAACTTTTTGTAGTACATACTGTGCAAGAACTTTAAAAGACACACACACACACACACACACACACACGCACACACAAATAAGTAGTTCACTTGTGTGTGGTACACAATTAAACCAATCGCAGTTTTCTATTAAAAGCCTTTAATTTTCGCAGCCATCTCTCTCATTAGTTCCTGGTTAGCGGTTTTCCTTTATTTTAAACGTGAAGTTCTTACGACCTTATCTATCGAGTTTGATAGTATAAGGTATGCTCTGGATTTCTGCCTGCCGCTGTCAATACAGACGTTCATAATTGACGAGCGATGCCTTATCACGTTCAGCCTAGGTCACATTTCCCCAGGTATCCGTGTCAAGTATAATCCCTAAAATAGAAACACCCAGCCACATATTATTTATCTAAAAATATCTTCGTATTCGATAAATAACGTAACTTTCTCCTGTTATTAAAAAGTCTATTGTTTTGTTTACGCGATAAAGTTTTATGGCTTCAATTTATGTGGAATCCTTTATCCTACAATTAATTGTTGGGATTATTTGGCGCCGCAGGAGAGACTTGATATTAATCTTAATGAACTTGCTGGTACGAGTACACTTTGTCTTCATTTTTGTGGATACTTGGAGCACTGATATTCACTTGAATATCTACAGATTGTGTATGTGGCTTATACAAATAAATTACTACTTAAGTACTTACCCAATAACCTTTTAAATGAACTGTGGGAGATTGTATAACTGATTTCATCTTCTCACTTAACACTACAGCCGCCATGACACCAGTCTCCCAACACAGGTAGAAGTATAACAAGAGGATTGAAAAAAGTACAAAGCTATCCATCTCTGTATTTCAAAAGAAAATATAGCGGAAGTTTATAAAAACTCTCATTAAAAATAATTAGCAAACTCCTTGACGTAATTTATGAAAATCTCTGTTCTGAAGATGCAGCCGAAGGGGAGGAGTGAGTTGATACTTAATAATTATTTTCATTCCACTGTTCATTTATTAGCGTCGCATTTTCCCTGTTTATGAAGTAATAACGCAATGTATGCTGTATCTGTGTAGTGGATAATTTTGTTCGTAGTTTGGTCTTGTTTTAACAAGTCGCCATAGAAATAAGTATTCATGTAATAGAATGTCAGAGACGTCAACATGTTGTCACAAATAAAAGTTGTTTAGCCATAAATGTCAGGCAAGTATAAACACAGTCGTTCTACTCCGGCTTTGTTTTAATCTGCTCGCAAATCCTCTGCGGAGTTATTAAAAGAAACAGAAAATCTTAAGAATTATTTCATTTCAGACTTCGTGGAATTGGTCTCGTTTATCATGATTTAATAATTAAGAACGACATTTCTTGGTAAAAAATAAAAAGGTCCTCGGTAGGCAGGCCGGCGGTGTCTTAATATGAACCGAACCTACACCGGACCAACATTTAATTGAATCTAAATTGAATCAAACTATGTTTCCGTACGTACAGCAATTATTATGACTTTCTTCTTTTGTTTCGTTCCAGTAATTAATTTATCAGAGTAATTATTACAGTCCAGCAGTCTCACGTGTTGTTTTACTTATTATAACTTGGCGTGGATAAGTTTTAATTGGGAAAAATGTGTGCAGGTATCGGGTTGTGGGAACAAGTTCATGGGACCCATTAATTGGGATATGGGAGTCCCGCGCTGCGCACAAACTTCAGTTTGCAAGGAAATGCGACGGCTTAAACACTCATTAGTCGAGTTTCATTTTCTTTTTGTTTTAGCTCCATTTATTTTCTGTTGTGACGTATTTTATGTGTTCTTTGCTGAAGTTTTAAAATTTACTCTATGAAGTTTTACGATACGTTAAAACCATTTCACATTATTAGAGTACTTACTGTTTAAAAATGTATTCTATTTGTTAAAATACTACAATAATAACTCCAAATAAAATATACAATTAGATCAGCTCTCCTAATATGAGCTGAACATCCGGCCTTTTGATCCTCGTGTCTATTTCGCAAATAGACAAATCAAAGCAAACAAATCCTTTATTTTGATAAAAGGATAATGTAAAGAGAATGTTAACAAGTAAATAAAATAGGTAGGTGCGCACAAATATTGTAATATCAGTACTCTCGGGGGTTGCCTGCTAGATGGTATTTTTAATTTAAGTGAACAAGCCCCGCTCTGTTCCCTAAGAAGATCTTCTTTTCCTCTTAGGGGTGCACACACTTGTTCCTTCCTGGTGCTGCCTTCTATTAATCAGGTCCTGGTGTTAATTAATTTAGTTATATTTATGTGAACCTCACGTGTGTGGTGGGGAACAAAAGCTAGGGGAAAAACATGGCGTCCCATAGCCCTCGCAATAATACGTGTCGCCAGGATTATATTATCCCTCCTACTCCCGTATACTTCGCTATATATCATTTGCGTTAATGTTTATTACAAAAATGCATTTTAAAATAAAACAGGGAAATAATTTCCGCAGGATGTTTGTTACTTAGTGTTATTATTTTATATTTTGCTGTGTGTAGTTTTATCAGTGGAAAACATAATTATAGTAAGTTAAGTAATAGTATTAAGTAGTAAGTATTGATTTTTGTTAACAAAAAAGCATTAAACAATACTGCCTGTTAGTCGATCAATTTGTTATCGAGATGTCACTTATTCGAGTCAAACTAAATTTGTTTCAAACTCTCATTAATCATTTAAAGAAATTACAAACGCTAACAGAACAAGACCAAGATGAATTTATTCACACTCCCATTGACGACATAGTTACCGCGCACACCGCGCACCGCGCGCCGCGGCCTCTGACCAAAAAACAAGCAAACACGCGCCGCGCTTGTGGTTTACAACTTTGTACCATTCTATTTTAACGAGAACTAATTATTATCCCGTTCTCACGAGTACCCACTTAGGGGCTACGCAGCAATACATCCATGGTGCGAACTGCACGCCCGTCCCTTTGTTCCCGACGTAAACTTGGAGGAAATTTGACAGTTTTACGGTATATAAAGGCTGTAATGGATGAGAGGGTGTTTAGCGATAATTAGCGAAGCAACGGCGCGTGCATAAATCATGCGACCGTCCATTGTCGGGAGACGGAGTCACTCTTACGCGCTGAGCGGAGATACACGGCGTCCATCATCGCTTGCTTACTTTACATTTACTCGACTGCGCATTTTAAGAAGGGTAATGTTTCTGTTTAAGCTTATTCTTGCGAAGCTTTGTGAAGCCCAATGCCTGTTTCAATTGTTTGAGCTCATAAATAAGTCACAATTAATGTAAATACCGCAGGAGTTTTCATTGACTGATTGTTTATTCCTCAAAAATCACAACATTCTCTACGTTCTGATAACCGTGCAACCTCCACACGACCTCTACTGTAACTAAAGGGTCTATTACATATGAACACTATATCGTGATCCATTTACAAACATAATTTCTTTGAAACACATAATAGGATCAATTCCTAGAACTTGCTGTACATAATACAATACATAGAGATATAGAATATAATACATACATACAAACATACATTAGTATGAAAGTTCACTCGTGTTCAGTATTTGTTTTCTTTCGTATTTGCTTTTAATAAGAAATTATATTGCTGCCCTATATTTACAGTTTATCGAAGGTTTCAGTTATTAATTTACCGAACATCGTAACTTTTGTAACTTTTTTGTTTGTTAGGTAAAAACATACAGTTCAATCACTGAACCCATTTAAGAAGCCAGTCTCGATGTAACGGAAACGAGGCAAATTTTGATTGCAATACTTGCTCAAAGCGTAATTGTTTACAATTGTGTACCATACATTCTTGGGATGACGTCTTTAAGGTGTATCAAATTTTATTGTTATTATGCCGCTATTCACCTCATGGCAATGTCGATTTAAACAGTTTTTTTTATGTTTGAATTCAATGCAAAAGAGTAACAGAATTTGAAACATCCAGGTCTTTACTAAAACATTTATTGACCTCCAATTCCACGGATTTATGTAATTATCGAGGAACACCAGCAGTGATATAACCAGGACACAATAAGTCGGTGTCGGCGCCGCACAACATTTGATGTATCACACACGAGCCGCTCCAGCGACGCGGTAACTATTGGAATGAGCGATCACCGCCAATGACCACACGTATCCAACTTCTCTGTTATATAAAATCAAATTGGGATTAAATTACATGTCCTGTATGTGGAATTTAGACCAACTAATATATTGCGTTGTGTTAGGCCATTTGGAGTTAGCTACGATTTATTTTTTTGTATCAATAGTATTTTGTCTTTTTAATATTTCATCCTTGTTCATATCCCAGCCACTCTAAGCTGCTGCTGTCTCTATTAAGAATGATTTCTTCTGCATTTATTTAGTTGAAATTGTAATAATGTAGGCAGGTATATATTATTATAATGAATAAATTTGAAAAACATTAGTCAGGAATACATCGAAGCAAAATACAAAATAGTAAAGCAACAACCGTTTTCAATGTAAACTTCACATTTATTTCCAGTTCAAATGAAAAAGACAATATCTTCAATTAGATATAAAAGTTTATAGTTTGCGTTTTGCAGCCGGTGACAGTTTAAATATCTTGCCTTTGTACCTTATCGGGTGAGAGTGAATCGGAATAAGATGCCGCCGCTCTTCCAGCTTAATGGACGGTTTTCGGAGCTTAAATATTTTAAAACAGTTTATGCAGACCTCTTTAGAAAACTAAATGGCTTTTATAATTTATGGGAATTCTTTAAAGGTGGCTCTGAGAAAAATATTTTTGAATAAAATCGCTTTAGGAAATTTTGAATAGCTGCTGGTTTTTCTGCGGTGCCGTCGGCGTCACCATCATCTAATTTAACTCTTTTCATCAGTGCACGCATGTTGAATAGGCGGCAATCTTTATTGAGATACTATTAGTAAATAAAAATTTTACATACCAAGTCACTAATAAAAAGTCATTTGATAAAACTCTTTGATCTACCTCTAGATACTACAATAAGTAATAATCTTGAGAGGTTGAAACAAAAAATATTCGTATGAAAATATTATGAATTATGTAAATATTATAAAACTGAAAATTAATATGAAAAGTTGGGATCAACACGTAATTAGAACGATAGAGGAGGTAACAGAGGAAACAGCTGAGTCACCTCGTTAGGCAGGCGACGACGGGTGACGAGCACAAGTCATTATAACTATTAACGATGTACACTTGTCAGCTAATTTATTGCGTGTTTACTTTAACCAATATCTACAGCGAGGGATCACTTCACTTGACGATGGGGCACAAGTGAACATACATGAGAATGAGTTGCTGAGATTAGTTTGTCATTTTAATGTTATTGGGATGTTGTGGTAGATTTAAGTAGTCGTAATGGTGAAAAAAATGTGATTTGATTAGTTTTGTTAGTGTAGACTTAGATACTGTTACATAGATACTAATGTATGACGCATACCTTAGATCACTACTTTACTAAACAAACAAAATGATTAAGTTATTATTATCATACCATGTAATCAAAATATCCAACAATAGTTCTTCACTAACTAACAATGCCTGTGACAAACATAATTGTTCGTATTAATTATAATATAATTCAGCTCGAACACGTTATTCCAATTTATTCATTGATAGCGCTGTTTATTCCCTCAAGACTTCCTTGGCGTTATAATACGCACATAATCCAAAACATTAATTACGGCAAGTGTTTTCGGACAGTTCCTCCAGAGACTGCCTTGTAACGAGCAGGCAGCAGGCGGCAGGCGGCAGGCGGCAGGCCCCCAATATTGCGGCTATATTTACATGCCTTTACTCAACTTTACAATGAGGTCAAGTGCTAATTGTGAGACCTCTATTTGATGTTATTGTCGCTCGAGATTGATCATTAATTGCAATCGGTTTAGCTCGGCTAATGGTTCGCCAGCCCACAATGTCTCCGATTGCCTTACATAACAGTTACGTCCACATAATAGCTCCTCCATTCCCAATTTGAAAGATAACGACAAAACTAACAACCGTTCTATTTTTATCAATCTACCCTCTTTCCCGCATATCTTTATGAATGCAATATATCAGAGCCGTTCCATCTTACGAGCTCTGAAGTGATCAGATAGAGGAGGCGAGGGTCGCAATAAACACATAATAAAGCGTGGCCACTCGGGCCGCACCTCCTCGCAAGAAATGCGGACGTACGTGGCGGCTCGCGGCCGACAGACGTGCGTGGAATCGCGGTGAGAGGGCAATTGTCGACTCGAGAATAACGCGCGGTGATTATTTGGACCACCACTACATTCTGCGATTGTGGATGTTGTAATAAAATAAATATCGCTGACACGTGATCTAATGTGTGGCATTTCAGTTCTTTGATTGTCTGGGTCGTTCTTATATTGTCAAACTTTTTATGATATTTGTAGATTTTAGAGAAACACATTTGATATTATATTTCGTAAATGAAATAATAGGAAAATTTAAATTGTAGCTAAGATATCAGCATATCAACTGACATCTCTCCTGGAACATGACGCGCATTGCCGCTGAAACTCAACCAATTTAAGGGAATCGAACGATCCGACGCGCCCTGCCTTTGACGAGACCTTTGAGTGAGCAGAGACCGACTGTACAGTTACGGTCCACTGCTACATAATACTCATACAGATTCCATCTCTTAAATATGTTATACAGCACAAAATTACGTATTTTTGTACTCCGTAGTGTTTATTTGTATTATGTACATAGTATTTTTATCATCTCATTAATCTCTATTCTGTGTTGTATAATTCTTAATTTACAGTTAAAAGATAAAGCTTTATAAATAACTCTATGTAATTACTATTCGAAATAAATTTTTATTTAGGCATATCGGCAGAAACTTGCCAAAAAATACGGAATTGATGAAAACATAAATTCTTGTAGTACATATTCGAGTATCCGTATTTAATACGTCGTTTAAGGCATGTCCTGTATATTCATTCATGTATGTGATGTACTCTTTGATGTCTTCCACGAAGCGATGTCGATACACAGGAGATGTATCGAAACAAATAGATTAAATACTTTCTGGGAATCTACAAAACACAACAGGATGTCTGTTTTCCTGAAAGAGGCTATATTAATAGTTTCAGTATCCTCTTATGCGATAGATCTAACTTAGTAGTCCTTGTGTCAATTTTGTTTGAGTCTGGCGCATGTTATATGTTCAATATCCACGTGGAACAACTATCAATGTTTGTGATCTAAAAATATCTTGTCCTAGCGGGATATGTGTATTTAATTTGTATTTGATTATTATTATTAAGTGCAATGTTCTGTTAGACATAGACTTAATTGAGTTTAAAATCTAAACTTTCATTAGCAAACACCTTTGAACACTTCAAACTGAATATTCCGTCAGTTTGTAAAGCTGCGTTATAGTTCGAAACTATGTTCGCAATAACCGTTCGATTCAATTTCAGTAGTTAGTGGTCATAGGAAGAGATATACTGCACGAACTCAAAACAAACCAACTGAGTGTCATACTACATTCACTCATTTACAGAGTCGAGTAATGAGTGGTTCTGTATTTGTTTGTTCAGCTTCCGTATTCCTCATTACAACTAGAAGGTTCGAAGATAATTAAACAAAACAAAATGATCATATTACTACAAGTGAGGATTTGGTAATTAAAAATGTGCCGCAAATCGGCGCCCTTACATAATTTAATTGTTGAAAGACTCGAAACCTAAGCGTTAATAATTGAAATGTGGCCGCGGTTATTTTGGAATATTCGTTCCGTTGACCTGATGTTTTTTCACTCGGTTTTGTTAGGTAATGGTTCGCTTTTAATTATTGTTATAGAGGTTATTATTATTGTAGACGTTTATTGTTTGTTAAATAGAGGTCTCGAGTTTAATTCGTATGATTCATAACAAAATCTGATATTATGCATTTTGTTGTATCCCAGTTATGGAGATTCCTGTGATCAATTAAGGTAATACTATCGTTACGCTAAAACAACTTGTTTGTTATGGAAACAGAGTGTACTGTAGAGATCTGTTTAAGATAAGGATAAAGTTAATCCCAAAGTGCAGTTCCAGTAAATACGTTTACAGCACAATCTCACATGGCTGTTCATTTTGATTGCGAAGTGTATAAAATCATAGCAGGTTTATCTCGGTATTGATTTAAATGAATTTAAATATAAAACGGTGTTCATTTCCCGGCCCAGGATCCGTGAAGCGAGTGCGAGCACATCACTAGTGGATGCGGTATTATTTTACACAACCCGTCGAGCGTAGTCGTGATACGCTTTAAAATTCCTCCATGTACTCGTGTTTAACAATTTTGTGCAGGTATTAAAAATATATGCTGCAAAAGTAACTTCAAAAATGTTTCGCAGCTATCAATTTCATTTAAGTGCGAACATTATATGAAATAATACTTTTGGGGTGTGTAGTGTTGGCTTTAAAGTTCATTTAACTCAATTACGGGACGTATAACAATCCAAAACAAAAACACAGATAAATCATAACATCATTTTATTCATCACATTACGATTTACGTATTACCTGAATTCTGTGAAAAAAGGTCCATACGCTATAAGTTACGTGTAAAAACAAAACCTGGCCCACGAGGTCTTTTACGAGCACTAGACCAACGGAACCGCTATAACACATCAATCAAATTGCTGACCGTAAAAACCTCGTTAGGCTCGAAGATCAACGACATCTATTATCGAGTCCTTAAACTAAAAGCTCATAAATATCTTCACAACAAATTCTTATTTACCTCGAGAAAATTATTAACATAATTCACATGAAAATATAAGTCATTATTATTGGAGGTGTAGTGGGTGTATATCAGTTTATTTTGGCGGCCGCGAGCGACCGGCCTTTTATTGCCTCGGTTATGGCTTATGGACATTTTCGGCTCCGGAGTTACGTCACTACTTGCCAGATATTGAGCTCGGTGTGGTAGCCGTGCTCGTGCTTCATGAAGGACTTTTTGGCAGAAGGACCGAGGTCATCGGTGCCTTTATTTTATTTACCTGGATTTTTTTACACTAGGACCTTATCTTCAGGTAGCTTAAGACTCCTGACCTTGAGAACCAGCTACCCTATCTCCTTACATACGTCATTAGCGAAGTAATCTTCCCGCTCTATTGAGTTCCCTTCTAACTTCACAACTCTAAATGCCTCCAATTAGGCGTAAAATTAACGTTCCAAGTTGCTAGATTTAGAGGCAATTCATAGTGAACTACCTACCGATAGTGTTGTGAATAAGTTTCAGCTTGGGGACAGGTTCGCAACTGAAACTGATTTGTATTACTATCTCAACTAATTCACTAGTAAATTGTTTATTAAGACTTTGAAGTCCGGACCTGAGCTATCTCAAACTTGAACTGTACGTTTAGCAATTTAGATCAGTTAGTATTAGTGATACCAATCACTAAACTATTTTCTGTTGCTGTGGAATTTACCTGTTACATCAATATGTTGAATATTATAAATTGCATATTCTGTAACTATTTTATTTAATTAAACTTGTGTGAAGCTAAAATAAACAGACAACTCAGTATGATGAAAGTTAGATGGTCACCCTAACATGTCGGAGTAGGCCAGGGGAGTAATATATGAGAAAAAATATACTCTCAGTGTACAATATACAGTCACTGTATAACTTTATGCAGTATATGTCGTTTACGTTACACGCCTGATGAGATCGCACTAGTTACGTGCGTCGAGAGCTCAGCCTGTTTGTGTTCTTAGGCTGACGCCGCTACAATTTGCATTTATGTCGAGTTCAACTACAGCTTTTTATTTTTGCTAAGTTTATTCATTGAACATTTAGATAATAGCTTAAAAGTTTATATACGGAATTGTTTGTATAACGAAAAAGGGTATAAAGATTCAGATAACTCCGATTCGCTCACGTAGCCTACTACGCAGGTAGTCCCACTACAACATCGGTTTTCATTACTGAACTAATAGCGCTACGTCGAACTAATCGCTACGTGTACTGCTACGTATTGCTACGGATAGCTACGCACTGCTACGCGCCTGCTACACAGCGAACTCATTCAACCGTGCTATATCATTTAGAACAGTCACATTCCGTAAAATTAATTGTAAACGAGCAAAGTATATAACTTGAAAGGAAAGTCGATCGTTGCTGTTACATTTAGTACGCATTTTATTATCCGTTACTTGGTACGGAGCCACCCAGTGGAATAAATGAAAATAAAGTATTTCGAGGAAGAAAGTCGGATATTCGCGTGTTTTTGTTAGAAGTTATCTAAACACGGTTTCCTGTTAGCAAGCTAGACTTTAGACAACAATTGAGAATTAAGTTTTCTTTTTTTGTGATAAAAATTGAGTCTTTATTAAGAATACCTTTTGGGCCTGTTTCTTGTAAGACTTTCCCCAATTTATAGCATCGTTCCAAAAAATGGGTTACTCCACTTACTTAGGCGCTCTTTTGTATTAAAAGTTTAACACGCAATATTTCGACACTAAGAACTTTGTATGAAATAGGTATTTGTTTAGCACTGGAAAATAATTTACTACATTTACACAATTTTTAAAAAATCTATCAATATACGTTTCAAATATTTAGTTCGAATAATAAATTACTTGAATATTCATAGCACATTGTCGAGCAACACATCAAAGTGACACTTTAACAAAATATAAATATTTTTATTCTAATATTAAACATTTTTGCTTATTGGACATTATCATTTTTGATCACAAAATTAAAACTTAAAGTAATATTTTTTTCTTCGTTTATCTTTCAGCAAGGAATACCTCATATGTATATTTAACTCGTCGAGTACCGGTTTTATAGACACAATTAAAGAACAATAGGTCGCGGTCACCGGTGACCGCTTGGTGTTTGACAGTTTAATTAGTAAATAACATTACTTTCTATAAATGTAGCTTACCTATAATGTTGTCGCGGAGAACCTAACGGGTAACCGGGGCTCCGGCTAGACGTGTAGGAGAAGAAACGGGGTGGTTTTTAGTCAGTAAGAGTCTGACACTCCCTCCAAAAAATACCTGTAACGTTTCTTGATTATATCTGAGATTATACTTAAGAAGTAATTATACAAAGGATTTCTTTAATCATAATAACACACAATTGTAATCGGTTTATTGTAAAGGTCAGCTTTAACAAAATACAACGTCTAGTAATAATTTGTTAGTAATATTTATTAATTGTTTAACCATAATACTCTGTTCTTAAGTTACTTCTAGCCCCTAATTATATTCTAGTAAAATCTTAATAATAGAGCCGAAGTAAACAAAGCGATAAGCATAATGCAGCATAATATAACAGTTCACCCAGAACCTATCAACCGTAATGTAGATACATGTTTGGGGGATTACGCAATGTATCGAACCGGTTGATGCTGTTGGTGCAAACACCTGACACCTGATTTTTCCTCTATTAACTTCACTTACGTAATCATTTATTAAAACAATATCCTCCACTTATTTGAAACATTCCCCAACCCAAGTTCCCATACGGCTTTATATTTCTTCATTTGCAATTCTACGAAACCGCGCTAGAAATAGATTCCGGATTTCAGCATCTCGAGTGTGACGTAAGATAGGCGCCCATATTGAACTTTGGTAAGCCTCCAAATTTATTCGCAGACGCGAACTCGCATGATTATAATGGGATGAAGATAAGCTTAAGTTTAATGGTATAAAGCCAATATAAAACGGGGTTTAGTTGCGTACTTAGGCGATGCAGCGAAAGTCCCTGAAGGCGCCATATGCTCCGGGCGCGTCGCGCGTCGCCGCGAGGCGCATACTAACGCGGGACAGCCCTGCGCCCCCCTCGCGTCCTCCTGTAGGGCTGCCGCGCGTTTTATTATATTGCATGCGTATAGAAGTATCAGCCGGATGTTGTTCTGCGAGTATTTCCGTTCGTGTGCTGATTTTGTTTGTCAATTTGAATAAATTATTTCAATCTCGGTTTTGTACAAACCAAGTTCATATTATAAAACATTATTAACAATTACAGCCTTTCGAAATGTACGTTTTATTCGTATTTAAACTGCCTTTGAAAGGGTTGTCATTTACTTCTAGCTAATTAGTTACAGCAGCAGCCCTACCTCCCCAACTCCTGCGCGGCACATTATGAGCAATGTCTAAATTTCAATGACGCAGTAACAAGATACAAGTGTGGAGGAAATTTATTAAGCATCGTATGTGTGGCTTCCTTATTGTCGTTATCATTTGTTTCCAAGTTTGTACAGTTTGATAGCGACATCTTAAATGCACGTGCTGCCATCTGGCGGGGATCTCGGGAAATTAATATACCTACATTTAACTTTTGATAATGATTGTTTTTGGCTTATCTTCGTTTAAAGCAATTTGCGGCTGTATGGATGATTTACTTCTACATCTATAGGAAGGTACATATTATGTGCTTCTGTAGGTAATAGTTAGGGGGACGGGTAGTGTCGTTATACAATGTTAATATGTATGCCACATGGCGGTGTGATTTTAATATTAAAGTGTATTCCGACGTCGTGCCGCCATTACCTCGTGTTGTTGCGTTTCAGCTATTAGTTATTTACAATCGTCGAATAACAAGAATATAAGTGCGGCTCACGCTTCCTTTACTGTACTGAACCACTCATACACGTAAATGGTATAATTGTTTCACCGAACACAATACACGCCATACTATTATACAACTTCACTCCGTTTTCATTTAACCATTGGAACAGAAGTAATTTTTATCTCCCCGAGAATTTTTCATTTTTCTCATTTTCATTGTACCCCAACTTCTACTGGCTTTATTAAAATTTTCACAAATTTTCGACCCTTTTACATTTGCAATAACCTGATTCACAGCTTCCATAACCTCACCTTCATTATTCCATAAATCAGGGACATCCTTTTTTTATAGAATTACAATATATTACGTTCTTGTCGTCATCCGTTAATGGGTTGGCGAATTTTAATGTGGCGTCGAGGATAACGAGTGGCCTGCCCACGGCCCATCAGAATAAATTCACGCTAGGCGCTTTTAGACATTTTGTTACCTCGCTTGTGACTTGTCAACGCCTGCTACACGATCAAATAGGCAACGGAACAAGGCAACGACAACGACCTGACTATTGGAATCCTTGATTAAATATTCTGATTTCATTATTGTTCGTCATAAAGTTATGTTGACTGAAAACTTTCTCGTAATGTTAGTTCCAAACTTTAATAGACTTCTCAAATAAAATGGCTCAATAAATCTGATAAAACAGAAGAGCTAAACGTCTAGGCCTATCTAACTTCGCATCGCGTGCGAGCATCTTATTTCATCTTAGATTTTATCTTGTTTCGGCGTTTATTTTGATCGAAAGCCGAGTGAAAATATTACCTTAGTCCCCGGCGCCGGTGCCGTCTGTATCAACCGCGCGGATGTTTTATTTAATAACGTCAGACATGATGAATTCAAAACGCTGACAATTACAGGTGCGGGTGACTTGTGACGTCACACCGCATATCAATTCGCTGAACGGGAAATATTGCGGCGCCGAGCACCGCCCCAAATATACTCACTTTTTATTCCATCCGTCAATTTATCGAATTTAGTCACAATTTATTGTTGTGTCTCATCGATAAAAATATTTATTGGTCGTTTGTCAGTTTTTGCAAAATTTAGAGCTCCATATTGATATTACGGGTTTGTGTGCCTATGTTATTTGATGGCCAATCTCTTTCGGGTATTTTATTTTTTACAGTTTATAGGATTAAACTTTTAGGCTTACTACCCACTAGCTAGTATTTGCGTGTCAAGAATTGTAGTAGTATTATTTTTACTTATAATGTTTTTAAGGTTGATATACCTAGTAAGAAGATAAAAACCACTTGTGAATTTCCACTACTTACTTATTCTACTTAATCGAAATCATAATAGTAGATAGGTACTTAAAACTCTATATTTGAGTATAATTGTACAATCTGTTAATTTTTATTTTAATAGCTCAGTCTAGACGTGGCGAGCTATTACCGTATACTGCTCGTTAAGCTAGATATTTGACTTTTGAGCACAGCTAGCATTTTATGAATCATCGTAAATTCACGATATGGTGGACCATTAAACATTTGTTCAAGTACCAGCGTAAGGTAAAACCTAAGTTTATATCGCTGGAGCTGCTTCTCTAGCAAATTATTTAATTATGACGATTATGTTATTAAAATCCATTTATTTACGTATGACTGAGCTGTAAAAGAAACTAGAGAACCGAGGAAACAATGGAAAATAAAATTAAAGAGAAATGCGAAAAGCAAGAAGATTATACCGGGAGTGAGATGATAGAAGGCAAACACAAAAAGTAGAATAAATCTGTAGAACATCTCAATAATTACGCCATCTCAATGATCCAGTGGTGATTAGATGTAGTGCAAGAATTCAACAAATATAAAAATGAGCTAGAGTTTTTGCCACGATAATAGTTTACATAACTTTTGTTAGATACCTAATAGAATCAGTCAATATCCTAATTTCATACACGACCAAATGAAAGCAAGTTTCCCAGCATTTCATTAAAATCTTTAGTCAATAAGTTAAAAAGCAATTAGTTCCATCCACCTGGACTGGCGTGTCCTGCCACTTTTTACTTCAATCCTCTTAATTAAACCGTTTGAGGGGTTTCAGGAATTAAGGCCCCTCCTGGTTCCCAACTTCCCTTTTCATAACTTCTTTAATTTCGCCGCGGATTTGCGGAATAGCAATGCCCGTTGAATATTCCATCGCCATTTTATGCAGGTACGAATAAAAGTTTTATCGTTTTAAGAGTTCCGCTGGTCGCGGTCATCTTTTTAGGTTTGTGAGCAAGTTCCACCGCGCCGCGCGCTAGTGGGGGGGGGGGGATGCGTTCTAATGAATTGTTCGATGGCGCGAGTTTTTTCAGATTTCGCTTTGTATTCTCAACAGTTCAATGGATTGAGTGTATTTTAGACTGCAAAGGAAGTATTGTACGTACATGTTGCGCTCGAGTGATTCGGCTGGTCAATCATTCACGTGCCGAAAAGGAAGGGAACTATATATGAGAGTGTTTATTCGTATTGTACATTATGTATACAGAAAGCTTCTTAAACCTCCGCATCCATTCCAGAAACGTTCGTCGTTTCACGACTCGCAGTAACGGAAAAAGCGTAAGCGATCTATGCGATTAAAATCTGAATACTGTATGAGATGAACGTAAACCGCCGCGTTCATATATCTGGGAATGTATTAAAAAGCTTGAGTCGTAACTAGTCGAGCTGCGTGATAAATAGGCTGTGCTCGGGCCTTATTAGGATTCCAACCTGAGCGAAACTCGCGCTGATCGAGGTCACGGTCAGCACATCCCTTCGAGAATGTTCTAAACACGCGGGCACTGGAGGAATGTTAGGCTCCAACTGTTTGTTAGACCTTGTGAGCTCTCGAATTAATTTTGTTAAATGAGACCTTTTAGTTTTCAACTCTGTGTGTGACGGTTCAACAGTGGAAATAGAACGTCTCAACTGGCTTTTACATTAAAATACATGATTTTCTCGGAAACTATACTAAGTGGAAAGGGCGCTAATTTAATGAATGTTTTTAGAGAATATGGTAATGTGGGCTTAAACTCTACGTTGAAATAACAGAAGTGGTGTTTTCAGTTCTGTGTTAATTAAAGCTTTTTAATTTTCACTCTACAGAAAATACAATTTGACTGCTGTGCTTACTACCTACTTAAACAAAGGTTATTTTCATTAGCCTTCGAAATGCTAACAGGCCTAGTGCCCTACATTTACAATTCAATTCTCTATTACTAGAAAGCACGTAACAGAAATCGGAAAGAAGTAAAAAAATGTACAAACAACAAAACAAGATAAGATCGTATCGCCAAACTTGGGTCAGTCTATAAAAACCTTTAATTAAAACGATCTAAAATTGCGTCCTATTTGTAGCGCAGTATCAGTGAGTCAAAAGTTTCGCTGCTCCGGCACCGGATCGCTCGGATCGGATGGTGTGATCGGAGCGATTGGAGCGAGCGAAGCGAACGAGCGTTGAGCGCCGAGCGAGCAGTGACGTAACAAATTAGCGGATTAATTTCGTTATTTATTGTGTGAGCTTTGTTTGGAGCTCTGTAGCTATATGGTGGTGAAAGGTTGATTCAATTGTGTGTCGCCTTCGTTTGGGGTCGGAATTAGAGATGGGTTTCACTGAGATCAATATCAAGCCACAATAAGTACTTAGTTAAACTATGTTTTTGCTAATGTGAAAGTTTTAGTAATTTCTATTAGTTCTAGTATTTCTATTTTTTATGAAACGTTAATGTTTTAATACTTTAAACATTGTAAAGCGTTTACCTGTGCGATATTAAATACACATCTACCCAGACAATCAGACAAATATTTTATCATAGATCACATTCTTTACCCAACTCTGTGTGAATGAATCTTAGTCAAATGTGACTGTAACGTTATTAAGAGGGTCTCATTACACGCACGTATTCACTATATGTGTGTGTGAGTGCACAGATCATAACAACATTGAATTAGGCCAAACTAGCCGAGTTAATGAGTCATTACCTTAGCATTAACGGTGTTCAGCATATTCCAGTGTACAGGAAATCAATTTCATATGAATGTATGTTATACACATATGTATAACACTTTCATAGTAATCGGTCGTAATTACTAGGCTTGTAATGTGTGCCATTTTGATTTGTTTTTTTGTAAGTGATTCCCATAATCACCTCTCGGAAGAGGGTTAATACAGTAGCGAGTATTTGTAGCTCTCGATGCTTCGTAGAAACAAACCACGTGGGCAGCCAGATATCGTTCAGATTAAGAGGTAGTGGTAGTAGTTAGCTATTAAAATTTCCTAGAAATAAGAAATCCTTTCGTCCTTGTACATAATTTATTTTCACGTGTTCTTGTCTTCGTCCCGCTACTTTACTTGTTCTCTGTTACAATTCGCACCGTTATATTGCGTACTACGCACCAACAAACTTTCTGTAGACGAGGGTCAAACACTTCCAAACGTATAACTTTTTACCTTATTTTACGTTTAAAGGCAAGAATCGCACGTCAGGTTATATAGGTAGCTAGTTCACACTTTTTGTGAATTAAATTTTGTTAAAATAAGTGATAGAAATAGATCAGTGGGCGAAAAGGTGAAGTAAAACCTCATGAATCGTGCATGAAATGTTCGCCGTTGTCATGTCAATCAACAAAGTGTCTAACAAACAGTACTAAATGGATGTCTACGATATTATTATTCTGTTTAGCGTCTGTCTAAAAATATCTCCAGCCGCTTGTAAAAGGCAGAAAATTATTTACTTCACGAAAAACCTTTCTGCTAGAATTATTTTGTGATAAAGAATATATTTAAGTGAGTCCGCAAGATGGAAACCTAGATTAAGATATTTTTACATCCATTTACCACAAGTTGGTTCTGAGCTGTAAGGAGCCGCCTTCCCTTTAAATCAACATGGCTGTGCCTAAAACAAACTCCTTTGAAAAGAACTCTCAAAGTCAAATGTTTTCTCTTCAAGGCCAGCCCTAATGCCTACGTCATTACACATACTTCACTTTAAGTAAACGTCAAACGCATTTCGCTGGTGTAATCGATCACAATCACCATGCCCGACCACGGTGTACGCACATTTGGGATGTAAATGGGCCATCCTTATCCCGCTTTTTGCGAAATATCCAAACAAATTTATTCAGTGAAAAAATCAGGGAGTCTGAGATAGTGGCGCCGAGATGTATTGTTTTTTAGAGCTAAAAAATCATTGCGCTTATGTTTTATTGGAAGGAGACAGGATGGTTAATCGAGTGTGTCGTGGCAAATGTTCTTTTTTTTCGTTCGGTAGTTCTTTCTGTGGATTTTGATGGTGTCATTTGTTTAGATGGGGTTCGATTGGATGGGCTCCGGCATTCGTGATCTGCATCTTATGAGCAGATGATGCGCACTTAGTGTCGAAGTTAGTGAGAGAATCAATAGTAAGATAACTTCATCCTGTGTCGGGTGGTCGGCGGTGTAAGGGGAACATTAGTTTGTCCGTCATTTGCATAAACATGTTGGTACAGTCGTAAACATGTTCATAAATAAATAAATTAAGTTGTTTGATAATTGTTGTTGTTTTAACAGCTCAGTTTATGCAGCACAACAACTTTTGTGTGTTAAATATCAGCCATTTAGCTGTGCGGTTATAACTGTAAACTATAGTTAAATAGGTCGCCATGTATAAGCCATGTGGTTACACGGCCTCCACTACTGAACCAAGTTATTTACTTGTTCATTTAAATTAATAACAGTATGAAATACCTATGATTTATGGTTGTTTATCTTATTTTAAGGGGGTGAGCCTATTGCCATATACCGGGCACAATTCCAGACTCCGCGCTACTAATGAGATTTTTTTTTAAAAAACCCAGTAATACTTTGCCCGACCTGGGAATTGAACTCGAGCACCGGCCCTTGCCCAGCAATCGGACTTGCGACCACTAGGCCAACGAGGCAGTCATTGTGTGTCAATTTTAAATATATTACAGTCAAAACACTTAAAATACATTACCCGTAAAATACCTAATCACATAGGTAATAATAAACATAAGATTTTCTCATAACTAACATTATGAAGTCCTCGAAGGTCTAAGGCCTTTGTCGTGGATCCTGGCTCAGTTCGCGGTGGAGACGACACGACGGAGATATAACGAGATGAACAGGGGTTATAGTATCAACTCGGGTGCTGATGGATCAGAGTATTCAGGGTAAAGCTGGGTGATCGTGTTCAGTCTGGAATCTTGAGTGTTCTATAAACAGATACTATGATCTATGGCGTTAAACTTATAAATAGTCGAATAGCTTTATCGCCTTGTTGGAAAATAAGATTTAGACAAGCCAATCAAACAATCTTCACATGTATTGTATAAAACTACTTCAAAATATTATATTAAAACGTCGTTTTATGTCATATATCAGTAGTTTCCACTATTTTGCACTCATGCGCTAATATTAATAAATAAACAGATACCTGTATTTCCGTGCATAACGTGTGGTTGCCCAGCTCGGTACAGCGCGGCGCGGTGCGGAGCCTACAACTGTCCACATAATTAAAACATCGAACCCAGTAATAAACAACTGGGCCTCATAACTGCCAGAATTTATTTCAACAATTACTATCAAATTGCCACATAAAATGGCGAAGTGATTACATCGAGTTGAAAAGGAAAACTTTTATTTTTCTTCGTTAATAATTTTATAGATGGATATTTCTTTTAGTCGCTTTTCTCATTTGCCGCCGGCAGCCATGTTGGTAATAGTTGCCTTTCACCTGGGCTCAATAGTGGAGTATTTTTACTCAAAGGATCTAAAGATATTTATAAATATCTTGTTTACTTGGTGTTGTTATTTCATGTTAAAAGGAATATTATTATTTTCTTCCAATGTTAAACTCTTATTACATGAGTTAAGTAACTAAGTAGGTAAATAACGAAACAGTAAATTTCGCTCTAACAGGACAAGCATGTCCTGTGGATTCCCTACTGCCGTAGGGAACCGATTTGTTTTCTTCGGAAATTACTAAAGAGAATTTATTTCCTACACTAATTATGTATTATCATTAGCACTCTACGAGTTCCAAATCTATTTACAAAATTAATGTAGTCAAAAGTAATATCGGTGCCTCACGCGTTCTAATCCTAAAACATTAAAAACATCACCTTTAATTATATAACATCTCAGCAAAAATGTAACACTTCGTTCTCAACATCACATTCACCTTCCCAAGATATCATTTCGGAGTGAGAAACTTTGAAACAGACATAATTTGACGTCGGATCGCAGCCCTCACGCCCCAGTCTTTTTTATCATTATTCTAAACCGTCCTCCAACTACACGAAATAAAGAGCGACTCTGTGATTAGAATAATAATATATTTGCTCTGTTTAAAAAGTAGGGCGAAATTTCCAGAAACCTGTTCGTGTTTTGTCAGCCTTTCGACTTATTAAAGGGTTGGCATAGACATCGTGTTATGTATTCAGATGTGAGTGTGTTTGATGCTCCACAAATGAGACACTCGTTAGTAGTTGTGGTTCAGATCATAATATTTCTTCCAAGAAATGATCTCAAGTTTTGTTTATTTCGCAAATCCCATGTAAAACGAATACTTCGTAATCCCCAGGTACTTATATGTACCTGTTACGTACAAATGCTATGTAAATCACATAAACTGTAGTCCTCAAGTTAACCACAATGCAAGGAACAGTACACCTCGGAACCACAGCTGAAGACTGAAATTACAGCGCATTAATCTTATAGGAGGAGCAATAGGAGCGTGTCTGAACATGCTCGAAACTCTAAAGTAATCCGGGGTATCAGGATCGGTAACAACATGAGTTCTGGGAGCAGCCGGTGTAACATTGTGCGGGTACGTGGTGCCCTACATAAAGACCGTATTACAACGCAAAGGAGATCATCGATACCGTGTTATTTCAAGTTTCGGTGAAGCAAATTGTAGAGGGCGTGAGTTGAAAGCGAAAGCGAATATAGTTTGAATATTAATAGGCAATTTTAGTTCGGTAGTCGCAATCTCTTTGGTGGCGGTTGCTTTTAGTTCCCTGCGGTTCTTGTGATATTGTTTCAATGGCTTCATACAAAATTTACCGTAAGATTTTACATGAAAGCCGCGTTGCCTGCTTTCTTGGCATGTTCTTTTTCGTTATTCACATATATACTGGTATGTAGTATTCTATACAATGCACTAGACTTAACTAAAAGTTTGTCTAACTATCCCTTTTACTGTATGAGGATATGGAGACCATAGTATAACCCACATTTATAAACGATTTAGTACCTAATAGTAAGCTCGCACCTCAGCCACACCTCGTGTGTAGCTGTGGTCGAGTGCAGTAGAAAGCTGCGTGTCATGGCCGCTAACCCCGACCTCTTGCTCCAATATTATTCTATGATAAATTACTAACCCTCCGCTGAACCTCCCTCCCACTCCAGCTACAATGGAATGCGGTGCCATTTGTCTTTCCCTCTGTATCTATGCTATCACTCCTCCTAGATTTTCTGCTCAGTCTAGACTATCTATTTTGGAAGAAATCTCGCTTGGATTGACATTGACAGCTGCTCTAGAATTTTATATAGTGTTGGAACGTTTTCATGCTTTTAATGACTGAAATAGTGATACTTAGTAAATAGTAGTTTGTTTAAAATATTTAATAAGATACTTACTATGACTATGAAAGCAAACTTTGTAATCAATTGAGGTTCCAATACGGTAACACGATTAATTTTAGTAGTGACGTCATACACACTCATAATTCTGCATAATACACACACAATCGTATGCCGTAGAATTATTACAACACCTTACACACGTGTGAATAAATTTTGATTGGTAGATGATGTAAGTTAACATAACATCATGTTAAGCAGAAAGTTCCCGCAGACTCAATTTCCGTTGTACTTCCTCCCACCGTAAATTCTATTGGCAAGTCGTTAATATTTGCATTTAATACAACATTCTACTCGGTTGAGGAAGCATTTTAGATGTCGGTTGAAACAGATAAGGAATACGGAATTTAATCGAAACAATTATCAAGTCATTAAGTGGTAATTTTGCGTCAAATCTCATCTCTCGAGGGACTCCATACATTAGTATCGACAGATGTGATTGCATATTCAAGCACGCCCTTGGTCGAGGACGTGGATCTAAAACACTTATGTGGACAACCCTCTGAAGGCCCGCAAATCGAATCAGTCCCACCAACCCTCAGGGCTCTCGATGGACGACATAATTCCCTATTTGCTTGCCTATGAGATTTCATCCGCGTCTCAGGAATGACAACGTTCGAAATGAAATACTCGACTTGGAATATGCAGGGTGTGTTTCGATGAACAGGCTTGTTGCTGAAGATGCTTTATTTGCGGAAGATAGTGTTATGACATTTTTTAAATATAAACTCTTTGGAAACAAATGTATTAGATACTTATAATGTATTTACAGATATTTAGAATTTTATGCATGTCTGGTCCTGCAAGTGACAGGGTGCCGTGAACAGTACGTTTTCCTTATTTTTATCCTTCATTACGAAACTTTTACTGAAGCTCTGATTTTGTAAACGTACAGTAAGAATAAAATGCAAAGCCAATAAGCTTTATGACAAGTTACCCGTACATTTAGAACAAGTAAGTGCACGTCAAAACTTTGAATGTAATGTTATCCGTCGTCGGAATTAAACCGGTGCCCGACCCACCGCCCCGACAGAGCCAGGCAGAGCCAGGGCGCGCGCCGGTAGAGCGCGGCGAGCGACGCGACGCGATATTAAAAGTCACGTCTTATCCTGAACAAGTGGTAAAAAGAAAGGGTAAAAGTTCCCGGGGCCGGTGAAATATTCACCTGGAACATATAACACGCGGGCCGTGATCTTCACTCTGAAATTAAACAAGTTATGAATGGGAAAGTTTCAAGAACGGGATTTAATAGTCGTGGATAAGTAATAACTGAGTTTCATTAGTATTCGAAACATTTTATGAATAAAGTTGTGGTTATTAATGGCACTATTCGTTGTTTCAGTATCCGCGAGCTCGGCTTTGGGTTCATAATTTAATTTGTGTACAATATTAGAGCGGTAGTTTATATTAGTGTGGCTCGTTACGTGTGCGGTTAGCTACTGTTCACTCCTACTAATTACTTTAAAGCAATATTAATTGTTACACCGATACACAACAATAATATTACTACTGTTCTTCCTGAGAGTAATTCGAACAAACATTGTGGACCATTCTCACAAACTTATGCGATATAAATAAAAGTAATGCAACTATAATTTTTGCGTTAAACGTTGCAGCGGAGCTTATAACAGCCATTTTGAAAAAATATTGTGCTCTTTTATACAGGGCGCTACAAAGGGGAACTTTGTTGCATTTTATTTTAATTCATACTACCTACTTATATTATTGTTTGAAGAGCTACATTGGGTTACATTGAAACACTCTGGCGGCGACAATTTACTGTGCACGCGTTGCTTCTCTATTTAAATAATTTCATTTCATTTATACATTACTGCATGTGTCCGCTATTTCAGCATAACAGTAGATTCACTATTTCGCCTCCTTTCGACTTCTCCAGCTAGAACGTGCACACAATGTTTCGCAGACTGCTTTATTAACAGACTATAAATATCTTTAAAGTCTCAACTTTGCCCAGCAAAACTTAATTCGTAAAGGCATTAGTACGTAAACTTAGCTCTCAGTAGTCTCAACTAACCTAATTAACTCCTGTAAATAAACTATACAGGTACACTGAAGTAGTTTTAACTGTCGATTGGAATATGTTAGAAAAAGAGGCTTCGGGAAATCAGCGAAGGCTTTCTTTATTGAAGTCCAAATGAAGTATAAAACGGTTTTGGAATAAAAGTCAACAGCACGTGGATTTGTTTTATCGGCGGCATACGGCAGGACGGCGCGCGCCCGCCGCCCGCCGCCCGCGCCCGCGCCGCGTCCGCGCCCGCCGCCCGCGCCCGCGCCCGGTGCTGGCTCCCTAATGAATTGACCTGTGCCCAATCGTTCGTGTAATGTTTGACTGATTGCTCGAATGCTCTGCTTGTACCCATGTGATTTACTTCGCTTTTTATTGATCGACTTGAATTTTTAATGTATTATTTATGGTGCGTGTGTAATTTAAATTGACTCTGTCCAAACGTTTACTTTTCCATAAATATTATGCCGAGGGTTGGTGTACGGCCTATTACACAAACTAATAGGACTTTTCTTTCACAGAGTTGAAACGTAGGTTACCAATGTTCGTTTAAAAATAATAAAATATAGTTTTAGAACCAATTATAAGAATGGGATAGTAGAATGAAATGAAATAACTTCTATTAATATTTCCTTGCATTTCTTGGCCATAACGTATTGCAATATTTTGTGCACGTACGTACAATCTTGTCCGTTTTTAGAATTATATATTCTACGCGGGTGCAGGTAAAAATGTAGTTTTCCTGGTGACAACAATATACGTGTGAGGTGTAGGGAAATGTCCGTGAGGTGGAGAGGGGCGGCCGGACATAATTTAATACATTGACGACATCTTCGTGCTGGACGGTCCACGTTGCGTGACCCTCCTACCTAACCGTTGACCTGATAAAAAGGTGAACCGAATCCTAGGTGTAAGGGACAGGAGGCAGCGGGAGTAAAGTCAAGAAGCGATTTAGTTTGTTGCTATACGTTCCATGTATGTACGCTAAAGCTTCAGGACAAAGTTCGAAACAATATATTAATATAAATATTTTTACATACGAATTTACTAGTTGCTTTTTTAATCAATTACGTTAATAATAAACTACTGAATTAGTTCATATTAACAAGAAAGGGCATAACTTTTAATCTAAATAACTTGGCAGTAAAATCTGATACATTTTCTTATGAGTAATGTTGTTATCTTGTGTATAATACTACTCAAATAAAAAGAATCAAAATACCCATACTCATCGTCCCCTGATGGTCATATGTGAGATCGCCAGCTGACTATGACGTGCACCACAATCCAAGGTCCGCAGATACAGCAATCGAAGCGATTCCACCCGACTCCGCATAGATTGTCCACTCGCTATCTTTTGTCCCACTTATCAAGGGCGCCGTTTTCTCAACAAATTCTTTACTTTTTCTGCGTTCTTCACTAGAATTTATTAAAATAAGGTCTGATCCAATACATTCTGTGTAGTAAATTACATACCTGCGTCACGATTGTTGCTCGTCGAGTTTTTGCAGAGGTACGATTGGTGGGTATTGTTAGGTACCTACATCTTGCCAACGTGATTGGCAGCTCAGGTATAATAAGTCAAGAGAACCACATTTACGTGTGTGTCTTAACAATAATAATCACGTTCTTACCTCAGGTGCTTCACCTAAAGGTTGGCGACTAGAGTTTCTGTGGCATTATGTCACATTTGCTGCTCTCGACTGCTCGTTGGCCGAGTGGTCACAAGTGCGACTACCGGGCAAGGGGTCTCGGGTTCGATTCCCGGGTCGGGTAAAGTGTTACTGGGTTTTTAAAAAAAATCTCAGTAGAAGCACGGAGTCTGGAAATGTGCCCGGTATATGGCAATAGGCTCTCATGGGACTCGATAACATAAATAGTGAAAAGTGGGTGTTACTTCTGTGTGCACCCCTTCCTACCGCTTCGGGGATAAAAGGCGAGATGTTATATGTTGTACATTTGTACCAAAAACTTGAATCAGTAAATAAAATTAAATAATATTGTAACGGCTTTACACCATACAAATATTATAAATATATTTGTGTGACATTATTAGTCAACATTTTGGCTTATGATACGTAATACCGAAGAATGTGGAAGATGAGTCTCCCTCGTGGGAATTATGGCGCGATACTTATGTAGGTGTGTATTTATTTTTGTTGAATTTAACGGAAATGTAGCAACAGTTTGGTCCTATTCAATGTTCATTTTCCAAAAACAATCAACGATTGTTGAATGATCGCTAGTGCAATTGCTGAGCATGGGGTCTTGGATTTTATTCTCGAGTCGAACAGAGTATTATGAAGTTGAGTCTGAAATTGTGCCCGGTATAGGCTCACCCCCTATTACATGGGACTCATAACATAAATAGTGAAAAGTGGGTCTTACATTGTGGCATTAATAGCCGTAATGTGCACCTCTGTCTACCATTTCGGGGATAAAAGGCGTGATATTATGTATGTAATGAACTTGCAATCAATATATCATTCGTCAATAACAAAAACAAACTGTTGACAAAAAGTATCTAAGTACCAATACACAGACAATTATAGAAATAGTCCACGTGTGGACGACACGCCATCAATCAATTTAATTGTCATTATAACCGATAATACAATATTGTGGGCTAAACGATTCCACTGTATACTACTTGCCTACTTATACTGTGTCAATTTTTTAACATTAGTTCATAAAATGTTTTTAATCTAACTGTAACAGGATCCAATATTATTATATTTTATTTTAATAAAAGATATATACATTTTGAAGTAGTTTTATACTATGAACATGAACCATGATAGTCAAATAGTTGAAATAAAACACATTAAACTAAAGATGTGTTTACATAAATACCAAAACATTGACATATTTTATGCAATTTTCACATAACAAACGTCAATTGTACACTATGACTATGATCACTCACACTATGACGGTTTTTTATCGGTGTGATTGTATTCAGAATAGGTTTTAATTTATTTACAAATTACGTTTACTTCCAATTTATTGAGATTGTCTAAACAATAGAAACAAATTGTTAGTGTTGTAAAAACCACAAACATCTGAGCTAGCCAATTCATGCTGTAAATTGTTGTTCATTTTGAGCCTAACTGTCTCCTGTCACATATGTATTATTTTATTACAATGGTTTCTTCAAATGTATTTTTAAGAGTAAGATACGGTGGTATTAGTTTACTCACAATTTGATAAAATCGAAGAGATTAAGTATTTACTCGTAGCATTTGACATGATAAGCTCAGTGACAGTCAACTGCTGACTTGTATCACTATCGACGAATGCGCGGACAAATTTCCTGGCCCCACTAGATATACATATTTCGCAGCATTCACACTTCGCCACATTTCCACCGGTATCTCAGTCAATTTATCTGCCTCCGCGATAAAGTAAAATACATGTCAAAATTGAGTTTACGTCTAAAAACCAATTTGGATTATCTGATTTGCGAGTTTATATATAAAAATGGATTTTCTGTGCTGCGGATACGTTGTTCGGCGTGTTTATTTATTTTGTTGAGCCGCTTACAGGCTACACTAGGCGCAGTAATGAAGTTTCCATGTAACCCCCTATCTGAGCCTGACTGTAAGACACTGACACGGCTCTTACGTAACACTGCTAGCACTCAGTG
This sequence comes from Spodoptera littoralis, assembly GCA_902850265.1. Lineage (NCBI taxonomy): Eukaryota > Metazoa > Arthropoda > Insecta > Lepidoptera > Noctuidae > Spodoptera > Spodoptera littoralis. Next base: position 370,066 of record LR824536.2, on the reverse strand, counting down.
AGCGTGCAACTCTAAATGGTGCCCATTCTTAGAAACCACTTCAACTAGTGCTACATTTCCACAGGCATCATATACATATGTCTAAGTATCGGGTCGTTGACCAGTCGTTTAGAGATTTTACTTAGTATTCGATGCTTTAACAATGATAGGTCAAATATAGAGTAATTACCAATATTAATCCTTCTGTGTCAGTGTGTTTAGTTTTGTAAAAAGGTAAAATACAAAATTTTTCCAAATTTCTATCCTAGCCTAATTAATATTTCAAAAAATAACTAATCTGTGGCTTACCTAAAATATCTATCTTTTTTGGTTAAACAGGTGGTAATCACTTTTTATAAGTCCTCGTAAATCAAACACCAGTTCAACACGGACAGTGGCCGCTGTCAGCTGATTATGTTAGTCTCGCCACGTGTGTCACGCAGGTCACGCCACATTCCATGGCGTGTTAATGTTGCAGTTTGAAACCGCGCCGTGCAGCCAATCAGATAGTTCCGATCAAGTGCCGTTTAGGGCGTAAACCTACAAATTCAAAATCGAAACTTCGGCAATCGGAATCGATCGTCCCGATCGTTCGTCAGTATCGAGTTGACTCCGTATATCGACTCCGGTCACGTAGGTAGCGTATCTTTATTCCGCGACCTATTTGCCGTATCGCCTCCCAATCGTTTAGTTCTCGATTGACTTTATTAGTTTTGTATCGATTCAGCTTTGTTACCGTCATTAACGCCGAGCGTCGAATCTTTTTTGTGTTTCGTAGCCGTGTGTGTTGGTTTCGTGAGCGAAGTGCTTAACATTACGAGTATCGCATAACCGTGTTGTTGTCTTCCCTGTAATGTATCCAGCTAGGTATAATGTCTGCCGCTATATGTTGTATGAGCACACGCGGCCATTTCACATTCTGCTTTATTATTTATGAGTCTCGTGGTTATGAGTTCTTTGTAGAATAAACATTTGTTCATGGACATTCTAGACATTTTTCAATTAGCAGATTGTGTGGACGTTGTGGTTTCTTTATTCTATTTTCTTTGTTTACTAAGTTTATTCACATTACAACCTACTATTAACTGTAATAGACATGGCGATTTTGATTTGATTTGTATGTTTCATAAATTGTCAGCAGCTCGTGTAAAGGAAATATTTTTTACAGAAAATCAAATCGAAAAAGAAAATAACGTTAGTGCAAGCCGGTCAACCGTAACCAACATTCACAGGCTGACTGAATGGTGCTCGCTTTGTGCGACGACAACTCAAACACGTTGGAGTTCCTTTCTATACAATCAAAGTCGAGCGGCCCCGCGCGGCGCAGGGCGGCGGCGGCGGCGGCACGGTGCTGCATTATTGCACGTACTTAGCTAGCGTCACCACGAATGACTCTCGGCGAGAAAATTACATAAGTACCTATATAATATGTACTTTAAAAGAACTCCGTGCTGGTATAAAACTTAAAGTAATATACGAGGGGAGCTTACACAATAGTTCTCCTTTTAATTAAACTCCGTCATGGATAACATTTTCGATTACGTAAATAGTGGACCACGAAATAACTTTGGCACTTTTAAACAAATTTCCCGAACTGTCCCCCATCGCCGGCTCCAATCGGCTCGGCGACGTATTGAACAAGTTCGGACCAGTCCAGACTCCATCTGGATGCTGTTTAATTTAATGTTAACGATTTCCCGCCGTCCGTATCAATTAGGTCGCTGATCCGGCCATGTTCAACGAAAATTGCGAATACCCAACAACAAAGTTAACAAAAAGTTGGAACGCGGCTTGTATTGACACACTTTGACGTAACTATGCCTGCATGCATGGACTCACATATATTTTGTATTTGATTTGAATGAAAATAGACGCGCTTTTAGTTTGCATATATATACAATGAATTGTATTTGAAAAATGTGCAATGTATAGAGAAATGTTTCTACAGGAACACGAATACGGTGCTGGTATAATTCGAACGTGGTCGCGGTACAGCTGGAATAACATGTCGAGTTTCAAGAGTAGGGTTGCTGAGTTGCTCATATATTCTGAAGCCAAATGTCAAAAATGATACAAAACATAAAACATCATTTTAGTATGTATGACAAGGTGCCCCTTTGACTCTTGCTTGTTTATGTGAACCTTTATATTTATAAATCCGCGATTTCAAGAACCGAAATCTGTGCGTAACAAGCCAGCATCTATTAACAAACATAATCCCGAGGGCGGTCAGTATCCTCGCATATCCCATTAAAGAGGACAAACAATAAATTCGGGATAAAAGTGGGCAAATCCTTCGGGCGGACGGAGTCGATCCGTCGACCCCGAAAGACTGTCCAGGGTAGAGATAAACATCGATAAGGGTCCGACTATTGGGTCGGCGTGTTCATCTGCGTACTTTACGAAGGTACCTTCTATTTATGCAAAGGTGGGAACTTTCCACTTTTTATGGCAGTAACTTGGACTGAAATATCGTCTGTTTGATGTAGGTAAGCGTCGACGTGAGCAGTCGAAGGTTTGTTCAGATTCTCTCCAACTTTCACGAAGGGACTGTATTCTTTGCCAGTTTGCGCTTTTATGGGTACTTGTAGGCGAAGTAAGGTAAAGTCACATCTTGTTAAATTCTATGAAATTACACGGTTTGGCAGTTTAATAGAAAAATTTTAGATTCAGAAATTGTAAACGAGAAAGTAAAATATATTTAAGAGAAAATAAAAGTGTAGCGCGTGTCGAGATGTAAGATTCTGTATCGGTGCTCTCTGGCTAATGTCGTCACGGTGACAGGTTGCTAACCTTAGTCTGTAGAATGTTAAGTGAGAACCCATTTCAGTTAGTTGACTCTGAATACGTGCGCGGCGAGCTAAGTGGCCGCGCGTTAAAACCTAGACCCGCCGGGACCCCGATCATGATACTGCAAAGATGTATCGTTGCGATACCAGATTTCAGTTACTAGGTCGCACGAAACTTTCTTTATTATACTTTTATCGGTAATCCTTTGTAGGCCAGAATTAGGTTCTAGATTTGCGAAACATTCACAAACGAGAACTAGTTTTTGTGTATTCATAAATGCTTATTTCGGAAATACAAAGACGTAAACTACTCATATTTATTTTATCTATCTAGTATCAAGCTTATACCACATAGACATACACACTACCGACCATTATATGTGTTGTATGTTGTATACATAACAATCCGATATCAATCTATTCCAAAGTGATCACAATGATATCACTTCTATGAAAACCAGATGTTTACGTATGGCCATAATATGTGGAATCTTTCTGTTTAATTGAGTTGATTTTCAGTTTGAAATACGAACCGATTCCACAGAAAATTGCTGTCATAAGATATACGTCTCAGACATTTTTGGAATTTGAATTCTTTATCTTACTAAGCACTCAGGTCAAATATTCGTCGACCCTCTCAAATTGGGAGTCTTTATTTTGTTGACCTCCTCAACACTCGTGACAATAACGGAGTATTACGCCCTCTGAAGAGTGTTAATAAAATATCGATTCTTACCCTCTTGCCCTGGAGGACTATCGCGAGTTCCCTCCGAGGAACATCCAATGATTTATGAAAATTACTTTCTTTGTCTTGCAAGCTTCGCGTATTTTACAATAACAATGGAAACTGTTGTAAACTTGTTGCATTACTTTTGACTTCTGTCACCAGCACGGCCGTAGTGGCTGGTACCTTCTTTATATTATATAGCTTCTTCCGCGCGGTTTCACACGCTCTACTCAGCTCCTATTGGTCGTAGCATGATGTTTTATAGCCTATAGCCATCCTCGATAAATGCGCTATCCAACAAAAAAAGAATTATTCAAATCAGACTTGTAGTTACGGAGATTAACGCATTCAAACAAACAAACAAATAAATGTTGAAATCATAATGTACAGAATTAAAATCCCCAGTGAAGAACAATTTCTTAGAATAGCTGTAGAAACAATTTTTACAGAGTAGTGCCTATGTTGTCAGTTGTGTGTAAAAATGTTAAGTGACTTCCCTAACATAGCTTTACTGTTCCTCCGACCGACTTATTTATTTTCCGGTACTTAAACATTGTTATGAGTTATTTTTGCTATCATTTTCCTTGTATACGCTGTCGAACACCATCATTATTAGCAGTAGCTGGAGGGGCACAATACGGTGATACCGCGCTCTTGTCTTATTTTTTTATTATTATACGTTATTTTCTACGATACAGTTCTTCTATAGATCAAACTACCTTTTTAACTTATTGAGATACTACCTCTTAAGTTTCCTCTGCAGTTTAGTTAAGCGTTTCTTATCCTAAGTATGATTTTTCGACGTGCTGTATTTATATGAGCCGGTACAATTTGTGCTGTCAACTTACTCCAGTAACTCAATAGTTTGGTGGCGAGAGTTAACAGCGGGCCGCGACCAACTTCAGTCATTTGTTTGCCAACAAACTGTGTACTTCCACAGATTTATTTCAACGAAACATTCTTATACTGGGTGCTATAACTGTTATTTTCTATTCTGAGCCGCGAGTTGCATTAAAGTGTGGAAACTTGTTCGGGGAAAGTGTCCAAACACAGCTCCGAGCGAGAGATAAAAATTCAAAAATTGAAATGCTTTTATAGTCTTACAAGAGTTCGCCGGGCCGAGCTTCCCGTACCAATTCATTTCAAATCAATTCTATTAAATGCATCGGTAAAGCACTTTTACATTTCCTCTCATCTTGTTCATCTCATATTTACAAGATGTTGGCGAAAGCTTATTAGAAAGCCGTTAACTGTCGTTAGCTTATTTATTAGCTCGCTGCCGGCTGCTTGGCCCGGGCACTGTAAAAAATGAAATAAGTCGCGACTCACGAATAGGAAGAGCGCTTTAATTCGCCGGCTGCGACAAGTGTATAATTAAGAAAATTACAGATGCCAACTAAAACAAAACCACGCCGTAATGGCGGACTGTGAAAAGACCCTTTTATACTTTTCCATTTGGAACGACCCCCATTTGAATGGATTTCAGGTCTTTGGACGCGAATCCGTTATGTTTAATACATTCAAAATTTCAAAGACCTGTTAATTCTGTAGCTTCGACGTAAAAAATAGCATTGCCACTGAATAACAAGTAGATTTTTACATTTTAAATGAATTTATTGAGAGCATGTTTGGAACAATATTTTTCACGTATTTATGAATTTTTAACATGGATCTCGAATACGTTTCAAATTGAATTCGTTTGTGTCAATTGTGAACAACTCATGAAATTGGTAGATCTTTGTAGCTGGCAAATTGTGTAAACCGCAGCTTTGATTTACAGTTCGGAAGTTTAACAAGTTCAAGCTCCTGTTGTCTTTAGTCAGAAGTTTGTTGATGTGGTGGCCTACATCATTTCAACTAAAGTACACTGTACCTACATATAACTACGTCATCGGTTAAGTTTGCTCTTTGTTTGTTAAATCCTTGGTGTAGTCGAATTAACTTATGTATGGGATTATGTTCACAAAATTTGTAAATGGATAAGCACCTACACATATCTCAACACAGTTGTAATTATTTCAGAAATATGAAATATGTAAAGGCATCATTTGATAATAACTCTGAGCAAACTATTGTATTGTGATACACAGTCATCTGTACGATGGAGTACATTACGTATATGCATGAGAATTCAAGGCTCGACTCTGCGCCGATGCCTGCAGGCAGTACAAATATTTGTTCCAATACACAGCCAATGCCAACATGGCTACAACCACACACTCATACAACATCAATGGTTTATGTAATTCCATCGATACTCGCCTCTAATATTAAACTCAACGTCCCTCAAATGGAAACAGATCTACGATGAATCCCGTCACAATAAACGCCAACGAAATCAATGACAACTTTTAAATGTAAATCATTCGTCTTCAATAATATTTTTATAAGCCTTTTCGAAAAGTATCGCAGATTTTAATGTTGTTTCAATTTTACTGAATTACGTCCACCTTTTCTCTTTGCTTCATTTCGCTTCATTCAGACGCAATTAAACGGGACTGAATGCCTTCAAAAGCATTTGTATCGAAATGTCCAACTTAAAAATTCGCTTCAATGAAAATTATGACATTTCTAAACATGATTTTAATAATATCGCTCGCTGTTTGATGTTTATTGGTTTATGTTTGATTCTGTTTGTTTCGACTTGTGATTTGAATTAAAGTAAAGCTATAATTTCGCTTTTATTTTGTGTTTAATAGACCGACAAATGTTCTGTTTGATTCTATTCTCAACTTTATTTGTGGCAAACTATTTACAAATTGTTCGAAGGGTAGGATCGTTTTGTTCATCATTTGCGTCGGTGGATACTTCAGAGGCTATAAATTGTATTGACATTTACAAGGAATCTAAACAAGTTGTTCATCTTGTGTTTCTCAATAGAATGTTAACAGTTAATTATAAAGTTTGTGTATATAGACTTCGTATCTTTTGTCAACCGTACAATAATATATGAAATAAGTCTGCCCTTGACATGTAACACTTTTCATTAAAGGGTGCAGTAACCTTGCGTGTGGTACAGCGTTACGTATCGCAGCAGGTCACACGACCCCTCACAAGGTCACACGAACAAAAAAACAATCGCTAAACAATTAAACACAATTTACTAAATAGCGTAGTAGAGTGTAATATGTTGCTTAGCTTGCTTGTTTAATCACTATGAGTTATTACAAAGATTTCATTGTTACATTAATTATATTAAAATAGCTTTTCGCCTGTAAGAGTAATTAATAAATACCCTTAAATGAAGCATTTGATAGCAACAATGTTGTAAATGGTAAGAGGACAGTATCGGTGACGTCCAGCGGTGGCGTTCCTGTCCGCGGTCAAGCATCACAGTGACCGATTACCATAACGAACATCTGCCTAACAAACAAATATTGAAATCCCAAGTTTAAATGGAATTTTGATTTGATTTCTTCGCAGCGAATTATAATTTCAAATAAGTTGGGAGATGAAAAATCTGGATCGGACCATCAAAGTTTCGGACTGGCCTCGGATGAGGGGAGGGAGGAAGCGAGAGGCAGGGGAGGGAGTGAGAGACGCGAGCTTCGCAAATACTTCGTGTTTGGATCGCTTTGTGTCTAAACTGACTTTTAATGTAGGTAATGTTAAAAGTTTTAATGTAATACCTATTTATAAGTTGAACGCGATTTTTCAACTTATTTTGTGAGTGTACTGAGTACGTAATGAGTTGTTCTACAAGCACTAATGGGACTACACATCAATGTCTTACACTCTATAAAAGTACAAATGCAATTACGAATCTCAAAGTTTACACACGTAGACTCGGTAATTGGTGATTAGAGCCGCCGCACCGCGCACAAGTCATACAAATTGCTGAAAGTATAACAAAATGCTCGAAAATATTTTATTTAAATTATTCGAGGAATCGATTGTTTAAATATTTTATTGATTTAACAAGATGAAGTAAAGTAAAAGGTCACCATGTGCTTGTATCGGGTGATTTGCATATAAAATTAAACGATACGCATTAGGGCCATCAGGAAACAAATACAAATTGGGAAGAATGGTAAAATAAAATAGCGAAATAGGATAAAACGTAGAATGGAATGCGGAAACGGGGGAAACATGGCAAGGAATGGACCCCAATAAAACGTAATGACGATCTGCTTAACATTCAGTGACCGGTAATTTTAGCAGGACTCGGCGGAGGCACGGTCAGCATAAACGAGAGGCTTCGATGTGATGCGGCTACCGCGTAACATCATATTTGTAATAATTGCGACAAGTGTTTGTACTCAAGCCATGTCATCTGTTAGTCCGTGACCTTGGTGAACCAAGCACGTCGCATTTTGAAATAAATTGTAAAAGCTTGGCAATAAGTAATGAACTCATCGCTATACAGCACGGCATCACTCATGTATGCCGCTCTGTACGGAGTTATGCGATCTCATCTTTCTGCAGAGCTCCCCTTCATCACTACCAGTGAATGTTTGATAGCAATATCTACACTATATTTAATAGCATTTGCTGAAACTATTTTTTATTTACTACAAATAATATTATATAAGCACTTTGACTAAAGTTATTACTACAGTTATATCTATGCCCGAGCCTCCGCTGGTATCTCCGTTACGACAGCTAAGAGCTCATCCCGTCTGATCGCATTGCGTTAGAATTACATTATTTCCTTATCTCCGCGGCAATAGTCGAAATCGTAACGGGAACCAATTCCTAATCCAATATTAAGAAAAACAATGATCAGCAAAATGGTTCTTTCAATATTTAATGGCCGCTTACGGGATTGGGATCATGACTCGAGTATCTCCATCAAATCAACTCGAACGACTTAAATGAAACAATTAAGATTGAACCGAGTCGACTTGTGAACTTTGCCGAGTGGGGCGAATTCTCGTTCCAAGCCCATTACATTCTTTATAAAACAATTTATGAAATTTTCTCAACTGCGGCTAACCAATTAAGATCGATCTCCGTTAATTGCTTCAAGCTCATCTTACCTTAGTTTCGGTTTTGGTTAGAAGTTTGCTTGTAATTACAGAGACGCTCGTCGCGTGAGTACTGACTACCGCTGCTGTGGTATCAGTGCAAGGACGCCGCAAGTTTCTATCAGCTTGGTTTCAGATTTGTTCATCTTCAAGCAATCTTAACAAAAATTATATCATAGACAACGTAAAAGTAATAAGTTCTGTTTATTATTGGCTTTTCATAAAAATCAAAAATAAACTATTCACGAACGAATTTGTAAAAAAGCCGACGTAAACTAATTGACGCAGCAAGTTGACACATTTACACGCTATTTCACTTCACGGTGCTATCAATAGCGGCCCGAAATATGTAATGTCTCCCAAGGTATTTGCTCCGCAGTACATAATATATTATATTGTATGTGAGCAGAGAGCAGCTAGCATAGTATTACATTTAGTCCCCAGTCTACTGTGACACGCTGATGGATGGATATTTTACTCCAGTTTTGCGGTTCCCAGCAGCCACGTACCCAATACACATCACAGATATTTAGGAGTCCCGAATAATTTAACACACGACAACGACTAGGAATTTGTTCACGATTGTCTCATAATGTGTTATTCAGCTCAGCAATTTATATTAATAAACTATCGAGTTACCAGTCGGTAATATGTTACGTATGTGTAATCTCTAAATCAAAATGGAGTAATTTGCATGTTATAGATATAAACGACGAGGGAACATCGCGTCGAGGGAAATATACAAAGCGATATTGTAACATTTGTTATACTATTTAGTGAGCTAGGTTCCGGTGGCTGGTGGCGGCCCGTGTCGGCGGTAGACATAAAACCACTACCTTAATAACTGATGCGAATCATCAAAAAGGCTGTACGAACCCCTTCCAAGAAGTTTTTATCTCACCCAGATTTCCCCCGTGAGAGTTCCTGATTAAACTAATTTCTGAAAAAAAAAAAATATTAATCTCTCCGCGTTCCGCACTTGGAGTTCTTACATTTTTATCTTGGGAACCCTTTTTAAATCTCCGGGAGTTTTTATCATTACTTTAATTATTTTAAAAGATACAGTCCCATTGATTACTGGGAGCGGTAAGTTTTATCTGCGTCGCGTCGCGATGTCAGGCCGGTCGCGGTTGGCTGCCTTCCATCTGCAAATTGCCAAGCGATTAAAGTGCTTACTCCAGTTTAATTCTTTGATTATAGAGTAGTCGAAAGTTTGCTCCTAAACAGCAGTTGAATAAACCGACTTACATGTTCGAGGGAGATCTGGATTTTAATCAAGATAATTAGAATATAAGAAGTTTGGAACTTTTCGTATTTAATTTTCACATTAGAGTCCTGAAGCTTGATGACGTTGAATTTAATTACTTTGGTACTGACTAATTTATTTCCAAGTGAAATTAAGTTCTTGGCGCGAGTTTTTGAGACAGAAATGTATATATAGGGGACATTATCAGTGGGGAAGGGGGGGACACGCTTCAAGAAAGTTTTGTAATAACACAATGTGTAAATATTTCATGGTTTGTATATTTAATAGCTTTACTGTTAATACTGAAAGTTATCAATAATTGTTTGGGTAGCACTTACATTGTCGGTCGCTACCCGGAGCTCAGCTGAACGTAGTCCGAAACGCTTCATTAATCAAAGCCCCAACAAATTTCAAGAAACACCACTATTACCATAAACAAGTCTTACTAGTTCCGAAGCGCTCAACATGCTCCAAGTATCCACTTTCAAAGTCAAAGTATCCATATTACCGTCCCCCGTCCCCCCTGCCCGCACCCCTCCACCCTCGCCCCTCGCTCGCCCTCCGGCTATAATTTCGAAGCGGTCACGAAGAAGCACGCACGCAGCACCTCGCAAGCCACTAGCGGAAGTTGTTGGAAACTTTTCGTTCATACACGCCCCGTGTGTTTATTGGTAAATATTGTGGAAAAATGTTGATGACCACGTACCAGGAGATTGCATGCAGTAGCAGTCGTTTCAAAATAAACTGATCGTTTTTATTGTTATACGGATAGAATGAAAGCGTCTGTATAGTAGCTTATATGTTGTTTTAACGCAAGTAGGTGTGCACTGTACAAATACTGTTCTATGCTTGGCAAAAATAAATATATTTCAATTTATCCAATACTGGTCTAACCGCCAGCATCGCTAAGCATTACATTTTAATAACTAGAGTTCTTTAATCACGTCGAGAGGGCTAGTAGAGTAGCATCATAATAAATCCAATAGCTCTTCAATATTACTCCCGCAGATGAGAGCGAGACGTCCGCTCGTTGATTAAAATTGATGAACAAAGTTACCGGCCGCAAGTATTGAGTACGGGTACTCCGACCATGTTAAGATAATCATATTTGAACGCCCACTTGTCATTAAAGATGATGATAAGCGTTTACGATCATTTAGGGTTTTGTTGCTTCGTGAAATATGGATTGAGGAGCTGTTGTTCAATCTTCAAACCTAAATGAAACCTCCACTTAGTATGATGTAGGAGTGATTATCGAAAGGTTTATGGTACAAAATAGTTTAAAATGTTCCACGTTTAGTTGTACAACAAACGCAATAACCTTCATATAGTTCTCGTGACCCAAATCAATCAATCACATCCTGCGCGAGTGTACGACACCGACTACATCGGTTGCTGCTCATTACGTATTCACGTCATCAACAGCGCAAGTTCTTTTAATTGCCATAAACGATTAAATACCGAAAACAGTTGTTAGTGTCAATTACGTGTCACTAACTGGCACTTCCGCGGTGTAAACGGCTGTCATGGCGCGATAATTGTTAAACTAAAATAATGACAGCTGTAGTTTTTTATTGTTGCTGCGATATATGACGGTATTAAATAAATTACTATGGAGAATGAACCACTTGCTTGCTACCAATTATATTATTAGCTTACAAATTAACGTGACACAAGGGTGGAAGTCGTGTGCTGTTTCAAAAAAACGTCGAATAAACTTTGTTTTTCGGGTAAACACAATTTGTGAGAAAGAAAACCGCTTTGTTCCGCTCTCTAGCGCAAGTAATAGGAGCAGGATATGAAGCTGAGCTGGGTTCGAACTAAAATAAATCGAGAACTAATAGACAGAGAAGTGTATATAGGCGAGTATGTAAGGCGACTAGGGAGCTCTGAGCTGCTTGAATTTAGGGAATTGAATTGATATGGCTTCCACATATCTGGAACATTCCACACGACACGCAGCCGGGCTTGTTTTGTCACGACTCTATTGTTTGTCTAGTCAAAGGTCTCAGAGGCACGAGTAGCCGACTTCGGGGTCTCTTTGTAGATAGCGAACCGATTCATAACCTTTACGGCCACTATGCCGCTCCCACAGATATCGGTACTAGTGTACCTTGTCAAATGTCTAGATATACTTTCCAATAATCTGTACCTATATCAAATGATTAATTTTGGTTGCAGGTATGTATTCTTTAGAACTTGTATATGTATGTATACCTAATGTATCCTGCCTGAAAATTACCAACTTCTCGAATGTCAATTGTATAAATAATCCACGGATCGATATCTAAACCATTTCATACTTCCTTGAACATGTCGAGCTGTCATCGAAATGTTACTGACGTGTTCTGTCGAGGGTAGTCAGGAATCTGGGAAATTGTGACTATTTCATATAAAATGATATTTTATTTCTGTTCGTATAAACTATAGTGTGTATGTTCTGAAGTTCAATAGCTTTCTACAATTTATTTTACGCGTGAAAGTAATTAGGCCGACACCGGGAACGTGTACATTTTTGTGACTTCATAAATACCACAAAAATCATAATTTTGGGAAGCAATAGAAGCTAATTTTAAATGTGAGATTTTTTTTATATATCCAAAAGAGTCCTTCTTCTGAATAAGAAACCAGTAAAAGCGCTCAAAAACATGCCATAAAATGAATTTTGTACATTCAAAAGAAAACGAAACATCAATTAGTAGGCACCTACCGAGCCTAGATTCCGTGAGTTCTAGACTCAGGTATATAACACGCACGAAGGCGTTTTGATTTTATTATGTGCTGGGGAAACTCAATCAGAGCGCGGCGCGGCGTACATTCATCAATCTAAAAGCTCATTGATTTCTAACCTATCCACACGTCCTTACGAGTCGGTCAAGGCCTCCTCCTACCCCTCCCCCTCCTCCCCGAAACCCCCGCCTACACTGAATAACAGCTAATAAACGGCCCCGCGATGAGCCACTGTATCAATCCGATTTATTTCGTTATTAGTCTAACATTCGTGATAAGAATTACTTATAGCATTCCATGGCGATTTATACCGGCTCGACGCGTTCTCACGCAGTATAAACATTCTGTAAAAAGTAACAGGGAAACTTTAGCCAAGTTTTTGTATGAAACGATTTTCTAACAGTTTGTTAATGAATCTGATCGAGGAAAGTGTCGGGTAATGTTTAAGCGCTTCCAGTTTTTTTAACGGGAGTATTAAGGCCCGTGTTGTAGAAAATTAAAGTGATATCAAGTGAAACCAATGATGCGGAAAACCGACAGTAAATTTTTAGGTCCCCTGGCGAGCAACGTCTCACTAAAATTATATGTTAATACGTTTTATTATTAGGTTGGAAATTTTCATAAAAATGTACCAATATAATTGATGTTAACACCAATTTATTACATTCTTACTCACAAATAATCGTACGAATAGGTAAGCAAGATAACGGGAAATGCATAGGAGCATGCATTTTTGATTTTAACATGATGCATCGTGGCTTTTGCCGTCGGCACTAAAATTTATTTTTCCTAAAAAAAATGACATCAATCTAGTGCCTAGTTCGAAATCTTTTTGTGAAAAATTGACAAGTAAAATCAATTTTTGTCCCGTACGTTCACAAGGAAAATGTATTTTTTCGAAACAATTGCCTTAAAAACAAATCTGTGCAACTTCGATCCCGGCCACAGATTTTGTACAAAACAAAGAAATACAAAAACATGCATTGTATGGTGCATACTTCAATTTGCCGCGTTCACCGCTAGAGGGTACTACAAGCGATTGTTCCGATTATTTCTAGAACAATTTCATTGGCTCTCGATCTGCCAGCACCGATGTTACAACCGGCTTAATGGGAAATAGTTTAAGTGTACGTTGCTCAACCGAGCCATTGTATTCAGTGCTGTGTTTTGAGAAATTCCGCATTCTCTCCGTTATTTGGAAACCCATTACATGTTTTGGTCCTTTATTTTTATGTGCATTTTGTTCTCTATTCATATTTCTCAAAAGTATTGCAGTTTTAAAATACACTGAATAAAATTAACACATTAATTAACTTGACACTCATCAGTATCGAGTGTCACACTGTGATCACAAAGCAGGTATATCAAACTATGGAAACAAACATTTGGCTTCGGTTTAATCAAAATTTCAATCGCATTTGCATTGAGACTAACAACAGACGAGTTTATTAGAGTTTCAGTCGGTGATTTATAATGATTGGCCGCTGTCGAAGCAAATATCGGGAGCGTCTCGGCCATAAATGTCACAATCCATTACGTCGGCCGAATGTCCACATGAGTACATTCGGCCGTAGACTCGACATGGCTGCTTTATGGACGAAAAAACGCTGACGAAACCGTTTGTTGGCCGGTGATGAGATATACGTAGAGGTGCCGGTTTTGTGCGACTATTTGTTGCGTCCGACATAGCGACGGATATTTGCGGGCTCGCTGTTTGACAGTTTTTTTAAAGAAACTTTATCACAGGATCAAAGCTTTATAGCTTTACCCGTTATTTTGTGTGGAGGGATTGATTGACACACGAGACTTATGCAAACTTATTTATCATATATTCTGGTTCCTTAATTACTTATTTACGTAGCTGGAATAGCTGTGAACGCTAGTTTCCTAACTAAACAGAGTAATCTAGAATCAGAGAATTTCAGTGAAACAAATGACCTCATGCATATAGAACAGGATGCACATCCTAAACGTATCGGCTTTCAATTATAAATCAGCTTTGTTACCGAAATACTGTGGGCGGTGGCGGCGCGTGGTGGGCGCGTGGTTGGCGCGTGGTGGCTGCGTGGCGGCTGCGTGGTACGGGCGAGTCCATGCCGCGGCTCCGGTTTAATTAAACCGTGTGACGCAGCACTCGTGCGACACATTACGGCCACTATCTCAGCTGGCAAATGACGCGGAGGCGACGCCTAGCTCAGCTCCGTGCCGCCGTGTCGCTAGTGCAACACTTCATATCGATATGCAAGGCATTCTCGCTGACCTTTTATTCGTCACTGTAATTCCATTACGTAGTAAACTTGTACGCATACATTGGTTTATACCTAACTTTATACCTACCTGTATCTACTAGGCCAATATTCTAAAATGCGGGCTATGAATTTTAATAACATAATTGCAAATTTTACTTTTAGCTATTTAGAGGATTATAATTATACAATTTTAATGTTAACCTAAGATGAGGCTGGAAGTTAATGGCCAAAAATAAAATCTAAAATCTCAGTAGTCTATCAAGAATATACTATGTAGTTACACTGTTGCAATAAAATTCCTTCTTGGTATCGACAGAACATCGATATTTTTGCTAACCGCAGCACTAGAGAGCGCATCCCATCACTCACCTCGGCCTACAAAATGCGCTCGACTCCGAAACATAAACTGAACGCTAGTGTTACAGTGTTCCTATGTCCACATTTGTTGCACTTCTACATATTTTATTGTTTCTATTCTCACTTATTTTTCTAACTCACAACTACCTTATTAATTAATACTAACTGCTTGAGGCATAGAGGTTTAAGCGCCTGCTCCTTAAGCGGGAGAGTTCGAAACTGGCAAGTACCAATGTAATATTTTCCGAGTTTCATGTATTTTTTAACATTATTTAGACACTTTTGACACATTGAAAGTAAAAGTGAGCTTCCCTATAATTTCTCCCTATAAATCTCCAGTCCGCTTTAAATAAGAGTAACATAACATCACGCGTTTTTTATCCTCAAAGGGGTTAGGCAGAGGTGCACATTTCGGCACTTAATGCCACTGTACAATGTAACACCCACTTTTCAC
The DNA here is from genome assembly GCA_902850265.1 of Spodoptera littoralis. Taxonomy (NCBI): domain Eukaryota; kingdom Metazoa; phylum Arthropoda; class Insecta; order Lepidoptera; family Noctuidae; genus Spodoptera; species Spodoptera littoralis. Next base: position 354,568 of record LR824536.2, on the reverse strand, counting down.
AATTTATGTTGAGTCCCATGTAATAGGGGGTGAGCCTATTGCCATATACCGGGCACATTTCCAGACTCCGAGCTACTACTGAGATTTTTTAAAAACCCAGTAATACTTTGCCCGACCCGGGAATCGAACCCGAGACCTCTTGCTCGGCAGTCGCACTTACGACCACTCGGCCAACGAGGCAGTCCAGTATGATGAAGTACCGTATTGATACCATTAAGGTACATCTTCAGCCCTATCTTCTTCTACTTGTTCTCAATTTGTCACATTACAATATTAGTCAGACTCAATTACTTATGGTTGAGACCCATACATTTGCCTAAGCCCCTTGAGCAATATAAAATATAATAAAATTATTTACGGACGTATGGAGCAGTAAAGTATTTGGAATATATTGTTCCCAAGAGATACGATTATTACAATGGCAGAAAACTGAGTCAAAAAAGTATAGAATAATGTATTTTCAGTGCATCCGAAGATATTAAATATTGCTAGGTACACATTGTTAGGTCCTTGTATCCACTTTTATGTAACAAAACAGTTATGTGAGTAAGTCAAAGTTGTAAATAAAAGACGTGATATTATATTTGTAGTTTTAGTATTAAAATATTGTAGTTTCTTTTGTTTTCGCGATCCCTACACGCCTACTCAGCAAACATGATGTTTTGGTTTAATTATCATATCGAGTTTCATACGGACCTGCTCAGTCTTCCTAGAAAATATTAATTAGTTCCTTGTAGTACTAAAACCCATTCATATGTATCATTTTGTCAAGTTATTGACGAGGCTTTGATGGTTATTAATATTGTGTTATTTTTCTCAATGACAATTATGTTTTAATATTAAGAATAAACTCATATGTATATAAAAACACACTTGTACATCATTAGAAATACCTCTCTGTTGCTGTTTTAATAACCTTCATTTTTATTGTGACTTGCTAAAGATGAAAATTTTAAAGAAAACTAAAAACATTGAATATTCAACCCGATATTATATACGTTAAAGAAAACATGCTTTTTGTGTTAAACTTTAAAGCAAATTGTATTTTTAAATATGTGTGTAGTGAAATAATGAAAATAAATTGTATACTTTGCTAAATTAAAATCTTGTAGAATTTTATTAAATATGTTTAAATTGGCACCTACTGACAGGTACTGGTTCTTGAATGGAGTTAATTTACTTGGAGTGAATATTAAAAATACTATTTAACCCAATACCCAATATAATGTAACCCAATATTCATTAACAACAGAATGCTGTACCCAGCAACTACGGAATTACTAAAGTATTTATATATAACAGTATAGTTTGTTATCACACTAAACAAATGTCGGTTCATATTTTACTACTAATGAATTATTTATGGTTGCTATCAACACAATATAATTAAAGTTTATCAAAAATGCGAACAACTACACGAACGTGTATTTTCTGAGAAATTGCTTATCAAAACAACTGACGGCGCTTTACTTTAATGAAGCTATTATTTTAACAGAAGTGTTTAAATAAATCATCTTGTTACGTGAACCACAGACTATACCGCCTTTTAACACAATAAAACCCTTTTTTAATGATCAAAGATAAGGCCAGTCACAAAATTTTTAATAACCATAAAATTTGGTCCTTCGCACCAAGTTTCCGTACGCGAGGACCAGGAAATGTCAGATGACGTCATAAAATGTGTAACACGACCGACGTGTTGTTTAAGTTGCAAATACACCAGCAGCGTTACTTCTGTACATTTACAACGTACAGGATAAATATAATAATGTAACGATGGAGTAAGAAGTGAAATAAGTACCGTAAGCTGCCACTAGGCGACTGTAAAGTCGTTCAATAGTCTATTTAATGAAGATCCCATTACAGCTGAAGCGATGAACGTGAGGAATGTAAAGAGTTAAGTAAACTGAATTAAAATGGCAGGCACATTAGTAGTAAAATAGTCTACGATAATATTCTGATAATAATAATATTTCTATTTAAAACATTAAGGAACAGAACTCTTCTATTTAAGAAATAAGTTGGTTGGAATATTTGATTAAACCAAGAATTACGAAACGCTTTCAAATGGAATACCATTAGTGTTAAGTTGCACCCCATTCAATAAAAACTAGGTCAATGTCAGAGCACTGATTGATAGCGAGTCCGAGTGCTAGCTACACAGAGCGCGGTCCGCGCGCCTTCCCTCGCCAATGTGCTAACGCCCTTAAAATCAGCCCTAAACACCCGAAATAATCCGCTACCACAAAACCAATCACCCGTCGACGATATAATTTAACACAACATCCATCGCTGCGCGAGTACGCCACATGTTTATACCATAGCGTACTAAAGCGGCGCAGTAAATCGGTCCGAGGGTTTAAAGTGTCGTTATAATTTACGAGGTGCGACGCGGTGGTCCCAACGGTGGAATTTATTCATGGCGGTAATAAAATCTGTCGTTGTGTCCAGGGAGAGAGTCCAGGTTAATTCCTTTTTGAAATTCTGCTTCGGATGGAACTTGGAAGTTTTATCTGGCCTTGGAGCGGAGTATGTTAGTGGAGCTCATTTGAAATTTAAACACTTGTTCTGAACGGGTGTATGTATTGCGAGTTCGCTTTTTCAGTTGCAGTATATTTGTTTGCTTTATTTAGCTTGCATTGGGTGCAAGTAAAAATCTTTATGTTATGCTAATAATGTTACTGCTGCGAAAGAAAATGTACATCTGGTCCAATTTAGTGCACGCGAGTATTATGCAACGTGTATGGAAACGTCGGGAGTAAAGTATGACACGAACATCGGGGCACTTGCGTATGTATTCCAAGTTCCCGTCTACTCACTAACTTAAGAGTTGAGTTCATTAATTCTGCGCAATTTCAGCAGGATACTGTCGTCACTTACCGAAACTTAGCACTACCCCCCAAAGGTCAGGCGGAATAAACTCGGCATCAAACTTAATTCTACTTTTAAGTTACTCACTTAAAACTTCAAGTTAAGCTTAAATTAATAAAGGCTAGTATCATCCAAAGCTTGGTAACTCGCAGACTGTATTTTCTGTTCCAATTAATTAAAACGACCACTTTCATTAGCTTAGAAAAAAACAGAATATGTTTATTTTGTGTTACCTACTTTTGAAGGTTCTGAAGAGTACATGCCGCGGTATCTGGTATGTTTATGATATTGTTTAATTGAATTCTCTGTCTGTCTATTACATCTCGAGTTATTTCAAAGTGAAATTGAATCTTGCCACAAATAGGTTTCTGTCTCGTCTATGATAAATGGAATTTGATTGGTTTATCTTCTAAAATAAGCGTTATTCAGTAGCTATAATAAAAAGTGTGTTACAACGAATTACTTACAGATTTGTTTTAAAATAATTGTTAAACAGACACACAGAATATTAAGAGGTGTATTTACATTTTTTTCAGTTTTATCGCATGATCATTAAAAACTAGAATAAGGGCTGTACAATGTGTACTGGGCTAATTCTGTAACTTGTATGCATAATCCTGTAATGGAATATTTTGTTATTGTTTTGAATGTTATCATGAAATTGTATTGACCGAGAATTTTCTATTGCAGTGGCAGAAGGCATGCACCGTCGCGTGCGCAGCGGCGCGGCCAGTCCCCGCCCCCCGCTCCGCTGACCACGCCCCGCCGCCCGCGCCGCCATGGCAGCGCATGTCGCACTCTTCCTCATCCTCTGCCTCGTCCACTGCGACACCAAGACCGTGCTGCAGGATAAACTTGGTAAGTACTTTGTTATACATTTCTAAACCAATATTCTACGACATATTTTGTTAGCTGGACCACATATAACGCGTATTGTGGCATGCTTGTGAAGTATGGTAATGAACAATGTCTTTCATCACAAAAATATTGTTGCATCTATCTAGACGTGTTCGATTAAATAAACTAATGAATAAGAATAATGAAGTGTAGCGTAATTATGAGGTGCCTTATTCATTCCAATAGACAGATGTCGCTGGTTGACAAAACGATACGTACGTAACGCTGCGATGATTTTTTACTATACTAAATCCTATAATACCTACCTATATTATACAAAGAAACTTTAAAGTCTTTAAAACAAATTTTTAAAAACACAAAACACCAAGTATTTTGTTTATTGTGAGTTAACATTTATCATTTGTAGTTGTACAAGATGATCATGAAACATTCATAAGGCTGGCGAGTGAAACTTGTTTCTTATTTCATGAATAAAATGGCAAGACGAGTAATCTGGCCGTCCACATAAAACTTCGCTAAACATTCATACGGTCTGCTGCAGAATGCGCAAATCCTAAGTTGATAGTTGCACATTAAGTTTACGTAATGCACCCTGCACCGGGACTGCGGAGCTGAATGAAGCGACTCGCTCTCAGATCTCATTAGGAACAACAAATTTATACTTACGCCCAGATACCGGCCGGCTGCCGCACTGCAATGGAGATGTTGTGTCCCCGTGCGCCGCCGCTGCACACGGTTAGCGCAAACTGACTGCTTTACACAGTTACCTGCTAATGGTGTTATCGTCTTTATCTTATATAATATTCATTTCTTGTTTAAATTGGCGATGTAACTATCTTTATCATATTTTTTGTTTAACACTCCAATAATTGTGTAATTACTGACTGAAAATCGAATGTTGTACAACAAAGTTTGTGGAAGGAACCTGCTTAAAGTTGTCTCGAATAAAATTATTGCCACATAAAGTTCTATAAACATTCAAAACAAAACTTACAGCTATTTAACCGCTGAAACGACTTCTTGACAACTTTAAAGCATAAACTCGAGTGGATTTTGATCATTTGACTGTCGTCCATAATAATAAAAAGTTCGTTGATTCTAACTAAAAGCGTTTAAAAGCCATAAAAAGGCTGGTCGTCGCAAGCTGGTTCCGTGCGAGCGATCAAAGCGCTACGTCGAGCTCGTCAAGTGGCGCGCTACCGTGCACTGTGCTACATACAGCACAGAGTGCGCAGTACGGCACGCGGTCGGCGCCAGGCGAAGCCGCGGCGCGGAGCTACACTCGCTCAATGTGTAAATCCAGTTTATTCAACTTTGTAACAATAATACCGTATTTCATATCAGAAGTAACTTTTGATACAACTAAAGCATTCTCTATGAAAAGTTATTATTATATTGAACGAAATATATAGTATCATGCTTTTACGGAGTTTTCTTTTGTTAGCATAAAGCAGTTTTTAAACCGTGGACCCCCATCCAAACAATGTTTATTTGATCGAAAATATTGACCTGATTTCGCAAATGACAAAAAAATACTCACAGCAAATAGTCCACCCTGTCGCGGATATCTGCGCCGAAGGCAAACACCAAAAAAGTTGGTCCGAATATATTTGGAATGCGTACGTTGCGTTTGTCGTTCTGGGCACGTTCCGCTACTCTTATGGGGATAAAGCGTGATCATTGCGAATATCATGCGAGGATGCAATTTGCTCGGTTTTTTGTAAGGCGCCGACTTTGCGATTCCCACGTGACGTAACGAATAGTTGTTTAGATTCGGGACATGTCGAGGTCGCGCCGCCGCCGCGCCGTCACCGCAGCGCTGCCGCCGCGCTGCCGCACTCCTGTGATAGATTACTTACGTCCATTAAGACGTTACGCACATAATGCCTGTAGTACCTAACAATCTCTTTCTCCATAACGTTTTTGTGAATAGAATTCTCTGGAATCACATTAAGCTTTATGGGATTACAAAAGCGACTCGTATTAAACTCGGCTTGATGTATTAACATTGATTTTTTCGACTTCGGTGGGCGTAAGTTATTTGTAACCCTCGTTGGGCGAAAAAGGTTTATCTTTGCGTTTGTTTAAAAGGCTCCACTAAGTCACAAAAAAGCCGACGTTTTTCTTTTTAAGCAAACTTGGTACATGTATGTGTATCTGTATACCAACAATTACTCGGGAATACTACGCCTGAAAAACAACAGTCGGGTTTAAAATTCCTTCTCTTTGACGACATGTCTTTCTTTTCCAAAATATATTGGAGTTAAAATCTGCTATGTTATATTCGTTGTCTTTTTACTTAGTTAATATTAGTCGGAAAATAAAACATTTTAGAAGAAATGTGTCACGAAACATTTCGCCAGCTCTGTCCTGCTCAAGTAATAGCTCCGTCATTTTTGTTAAAGGAGCTCGCCAACAAATCTAGTCTGATAAATTAATTGTTGAAAGAACACCGAGAGGGCAATTGTGAGAGGGTATTATAGCCCCTGGCGGGCCTCTAAACCGGGAACATGGCAGATGGCGACTTCGTGCCATAAAGAACACACAACGGAGAGAAAAAATTTGAAAACTTGAAATACGATTTCCGAATGTTCCGTTTTATTGCATTGAAATGCGTTTGCGGCTATAATCTGATCGTTTTACGAGCGCGGCTATGTTCTAAAATTTGCAATTGTATTCTGTACCACCGCTCATTTTGCTATAAAAAGTGAATTTATTACTTTACAAGCGTCGAGGCATTAACGTCTGATATTATTACGGCTCTAGGTTATTTCCCGTTGAATAAATCAACGAATTTTTAACTCGGCCCTCGTGAAACATTGACGAAGTTTGTTTTTTCATTACATTGCGTATTCTTCCCGCCGGGAGGAGTAGAGCTGTAAAAGGCGATGGGCTGGCTACCCTTTGATAATTAATTATGTACGACTGCAATCTTTCAAGCCAATACTCCGACGCTCTGCGCCTGCTCGGGCCGCCAGCAACACGTATGTGCCTAATCCGTTACGCATTCTAACAATTGCGAGCCGTTCGAGAAACCACTTAAAATGCCGAAACTGGATATGAAACTTTAAATAAAGTAAACAAAAGAAACCTACAATTACGAAAGCACAAAATGTTGCCATTAATCTACACGCAGCACTTGAAGCAGCCAGTGTACGTTGCGAAAAATACAACATACACCTGGTAATTAAGTGGTTACTCGGAGCATTGTAATTAAACCATGTCATTTATTAATTAGCGTGCAGCAGTAGACGTGTACTCCTCAGTCCGAGCGCTCGTCCTCTAGAGCATTTATTTCTTTGATATTGTGTAGTAAATTCAATTTATCTTCGATGATATCTGAAGACAAGTGACATTGAGACAGACAGCCTAATAGAAAATACAAAAATAAAATCCAATTTAAGATTGTTCAATTTGGTAATAAACGTAATTTTGCTGTTACAGTTGATACTTTTATAGTAAATGCAAAATGTATGTAAATCTTTGGAATAAATAATGGAAAGTAGACTAGTTTTTTTCTAAGTATAGACTTATGGAATCCATAGTTTTGGTTTAGAGACAATGCTGCAATAGAACGCGAGTAACGAGCCGGTCGCGTGACGAGAAATCATTTAAATTTTAATTGTTCCACTTAATCAGTCTGAATGTTTAAATTTATTCTGTCCACAGAGTTAGTACTAATGATAGCTATCATCTAACTGATCCTCCATAGATACGACAACCCTGTACAAAGTGATTTCTGGATGAAACCAGATTAATCCGGTGAATACGGATCTGTTTTTCCCAATATTTTGCACGGTTTTATTGAACGAGTTATACTGAATTGATATAAATTGATGTTGAATTGATTACGTGTAAATATACGATATTTATGTTGTTTATAATATTATTTTATTTGATAAACCTTTTTGGCATAATATCACAAGGTGAATTTCATTGGCATGAACAATTTGAACAATTTTAAGCTTATTCTGTTAATGAATGAGACATAAGGAGCTTTACTTTGTAATATTCTGGTTTGTCACAGAAAGGAAGTAATTTATATCGCGAAAAGTATTTTTTTGTTTCTGTTCTTCTCCATGACACCATATAGCAGAAGAAAATAAAAAAAAATTAAGTGTGAGAGAGCCATGCTTCGGCACGAAATAGCCGGTTTGACCGGAGTGATACCACGGCCTCACTGAAAACCGACGTGAAGCAACGCTTGCGTTGTGTTTCGTCGAGTGAGTGAGGTTTCCAGGGGCCCTAATTACCCCCCCCCCCAATCTATCCAAACCTTGAATCCCCAACAATCCTCAAATTCCTAACCCGCAAAGGGCCGGTAACTTACTTGTAACGCCTCTGGTGATACGGGTACCCTTGTCGGCGCCGATTGCTTACCATCGGATGATTAGTCACCTAGTTTACCGGCTTGTCCTAAAAAATAGTACACCAGAACTATTAGTAGTTAGTGTGGAAATGAAACCAAATTGAATAAGTGATGAATATGAACATGAACAGTACCAAACCGTCAAAATAGCTGATAGAACCAGCAAAAACAATTACGTTATGTACGCGAAGGTAAAAATTATAACGATAGTGAATATTTATAAGGGTTTTTAATGTTTCCGCCTGATTGTAAGCAGTCACGCACACCTGCGACTTTGCAGCGAACTGATTGCCAAACTTATGTGTGCCGCGTGTATTAGCCGGCCGGGTATCACGCCACCTTGTAAACTTTTATATGTTATGAGAACTGTACATACATGGATGTCCTTAATTATTTTAAAACTATGTACGAACTTTTTGGACGGGTACGATTAATTTGACGCCCAATAGTTTTTTTAAGATCTTTTAGACAGTCACAGTCATCTTATTACGACCCTTCAAAACATAATTTTGGTGTTATTACAAAAGTACTTCAGGTAATCTAGGTTTATACATTTTGGTATACTCAATGAAAAATAAGAAGATTGGGGCCAAAAACCAACAAGGATTTCAAAGAGCAGAATAGGTAGTACACGTACTTTAAAAAGATCACGCGTACAATGATAGCAATAAACGAAGTAATGCACAAAGCGGGCCCGGCACGTCTGTACTTTGTGAACAAAACGAGGTTCACAACAACGAACCGATACAAACAAATAAACAGACGCACGGACAAAAGGAACACAAACAGATTACATTTGTCGATTTAAAAGTAAAATTGTGCATATTTCACGAACTTCGCCCACAACTAGGTGTGATAGCGGCTCCGATCCTTTTTTATGAAAGAATAGATGGTGTGCAAGTTTCCCGTCTGATAAAAACTGCATACAATACCAAGTTTAAAAGTTTTACTCTTTCCGCTGGAAACTGTATCGCATTTTGTAGTACTCGCATACTTTCAAAGTGTGTAGGAGTGTCGGCATTAAAACAGTGATAAATGTACGGAGACGTACCGCCGAGTTATTTGCTGAAGAAAGTGAAAGAGTGTTTGTGTCATCCTACGTATTCCTTCGTCCTACAATTCAAAGCTTGCTATAGAGTATACTATCTATGAAAAAAGCTCAAAATAATCCAAATCTTTAACCAATAGACTCGTAGTCCGAAAATCGGAGCAATAACAATATCATAGCGGACAAAACGGTCGAAACGCAGCCGCGGGCTAAAGCAAGTCTTTACAAAACCGCTGACATAATTGGAGCCACAGAATTTGTCGCCACGAGCGTCTAGCGGGCCGAATGGACCCGCCGGCGGCGGCGGCGGTGATACCACTCCGGACTGATATACCCGATATTCCGCTTACGTCCGCGGGAGCAGTCGATATGCAGTAAAATTGAATTGATACTCGTCTACAAGACGCGCAGTTTAGGGTTCGCGGCAATAGAACGGGAACATTTGCTTTATGTCGACTTGCGACTTTGTTGGATTTCGTTTTAAACTCGTTTTTTGATAATACGATGGTAGAGTTGTGCGTTGTTTTAGGTATGTTCACACATTTACAATAAAACCTACATATAAAAGAAAGTCGTGTTTGTTACACTATTAATAACTCAAGAACAAGAGAATTGAAGGGGAGGTGGCTTAGAACCAGAAGACGTACGTAGGATACTTTTTAACCAAGGACTTCCCGAAAATCCTACGGGAACGGGAAAATACAGGATTTCGCGTATAAAGTCGGGGCCAGAAGCTAGTGTAATTTATAATCTTGTTCTTTGCTTAATATGATGGTGAATATTTTATACATTTTCATTACACAATTCTAAGAATTACACGAAAGAACTTTTACAATCCAGTCCACATTAAAATCGTAATATTAATTACCTAATATAATTATTTTTGCAATGAAGATTATTTATTTTGCTTTAGGTTATGAACGACATAAAAAATAATTTCTAGCAGTAACTGTAAAATTCTTGGGACATAACTCAGGGTACGTCAGGTCATTAGCATGCAGTGCTCCAGGGCCCATTAGTGGGCAACGTGGGCATTGTGCATTAACTGCGCTGTATTTAAATAAATATGCCGTTAAAGCAATTAAATTAAATCACGCGAACCAGTGCCTTACATTAGATGGGCCATTTATAGAGCAATATGATTATTGTATGATGGCTATGTCGGTATCTGACCATACACAGGTACATTGACCCCCCAGTCAATGACAATCAATGCCTGAGCTTGTTAGTCTCACAACTAATGACTGAAACTCAATATGTCCTCCAATGGATCCTTTATACTAAATATACTGTCTCAACAACCCTTGTGTCTGTTTTCTAAGCCGTCCTAAATTATGTTGGGTATTTTTTCAGTTAGGTACAATCACCTCTACCTTTGAGAAAAGTAACTGCCTGTTGCTGTGTACTAAATGTTATAACGTATTAAACATTCTAGTAGTTTCATAACTAGAAGTCGAGTTCCTTGAGTGACACGTGTCTAGCTCAGACTGCGTGGCAACAAGGCTTACATTCGTACTTAAAGACCATAAACATATTTAGTGCGTAGTATCACAGGACCAACTTGCCCGATGTTTTCCTTCTCCGATTAAACGTGTAAAGCAATTTATCAAAATAAATTGCTCACACGAACGAGAAATGTTTTAATGTTTGCAGTAAATGTTGTGCTACAATTAAATGAAGTATAACTACATACGCACGTGTGTGTGAACTGGCTGGTGAGTTGTTAGCATCGATTCGTATGGGGTTCAAATTCTTTGGAAATGAAAAAGTAATATAGCGCTGTAGTTTAGGACTATTCAACCTAATACCATTCGTATAAAATTGTTCATGGAGTTTAATTCTAATTGTTTATTAATTATCTTAATAAAGTATATTGGAGCTTTATATGTAAAGTCTGATCCCTTGCAATCTGTGATAGTGTAGCTGAGGCACGCTCGCTGCCTCCAATAACATTATACTTCGATCTAAACTTTACATATAAATTACGTAATTACGACACACACGAACTCGCTCAACATCGGTAATCTCACTTTAAATAAGCACAAACACTGTAATATTAATTACTCAACTGAAATTACACTTGCTAAAGTGGTTTTGTTAAAGTTTGCAATTGTTGATTACGCGCGTAGGAGTCGATTACAGCCTGTAATTACAGCGAGTGCCAAGTTGTTCTGATTCTAATCATCTTAATCTGTTCACCTTTTCATGTTACGCGTCTTGCAAGTTACTTGCAGGCTTTAGTTTATTTTTTTATTGTACTATGCGTGACTGAACAATGGACGTTTCGACTCACTTTGGTAAATGTTCGCCCACAAAATAAAGCGCACCCAAAACGCAACGCTCCGACCCCGTAGGGGAGTATTCTGCAAATCATCTAAATCACCACCACATCAATCTCAATTAAAAGGAACGTTTTCTTTTACAGAACGGCCGTCATGTCTGTCTGTCTGTCTCATGGCAACATTTTGATCGGAGCACTAAAAGCATGGCCCACGTGTCCCTGTCCAGTGAATAGATACAAACTAACGAAACAAAATGTTTGACGCAGTATAAGAGTTGTATATTTCCCTGTTGTCTGACATTTACGTAAATATTACGCTCGTAAATTGGAATGGTCAGTCACGGTCAGTCGACCTGCGGCTATGACTGCTAAAAATGCTTGAAACGTCAGCCATTGTTAAAAGTTATGTTGACCTCGATACAGCCCGCAAAAAGTAATTTCATTCTATTTGTTCCGTTATTGCCAACCATTTTATTATAATGGAAAATATCCACGATAATGCAGATTAAAATATAATGAAATGCAACAATCAATCGGTAAGGAATACAAAGAAATACTTTGAACTGCGCTGCGCTTTCGTGCTCTGATGTATTTTGAATAGAAAAGTAGCGACATTAATAAATTGAAAACAAAAACTATCTCAGAACGTTTCCACACAGATTACAATCACTGAAAAAGGCAACAAAAGGGGCAAGAGCACGAAATTGTCCTGGACAATGCATATTGCGGTCCCGGGGGACAGGGCTACCGGCCTTGAGTAATGGATTGCACTTTTTGAAACAATTTATTCGAAATCTTTCCATTTTTTATTTCTATGGCCGGAGATGTTCTCCTCCCTGAGACCTCCTTTTCATGTAATCATCTCATGCAGCAAGCTCGGGACTTGAGCTGCATCCCGCCGTCTGGCACATTTTTTGAACAAGATTGCCTATTACGATTTCCTCGAGCAAATTGGGCAGCCCTGGAGGAGGTCGGGCCGCAGTGTCGGCCGCTAGGAATCCCGACCTCGCCTGCCTAACGAAATTGCATTTTGATTGTGTTCAACCGCTTTACACGTGGTTGGGCGCAATTATTTGACATTATTACTTTTTATTACAGCTGAAACGTCATTTCGTTCGGATTCATGCTCCGCTTGTAATTTGAATTTCGTCTCGGTGCGCTCTCATTTTCAAAAGTGGAATCCAGCCTGAGATATTCCTGCATTGCAGAGATGTTTGGTGCCGAGCCATGTTATGTTTTATTGTAACTTACATACTTACAGCGTGTTCCCACATTTTATAGCTTCCGGCTTGCGGTTCGCTCATTGCATTTTTTTTTTCAAAGATAAGTATAGTTATATAATCAGTAAGTATACTGAAACATCAATTTGTATTCGATCATTTAATTGTTCCTAGTTATTTCTTTTTTGCGTGCCAAGACAGGTCCAATTTACAGCAAAAATTGAAATAACTAAGGCACCGTTACAATTTCATTGTATTTAAAATATTAGTAGACAAGTTGTCGAGCCATTGTCCGCTTATTCGAAGTTCTTATACAGTTTTAAAAGGAAACAATAATTGAAGAAATTGTGTCGTGCGCAATTACCTCGGCTAAGGAGGTGCGAGCGTTCAATAGACGCTTATTAAATATTAAAGTGAACTGAATAATAGCACGTGTACGAAGGAAGCCTTTGCATTTTAATAAGGATTAAAAAGACCATTTCCTATAAAGCCAATTATACTGGCAGGCATGTTCCGAAGTGAGTAATAATTAGATACCTGTGATACGGCAGCCAACAGTTTGCTACTTGCGAACACTAATTCCGTGTCGAATTGAGTCGAGTGTCGCCGGGGCGCGGCGTCTCGTCTAACTCTCAAACTGATTAATGTTCATTTTAAGTTCTGTTAACAACCGCCTACTTACCTTACAATATTCTAGTCGTTTGTGTAACACAGACGAACTTTATCTACGTTACATATACATACGTGAATATTTGGTAAAAGTCATAACATTTCATGAATTTTAAAAACATAAGAAGTTATCCAGAATAATTGTTAATTTAACAACTTTACTATTCATTTATTTACATGAAATAAACTAAAAAAAAATATAATGATTTTTAAAGTAAGAAGAATGAAAGGTATAATGTACATTCAGCAAATTTTACAGTAACACTAATTAATTAGTCATTAGGCGAGGACAAACAATGTTTCAACACGCTTTATTAAATGGCTGGCAGCTGTAAATTGGAAAAGTAAAAGTAAAGGACTTCCAAAGAAAATGAGGCTCTACAAACAACCGAAAAGAATTCTTGGACATCTCGGCGGAATATCTCACAATTTGCGACCGGCGAGATGAGACATTGATTTTCAATCCCCAAGTTTTTCACTCCACTTACTTAAGTAGTCGTGAAGATAAAGCGGATGAGACGGAAACGGTCGGACGGTCCCCTTTCGAAGCTATTTGGGCTATTTACCGCTCCAGGCAGTTCTGGCTATATTTGTGTTGGCTCGATTCTTGGGTAATTTGCTGATGTAGATCAATACGCGAACAATGTGCCTGATTGAAATACTTTCATCTTTTCTCATTCTTGTTAAAGATATTTTCGGATATATAATCGGTTTGGCGGGACAAAGTCGACGATAGATATAGATAGTATATCGGTGTTTGCATAACTCTTCAAAGTGGACGTGAATGTTTGTACTTCTTCGGAATTTATTATTTAATTATCATCTATCATAATATACTGCGTAATTCTTGTCTACCTGTACCTATGTTATATACTACAACCTACTCCCATTATCAAGAGCTACGAGAGTTTCTATAATTGGCGCAGTAATTTCTTAGTAACAGTGTGTTCGTAACAGAACGAGGTGATCGCTTTAAATATGTACACAACTAACTTGATAAGGAGACCTCTCGTTTATTTTTAGCGAAGTGAAACATAAATTATGCACGTTACAATTTGGACAGCGGCTCCTTTGTTAGACTATAGAACAAAACGTGGCGCAGGAGGACGCGACCCACCGATAAATTATTTACCTGCTAACCTAACACCATAAAACAGCCGGAACAAAAGCGGTCACATTTGTTAGCTACAGTGCAAATGTCCACAAATAAATAATAAATCGTATTTGCTGGAAAAAGATTCGATGGCATCCATGAATAAGAATAAACAGATGGTACAAAATAATATCGGGTGGGCTTAATACGCGAAAGGGACAATACGCGGCACGGCGCCGTTGTCGGGCCGGTCCGGTCGGCGGCCGGCGCGCGGCCGGGAGTGCTCCGCCTTCCGTTCCACTCCGCTGCCAACACCGTGGCCGACAGCACAATTTCTAGTTTCGTACACTTGAGATCTTATTTTCAATGTTTACAACGTTATATTTTTAGAATTTGATTTAATATTTTATTTGGACATGTTTCTACGGTTTACGCTGTTAGTACTTTTATAATATCTACGTTACTATCACTTGATGTATTAGCTTTTCCAAACCTAAAATAAGAAGAAATTGCTTAAAAGGTATACTCAATTCCATTCTACTTGAAATAGTTTTACATGACAAGCTCGATTTCAATTCGTTGTACGACGGATTTGGCTCGAATGTACCAAACGTGGTCCGTGACGAGCCGGTCACGGGAGCCGGCCGTGACGAGAGCGACAACCGTTTAGTACAAACGAGGCTGCACTTTGCCTACTCAGCGTTTGAATAAAACGAACGGAGCTATTGCAAAAATAAAACAGGTTTAATTTAAACTATTTATGTAGATGACTCTTTCTAAATTTACCTTCGCAGGCTGATTCTGTAATTTAGGCAAACAAGTAAATACGTATTTCATTGACTTCTTCAGTCAAACAGTTTGGTCATGTGAGTCTCCCCGTGTGTCTCCATGGGGATTAAACTCAATAATAATGCCATTGCCAGTCCCATGACAAATGTTCGATAGTTTTATTACAAAAAACTGAAAGTTCCAATATGAGACGTGGAAATTGTATATATGTAAGTATCTATCAATAAATATACATCTATATCTTACTAACCTTTATTAATAATAGTCTTTTCCGTCTTTTTTGAAGTCGGTTAATAAACTACTATACTACTGCCACTATACATACTTAGAAGTAATATAATTTAAATAATATTAATAAGATTTTATCTTCTTTCATTGATTAATTACTATCTGTACCATTCCCTCTATATTTACATTACGTTGCAGGAAAATTTTAAAAGTATTTTCCCCAGAGAGATGCTCAAGAAAATCTTCACAACGTTTTAATGACTTTATTTTAAAATTACTCAGTTCATTCATTTCTATAACTCGTAGTGGAGAACCGACACTTTTTCTATAACAATCGTAAAGAGCTTCGCAATGCTATTGACGTCTACAACTTCCATCGGATTATTAAGAGTCTATCAATTGCTACTTTATTCGTATAGCTGTAGAGTTTACTTTCACAATGCTTTCTATACCTTATTGTTTGAGAAGTTTATTTTGAAGATGCTTATTCTGAAACTATGTGAAATATTTAGTCGTATTAATAAAACTAAGGGCTTGGCTCACAAGATCTAAAAGTTACTATAGCTTCACATTAACAGCCTACAAATCCCCTCTACTGATCAAAGCCTCTTCTCACACGGAGAAGGTTTTAGCATTAATCACCACACTTGCTCAATTATGATTTCAAACTTATATTTAGAAATTATAAGCCCAGGTTTCCTCATGATGTTTTCCTTCACCGTTTGTTAGTCGTTTGGCCACTACCAAGTGGTGGAATATACTTAGAAAGTACATATAACTCGGAAAAAGTCACATTGGTACTTGCTGTTGGTAGGTTTCGAACCCGATGTCTAATGCATGAGAAGTGGGCGTCTTAAACCTCCAGGCCACCATGGCATGTACTATTAGCTTAACTGACATAAATATCTTAACCTTTTTTCACAATATACAACAATTTAATCCGTTAGTTCATATTAACTAGTGATGGCGTTATCCTATACTGACAGTGCACGAGTATGACGATGTCGCGACTATCACGGAACACACAAGTTACAAGTGTTTGTTTCGCAATAAATTAGCAGCCGTCATACGCTGTCACTCGTCTGTCCAATTTCGTGTGTCGCCTATCATGATTGTTGGACTTTTCCACGTCAGATGCACTCACACTTTATTACATGTTTTGAAAATTTTCAATACTATGCAATGGTTTTAAATATAATGTTTCATGTGCAGTCATTTTGATATGAACGTGTCCATTACAAAAGTTGAACATAATTAGGTACTCTAAGCAATATGCATCAGTTCAACAATCGCAATCAAACTTAATATACTAAAAGTTAAGGGTCGGAACCAATCAGCAAATAAATATCGATTGTTTGTAAGTACGGTGTGTATTTAAGGAAATGTAAAGTTAATTTCAAATAAGTTGTTAAGTTAGCAACAAGGGATCACATTGTACGTAATGTCCGCTAAATAGGTAATAACAATGCGAGCGCTATCCTTCCGATGTTAATCACGTCGTATCAATAAATTGGCGACTGTAGCGACCAGCTGTGTCGGTAAAATGTTGGTATTTGTGTTTTAATATATGCGCGGTCACGCTACCTTTATTGTGCTTTAAGCATTTACATACATACCCCACGTAGTCGTGACAAACGAAACTGGTCCTTATCTCCGCGAACTAAGATCGTTAGATGCGGTTTAGGTAAGATGGTTTTTTAGTAGCTGCATTGCCGTTGTGTAAACGACATTGGCTTTTCAATACGGAACAACAATACAATAATTATCGAGAGCGTACAGCCATACAGCCGTACAGCCGTACAGCGGTATCATTTTAACGTAATGAAAATTGATATGCCAATGTTTTTCCTGTTGTCGCTGTACGTACAGTGCACGTGATGTTACGGTTTAGTTAGAATTCCTTTGACAAATTTTACGAAGTATTTTTGAATTCTGGAAACCAACGTATGAATTTGTTGATATAAAAATAGTTTATGTAACTATATTCTAACTCAATTATCTGAGAGTGTCAGAAAATAAACAAGGTTCGCACACAACATAAGTAAAGGAAAGAACAGGAAACTTTTCAATTAACTCTATACACCAGAGATAATAAGTAACAGAGCATGATAACACCAGAAGCCGAAGAGTTCATCTAGCACTGGTCACGGTGGCCGATATGACAAATACCCGCATAGACTCCCCCATCATAAACGGCTTTACCGAGAAAGTCGGGGCACAGAAGCTAGTTTATTATCACAGCACCGTATGAAATATGTGCCAGTTATTTTTCCTCATTCGCTCGCGTTATTTCGCCCTTATGTCGTGGTGTTGTGAAGGGGTCATGGCAATTTTCCTCTCATAAGTCATTACCGTAAATTGCTCATCGTCTTGTGAATGTTTTCCTCTATTTGTCTTCTCATATTTTTTGTTGAGTTTCTGCTTATTGTGAGTGACGGGTGATTACCGTTCATTTAATATTATCGCCTGATAAAATCTGTTACAAGTCAAGCAGTGTACTGCGGTGCATAGTTTGATTATTTTACCATATTTATCGTGCGTGTTGATGATTATGGTTGTGATTTTATTAACTGTTTTCGTCATGATTTTTTTTTAGAAATATAAAAAATTTACTTTTATTTAACATACGGTACATAAAGATAATATCTTAACACTTATTCTTGAATATACGTGGGCCCTAACATTTGAACAAAAAGATAATATGATTACTCAAGGTCCCTCGGAATATATGATGAAAAACATAACAAAACTAGTGGAATCCCTAAACACAGTCGTCAGGGGTCCACTTGAGGTGTCAGTATTCATACAGAATGTCAAAAGTGCTGCCCCCTTTAGGTCCCGCGGGGAAACACGGAGACATGGCTTTCTCATATTTTATTTCATAGCATTCTTGACTGTACAAAATCCACGGGTTTGTGAGTAAAGATATAAAATAAATGACATATCTATAAATTTGCTATAATACATCAAACATTTTATTTCTTAAAGGAATTTCTTTTATTATGTAGTTTGAGTTGATCACACTTCAAATGAAATATATGTCTTCTGTTACTTTTAAATTGCGCAAAGAAAAAGTAAACCATTGTAAATAGAGAATCACAGATTTGCACCCAATCAGAAAGTAACAAGAAGCAAACAAGATAATAGTGCGGAGCTTGTCACACCTGCTCCTGCTGGCAATACTCAGTGACAATGTGTGGCAAGGCACTTCATAGGGCAACTAACGATATCATTATATAGATATTTAGATCTCGAATAGATAAGATGAAGATATACCAAACATATACAATGGAAGCGCTTAACTTCATTACTTAGAAAGTGTATATTAATTCATTAAAAAAGATAATGATTTCTCAACATCTTGCTCAACGCTCGAATCAAGTAGCATAATCCTTGTGGGGTTTTCAGGCTGCTGCTCATAGAGAAGATCATTTGACCGACCGTTCTATTACCCGTAATCGAATAGAATGTTTGTAAGTGAAAAGAGGTACAAGTACTTTCTGTATGTAGTAATATCAACGTATTGTAAACCATTAGTGCGATGAAAGGAATCAGATAATACCCCTTGTTCATCCTTTCTCTGATTTCTTTGTAGTTTTTTAAAAGATTAGTTTATAGGGATTTATAGGGACATTGTTTGGACATAATTTGAGATCACATCCCAATGTTTTGTATCAATGTTTGCAATAGGACGATCATAACCTTTGGTTTTATATTCAACTGACAAAATATAGCTGTCAGGTTTTTGCACCGTAAACAATTTAGCAGAAATATTTGCGTGCAGTAACCAGTTGGTAAAATAACACGAATATTTTATCATTTGTTCAGGCGTAAAATTAACTGGGTTTGCGTTTTGTGAATAATATTCATACGTATACTCCATCTGCTAATTAAATATAAAAAATCCAGTTTCGATTCAATCGAAACTTTAAAAAAAAGATCAAAGTTAAATAATTTCCTATACATACGTTTTATCAGATATATTGTATAAAAAGTGTAGGCAAAGCAAACAGTCGGCAATGATTTAATAACGACTGCTATTACGATGGGTCATCATTCATTTTCGCATTAGGAAGGGTCACGGGCGGGTGTGGGACGCGGGGACGCGGGGGGGGGGGGGCGGTGAGGGATGACCCACGTCCAGAAGTTGGTTCCCTTGTCGCCAGTCATGCGGCTGTTAACGGTACTAGGTGACAAGCTTTGAAGAACTTGGTCTAAATGAAGAGGTCCGGGGTCGGCGCTGCAAGGGTGTCGGCCGTGTGTTCCGTTGTGTGCTCGAATTAATTGTTTTGAATTTAAACGGCTTGTAATAAAGTTTTGTGAGCCGGTCTCGTTGCTAATAAATGTCAGAACCGCTCTGTTATTTTGAAATGCTTTCACGAGTATTTTGTTACTGAACCGATTTAATTAAATTTTGCAGATATGCAGTATGTGTGCAGCAGGCGTACGATTTGTAAAGAATTTGATTCATACGTAACATATTTTGTTGAATCTACATCCATCCATCTATATAATTATCTTCTATCTATACATAATTATATTAAAATCGTAGGAAAGTGAAAACTGGACATCGAATATTTTTTAAAGAATGCTTTGGGCTTGATAGGTTGGGCTTGATACAGTCGATACCGTGACCAAAAATATGGTTTTTAGAATTTTTGTCTGTTTGTCTATTTGTATGTCCGGGATGAACTAAAAAAGTTCTGGATGGATTTACTTCAAATTTTGTAAGAATATTATTAATAAGTCAGGTCAACATATAAGCTATATATTATCATGAGGACGAAGTCGCGGGCTCAGCTAGTGAGAAATAAAATGTTACATGCGATTATTTCGAGATGAGATATTTCAAGTATTCGGTTTAGTTATGCAGTCGGGGAATAAAGCTCAGAAATACACCTTAAAACAAACTACAAAACAATACTTTACGCGTAATACGAGTAAAATAGCGTAGAATAATAGTTCAGCATCTGCAAGACAACTGACCGTCAAAGCTATTAATAGCAAATTATATGAACTGTTTACTTTTACCTATTTGATTTTGTTCTAATGCGATATTATTACGTGCTTCATTAAATCACTAATGGAATTCAACTGCAAAATATGTGCATCAACTACTTAAACCAGTTGTATATTGATAATAGATTTATAATTATTGTTGCTGTATTTAATCACGGGCCTCCGTTACCTGATACAAATAAGTAAATAAAATAAATACATAATTGCTTTCGCTAATTGAAAATATCAATGTAATGAGATTTTGCCATATATATACTATAAACTTTTGTGCCATTGAATCCCTAATAGAACCTAAACCCTTATATTCAGCAGATACCACACAACAACTAGACCTGGGTGGCAATATAAATAACTGGTTCATAAATAAACATGAGCCATTAAGAATAAGTGTCCACATAAATCATGACGTGGCTGGTAATGTTATGTGCTGAATATATTACCTCCGTGCTGAGACATGTTATTCTCGCGATGTCTCTCTTCAGCTGCTCTGCCCTACCCTGGCCACCTGTCGCACCCTGCCCTGTTTTTGTCGCGTCTTGCGTCCACTCCTTCTATTAACATCTGTTTTATCGTATTAATGCCAACTTTTTGTTACTGCTAGCTTACCTAGGGTACGAATGATCCGCTTGCATCGCCTTATTGAAATTCTAACACTTTTTGCTAAATCTGTACCTATCCTGTTTTTGTTTCTGTTTGTTTCGCACAAGGAGGGCGCTGCAAGTCATTGTTCACCTCAAACTGAACTTAATTATAATCAAGTTATGTTTACGGGACACCAACTCGAAACAAACCATTCATGCTGAAATAGATAAAGTTACTTTGATTAAATTCGCGAAAACTTCAAATCAAAGGACAAAGTTACAAGTTGGTTGGAATTCTGTGAATTTGCCAAATTCCTGGTTACTGGCATCCTGAGTGGAACTTATTTTCCAAGTGCGCAGCGTACGGGCCGTGATATCTGGCCAACATTACAATTGCTTTATGCAAATGTACTTGTATTACGTACATTAGTGAGTCGCGGGACGTACGCGGCCGTAACGTGCGCGTCTCCACTGCCTCTGCTGTGCTTTACTTGTAAAATATTATATGAAAAAGTATAGTAACTCAATTCGTACTCATTTTTACTAGTACATTCTCCAGTTAATAAAGGGTAACAAGTGTTACAACTCTTTTAGAGATGCCACTAGGTGTAGGTGTGTATTCGAGATGACGTAGGAGATATACTTAGCGGAGCGCTGCAATATCTCGTAGCTCTTACCGTCGCACCACCGCCGTGCTACCGGCACCGGCGCCGCCAACTCGCCGCCGAGCTCGCATGCACCCCGCCAACTCAATCGTTTACCCATTACACAATCACAACCATTGGTATTTTAATTTATGGTTCCCTGGCATCGTTCGTGACGACCAAATATAACCTCGACCGTTAATGTACAGAAATCATTTTTTTATTCACAATACGATTGAATATTCCGTCTAGAAATCGCTATCGGTTTAAAAACGAAAGCTAAAACGGATCGCATAAATTTGCATGACAAACGCGCGCCGCACCGGGGGACATTACTTTTTTTTAAGAAAAATATGACGACCTTCCCCCGATGGAGTTCCCAGGTCTATTTCCATAAATAATAAATAACGATCGAGGACGGAGCAAAAAGTATTCGCTGATATTTATTCTGTTCGCGAATTTTTATCCACTTATCGGGTTTTTCTGTCGTTTGAAGGAATCGTCGCGACTCTGGACCCGGCCGGTGGCGGCGGTGCAATGTACTTACTCATCCAACTACAGCCAATTATCTGCTTAGTATAGAACACAACGATAACGAAAAACGTTGAATACATCGATAAATAAACGAACTATATTACCGTGACACGTGTGTATGAATTAATTAATGCCCCAAGATGGTTATCTTATATAAAAACTGTGAGACTTCACTGAACTAAACAAACTCTATAACAAGTATAATCATTGAAACAGATCCTTTAAACCCTTTCTATATTATCCCTTTAACTAATAACAGAAACAAACTATTATATTACTTCACTCAATTCCGGGGTACCATTTAAATGAAGGTAATGGTGGAAATAACAAATAGCCAGTAAGTAACGCCAGTGTTTTGTTTCCATTAAGTCTTCTGTATTCTTTGATTTAATTGTTCCGCGTCGTCCCACGCAATAGTAAAAGTTACAATAAAATCGCCCACTGACATTCAATGAAATAAAATTACGAAAATTTTCTACTCCAACAGTTACAAGACATAACATTCATTCTAGTTATAAGACTATATAAAGACCAATTAACATGGTTCAAGATTTTTATCAATAGCTTTATAATTCCCACCATCGTTCTACCTGATTATTATACGTATTGATATCTTTCATTAAATTAACGTATTTATAGCAGAAAATTTACTAACCGCAGTTGGAATGTGCCTTCGGTCCCCAGCGGTGTAAGTTACATGGCCGCTCTCCTGTGTTCGGAAGCACAATGTCCCCATTAGCGACAGGAGTTAGTACGACAGAGGCACTAAGTCAAATGATCGCGGTAGTGCCAAATAGTGTGCGATGAGCACATAGACCACCATACTGACCCAGTTCAGTCAATTTACTCTGACAATTTGTTCATTACGCCCCAATTCCCCCGTGGTATACAGGGTGCGATATTAAGCTGTTCGTGGTAAATGCCACAGCACGTGGCACCACACACTACTACATGATACTCGTTCGTAGTTCATGAATTCCTGATAACATTTATCCTGCATTAACTCGATACCATTTGTATTTAATGAACAGAAGAAGCAGGCTCGCAACCTGTATTACTATTTTATTTCAACCACAACTATAATATTGTTATAATATTATTCATTCTGTACAATGTAACACACACTTTTTATTATTTATGTGTCCCATGTTATAGGGAGTGGGCCTATCGCCATATACCGGGCACATGTAATGTGCACCTCTGCCTACTCCTTCGGGGATAAAAAGTGTGATATAATGTTATGTTGTTAATATTCATTCTGTTAGTAAAATTTAAATAAGTACGTAAGTACCGCGATTACAAATTTAATATTTTCATTTGTTATTCTTGTTGCTCAACTCAATCCAAATCTGCATAAATGTATTAACAAAGTTTTAAAACTTTAAGAATTTATGGTTCGCCTCAATCTGACAGGAAAAAAAAACAATTTATAATTCCTTTGTTATCGCAGTGTTTACTGAAATTAACAAACAAGTTAATTTGATTACTTTGAGCTGCCGCTTACGTTTCCTGAGTGACAAGACGTCAGTTAACACAAACCAAAGCTGAATGAACCGTGAATTGAATACGTACTTGGCTACCCGTACATACACATATATATAAATATGTACATAGGAAATTAAATAGATAATGAAACTTTAATTTTGACTACCAATTGAAAACTGCCGAAGTAAAAGGCTCTTTCCCCCATCACTGAAAATCTTACAACACAGACTGTAACAATATTACTATTAAATAACTACCCTTCTCAAATTTTTGACCAGTCAAAACAAATCCAGATAATAAAACAGTACAAAATTGTATCATATTGTACAAATCTATATAGACATAAACCCAATTTACACCCCCCTCACTCCCTCCCCCTTGCAATCTCATACATAATGACATCGTTAATTAAACACTACAATTGCTTTCAAATTCGTCAGTATGTTAAACAACCGTCACGCGGCAATCGTGGCGCCCTCTCGCGGCTGCACGTCGTTTAATTATGTCGAGAAGTGATTTGCCATCAAAGCTCCTCCGCCAATTACACGCGGAAATTGGACCGTGACGAGACGAACACGACCCGACTGAAACCTCTGCTCTCTTGCAGTTCAACACTGAACGAAAACCTTTTAAATATCGATGCGATTACTTGTTCAAAAGTCCAGTGTGCCAGTATTGTAACCATGTTTAAAATGTTAATAACCAATTAATCAATTACTGTTGATTGTCATGTCATCGATCAAATGTTACAGTGAAACAAATTTTTCTCGTGATCCAAAATATTTCTAACTTTTGTCATAATCATATCAAAGCGAATATATTGAATTACTTATCACATCAGCCCCAAATGTTCATTTGACGTGCACTATTAATGTTACAAAATATTTAATTACGAGTGAATATTACATTACAATTTTCCCAGCGCTAATTATAGCCCGTATTGTTTTTGTTCGTACAAGGTCCGTAGGTTTCGACTTTTGCACAAACTATGTAAATGTACGAATTCGTCTTGTTCTCATTTACATTGCTAATGCGGTCATACGGTTCCGACACGTTTCACTGACGGTAGAACAATGCCTGTTTTCCGGATAAACTCATCATTTAGAGCATAAATTGTAATGTCCCGTAAGGTTGATTCATTACGCACCAACTGAGTGCTGTCCTACTTGAATTCATATTTACTATCATGCAGAACAAAGCAGATAACTACGGCGGGCGCTTGGCGTAGCACGAACGTAGCCATTACGTAGCACCGTAGCACTGATCACACTGCTACAAGTTTCGTAGGCGTCACAATGGCGTAGTACGTTGAATTTCTCGTGACTGCTACAAAATGTTGCTCGATACCTTTTTCTATAGCTCGGGAGTTCCCGAGGCATTGTGGCGCTGCCGTGATTGGATTCTGAAACCTTGTACAGTACACCGGCTTTTGTACTAATATTTATTATTGGAAACTCCTTTGAAACAATTGAGCGCTAGTTTTGTAGGAATTATTGAGAAACAAAAGTATTGCGACTCACGCTCATATTTTGTTGTTATAAGGCATATTTTTATTCTGTATCCGAAATCCAACAGCCGGGTACTCGGCTCGATGGAAGGTCAACGTTTGGTCGTACATCAGGTAGATAAATGAAAAATGGTAGCTTTTTCATTTTCTTAATCTTGATAAAACTTGTCGGTTTTATTAATAGTCATTATTCCGAAGAATTATTCTCTCTTTTAAAAATATATCCAGCGTTGAGAATTACGTGGGGCTTTTTCATGTAAATTTATTCCATCAACACGGACGTTTTAATATAAAAAAACTTTAGCAACAAAAACTGCATCTTAAATTCGTTTCGTTTTTAGTAAAGTCAAAATGTCATTGGAGGCCACTGTAGGTAATTTGAGATGTTATACAGTATTTGCGCATGCAGTACGTTACAGGAGTGTAGTCACTTGATGAGAGCACTACACAGAGTGTTTACACAGACAGCGAGATACAGCTCAAGAGTACGAACTGCAACCTGCTTGGAACATTTAAATAAGCAATGTATATCAAAATCATACCAAAATATAAGTACCTAATGTTGTTAAAATACCGACGCTGAAGTATTTAAAGTCTTGAAATAAGAAACAAAAGTGAATCGGCTGCGAATACCAAAGTCCAGACTTCATTCGTGTGCTGGAGATTGGGCGAGCGAAGTCGTACGAGATTTATTTATAGGAGTCCGGACAGGCGTGACGTCATCGATCCGTTATTTAAAGACAAGTAGTGACGGAGCCTCGCTCGGGAGCCGGCGCTGCCTTATATTATTTCCGTAGCGGTGACAACAGACTTATATCTGGTTTTCTTTGGGGATCACTGGTATTTTTGTACGCTGAAGGTTGAGTGATGTAATGTTCGGTTGTTTGGTTTCATTTTCTCCTCACACTGGGTAAACAGGCCTTAGTAGCAGTTTCTTTATAATTAAATTGACCACATAGTCACATAGAAACCTGGTGCTCCAGGCTTCTATTTTCAATTATGCTTAATTGGTAAAAGTTGAGTGCGTTACCTTGTGTATGTATACCACTATCTACATAAAGATGGAATAAACTTTAAGTTTAAATTATAAAGGTTTCTTGAAAATTAATCCGATAAGACCTTTCCCACTTTAGAGATCAAACGATACAAAGTTATTTTTTCAGAATTACACAACTCGTTGTAAGTGTGAAAGTCTTACAATGTCCGCGCTATCTGACCATGTATCTGCCTGAAAGTATAATACTCTTGTACTTAAAACGGTTCAAAACTGAACTTTTTTCAGAGATTAAAACTTTTATCCCCACAGCTCAACAGTTCCAGTGTGTTTCTTTTCAACTCAAATTAAAAATATTTTTTATATTAAAACGGTTCTTTTTATTGAGATAAAAATACCAATGGCAACGTTGAAATATTTTCTACGTAATATTTACATTAATTTAATGTTTTTCTTTTTAAATCATTACCGGTTTAAAAAAAATCTTTCCACTATGTACCGATCAAGAGTTGAAAATATAAATAAAATGTTCTGCACAAAAACACTCTCATTTGAACTTAAAATATCAAGTAATAATTCTGCCATTGCATCAACATCTGTACAGCGACTGCAATAAGAGCTATAAAAGGAAATCATTAAATTAACAACTTGTTTCAAATATTGCTCCAAAATGTATTGGTTACTTATGTGATTGCCTTCATTCATTCATTAATAGCTCAAAGAGAACGAGGTACATATTTAATAAATGAACGATATTGTATACTTAAAATTATACTGATTGTATGTTCTGTGAAGTAATTTGTTATCGTACTCTGACACATATTTATATATGCATTTACTATCTACCATAGATAAATAGATGCCTTCTTATTAAAGTGGTCGCGAATGCGACTGCCAAGCAAAGAGTGCTCTCAGGTTCTGTACAGATTTATTGAGTATTTTTGAATTTTCTAGAATAGCGTAAAGCTTAGATTTATGCTTGGTGTATGTCGATTGGAGTCTTTATTACATAGAATACGTAAAGTAATTGGCGAAAGCTTTATGTGACATTAAGTAGAGTGAGCATCTGCCTACCCTTTCGGGGATTAACAGACTTTATGTTAGATTATACTATTGGTGTCTAAATCAATACATAGTATAAAACAAAGTCGCTTTCGCTGTATGTCCGTATGTATGCTTAGATCTTTAAAACTACGCAACGGATTTTGATGCGGTTTTTTTTAATAGATAGAGTGATTCTTAAGGAAGGTTTGTATGTATATACATATTGCACCCGTGCGAAGCCGGGGCGGGTCGCTAGTTTATTATAATCATGAGTACAAGAGTGTTCTTTGGCTTCATATAGCGGTCTAGGTACGTACGTATAAAATTACATTAACCAATAATATTATTGTTAGTACATTCATATATCTTTTCAGCCATTAACATCCTTATATTAGATACTGAAGATAATAAAAACAGGCATAAATTCCGCCCATAAAAGAGCAGTAACAGACGTATCAATATCAACAAAAAATATCAATTTGGTATTATATAAGTAAAGAGTTTGGATCTCGATTTCACCTGACTTAATTGACAACAGCCGTCCTATAGAATGCATTAGGGAAATAATGTGTCGTCATCGTAAAAACGGGATAAAAGCTTTCCCTATGTATGTGTGAAACAAACACAGGTGTACGTAAATAACAGATAGCTATTAAATCAATGGATTTTTACATCGACGGTTTAAGGACCGTTTTACGTGAATCTGTGAAATCGTAAAATTGTCTCTTAACTGCTCTGTTTTGTGTCATAGTTTTTTTATTGGGACAGTAATAAAACTGGGCTCATTGATATTGTTTACTTGTTTAACACTAGGTTGCCTACAGACGATTAAAACATGATATGACTATACCAGCTGTCTGATACTTCTTTTGGGTTTATTAATGTTACCGATGATTAGGTATACTAAATTAACGACTTTATTGAACTCAGGATTCTGAATGCGAAAACAAATAAAGGACGCAATATAATGTCTTGATTAAAACCAAATAGCTTAAGAAAGCAATATTACTTTACCTCACTTTATTACGTGACTAAATTGATTGGTGTTTGGGGAAGCAACGCAGCTCAATACCGATATAATACTGTGTACAGTTCAACTCTTGCTCCCTTCCCGCACAAAATATAATTCCGTGGATCGACACAACAAACCACTCAAGTCGATCGTCTCCACAAACAGCGCGCACCTTCCACCGCCGCGCCGGCTGGCTACACCCGCTACCCGCTCCCCGCTACCCGGTGCCGGTATCAATCTTAATTACGGCAGAACGATATTTATTCTCGTTACTTCCCTCGTGTCAATCATGCCAGCTCCCACTTTGTTATCGACACGTATACCGCCCTGTAATCTGTTTATTTTGCCCGCGATTGATGTAACGTCGGGTAGCGAGGCTTGTAACATTTTTCCAAAGGTACACACTATCATTATCCCAATCTAGCATTGTTATATATACAATGTACATACATAATACAATCCGGTTCTTCAAAAGAAACCAATAGATAGTTTCAATGTATTTGCATGAAAGTAAAGCCAAGATTTTCCGAAATCTAGCAAGCTATATTTTGCAGAACACAGAATTTGCCGTGAAAACTGAGCCGATTACACTGTATAGAAGCTTCGTGAAATACGATATTTTATTCAAAGTATTTTGCATAGAGCGTGGTGCAGGCTGCAGTATACTTGCAACTTCATTACACGGAGCCTGCAATGCACATCAATAAGGCCTCTCCGCGCCGTCCGCTGACGTCACTAAATTACGCTAAGGTGTCTCACACGAGTGGGCCGCGCGGTTTACTTGACAGTTATACGTTTTCTCCTGCAAGATATTTGTGGCCCACAAATACGTACCATCAACTGCTCCCACGTACATTTTTCTCTATTCTGCATGCTTGGCTTTGGAACTTAAGAGTTGTTTTACAATACTTTATTATAACTGGTGGAATTTTAAATTGTAAATTACACCCATTTGCAAATTCAACGTAAACTGTACTTTAACTTAATAGGCACACTTTGAAGAATGTCTTTGAAAAATTTAGTAGTTATTTATTTAATCCATTATTTATTTTCTTATCAAGCATTTACATAATGCTCAGTGACTGTGAATATATAGCGTGATTGATGAGGCTGTACAACACAAATATTAATCACAATATTTTGTTAAACCGACTCGCTCTTACACTAAATTTTTCAATCTCAATCCATCAAATATTTCAGTCACTAACGTCGCGATATCACGACCAAGTAAAATAATATTTTCACAAAAACTGATAGTTTCTGTTTTGTTATCTGTGGGAATACGTCAATATTCTATTCGAAGATTCTTTTTAACTGGATCCCTAAATCCTTGCAAACTTCGTGTCAAAACTGCCTGGAATATCAAGTGTCGTATGATTCGCAGGTAGTGCTAGCGCGGTGGGGAGCAGCATTGAGCGTCACCTGCTTTGTTTGTGATCATCAGAGCTCTTTCAACTTATTTCTTATTAGTAGAACGGTTCAATAACAAAGTCGCGGTGAACGTAAACAATATAAACAAACACTGTCATCTGAAAAACAATATAATTCTCAAGACAAGGCAAATTCTGACAGCGACGACTTCATTCCTCAGCGAGATATGTCACATTTTCTTATGATCGCGGCTCCCGGAGGACATGATCGTGCGAGAAAAATATTAAGTACATGTTACAGGAGTGACGCGACGTCACGTCACGTGATGTAACGCGGCGGTGACGTGACGTCAGTGCACGTTAGCACGGCGGGTGTTTCACTTTCATCGCAAATTAATTAATATCGCACATTGGATGACTTGCATTGCTCATCCAATGTCTTATTAAATTATTTATAAGTTTTATTCATTTATTGAAATTGAATATTTCATATGGGTCCACACAATACAGAACGATATCATGTATTTATATTATAAGCATTTTGTTCTCTATTTACGAATGATCAAGCAAGACAATTACATTCCCCTACGTACCAGTGCGCTGGAGCATGTAATAACAAACGCTCTATCTTAATAAAAGTAACCTTTACTGTTTCATCGGGCCCCGAGAGATTGTGTCGGAGCCTAGCGCAGACATCATGAAAATACCTGGATTATATTGATACTATATTTTACTTGATATTTTAAGGGATAAAACTAAATATTTACTTTGGGATTATGGCTCCACTGACTTATGTTATACATCGTTGCCTGTACATACATATTATACAAATATATATACATGTAAGGATGGGGCTATAATAAACACAAAAGTTGTATATCTGCCATTACTTCGCTTATGACACAAAGAGCTAAGAGTTAACAGCGTAATATTAAAAGGCAGCTAACGACTCGGCTGACAAAGCCGAGGCACTCCTTATGCAAAGTTTTACACTCGACGGCGACGCGACGGGAACGCGACGAGTGCGATCCTTGGTTAACGTTATTATATTGACACGCGCGCCTCTAACGATCTGTACTCACATGCCAAGTACAATTAATGAGAGACCTGCGATTACCTAATTATTGCATTTTTAAATAGACTAGTTTGTGAAACATGGAATTCTCTGCTGATTGATTAGTACAAGCGTCGTGCCATAATTACCATCATAACTATTAATTTTTAGTAAACAAAACTATAGTAAAATGCCCAACGTAAATACAGTTTAATTTAACTTGAATAAATACAAGCAGCGTAGTATACACTGATCAATATCGCAATGATGAGAGTGTGTATGTGTATGCAAACATGCGCTCAAACCGATTGATAAAGAAATATTTTCCCGTTTGTAGGAGAGCGGCGCAATCTGCTTGATTAGCTGTGTGTCGCTCGCACTTTATGTGCAGTGAGCGATCTGATCTGCTCGGGAACGGTTTGACACCGAGATACAATGGCACTCTGTACACAACATTTTTTATTTACACATTTTAAATCGTTTTTTCTTCATAAACATTCTGCTGTCTGACATTTTCTGTTGAGCTTGTGAATCGCTGTTCTCTTCTTTGCTAGGCGTCCTCGGTTTAAGTGAAAATGGCAATATCTTGCAACATTTTATACTAAACTCATATGAAAGATGAGAGCAGAAGGTTTACTTCTTTATTTATAAGTATTTTCATTTATAGAATTGAAACAATATGCTGCAGTGATTTAAATGTGACTTAGGCGATAGGTTCTGTTGGAAGAATAATTATTGGACGTAGATATCGTTCCAAAAATGAAAGAAAGTCATAAAACGATTTCCACATTGGTCAATTTATAGAAGTTATAGCAAAAAGTTTTAACAACAGCAATAAAGAAACAAAATCCGAGGTCGTTGAACTTCTATTAATTCATGTTGAATGTAGACGTCTCACGACATTAAGCCTCTTTTACTCCGTACAAGTATATACTGATATATCCTGGCAGTTATCCATTACAACGACAGTTAATGTAAATTAACGAGACATGAAGCCTCTTACTTCCGTTATGACGTACTAAGTACAGCGCCGGGTGCATGGAGACAGGGGTTTGCGACTTTAGCTTGCTTTGTAAGCTTTTATTTGGACTGAAAATCTTTGAAGTTTTGTTCTGTTCATATTTTCATTTCTTCAGATCTATGCGAAAAAAACAAAATTCTCATCCTTACAGAGTCAAATTATGCTATGTTGAAATAAACCCAGCCAAATATTTTTAGAGCAAACAAAGTGACAAGTAAAATATCACGTAGCACGTTCTTTGCTTAAATAACAGAATACAAAAGTGTTATATCTGAAGCCAAGTGGCCTGCATCTGGAGAATAGCATCGCGGCGCGCGGTGTGGCGGCGGACGCGCGGCGCAGCGGGACGTGGCGTGTCGCGCCCGCATCTCACATGTCACCCTCTACACTTAATTCCGTCAGCCCAGAATACCTTATCAGCCACCTTCTTATAACCCACCTTGAGCCAATTATTCTCCCCATTTTTATACATTATCTATAGAGTTAAATCATTTGTACACTTCACAGTTTACATTTCTATTGTTTTACTCGTAGATCAGAAACAACATTTGTCTCTCTGTTGTTACGTAATTTACACTAAACTATTTGTAAGCTGAGACACAATCTTCGTAAACTGTGCAGTCGGTAGTAAATCTAAAATACGTCTGGAATTTCTTTCATTGATGACAATATTTTTAATAATATAATAATGATTTAAAAGTATATCTGTCATATTATAATTTCGTGAATAATGTAATCGTGTAAGCGTTTTGACTGTGGACTGATTACAAAAGATTATTAATTTAATCGGAAAATTCTCGTTATTTGCTATGAATTCGTTTATTTTGTCACTACACTGTATTTTACTGGCAGCTGTACATTTTAATTTATATGTAGTAGGTTTATTAAAAGCGCAGCTAATCGAGGACCACTACTAATTAATTCACGTGTTTATTTTATGAACACATTGACTGAAATCAGTACACAATGGATACCGACTAAATGATGTATAGTTTTAGAAATTACAAATCGACTTCAAATGCAACACAGTCATAATAATTTCATACCTACAATACAATATTATTTATATTATCCGCGTACTTTAACATGTTCACGAAAATACCCTCGAGTATATACTAACTGCCTGATTATTTTGCAATTACCGCCGCGCTGCTATTTTAATCTCGGCGTAGTTTTAAAATGATGAGAGTACCAAGTACCAGGTACCAGGTGTTCATAAATCGGAAGCAAGTTAACATCCTGTGTGCGGAGCGGACGCGATCCGTACAAAGCTCGCCAATTACCACACCCTGCAAATTGCACCCTCAGACGACCGAGGTTCGAATCCTGCGCGACGACGTGTGAATGACGACGCTCGCTATGTAATTATGCACTCCCCTGTAGTAGATGATTGCGTTGCATCTAGTAACGCGATTTAGTTTTAAGTTGAGTAAGAGGTTCAAAATGTTCAAGTACATTTTTGTTCTCTCGAGACATGCTCCACAGCTTTACTCTTTTACAATTTAAGCCAGCGGACATTTTTCTGCAACGTAATATTATTTCATATTTCTTAAGTAAAGCCTTTTCATTTGAGGTCGTACAAGTGATGCAGTTTGTATTCGACACGTCGACTTCTGTAACGAGCGACCATTAACAGCTTTGAAGGACAAAGAAGCACTTCAGTGGCCGAAACTAGTAACCATAGTACTTTACTTTAATACCTGTTTATGTGTTTGTGCTAACACCAGAGTGCCACTAAAACACACATAAGGACTAGTAGTACTACAGAATAATAAAAATATTAGTATCACTATAAATAGACACTCAAAAGTTAACTGCACTGCAAATGGGAGAACACTGCGATGAATAGTCCTAAATAACGTCTGACTAATCTAGAACGTAGCCCTTAGGTATCACTTAGGGCGGTGAGACCCAACTTATGGCTAGGAGGGATTTCTGTGCGGCCTGGGAGGCTTTCTGAAGCCTGGAACTGGGTAATTAATACCCGTGTAGCTTAAAATTATTGTCGAAATACTTGTGTCGCACTGGCCCGCAATCTGGGAGCTGCCGTGTATAATTTGTACAAATGGTTTACTGCGTTACTCTACGTACCAGTAAACTTGTGTCACTTGCCGCATTATTCTACATCTATCTATTTATAACTTGGAGAGTATAGACTGAGCTGTATTATCGATTAGTTTTTAGTTGTGATTTTACAAAGTTTATAAAGTGAAAAGATGGAGCTTGTTCTAGTTGGTGTACTACACTAACCGGAACATGTCCACGGATGCACTCATTGAATGCATCTTGTGCTAATCGTCCATTCTCACAAGAGTGAAGGATCATTTACAAGTTTATTTTGGCTTTCAGTAAACAGTTTTAAATAATTTTATCCACAGATTGGTAAAAGCGTAACACAAACCTAGTCTATTAACCCCTGAAAAAGTATACAATATCTCGCATCCACCTCCGTACTCTCAAAATATCGCACACAAAACCGTAAAATGCGCACCCTGTGAATGTAAAAAGTTAGCAACTCAGTTGAGCCATAACAGACACAAAGTACTCCGTGTAGACACATTACGATGGTGATGTGTGTGTGTGTGTGAGTGTGCTCATTATGTTACCGCTAATGACACAATGTAATGAGGGGCGCGAAAGTATCAAGTTTAGAGTGATGTGTTGCGGCCAGATCCCGGCTTTGAGCGCTTTGTACTGTTATGAATTACTGAGGTAGCACGCAACACTGATTTTCGGGTTGCCAACAATAAATTATGAAGTAAAACGACATTATTTACAGCTTTTCAATCGTGTTATATTGTTTATTTTAGCTTATATTCTGTGATATATTCAGTCAAACAAAAACACTACTGTTTTGATGTTAATGATTTCAAAGTAAGAAAAATAGAATGTCACTCATAAACAAACCTGTGAAAGCATATAATAAGTAGTTGTACGTACGTTTATCGAATCTAAACAGAAAGGATTATATAAGACTTACTGTACCTACTCGGTACAAACATACAGTATGTACACGCAGCACGGTAGCAAATTGCATTAATAGCCTTTGTACGTCCATGCAGAACAAACAATAGCAGTGCCTTTGTGTGCACTAAATAAATATAGACTAATTTATTCTTTCTGTTTCCGTATAAAATGACCGGAGCGAGTCAAATAATTGCTTAGCTCAATTTTAAAGGCGCGCCGCTGCTGCCTGCCCACTGGACCGTGGCGTTAACATCCCTAGTTAAGGCTGGGCATTCGTCGGACGACACTGCAGTGTCGGTTGTACGATTTTGTGCAAAATGTCGGATGAGAAATGTTGGGTAGTGAATGATCTAGGATTGCAGGGTAATGGATACGCGCCATTGTAGTCGAACGTTCCGTGTAGAGGTCAAACGCAATGTCGTGTGCAATGATGTCACAAGAGGAACGGATCGACTGAGCAGCTACAAATATTCTCCAACGTAATTCCAAAGTAAAACGAATGGCTATAGTTCTCCTAAGTTTTAAATCAAAACTAGATAAATGTTTCATTTATCTTAGTGATGTTTTGAAAGTTTAGAATATTATTATAGTGCTTTTCTTCATAGTAAAATATTAAGAGAACATAAATTCAACGTAGGAAGCAGCAGTGTTACACTGGCACTACAGTGTAGTGCAGCTGCCAATCACTAAAACATTGCAGCGACCTGGTAATTCTTAGAGAATACATTTATAGTGCGCGGCATCTCCGCGAGTCTGGCGTCTCTGGAGAGCGCAAGATTTAAACTGCACTAACTTTTTGCATCAACTTTTTCTTTCAAACATTGCTTGCGACACTTTTGTCTAGTGACTAATGGCGAGCTTAACTCTGGCTAGTTTTTCAATTATATAGTATACGTGTACCTTTACAGAGTCTGTCGTCTTACGAAGTTGGTCCAAGATTAGTGGGCGTGTTAATAGACATGTGAAGTATGTGGCCAAAGTTCGTTAATATTATGTTAGTGTGGGTGGTCGCCGTTGAACTTGGGACTGAATTAAATATGTCGGTTTCTTACAACTTCAACAGCTCTCGAAACTTTTAGTTCGTGTGTATTGTGACTGACTTTTGTTCGACTAGTCGTCGTTAAATATACATTGGTAACTTTTAATTATTTTTATTAACATCCAAGCAGACATCGAGTTGGTTGTTGAAAAAACAATTTTCTTAATTAACTCGTCGAGTACCGGTTTTATAGACACAATTAAAGAACAATAGGTCGCGGTCACCGGTGACCGCTTGGTGTTTGACGGATTAAACAGATCTAATCTTAAAATGGCGGAACAAACCATTGCAATACAAATATGTTTATAGACGAGTACAAGTAAACAGTTTAGCACCAACACCAACGGGATGAAGTGCAATTTTCTGCGGGAAAATGTAGAAAAACAGCATTGTCTCACGGGAACATTCCGACTGAATAAAGTATAACACGGCGTAGTGTCGGAACAGGCGTGCAGGGGGCGCTGCTGTCGCCTTATTCTTAAAATGCTCAAACAATTTATGGCTGCGTCGATAACTCGACAAGACAGAAAGTTTGCACTGACACCTACACCCGTCCCGACCGGAATAATTTATAGGAATTGATGACAATACACGGGATGTACACGGATACGTGAACTTGTAGCTTTATCCAAGCAATTGAATAACACTTTGAATAGTTTGAATATTGTTGCCCCGTGGTATCTAAAATGTAAACAGAAATAAAATCTCTCCAAAATTCATTCAACTTAACAAAAAGAACGAAAAACGAATAGTAGCCACTTGCACTGAAATAAAATTCTCCGTACAAAAAGTTTCATCAAATTTTCGAATGTCCGTAAGGAGGTCTCTAGTTCGTTTGCTTTGAGCTCAATACTTTCCGCGATGTTTTCTTTGGCCGACTGTTGGCGGTTACCAAATACTCACAAATATGTTCCATTCTAACTGTGTATTGGTTAAGTAGCCTTTTATATTGACATTACATTTGTAGAAATATTAAAATAACATATGTTGCTGTTAGTGTAAAATTATGGACATTGATCAATCTCATCAAATCTCGCTATCATATTCCACATGTTCTAGAGGCCTTTTCTACATAAGAGGATTATCTCTACGACTAGCTGGTGGGTTAGAGATCTGCTGCTGCGGCCTCTCTTGAATATGTGTTTTTTATGTGATAAGCCGCGAAACGAGCGCCCGTATCACTTGATGGTAAGCAATGGACTATGGACTAGGAACACCAGAGGCATTACAAGTGCGTTATCGGTTATTAGGAATTTGAGTATTGTTGGGGATTCAGGCATTAGGGGAGGGGAGGGGTAATTGGGCCTCTGGTAACCGCATTCACACGACGCACAATGCAAGCGTTGTTTCACATCGGTTGTCTATGAGGCCGTAGTATCACTCAGGTCGAGCCGGCCCATTCTTGTCGAAGCATGGTTTATGGCGGCACCAAGTCACCGCACGACGCAGCCGGTGGCTAAAGGAAAATTAAATGCTTGTTGTTGAAATTTCCCTCTGCATTTAATATTAAAATGAAAATCTATCGTAGAAGTGAAGCCGTGGTATCAAAGCAAGGAATAGATGTTAGTTTCAGTCGGGAGCGGTGCTCGTACGGCAGTGCGGTCTCGGGCCGGCCTTGCGGTGTGCCGGCACGGCGGCGTACGGCCCGGATATTTAATATTATTACAGCATTTCCGAACCGGACGACTTGAGACTTGCTTGGAGTGCCTCGAATTATCCAGACTGAACTCACGACTCTGAAACAAGTTAAGACCGAACCAGGAATTACCTATTTCAAACTTGATTGAGGATTTTAAAGTCAATGTAATTTATTCTAATATTCCTGGCATCTAATTCTCCACTACACTCATTTCTGCTGCTATTTATGTCATTAGTACCCAATAATGGGTCTTCCATTAAACTCCACTCTAGTTATCCTTTATGTAAAAATATTATTCAACTTAAAGTGCACTTAAAAACAATCAAATAGTTTACATAAGTAAAGTAGTGCGGTAATAAATAAAGTGAGTAAATACAAGAAAGTTTAAGATACCTTCCCTTTCCAGCATTAAACACAAGTACCCATTACCTACTAAGCGCTTGTTTATAAAACAAAACTATTGAGCAATTAACCAATAATCCTGACAAACAGCCCGGTCGATGTTCAACTTGTCCGTCTTTGCGTAATACTGAAGCAGTCCCTATAAGTATTAGTACCTACTCAGTGTCTACTCAGTAGGTACACTCACTCAGTAGTATATACTCCTACTTGGAGAGCTTCGAAGAAACCCGGCTCGTAACTCGAGATATTGTTTTAGTTTTCCTAACATCAATACTGGATGTATTTATGTATATACCTATGTACTATAGTTATTTTGTTATCAAACGTATCGCCTATCAGTAAGATGCCTTTCAATATAGTTATGTACTGGTAGTGATCTCTTATTTATCTAGGCTAAAATATACTGAACACGAGGTAAAAACAAACCGTGAGAGGTAACTACTAACAAAAAACTGCGTATAGTAGGAAGTAGGAGTCAACCACAAAAACAGTCACAAGTTAATTATGTCATCAATTAAGTTACATGTCGGGGCGGCCGCTCCATTATACTTGTGCTAGAAACAATGCAGCTGATTGGAACACGCTCGCCATACATACATACACCGCCAGTTCGCTGAGGCCCGCTAAAAATGATGAGCGGTTTGTGCATCACAACCGAATTGTGTTTATTAGTGCGCACTCATTCCATTGCCCGCTCGATATCCGCGACCAAGCTGCACTGATTCAATTACACGATCAAAACGGACAATGTACGCGGTACACCAACTATTTTCAACTATTTTTAGCCTCAAATTGCAAGAGTAATAATGAAATTCTCCAATTTTCATACAAATAGTTATTTGTTTGTGTTAAATCAATGCGCTGTATGAATATTTTAATACACAATTGATATTGATAATCATAAGCAATGACAACGCGATATTTGCTAAATGCAAAGCTGTATTGGGTCGCATCCGGTCGCGAATCACTACAGCGGCGGCTATCAATCTTAATAAACGCTTGAAGCCATATTTTTCTTCGTTTTGTAGGCGAGGCCCGTGTCAATCAATTTGATAGACTGCTGATAGCACTGTGGAGGCCAACACTAATACTGCTAAGTCAAACCAGCCAAATTGAAAAGGCTTTAGTTGGAAAAACTTTGGCAACTTCTTTACATATATTGGACTGTGAGGATATCCACGAGTGTGTTACGCAAATAGTTTGTTACTTATCTGCTGCTTAGGTCCATTTCAAATAGTAATTGAAGCTTTCTTAGAGTACTCGAATCTATTCTGAGAATCCCTAAATATCTTTGTCTTTTATACAAATTGGTTGTTCAATTTGAAATGAACTGTCACGCTATTGAACTATTAGAACTTAAATTAAGATTTCATTTGACGAGTACTTGGCAGGTTGAAGTGGTTGTTGCAATCAGTTTTCATTAATTTGCAGAATACATTGCAAACAGCAGCAATCACATTAAGTATTCAGACGTTTAGGGTTTGTGTGGAGGGGTGACGGTGTGACGGTGGCGTAACCTCTGAGGCTCGGAGGCTCCGAGCCTCTGACTGGCGACGACGACAGCGACGTCCGGCGTACACAGAAACAATAGCATTGTTCGCTTTGTCTTCCGCGGCCATTGTGTTTATTTATTGAGACGAACCCACGGCAGCTCCGCACAAAACGATAAATAATTGCGTCTGAATTTCGCGGCGACTGATTATTCAGACATAATGCAGTCGTTGGCGTTTTGATTGGCCTGTCAGCGTTAGTTAATTGGTTCGGAAAGGGTTAGTGAATTGATAAATTTATAATGAATGAGCCGTGAGGGGCTTGTAAATGGCTGCCGCCAATCGATAGCTCCGTGACTTCAGAGACGTTCACTTGGAAGACTTGCTTCGATGTTTCAAATTACGAGGACGAATTGAGATTATTTATCGCGATACACCATACACCTACTTATTAAATAATCAAAACAGGTAACAATCGACTACACTACTGAATTCAATGTTATTTGAATATCAGTTTTCATTTAACATTCAAATAATATTCCTATAAAATGAAAGTTTTAAATAACGTACTCACAATTTAACTGCAATTTATATTACTAGATATACTTTAATAATGTATCGTTTATACTAATACATAATAAATACAACAAACCTATATAAGAATAAAATTCAAAAACTCACTCAAAACCAACATTTAATAATTCACTTCACTAACAACATTACAGAAACAACAAAAGTTTGCAAAAGAATTGAAACAACCCGTGCACCCGTCCCTATACCGTGTGCGCTATACAAAGCGGGTTTTGAGGGCAAGAGGCGTTACAGCTCAAGTGGTGCGCCATCGATGTGCACGGACAATGCGGCCCGCTCACCACTTCACTTTTTCGATCACTCGTATTTGTAATGGGGCCTTTGCTTACCATTTTATATTACGATTTGGATATGGCACTGCTTATGAGTATTTCTTTTGTTATGTCGAGTGTAAGTCTGTAACTTTTAACCCGAGGTAACAATATAAATGAACTGGTACCGGGCGGGTCAACAACGTCGAGGTAATGTTTTAAAGTCATAAACGTGTTGGCGCTTATCATCGTCTTAGAACTTAATACGTAACGACTTGAAGGTCAGGTCTGAAGAAGATAAAGAAGGGAAAATAATTGTAGAATTTATTTCAGAAATAAATATAGAGAATTCTTTATTAAACTGGCTATGAAGAGAGTCGGGTATACCGAGAAGCGGTCGAGCCCCATACTGCACCGAAAACATACTCCACACGAACCTCCTTACTTAATTTTGTCTCCTAACTGGAACTCTTAATACAATATCATAATAACTTATTAAAGGTTCAGCACTTAGTATCCAGCTACCAAGTTTATTAGTGTTCCTACATCGCAGGCATGCGTACGACCTAATTGCAACGCAGTAGTTCCCGGCACAATGGCCGGCGCGTGCCGTATCGCGCGGTGCGTGCGTCGCGCTCCCGTGCCACACTCGTGTCGCCCCCGTGTCGCCCCTGTGTCGCCTCCCTGCCGCCTCCCTGCCGTCATCTCACCGGAACTCCGTTATAAGTGCTATAAATGTTTATTACTCCAATTTAGGCCAGGATTGAGATGTAAGAGAACGCGACGTGAATATTAGCCGAGTAGCTTTACTCGAGTCGTCACTTTTCATATACTTATTCACATTCACAGTATTGAATACTACCTGATAATTTTTGATTTACGAAAATCTACCTTATCGACAAATATCATAACTATGTTCAAATATTCTATGTACACTCTGAACTTTTAGCGTAGAACCGCAGTTTTTCCCGCGCGGTTATGAAGTAGTGTCTAATTACCGGCGGGTGGCAGTGTGGGGGGTTGCGCTCCCGGTTCAAACACTTCATTACTGGCATTACCGGTATTACGGGCCGCGATACGCTGATCACGTCATAAATTTGTAGCTCGCTGATAAACTCGCGCCTGCAGGTGTACAGCGTGCTCACTCTCTAGTGCCTTTTAATATAACGCTTCTTCTATAAAGGCGAGGAAATTAATTTTACACAAGGTGTAGCTCGGAACATTTAGTCGGAACACTAATTTTTCGAGTGAATAATGTAAATGTTTGACTGGCAGATCAAAGGGTCGGCGCGTCTGTCAGTTACGGCGGCGTGCCTCGTGTGCCTGTAACGTTCTGACTGTCCACGTGTCCACCTCTTTCAGTTGCTACCTAGTGAAGGAAGTCGGGGCTCAGCCCTATATTTAGTTTCCACAAGCAGTTATAAAATAAAGCGTACAAAACTGTATACAAAACATTGTCCATAATTCATGCGAGTCACAGGAACTATTCCAAACTTGTATTTTAACAACTTTAATAATATCGTGTGAAGTATGTTAAGGCTTCCCAAGTTTAAATATAGCTTCACCTGAATTTTGTGAATTATCACTTACAGTGCCGGAGCTTATCGCACTTTACTTTGTTATGTACTTTTAGCGGGAACATTTTATACTTACACTACAGCTAATTATTATGGCTCAAATTATGTACACATAAGTTTTGTATGGAGCTAGGTACTATGTATTATGATATTTTCTGTAAGTCTATGGATTCATTCAATTACTATTGCATCCAAAAGATTGCAAGACTTTACTACAAATGTTATTGATGCCCCATAAACCAAATATATTATAGTAAGAACGGATGCTCTACATCATGAACATCCGAGGCACTAGTTGTAAAATAAACGAGCCTCGAACGCTGTTCCTGTACAATATAATGCTGTTATAATAAGTATTACAGTACGGAGTATATTCCTCACGGAGCCATGTTTAATATTTTACTGGAAATAGGTACACATGTAGTACGTCAGTACGTAAGTGTAGGTACCTAGTACTACCGGCCTCTCTCCGCTCGCAGAGGCTGAGCGCTGTTCACATATTATTATTGTTCGCTCATTTCCAAGAAACTCTTATTAACACACTTTGTTGTAGAAATTGAAAAAGAAATCATGTTGTTTCACTAAAGAGAAATATTGTGTTACATCATTTATAATACATACCTTTCCTCTCAAGCTAAGGAAATATTAAGTAACTGTTTGTGTGAACTCGTAATACAAGCTCACACTAATGTCGGCGCGTATAAACAACACGTATTATAAAGTACAAATATACAAAGACCAAGATTCTCATGACAAAATAGTAATTTTTCTAAAATTATGTAAAGTCAGCCAAGTTATATTGGTGCCTACATACATAGTAATATCAGCACGGAGTCTGGAACAGTGCCCGGAGTACATACCTATGCGGCGTGCAATGGTACTGCTAACTTAATTAGCAAGTAACTAATACGAAGGCTGAACATAACAATATATACAAAGTTTAATCATTTTTTTGAAACTTTGCCCCACACTGGCGTTTTTTCCAGTGTCGTGGGTGCGTTTACAAGCACACAAGTTCACATACACGTGACACCCAGACCTGAAATAACAATTTGTGGATCACACAAAAAGTTGCTCCGTGCAAGAATCAAACCCGCTACACGTTACCCAGCCACCGCGACAACCGTGAAGTCCGTAATGTCCGCGCAGGATTACATTTTCGGCTTACTCACGTAATTATTTGACGACGAACTCGACTAGTTTCAAGCCATGCTAGAGGCTCATATGATGAGCACCATTCTGCGACCCGCGACGCAACTGTCGCGCTGCTACTACTTCCTACTCGTCAAACAGTTATGTGAGTTTATTTAGTATGTCTCACGAAAGTACATACATACATAACTTCACGCCTGTCTCCCATGGGGGTAGGCAGAAACTAAGGAACGCCAATTACCACGATTCTTACATACCTCTTTCGCTTCATTAACAGTCATCAATCTTTTCATGCATGCTCGTCGGTTAAGGGCACTTTTAATTTGGCCCTTCTTTAATATATCGCCAATCTGGTCACTATATGTCCGTCTAGGGCGCCCTCTACCGACGGCCCCATTCATATCCGCTCTGTATACTTCTTTAGTTACTCTACACTCATCCATCCTTTCTACATGTCCATTAAAGTTAGAAAGTTATGATATAAGCTTATATAACTTGTTTCACTAATAACATCAGTGTCACAGGGCGGTGGATATTATTTTAATAATCCGGCCAGTATCGGTACGAAACAAGGTATTACCGTTGATCCTCAAGCAAAGCCCGTCCGGTTCTCGCGAGCCTCGTAAAGGCTACAGTCTGTCTGCACCTCTACATTACAGCTGTAATAACACCTGGAACGTGCCTGTCCCTCAAGAATTTACACTTTTATTGTAGTTAGCCTACTTTTGTATTATATTAGTACATACTGGTTAGGTAATTATTATTGTGAGTACTGGATATCTGTTTTCTATCAAATTATAACTAGAAGGCATCATATCTTGTTAGCCTTTTATTACCCTTGTCATTGTTGTGTTCATCACATTTGTTCGAAC
This sequence comes from Spodoptera littoralis, assembly GCA_902850265.1. NCBI lineage: Eukaryota > Metazoa > Arthropoda > Insecta > Lepidoptera > Noctuidae > Spodoptera > Spodoptera littoralis. The sequence goes on along the minus strand of LR824536.2, from coordinate 310,897 downwards.
TATGTGCTAGATATTAATGGGCGACATAGCCGGTAGCTTTCAGTAAAATATTTTGTTGTACTACACAGGATAAGGCAGTGCTTACACTCGTTATTAAAGACCAGACCTATGTACTAGAATTTTATATATTTCTTGTCCTCTTAGCTGTTTGTGTTGACATGAATTATTAAATAAGTACCAGGAAAAGTAATAAAGAAATATATTTTGCTTAAAGTTAGCAAGGAACATAATAATTGTGCTAACACATAAAAATGTCAGAATTACCAAATGACTCACACGTGCAGCCATCTTGCTACTAAGAAAATTTGAGAGGAAAAAATAAAGTGACGTCATGTGCCGTGCTCCAAGCTGTGTAATCCCCGGGGACGAGCAGCGCACAGCACGTGTTAGCTTAACTACTTGCTTAGCAGTATGTGTGCTCAACTATTTCGTTTGAACAGCTCTTCCGCTCAAGTAATTAGATTAAAACCGGTCTACTCGATGTTACTGCAGACGTCAACCGTAACATCCGGGGTTCATTACCGACCTTTCAACAAGCTAGTTTTATAATAATTTTGAACTATTCTAAAGTTACTTGTCCAGAATATAATTTAGTAAATGTTGTTCTTCTTGGAATAATATTTACCGCCCAAAACAACGAACAACAATGAACGATGCCGCGTTCTTTGTAAAATACGATAAAAACATCCTATGCCTAAATAAATAGATTATCTGAATAATTATAGCGGAGGTATTAACTCAAAGGGAAGGCGTCAAAGAGTAAACAACAATGATAAACGATGCCTAAGTGGATGTTGGCTCAGTGAGGCAAAAACAGGCGCGCTCCGTCATTCAAACGATAGCGCTCACAAAGAAATATAAAAGGCGACTCCACTTTAGATAAGTACAACTTCACTCGTATACAATTATCGCATGAAAACCAAAGCAAACGGACTCCAGTGAAGGAGGTTTAAATCCTCTTCAAGTAAATGCTATCGAATAGCTTACGAGATTAGACTCGATGTGCGACCGACACGATCAACACTTTGATTGTTTCCATTGAAACAGATCATCAACAGACATACAACATTGAGGAACAATGCCGGTGTATGTACTGGGCTATTCCTGGCGATAAATTTATATTCACGAGGTGCGAGTAAAACAATATTAATAACCGAATTACAGAACTTAATCAATTAGGTGCCGAACAAAGCAACGTCCATTAATTATTTGAGCACAAAATTGCGATATAAAACAGTTAAGATGAATAAACTGCGGTTTCTTTCGTGCGATTATGAATATTAATTAGGGTGGTGGGACGTGGCCGCCACGCAGCCGCCACGCCGCCGTGCCGCAGCCTCCACGCCGTCGCCCGCCGGTAAACAAAAGCAGATGCCCCAATTCTCTAAGTGCTAAAGAATTGTCTGGTTATACCACTTCGCCGGATGCGTTGGTCGTTGATAAGCCCTTTTGTTTTGCACACAAAGCGACTGTATCTGGTGTAATGTAAATTAAGGATAGTAGAGACAACGCCGCGTGATTTGGCTGTTCGCTGCGTTTTGTTTGATAAAACTCCAGCGTCTATTGTATAGTGCTGCAGCCTTAGTACGCAGGCTCGGAGTAAACTTTCGGATTTAGCTACAACAGGACTCTGACTTGACAGACGTAACGAAGCAAACAAAAACTCGTTGACGGATAAGTTCCCCCTGTAGTTGCCATGACACACAGGTACATGGCCGCCGCCCAGTGGTCTGACAAACGAGCACAAATTCTATTTTTGTTGGAAATTGTTGTAAATCATTAATGAAGATGAATGTGGGTGGATGATCAGGGCACAATTACAGGCCGCCTCATCTGGTCCACGGGGGAGGAAGCTATCCCGGTAATATCACCATATTTCACTCTTAAACAATCGCAGTATTTCGTGATTGATTGCCGCGGTACCACTGCCACAACGGAACGTAAGACAGAAGGTTGAGTAACATTTAATCAAAGTGATACAAAATAACAAGGATGTTAAATTTGTACAAGTACATCAAGTAACTTACAATACTTTCCTACAAGTTTGTAAAGTTACAGATTATATTAGAATATTCATTATAAAACCAGCAGTCTCATTGATAATCTCAGCTTTGCCGAATGAACACGTGTGCGACACTTCCAAGCCAACTTCACCTTCTGGTTTGCCTGGCAGGTGGTACAATGCAGCTAATTAATTACGCGGTATGACATTACCTCTCCTAATACCGCTGTTTGTTACACTCGAGTATTTTTAGTATGACTAATGCTAAAGTAGATGAATGCTCCTCATAAGTCTTCGTTCCCGGGATACTTACGGCATCGAGTAGCTTAATGCCTAGACTGATGATCACAGACGGTTGGGAAGATATTGAAATTTCATTTTGGAAAATTATTTTACTTGATTTTGTGCTATGTTCGTGACACTTCGTTCGGTATTTGTGGATCTGGTCTTTATTATAGTTCGCTCATTAAATTTACTAAAAAGTTTTTAATCATTGAATAGATAACAAAGCTCTTATTATATTAACATGTTTTCAGTTATTTAGTAGAAATTAATCGCAGTATTGTCACTCTGGAAAAAATTAAACTATAATGGATTAAGAGAAAGAAAGAGACCGACACCGCAGACGTAACATGTTTTAGCCTAGTAGATACTCGTTGTTAATTTTTAAGTTTTTAGGGTACCTCTTGGGAATACGAATTCATAATGAACTTTGAACAAGGAAGGTCCTAGTTAAAGTTATAACATTTTAAGCTATCAGTGAACAATCCAGTTCGTTAGTAACAATGATTTATTTAATTTTTGTTATCAAAAGATTTTTCTTGTTAGCACCTTCACTGGCTCCTATTGTTTTACTAACTAACCGTTCGGGATTCTAATGGAATTGTAGACAAAATGTATTTTTAGAAGAACTTGATTTTATAATATTGAATTCTTGAAAATGAAAGATTGTACTTTTAACTTTCAGAGGCTGGAATGTTAAGAGTTATTTATATTAGAACTGGACCAGTGTGACAGTGTGACACAGTAAGTGTACCAAAAATGAACATAATTAATTGACCTCGACCAAAATAATGACACAGTAATGCATCACTCTCAACAAAACCCATTCACGTCAAAACCTAAACCCACGTAAAGCGATCGCCGCCATCTTGATCCACACTGCATCACGTGCGCCATCGCAGCACACACGATACATAGCCGCCGCGGCTCACAGTTACTGTGATTCACAGTATGCGTGCTATGGCCGCCCAGCGATGTATGTTGTCCGCGTGATTTAAATCGCAATCGGGTGCGACCGAGGTGTCAGGCCCAACAAAGCGCCACTCGGCGGTAATTAAAAGCACGGAGGCCACACGTCACACCGACATACACACTCCATTTGTTAATTGGAATCCGTAAAGATACACGAGTCGTTTGTGTCCCACCGGCAATGTGCGGCAGTGTACGCCCGGCGCCGACCCATCGCTTGCCTTCCTCTATATTGCTTTGTTTGCGGCTTACCCTGTTTTTGTTGTGTGCCAACTAATGCCATATTTTTAATAACATCGTATGTTTTTACTACGCTCGGAAGAGGTCATTTCGCTACTATCATCTAAAATGGGTATGAGTTTTGTATACAGGAAAATAAAACTACAGAAAATGTATGTGTATTCAGGAAATAAGGTGAAGCAACGCAAGTAGTGGTCAGTAACCGTGTTCGTTGGAACATACCTCGTATGCTGAGCACACTCGGCACAACGGACGCTTCAATTATCGAACATTCATCGAGGAAACCGAAACCCGACGCAGTACTAGTATATTTACTGCTATGTACAAGATGTGTACATACACGTTCATAACGATGACGAAGCTATGGTCTTTTGGAATGATAGTAATTATAATAGAAGGCAACCATTATACCGAGCACAATTACAGCTTAGTTTTTGCATATTCGACCACTTGACCATATATGGCAGCCTTTTGTTTAGAGAAGGATGGTAAAGGTTTAGAATTTCCCACTTTATGACTGAACTGCTCCATCCACGTAGGCTGAGAGGCTCGCTGTAACATAAATTTACGTTTATATACATTCATATTTATTTTTATATCGTGACATTTTTCATTATTGTTTATTATTGTAACTGCGGGCATCGTGTGGAATGTGCCATGAATAATTTAAATAACTCGTATTCTGTCAGTATGAGTACTGTTGCGGCCTACCCGCGTGTCCTTTCTGGTTGCCAGTGCTCGGCAGATCATTAAACATCCTTTATTGTTTAAGCTTATGTAAGGCATGCTTATTGCCATTATAAACAACTTTTGTTTAGTATAGTTGTTTCTTAAAAATATATTTAAGGTATTTAAATATTAAAGCTTTGTGTCTGAAATATATTATATAATATACCTACTATAATAAAATGTGAATTTAACTTAATTTTGACTTAAAAATACTGACATAAATCAAAATACTTACTAAATACACGATGAGTTCAGCTTTCGAATTGCATAGCACCGTAGTACAGCTACGACGGCTACGGCGTAGCACTTGGCTACGACCAAACCGCTACAGGACTTAAAAGTAACACTGTATCAAAGTGGGTGTTACATTAAGTGCCTTAATGTGCACCTCTGCCTACCGCTTCGGGGATTAAAGGCGTGATGTTATGTTACTGTATCATTTTGTAGTGGCGAAAAGCTATTACATAAAATTAGAATAGTTACCGACAGCAACCGGTACGACAGCGGCGCCACCTAGGTCGCTTTAAATTCAACAGTCAGTGCTTACGGCCTATAATCCTTGTTACGTGAGCAATTATCGGGCCGTAATTAAAAGCTGGGTGTACCTCGCTAATTGGCACTATGTAAGTGGACAGGCAGCCGGCAGTTCACGGCAGCAATCCGGCTGCTCTCCGGTGGCAATCCGGTACTACAGCGTACCAGTAGTACCGACCGATTAATTAACACTGCTTCATAAACGACTGTTCCGACTTTAATTCATTAATGAGTTTTCATGTTAACATTATAATTTCAACAAGCTGAAGCGATTATGTCAAATAATATTTACATTAACTATCGGATTTTCCGATAAATGCCGATTCTGAAAGCCATCACTCAAAAATCTGAATTTGCTTCATTTGACACACTTCGATGGATCGTGATTGCGATATTTATAGGGCTGACTGACTTTATCTGTAAACGCAAATGAATTTCCGAATTATTCGTATATTTACAATATTAAAAGAAAATTTGGGTTTACGCTCCTAAAGTTATACGAATGAGTTTATTCGAACAGACAGCTACACTTTGTAAGTACATGTATACATGTTGGTGAACCGAGCGGTGTCGAGTACTGTCTCAGGGACAGTTTCAGAAATGACAACCATGTCACTAAGTGACTTATGAATATGAAATGGTTTTGCTCCAAAGTCAGCACAGTTTCATTCACAGTTATGTACCTTTTGGTAAATAATACTATTTATTCTAATATTGAATAGTAAGTTAAGTAATATGCAATGTTAAATGAAATTGGAATTAAACATCACACAAATAAAAGGCAGTATAAAATTACGACTCATAAAAACGTTCCACATGTTGGCCCCGTATCGGAAACATACCACGTCATTGTGAAAAAATAAATTGACAAGGTAATGTTTTTGTAATAACGTCCGTATCAATTTCTGTGTTAAGGCCCATTTCAGCGTGAAGTAATATTGACGTGTAATACAAATGGCCGCGACGGCTGTTCCAATGTCGGTGATTAAAAATTCATTCATCTCGAGATGGGTGGCGGCGTGATGTACCGCTGGGTGACAACCCTGCAGCCTCCTCATTAGACCAACAAATTCGGCGATCGCTCACTACCGCGCTGACAGCTAGGGCTGTCGCACTGAAAAACTCTTGATTGATTTTCCCTAGCAGTTAAAGTCATTGATATGGAAATGAGAACACCCTTTGTTTATTTTTTTTATTACAGTAGATTGATACGGATACTGACTTATATTTTTATTACAACGGTTTCTGATTAAAGGATACTAGACTGTATAGGTACGCGTGTTTTTCGATATTTTTAAACGATTTGCAGCGGCAAATCCTATACATAATCGTATGTATAACCTAACCTATGAATTCATTTAGGAAATCAATACCTATATCATTTTCCGAGGAACATCGTAGTAACAAGGCTAAATCATAATAATCATAACAAGTTATAGAATACATTGGGAGTCAGTACGAAGCGTCGCTTCAAGTAATGTCATGTATCTTCCGAATTATTGATGCTACGGAGACTATTTATTACCTACAGATAAGGACGTGACTGACATGTACATGACAGATACATGATATTACGGTATTCATGATATTCATATCAAGCGCGCGCCAGCCCTGCTGCAGCCGCGTGACAAACCGACGCGTCTTGTTACAGGAACCTGTGGAGCGACCCTGCTGGCTTACCTTACCTTGTAGTATTATGTATGTATGTATCACATCACACCAATATTTAGGCAGTAAATGTATTGACAAAAACTATTCCAAAATATAACATAGCCTGTTTAGAATCCACAGTGAAACTAAATAAAAACCAGTTTAATACGCGACGATAAATTGCTATCTGTATAAATCGCAGCGACTAAGCTACGTGTCAACAGCCTGGCGTGTTGTTCTAATGCAACATTTATCAAAGCCATTAAACAAACGATTAGTTTTCGCAAAAACGTGCTTTAATAAATCCCTCACAAACACTTGGAACGAACAAAACGAGCACGTGCATCGCTCTTTGTAAAACAAAAGCGACCGCTTGCAACTGAATAATAGAGACAAAAGATTTGAACAATCCGAGTAAGTTTGCCTGAATGGATCGGCGAGACAGACAGGCTAAACAGATGCTGGGACATAATTAATAACCTAGCACTAGGTGCACAAAGCGGGCGGTGTCTGCGGGCTACTGGCACAATGGGTTACGTTGGATTACTGTGAATAGATGTACCACTCCCAACACTGGCACACAGATGTACAGACGGACGGAAGGAGCGCTGCGACCCAGCGCCCAGCGACTTTAAATTATAACGTCTGGCGACAGGCCGAGTGATTTATTTGGCAGGTGCTACAGCCGCTACCTGCCACTGCTCCTTCGGGACACTTCCACCAATTTGGGATCCTTCCCGTTCTAATTAACGCACTCTCCGAATAAGTTGGTGAAATTGAGAATTTTAGGTATACAAAGTTATTATTATTTATTAATATATGAAAGATAAATATTAATAATAAATGAAAGATAAAATGTAGCAATCACATGTTTAGAAACAATATCTAGTATCGCATAAACAAAGCTAAGTCCTTGTCACCCGACTGTGGTGCACACACTCGTGACACAAGCACAATACGTCATATACGTACAAGCTCACATAATTGTGAGAATGTTGGACCAAGTTCTGCCGAATCCCGGGGCTCCGAACTTAGATCTTGGTAGACTTCCGTATCTCGTTATCATACTAATGGACTCCCGGGGAGTGTACATTATTGTATTGTTGCTGTTCGCTCTCGGGACCCGCTCCGAGCTGATATAACTATACTCGCATCACATCCTCGCTACACGCATGTAGCGTTGATTAGGTCGCGGCCTACAAACGTATTTTTGGAAATTCTCATATAAAGTTTTAACAATGGATAAGAAGCTTGGTGTGTTGGTACTTTCAAGTAAAATTCTATAGTCAGTTGAACGTTCCGAGTGTCGCAGCGCCCAGTGTAACGTGCTCAGATGTAAACCTCATATTGAATGGAGTAAATCTATTAGAGTCGCCGTTCAACGAATGGGGATTTAAGTACTGCAGCCAGTAAACGGTCAGCGAAAGTTGGACATTTAGAGCAAAATGGATTTTATAGTTGGAGACAAATTGGTCAATTTACTGCTTGTACATAGGTACGGAGTATTGATAGCTTTAAAATGCATTTGTTTTGTTTTAAAAGTAAAGATAATGTTTACTAAGTTTCATTGGGTTTTTCAATATCAAAAGTAAATATATTAATTATGCCTACAGTACAGGCATACTGAATTTTCACAGACTGATCCACTCAACAACCAGTATGTATGTGTATGCTTTACAATGATGTTAATATAGATTGTTTCTGTGTGTGCAGCGGGGGTGAGGACAGTGGACGTGCAGGCGGTGGAGGGCATGGTGGCGCAGTTCCCGTGCGACCTCGGTACCGCCGCCAATGACAAGGTCTACATGGTGTTCTGGTTCAGGGACGACGCCGGGATACCACTGTACAGGTCAGTCAACTATCATATTTAAGTATTAAGAACAACAAGTACTGTATGCTGCAAGAAACTCGTAAGAACTTATTAAAAAATTTGGACGTTCCACGGCATCTCAGTTACTCGTAAAACTCAAACATTGTTAAAAAATAAAACTACTATTAAACACTCTACTCATAAACCAGTCTGTTCAAAATTCCGGACACAAACTTTCCTTCAAAGAAACTATTTTGAAAAGAAAGTGTTCTTATCAGTACTCGTAGGTCCATAAAACTTTGTGAAGGAAAGGAAGCAAAATGGAGCAAGTCTGGTTCGTCCGTACTGACGCCGACAACTGTGGCTGTGATAAACAATTAATTCAGTAAATATATATTATTACTTATTTAGTCCAGATTCAATTGACTAAGTCGCATGTCGTGTAACTCGATCAATGTCATGTACTGCAGTGATAACTTACACAGCTGTACATAAATAATTCAGTCGCGAGGCTAATTAGCACTTCTACGTCTGTTTTTAATTAGCAACATGAACCTATTCATTTGCCTACATTCCTACGTATAAAACTTGATAATAACATGCTAAGCTCTTGGGAGTCTCGTCTTTATACATTTCCTGTTATGTTTGCTAACTTCTTAGTGTTTGTATGCAAACACTATAACAACTATAACAATCTAACTAATAATAATATTTTTTTATATTGAAGTGTGTGAATCATAATATTATGTTCACAAAATATTCGTTAGTGTAATAATCACAAAAGCAATAAAAGTGTGATTTTATTAAACCCCGTCGCCATTTTAATTGTTTTTCTTTTAAAGAACTACTATAACATTTTGGTTGGGTTAAAAGAAGCTCGATTAAATGGCTCAGTATATCATGATGGGTTACAAGTTATTCAGTGTAGACATGCGATTAGTGACAGAGTACGAGTTAAGTAATTTGTGAGAACGAGCCCGGCTTTGATGTTGTATGCAAGTGCCGACCGACACGACCGACACGAGCGACACGACCGATGCGACGGGGGCGTGTCGCACGATGAATGCATAAGCGTTAGCGGATCCAATATAAGTTATCGTCTAAATATTAACTCTATGTTACAGCTATGGAATATTTATTCCTTACATATGTTACGTTATCTTTGATAAAAATGAAACTCAGAGATAGATTAATGTAATTTTTCTGGTATGGGTACCATATTCGTACCTTGTTTATGATTTTGCGAAAATGTAAATGAAATAAGTGCACCACATTCGTTATGGTAATCACAAATTATTAAAGTTTATGTTACCTATTTTATTATTTATTTCTAGCAAACTCCTTGTTTTCCCGGAACGTCTGGTGGTCATAAATAGCAGAAGTTGTGGCGCATGTTTTATTTACATCGCCGAATCTGTGCCACTAAGTGCACAAGTTTAGCTCGCGCGACAAAACTCCATGTCTAAAGAGACAAGAGCCGCGCGCTATAATTAATTCATGGCGTGTCTCGACGCGACACGCGACTTGCGCCGCAGCCGCGACAAGTCGCTACCTCCGCAAATAAGCTCCGTAATAGAATGCCGTCGAGTTTTGTCTACTTAGTTAAAACTGTTATACCAACTTAACATTCTATCCACAAACTTTCAAGATATATTTTTCAGACACAGTATACATTAACATTTTAAATAGTAATAGTTGAAGTTGGCACATCTGCGGCGACCGATAAACAGCTCTGGACGTAATAACGCAAGTTATTACGAGCGGCGCGCGGGTGACGAATGTACGAGTGTACGCACTCGACATTTGTATGAGCCGTGACATAAATACGCAATAAAACAATTTAGGAGAAACCAGTAGACCAGCAGGCGCGGCTATCTCGGTAAACACACTTGTAAGCCGCTTGCCACGGTCCCTTTTAATTTATTCAAGTCAGAAATATTTCATTCGCATAACGAGCTCATTGTCTAACTTTATGATTCCATATTTCCCGTATTTATAAAAGTTACCCTCGGCGGAATTAAGAGACGCGGCGCGCTGAGGTGTCGCCTCCTGTTCATTAGGGGCCGTGTATTTATATAATTAAAGTGTACAATAAGGCGGGCCGGGCGCCGCTCGCCTCACGACTAACTTTTCGTATTAATTAAAAACGAGGCGTAGAAACGCGTCATCACCTCTGGAAAATCGCGGCTAACCGTCCCGGCCCTATCGCTCCTCACATCTACAAAAGGTCCGGCTAAACTTTAATACGCTTTAAAAGTTCCCGAATATTTCACTGTTTTAGCCACTTAAGACAAATTGCTTCGCCCGTTTTGGGGGCTATTTTTTCTCGCGAGCAAACTCGTCCGCGCCCGTAATTTCACCGTTCGTTGGTTCATTTCTGGCGGCGAATTTTAGCGTTTTTCAACGGTTCAGCGCGCGTTGGGTTGCGAAGGGTTAGGAGCAGCGCGCACCGGCGACCGGCGACCGGCGGCGCACGGCCGCCGCCTTCCAAAGTTTTTGTTTCTGCTTCACAGTCGCACGTACCGTCCGCACGTGCGACTAATCTTGCGAATGCTTCCAGTATAATAAATGCGTTTTCTTGTTGACTAGTTTTCTCTAGAGCACGAAAGATAAAGTTTTGCCTAAGGTGATGTTATTTTACGAAAAACAAAAAATAATAAAACATAAGAACGAAATGGCGGATTGTCTTTTTTGATGACGATGACACAATAACGTAAATTTCATGATTTTGAAAAAGAGGCTTTCGATTACAGGTATTGTTAAGTGATGATACATAGTCGATAACGCATAGATATGGAAGCGGGGAGAGCCGCGTGAGCCTGGCTAATGTCGGCACGCAGCGATACAGTGCCGCGGTGACGTACGACGCACATTCATCACGGATTACGCGTGCCGGCGATTATTTAATCGTCATACTAAATGAATAAGCTTTTGAAATTCCTGATATTTTTATATCATTGACCGTTTTCATGGGAAAAAATACCACGTTTCTCCATCATAAAGGTACAACATTAAATTAGTATTCAGTTAGACAATGTTAAACTATCTATGTAAAATGTTCCACGTCGTCCTCGAGACACAGTTCAAGCTTTAATTTATCCAATAAAATAGCAATACTAAACATATGCTATGTAGCTACATAGGCATAGGCTCATGCAGCTGCATGGGTCTTTAGTTTGAACAAACAATATTGTTCTACTACATTTTGTTTAAAACTACCGTGTCTTACAAGACAAGAAATACATTTGATCTAGTTTTTCTCCCCTATAACACTATTTATTACTTCTCATGTAATTTTTATGTTTCCAGTGTACATAAATCTATGTTGGTTTTACACAGTTGTAGTGGAATCACGTCCTGAAGCCATGGTTTCAGTACACATGGCACGTGCAGTCCTTCTTCCATGTATCTATCAATCAACATAAAACCTCGCCTTGCTTTACCGAAACAAATTGGACATACTCTTTTGAAATAAAGAGATCGTATAATTAAATTCCATAATCCACGTCACAATTGAAAGAGGACATCAGAATCAATACATACACAAAAACCGGAACGTGGAGGTCCCGCACACTCCCCCTCGGGCAAATATCCCGAATTATCGTAAACTATGACCACCGATACTCGCGCACGTGACTTCTACCAACCCCGTTAACAAGCGGATGTCGACTTTATTGCCTTGTTATACAGCTCGTAATGAGTAAACAAGCGGTTCGGGTGTGACACGAATTATTTACGGAGCTTGTAAAGTGGACACGGTTTTTGCTGGAGATGTTTTTATCGTCATAAGTAGGTTTTAGTGGCTGTTTGATTTGATGCTACGTCGCGTCGCGTCGCGTCGGTTATGAGGTTTGTTTTGTATATTAAGTGAAATATGAAGTGGTTTTAGTGAATAGTGTATCAGCGGTAAATCGTTCAGTACTGTGTATACGAGGTGTTAAGATATAAAAAGATAATACAAACCAACTAGCTAGTAATGGAAATTACGAAAAATTACAAAAGAAGAAGACACCTTCATACAACAGAACTATCGTTGGACATTTGTAATGTGTTTTTACATCACAGCTTTTGGAAAATGAAACCAAAAGCATCATCCTTTACAGTTTACACAACTATAAATCCATAGTTTGACAATTACAAGTACTTTCGATATGAAAATAATAAAATAGTGGGCCGTAGTTTCCCTGGCAGTGGTTATCTAAATGAGTGAGATTGGTCGTGACATCGATCGCAGGATCCTCGACTAATGCCCGCTACGTGTCGCGTAAAAACTGATTGGCTTTTGTTTTTGAAACGCCGCCATTATGTTACGATCTGTATCAGACCCGCCCGCGGCACACTCACACAACTGTACGTTTAGTTTTTAGCTGATTGGATCACATACAATTATAATATGCGTATCTCTATAGTATGCGTAGGTACTTTGTGTTCCCTGGTGGATCATATTATTTTATACAGTTGGGTTTATGTTTAGGCTGACAATATACTTTTTCATTATTTAAATTCAGAATGTAAGTTAAGCCATGTTTAGTGACACGTAATAACTTTATCAAGATAATTTACTCGGTGACAATATAAAACGTTCTATTCCCGATACTCTCAACAAATCGCACGACTTATATATAGACAGTAATATTGCTACGAAAGTCATATGAAAAGGCGAGGCAAGCACTTGGCGAGGTAATAATGACGTCATAATGTGCTCGGCTTACACACAGTTATTATTTCTGGCCTCCACCTCCCTACCTCTGGGAGTACATTAATCTTATTTATTCAGGATATGGTATCAAGTGGCGCCCTCTCGCGGCGCTTGTCTAGTGACGGTGGAGCCGGAAGTGCGGCTAAGCGGTGCGCTTCCGATCGTCGCCTGAAGGGTGCAGGCTGTCGGGACCTCGTGACATAGTTAGCTGTCTATAGGACACTAGTACACTAAATGAGTGTCTTTATTAACAACTGAGAATAATAAAGTAAAATTTCGCAGCATGTAATAAAGTAATAAAATTTTAATTATAAATTTTATTTAAAACTCTCACTTCTTCTGATAAATGTCACACACAAACGACGTACAAACTGACAGCAACTTTGTATTGTCAACACAGATACGACGTTTCACAATATTGTCACTTTTACCGATCTCTTGTTAATCTCTCACATCATCTCTTTTGTTTCATTATATATATTGTTTTTTTTATAATTGATGTAATACCAATGTAAATATTCAAGGAATATTTATACAATACATGTAGCTCGCCCGCGGATCTGTCTGTCAACGCATGGGACGCGAGCAATGGCTTGTTCGCGGATGGCCGAGCTAATTGGCTTCGGTGAGGCGCTGCGTTGTCATGGCAACCTGATATCACTAATCCGCGAATCATACGCCGCACCAAACGCTCTTGTCACAATATTTTCAAAGCTTTAACATGTTCTTTTAGAATATGTAAATCTTTTAATCTTGTGACAACTTTTTGTGGGTTTAAAATAGCAAGTTCAAATTTTTTAGGCACCTACGTTTTTTTTCTTGATGTTTCCAAAAATTGCTATATTGATTTAAGTTAGGATTTAACTGTAAGGTTCTCTATTAAAGAAGGTTCAAAAACAGCTGTCAGAAGAAAACTCTAATATACTGACATAATTCATTCGTTCGTTAAATCCACCACGCAATGGAAACAATCAAATCAATCTCCAGTAAATTGCCTCCTGCTGCAGGTACTTCTATTGGCAACTTCATTAGTCCAGCGTCCGGAGTCTCCATCGTCTCCCATAACAGTATTATCGGCTTTAAATTAAACAGTTCCCAAGTAGGTAATTGTGAACCTCCTGCCAATAGAACTGCTCCTAATAGCATTAGGTATCGAGCAGTCGAACACAACACTACCGGAGCTAATATCGCGGCGCCGCGCGCTGTGCAGCTTCCGAGAGGTTGAACCTCTTTACTAAGAATTTAATCTCAGGAAATATTTATAGAACTATAACTCGTGTTGTGTTATACATTTTGTACGTTGCAGTAGCTATTATCTAATTTAACTAGAATTCAATGTAAATTTATAAATGGGCCACTATTGTATAATACAAGAATGTTGTATGTTTTAATTAGGTATCAGTGACAGCTGCGTGAGCCGCATCGTACAGTGTCACCGACACAAGTTTAATCTCTATTTTTCACTCAAACGCCGGTCGCAGCCAGGCGGCAGGCTAGAGCTAATTTAAAATATTCGCGTTCCGTGCAAAGTTTAATTGGAAAACGCGAGACTTAGCCGGGAATTAACGCAGAGCGAGAAACTCTTAGGTGTGTAGCTTCCGCGTCTTGTACTGTTGGCGGGGATTTATTAGACAAGTACGCACTCACGTGGATTGTGCGCCTTCATTATTATATTATAAGCCACACTTCTCAGACTAGCATTGTTCTACAATTGAATCATATATTTCCTACAACGCTTATTATAAATGTTACCAAGTTATTCGATTTAACACGTGTCTCCAAATGCTAAACGCGGAGCCTATACGTAACTGGCGATGTAGATAAGCAGTGATTATGTTTTGCACTCTCCTCATTAACATAATAAATCACAGATTCAAACCGCGGATTCAATCCGGTCGTCAATACAATGGGGAACATTGTTCATTGTGTCAAAAACTAGTGCAAAATGATTTAGATTATGAATATATTCGTCGAGTAATGTTTCAATGAGCGCTCGCTGCTCACTGCTCGCTGCTCTCTATTGAATTAGGTTTGCGTGAATGATGTCGTGTTGTTTGGCCGCGATCGCATTGTTCATTATTCAGTGTTCATTACTCACGAGCGAGTATTCATTGCCGGCTCGAGTGGCTGGGCGGATCGCCCCCACTCTATATAATCAGTAATGTAACTCCTCCCAGCCATTGACTCGAGTTTTGTTGTTAGGAGTCTATGCGTTACGACTTTGTGTGATTTAATTTTATATTAACGATAATAAAAAATTACTTGGCGTTAACTGTTTAATTGGTGCTTTATTTTTGCGACTTAATAGTTTAGATTCTATAACATTTTATCTACATATTGGAGAACAGGATAGCGATCTTCCCCCAAACAAAAACACTGCATCGTATTGTGCTAGTTACTTTTGTAAATCAGCACAAAACCTACAGAATATTGATTTCTGCTTAAGATTTTGCCCTGTAATATAATACGACGTATAAGTGGAAACTGTTCGAAGAGCTCCCGAACATTATTATAATATGTTGGAGAATCTTCGACAATAGTTGTGTGAGCGGCTCGCTGCGCGGCGTATTATCTGCCCAACTAGTGGAACTTACGCAATAACTATTGATTTAATTGGTTTCATACACGAGGAAGCATGTATGCGCCTTGGTTCGATTCAGCCACGCTACAATAATCCGAGCTATTGTTCTGCGCACAAAGCGTCGATCCTCAGGTATTAAACTGTTCGGACTTAAATTGAAAATTTTCGTCGTATCGGGAAATAATGGCGGCGAGCTATTGGAACAGTGGGACACATTACTGAGTCGACTGCGACCGAACAAAGATTGTGACCGTACTCGTTAACGAGTTAACACTCCGCCCCGACCAGTCAGTTAGCGCGAGCCGACCACCGCACACTCACTTATAACTAATTCTGTGAGCTTTATTAATTTGTTATTTGCGCTTGAAACATACATACAGAAAACTTTGCCTCAAATCGTCCACTACAGAATCAGTGAAGAAATAATACCACTTCCGAGCATATTTTCAATGACTCCCACACAAATGTTGTATTAGTACAACAGTAGACTCCGTCAACAATCCCGTGTAGGTCCGAGTCCGCAGGCTATACTTATCTTGGTGTAATTACTCACAACAATCCAATACCGCCGGTGTCCCACTAATACGTGTAGGATTACCGTTATTGTTGGATGTCGCCAACCGGAAGTGACGGAAACGAGCGGCGAGGGCTGATAATAGCGTCGCGTCCCGCGGCGGAAGTGCGCCACACACACATGTGACCAGGCGGCGCAGGCGCGGCCACTACTGAGGGCTGACAGTTTGCGAGGAAATGTCAACTTTGTCTGCGATGACAAGATGGAGCGATCACTTGATGAACATGATACGAGGCTCTCTTGTAGTGTACTTAAGTACTGTGTAGTGTGGAGCTATCAACTTTATATTATCCAATATTAAATTCTTATAAATATTGCTCTTTATTTTAAAAATTTTCGTAGAAGTATCATTATACCTTCTCATCATCAAATCAAATCTGTAATATATTCGAAACAGCTTAGTTGCATTATCTGTATAAACTATTGAGATGTATTTACCTCCATAGCTAATGATAGCGATACTCAACTAACGTATTTATAAAACAATTAAACATTATGTCCATCCCCTCTCCAGCCAAGTTGGAGTCTCATTTCCCTGGGGCTCGCTCCACCTACATTTTGATAAAATAATGAATTCAAATTAGTCGAGTTAAAGTTTAAAACGTAGGCGTCAACTACACAAGATAAACCATCTATTGTTTCTTTGAAAATAATTCAGTTTCATAACGTAATCAGCTGCCCACATTATTAAGTTAATTAGGAATGTCTAAAAATGTGCAAAACTATTTACAATGTGTTCAATAATTAATTATTTGTCATTTGCAGTACTATAATCATATTATGCGAACTTACTTTTCCTGAAAGTTTAATTTATTGGTCACCTTCGAATTTTGTCATTTTCGTCTGCACCGAGAATTCTAGGTACTACTAACCGTTTGAAATACCCAAGTCTACTGAAGGAAACTTAGTAAACCAGGATTCTTAAACGTTTTGTGTCCTTCACCTACCGACGACTGACCATTGACCATGTAACATGTAGCGGTGTAGCCCCTCCGATGATATATCGTGTACAATCTCGTAAGGAGGGCTCTCTTAAACAACTATGATTTATGTAAGAGGCCACTCGACCACCGCGGACATACCTACTGCTCTATACTGCTCCATACTGCTCTATACTAACTTGTGTTACTTCACGTTTAGCTATGTTTATAGTATTTCTGTGCGCCAAGATTTTGTCTGAATCAGTTTCTTTGTTGAATTATAATTATGTTCTTATGTATTAATTGACTGCCTCATTGGCCGAGTGGTCGCAAATGCGACTGCCAGGCAAGGGGCCTCGGGTTCGATTTCCGGGTCGGGCAAAGATTTACTAGTATTTAAAAAAAAAACTCAGTAGTAGCACGAAGTTTGGAATTCTGCCCGGTATATGGCAATAGGCTCACCCCCTATTACATGGGACTCATAACATAAATAGTGAAAAGTGATACATTGTACAGTGGCATTGAGTGTCGTAATGTGCACCTCTGCCTATCCCTTCGGGGATAAAAGGCGTGATGTTATGTATTAATTACTTTCATTATACACACACTAGTTACCTCGGTGGTACTCAGTATGTACTTATTTTCTTTTTTATTATTTTAACAAACTTCGACAGTTGAATGGTCCAAATATATATAAATACAATTCCAAGAAATATATTACACAGCCCTAAACCTATTAATTAAACTTTAAAGGCTTCAGGTTGAGCCTGCTGCTCATTTGGTCCGCAATATTTCATTACTTTCTCAATAGAAGCATGGAATTTTGTAATAAATTACCAGAATTCTCTATTGAAAATTCTTATTTCTGTCACAATTATTAGAAATAATCTCAAAAGCAAACGAAGCTCAATCAAGTCAAACGTTGAAAATCAAGAAATTACAGTGTCAAAGGCCATCGGAGGCGAGTATGGGCACACAAATCTGAGCGCTCGCTGGTAATATTGCGTAATGAACACCGGGACGCGTGCCCCGGAATATGAACAAGGAATTACTATCGACATTCCTCCGGCGCCATCGCGGAACTTCAACTTTATTAGCGGACTAATAAAAGTTTACGAGTCCCTCATTCTCACTAGG
Source organism: Spodoptera littoralis (assembly GCA_902850265.1). Classification (NCBI taxonomy): domain Eukaryota; kingdom Metazoa; phylum Arthropoda; class Insecta; order Lepidoptera; family Noctuidae; genus Spodoptera; species Spodoptera littoralis. The sequence goes on along the minus strand of LR824536.2, from coordinate 292,770 downwards.
ACTCCATCTTGATACCTTCCATTTTATCAGAAATCAATTTTTCAATAAGTGCCTATCTGATATCTATCTGTTCCCGAGCGCCGGTGATGTCGATGTTTTGCATCTGTTTGTATTCAATGTACCGCTTTGTATTTGTTATCTTTTCGCTCATTACGTAAATCATATTGGCGTATATTTCAATTTGGTTAACCACAATATTTGACAAAAGTTTAATTGTATGATTAGGATTACTATTAATTCCAATCGTTTTTCGCATAATTCTTCAAAATGACTGCACTGCCTCGTTGGCCTCGGGTCAACAAGGGGTCTCGGGTTCGATTTCCGGTCGGACAAAGTATTACGGGGTTTTTTAAAAAATCTCAGTTGCCTCACCCCTATTACTTGGAACTTATAATATAAATAGTGAAAAGTGGGTGTTACATTGTACAATGGCAATAAGTGCCGTAATGTGCATCTCTACCTACCCCGTCGGGGATAAAAGGCGTGATGTTATTCGTTTTTCTTTAAAATCATTCTAAGTTTAAATTCATCTGAACAAACTAGATGACTGATCAAAGTTTGCCAGCTGAAGAGTGCTTCCATCAGGGGCTGTACGTGAAGGGAGACCGAACAGTTCAACTTACAAGTGGACCTTGGATCTCGAGAAAGCGACTCGAGACTCTTCAAAATGCTTGGAAATTACTGAATTTGACCCTGTTTGAACTACTCACTGTTTCTTAGATTTAAACAGCACCATTCAGCAACTTGCAAATGAAAGGAACTTAATCAAATCAAGCTTGAAAAGGTTAAGAAATAAATTGTGTTTTAACCGTTAATGATTGTGTTACATTACACGTCGAGGTTAAGTATTTGCTTGCATTCGTTCGTGTTCATCTCATTGTATATGTTACCGGCCAAACCCGATTTCAGGAAAGACTAGTTTTGCCTAGGCTAAACTAGTTCTTCCTATACGCGTTAGGATGAACTAGTATAGCCTAGTTCAAACTAATTTGTCCTAAGCCCGATAGGATAAACCAGTTTAGGCTAGGACAAACTAGTTGATCCTGATATAAATAGGCGCACTCTAGGATAAACTGGTATGGCCTAGTCTAAGCATTCTAATATTGGTATCTAAAAAGTCAAAATAAATAGATAAATTAAATAAAATACTCCTTAATTGGTAAAATAATCATTTTTATTAAACTATAATGATTCGTCGTTAAAACTTATGGTTTATTGGTAATACAAACTATCTCAAATAATAAGTGTTTTTTAAAAGAAGCAATAATGATTATGATTTTAAATTAATAATATTTAAATGTTATTAATTTAAAATCATAATGATTCGTTGCTACAAGCTGTAGATAATAATTGGCAATACAAACAATCATACTGTAACTGACAATAGGTACTGTTTATTTATCACATAACATCACGCCTTTTACCCCCGAAGGGGTAAGCAGAGGTGCACATTATGCCACTGAACAATGTAACACCTACTTTTAATTATTTATGTTACGAGTCCCATGTAATAGGCCTATTGCCATATACCAGGCATAATTCCAGACTCCGTGCTACTACTGAGAATTTTTTTTAAAAACCCAGTTAAACGTTGCCCGACCCGGGAATCGAACCCGAGATCCCCTGCCCGGCAGTCGCATTTGCTACCACTTGGCTAACGAGGCAGTCACCCTGTTTTTTAATAAACGCAATAATCATACTATGGCTACGCCATACCAGTTTATCCTAGAATGTGCGTATTCCTTTATATCAGGATCAACTAGTTTGTCCTAGCCTAAACTGGTTTATCCTATCGGGCTTAGGCCAAATTAGTTTGAACTAGGCTATACTAGTTAATCCTAATGCGTATAGGAAGAACTAGTTTGGCCTAGGCAAAACTAGTTTGTCCTGAAATCGGGTTTGGCCGGTAACATATACATTGATGGTAAGTAATACGGATTCGTAATACTACATGACACTGCTGATTCAACTGTTACCGCAGTGATCCGCAGCCATCCCGGTATAATAGGTGCTTTCTATGGAGTCCACACTTGCCATTATCATTAGAGTAGAATATAAATCTGTGTTGTAATTCAACCCCATAAGAAACGGCGTTAACGATCCGCCTCCTACGCCCGCTCAGATTCCCATGGCCGATAACATAAGCCCCATTGTACAGCGCGTTATTTTACTAAGAGGTCACACAGAATTGGGCCACTCCATAAATTAGTTCCGATCTCGGATTATGAAGCTCAAAATTTATCCGAAAAGTTATAGCTTGAAGATTGGTACGAAATTTCAAGCGATGGAGACTTCCACCACGCCACTTCTGTGGATTAATTTGATCATTAATTTGGTGGCACTAAGCCCCCTCAGATATTCGATTATATGTTACACGGATTACTGGATCATATCGGCGGGTTCTTTGTGTAGCGATGGCTATCGATGTTATTGAGTTGGCTCGTGTTCAACTTAACTGCAATATCCACTCGATCGTATTTTTTAATTTACAAAATATTATATTTATTTTTGGGGTTGTGCTCAAATAACGAAGATTGTTCTTTGACCGGGCTTTGTAAGTAGGGTTCACCTCACTTGTAAAGGGTTGCAATTTGTAACCGATTTTTAAAACACGAAATTATCGCAAACGTAACCTTATCAGTCAAACTGAGAAATCGTTAATAACTAAAACCATCTCATTACACGCAGTATCGACGCATAATACTTCCGATGTATAATCATGTGTAGTATCATCCATACTGTGTGAGTTTTGAACTGGAACGCTATGGATGGCTCCCAGTTTGCCAATATGCTATAAACTTTAAAACTTACAGCAAAGTGATACATATTGCAAGAAGTCCGAGCATTGCATATAAAAGTATCGTGTCGTGCACCCCAGCGGCTAGTTTGATAAAACGGCCACAAAGTACAAGACAGTGTGATATATCTTTATAGGCAGTGGGCAGCGTGGGCATTGTGCAGTACCAACGACGGCTTTGTCTCGGTTTAGCAGCTCGTTAATCATTGTGACGCCGCAGTGGACGCGCTGCCGATAAGCGGCGACACTCTGATGGGGACTCTAACTGCTCACACGCTCATGGCCCAATGCCGCCGAAGAATTATGGACGGAAAATATTTTTATGGGTCGTGAGGGATGTGATAAGAAGTGATATACAGAAAATCCGCTTTTCCTTATCAACTGAGAAATCGATCTAGTGAATAGAGTCTGCGAGCGGCTGAAGGAAGCCTTTCCTTCGTTATTGGTACTCGCTAAAAAGGATTGAATACTTAGTCGCAGTGAGCGACATCTGAACGCCGATATTTTCGTAGAGATAAAGTAAATTGTATTTCGCAAGAATGAGGTAAATTCCAAAATACGGGCATAATTTATAATTGTCTCCTTTGATGTAATTAGTGCAAAATGTCTTGACAATCGCAAGCTACCAAAATATTTCGCAGTAAACCAATATAAATGATATAAAACTAGGAGCGTCATCTGGCGGATTACTCTGTAATAATTCCCCGTTGGATCCTTCAAAGTCCTAATATTGTCTTTTGATAAATAAACTAAGGCGTGCTCGCAGCTGAGACTCAATTATTATTTCATTACAAACTGCCGTTATTACGTCGCCGTTGTACAGCGCCTCCAGCCCCGAGATATCGCGAGGAAATGAATTGTATCGTCGGCGCGGATCTACGGCACAGACAGACAGACCGTATAACACTAACTGTTATTTGTGTCGGTTCCGTTTGTATTTACTGATATCTTACGAACACTTTCAACAACTTTTTTCAACAGCGAAACGAACGTGTTTGAGGAGGCTAGATAATTGAGAAGTGTGTGAATATTTTCACTTTACTTTTGGGAGTAGCCTTGGGATTCAATTCAAACATAATGCTGGTCTAGTGTTCTAATTATAATACATTTAAATTTGTGTAATTGACGACAGATTTTCTTGAGATGCAATATTAACTAAAACATTAACAGAAACCTTTATACATAGACAAAATAATGATACGCTGCGCTTTGCTTCGATGCTTCGATAGACAAATTAAATATAATGAAACACAATTTCAAAAGACCTATCTTGTTGATCATCATTTATTTTATTATATTTACACACATACATATGTACATAGTAGATTTATTTTGGAATAGTATTAAATTACAGTCATTAGTTTAGTTGTACTAACTAGGTTTAATTATCGCAATGAAAATAATTGCAAGCACGTCTATTGTTTGACATGACATTCAATTTATACTGGAATAGGTACTACATATGTATCTGGTTTATATTTTGTGTTATTTTGCATGAAATAACAACAAAATTATTTTGTTTAGAAACACAGTATGGTAAGGCCATTTGTATGTTATTCAATCAATTAAGTATATTTAATTTTAGTATTAAGCATTACCTCAGGTAGGTATTATTTTGTCTCCGTAGAATGCCTCGTTGGCAAAGTGGTCGCAAGTGCGACTGCCGGGCAAGGGGTTTCGGGTTCCGGGCCGGGCAACGTACTACTTGGTTTTTAAAATAATTTCAGTAGTAGCACAGAGTCTGGAATCGTGCCCGGTATATGGCAATAGGCTCACCCCCTATTACATGGGACTCATAACATAAATAGTGAAAAGTGGTTACATTGTACAGTGGCATAATGTACATCTGCCTGGGATAAAAGGCGTGATGTTATGTTATGTTATTTTGTCTCTCTTCGGCTTCATCTGCCGAAATATGAATTTAAAGTTGATCCATCTGTAAATATTTGTATTACAAGATGTATGAATGTGATGATAGCTAAAAAAGTGTAGTAAAATTTGTAGTAGGTGGTACGCTATAGTTTCTTCTACTATTAATAATATAGTGTCTACCTGTACGGGGATTAACTTTATACAAAGCTGTTAGGAAAATACAGTCTCTTTAGGCTTACATTCGGACGAATTCTGTCAAAGTGTACCAACAAATGCTTGTACATGTTAGTTTAAATAAAATGCTATATTTTCCAGTTCTAAGCTGTAGTGCTTGGTCCGTCCACGCAGAGACAGAATACAAACATTTGAAGGAAATGGAAATGTTATTGTTTTACGCGATTGTAGGATGCAGCCGGCGGCCCCCGACCCCGGCGCCCCCGGCTCCCAGCCCCCGGGACCTGGTAACTCGATGAGCCCACCTCGCAGCCTCCTAGCCTGAGACATACAACAACACGATTTTAGAAAGAAACTACGCTTAACGTTTTATTCCTTTGTATTTATTGTGAAACTTATTTATGCTTAGTTAGCAATATCCAAGTCCCACTCGGTGTAAAGGTGCTGCGAATACTTCGTACACATTTATGTAAACAGAACATCTAAAATTCTTCGAAAGGAGTTCTGGCACAAGTGAACTTACAACAGATTCATTTTTTAATTCTGGGAAATATTTTGCTCAGTCAAAAGTAGACATTTTAACACATCACACGAGTTTTAGCACAAGGCGCGAGTGCTATTGCTTTAGTCGCGAGGTGGCACAAGTCAGCGCATTAGGTAGTGGTCGGCAAATAACCATAGCCAGTGATTAGTGACCGGCTGCCGACCAGCACGTGTAATTACGATAATTACGTTACCGGCTGATTAATAAACCAATGATTGTGTTCGCGCACTGTTTGTTGTTTTTCGAACGCGCACCGACACAAACAATCTGCGGTAATCACGGCGGAACCGTTGCAATGTGATGTTTTCATATCAAAACCAATACAAAGGCGCGTAATTAAATGGAATATTGATAAAGTAAATTAGAAATTAGGTGTTTAACGCATGTTCAGTAAAGTTGGTACAAGTCTCGGTTAGTACTCGAGTTTGAACGTAGTCGCAGTGTGATTAGTGCGTGACAGTATGGCGTACTGTTAGGTAAACTTATGTCGCCTTGAGAAATGATCACACCACAAACCAGCAACAATCCCGAGCCCCGAGTCAGTTGCCGCCGCCCCCGCCTGCTCCACCATAGAACAAACACGCTTTGAGTCGGTGACATTTCACTCACCTTGTCGCAATCACTGACGTTTGTTACATCAAAGGGGAAAAAGAAAAAAGCTTAAACGATAACGTGTATGTAACACGTATAACACGCCGCCGCCCCCCCCTCCCCCCTCCCCCGCGGCCCAGTGGTCGCACTCGGGCGCACCATAACTCATATTTCCAAGCGACGGGAGCTATTGTGGTGGTTGTACTTTTTTCGGCATTCGGCTTCGCAACATGATTGTTTAAAATCACAGAGCGTGTGCTCCCTGATAAGATTTATGTACTGCTTCTGACACTTAATTTTGTTCCCGTTCGCTACTTGACGTCGCCACGAGGATTATGTTATTTTTTCGCTTTTCTATTTTCATGTTCAATGTTTAGTGATTCGATATTTATTTTGAGATGGTAATTTGTTTCGGCTTTGATGTTTGATCTACCTACATGTTGGAGCCAAAGCGGATTCAAATTATTATTTTTCTAAAACAATATTATGTAATGTAGTTTCCAAACAGCAACCTACCTAATTATTTATGAAAATATGTCTACAATTACTTGACTCGTTTTTATTCAAAAAGATTACCTACCTTTTATACAGGAAAAACGGTGCTTTAATTCATTAATGAAAAGATATATTTATACAGAACATCTGTCTCATTAAATAAATTATTCTTAATTCTCGGAACAATGCAATACTCCGAATAGCGTATGTTTTAAAATATAAAAACCGTTTCAATGAAAGCCAGTGCTTAGAACGAGGCGAAGCTTCCTGAACAATGAGAGGAAACGACCATCTAAGATTTTGCCTTTTGCTAATTAATACATAGCTAATTAAGGAGGGATTCTCAAAGAGAGCGGCGTCGAGTACCTCCTCTGATATAAGTTATACCTGCGGCTCGGCTCGGGCTCTTATCTCTACTTATAAAGGTAACATCTCTTCAGAACCGCTGATTCAATTTTGTTGAAATTTTCCCTGAGTTTGGGCAAAATGATGTACTAAGGATTGATGAGTTTTGATGATAGTACCTGTATAAATGAGAGATGAGATTATGCAAGCACCGGCCGGTGCGGGCGGTCGCCACGGATACCTGTTTGAACCGTCGCGTTCCCAGCCTCTATTGTTGTGGTTCTACTGATAAACTCAGAGCACGTGTTTCAAAAGGAAACAACTTTTATTGGTACTAAAGGAAAATATAAATATTTTTACATTAACAGAAGCTTCATACTAAATACCCATACCAAAATAATATTTTAAGTTAGTGTTAAAGGGCCGACATGACAGGTAGCTTATTAAGAGTAACCGTAAGTCACTAGGTAACGAAGATTGTACTTTTCGAATGATATCAAAGCGATCTAGTGTAACTAAAACATTATGAAAGAAATAAATAAAAGCGGGAAAAATATACAAGATAATGATGCAAAGGTAAAGAGATTATGCGTACACGTGTGTGGAGGAGAGAAATACAAGATATGAAGCATGTAAGCCGTAGGTACTTGTGCCGCGGTCGTACACAATACTGAGTCATGTTAAATCCAGGATCTTTTGTCATGACTCGTTCTAATTAAATCGTGGAAGAATTCTGGATTAGCATCTCACGTGTTGGCGTGGCTTACTGTGCTGCCGGCGTCGCGTCTCGTAGCGCGGTGTGTCGCGCGTCGGTTCCGAGGCGACATGTTCCTTCACCGGCTCCTAATTAAATTAATTAGCTACCGTATTGTACGTATTTAATCTGCGTTCCGGAGATGAGAGCTCCGCAGATAATATAATAGGCAAACCGTACGAACGGATTTCATTGTGACTGATCGCGAGGAATGTATTGTTTGCTCAGAAATGATATTTTGGATGCTACCATTGATGGAGGCGAAGGAATGAGTCTCACATTACGATAATAATACTTAAATTGGAGTTATCAACTCGGAAGTTCCTCGCCATGCATCAGAACAGAGCTGTTGTTAAAATTCAAAGCGGTCGGAATGGCCGCCATATGTTTTGGCAACGTATCATTTGTTATTTAGCGTATTATACTGTAATACCGTAATACGTGAGCGCTGCGAATACTTTACGACGTGAAATTACGATGCGGAGGGGAAAAAATTAACATTCTAGCTTCATACGTTTTGTCCAGTTATTCGACGAATGCGGCTACAGCGGAGCCCTCGAAAGGTCTACAATTTGGGAGAATTGGTGTTATGAGCGGCGGGCGGCGGCAAGGCGCGGGGCGCGGGCGGGGGCGCGGGGGCGCGGGGGCTCGCATGCCCGCAGCGAGTTAGTGCGGCCGCGCCACTAACTGCTAACTGTTTAAAATGGCCGTGTTCAACATTCGCAAACCGTTGTTACCGACGAGTGCTGTGAGAGCAACCTATACTTCCACCAAGAAATATTGCGCCAGCCGTTTCATCACATCATGACGTTGTGTAATAAAACGGAATGAGTTCCGGAATACAGGAAATAACTTTCAACTTTGTAATTATATGTGGCCGCGCTACCCGCACCGGGCTCTAATACAAACCTATGTATAAGCTGATCCCAGCAGAGAGTGCAGATTGTTTCGTAGACAAACTACTCATAGAGTTTAGCGGAATAATTAAATACCATTAAAAATATTTTATGAGAAAAATAGTTTCGTGCAGCAACTTAATAAAGTTTGCGAGAACTCGGACTGGAAGCCTTTACAGTTCCTAATAATACAGTTCATGGGAGCGAGTAGCGACGTAACATTTTAAAACAATTACAGCTTGAAAGGCTGAATTTTAATAAATCCGGCGCAGCATTCGTTTCTTTCGCCGGCACCTAATAGGTGTGTAATTTAGCAGTAATTCAGTGCGTCGTGCAGGCGAGCAGCTATTATGCTGCACAGTTTCAATTACGCCGCGTCACTCGGCCGCACCGCACCCGCACCGCGCCCGCGCCGCTCCTTTGCCGACCACTTTACATACGTTTAAGCTCGGTGCACTCCGCTAGAGGGCCAGCCTAGCGCCGCGGAAATATAAATTGTCCTGCGAATATTTTACACTTGCAACATTCTTGCACTAATTTGTGGCCATTATAGAACATTTTATAGCTTGGCAATAATCATCGCATGGCGAAACATGCAAACTCGTTGAACAATAGTAGAGCCCTTTCATGGAAGGCTGTGTGATAGGCTCCCCCTTGACCCAGTGCGGTTCCACCCTCGTAGCGCCGCGCACCGCAATGGTTCAATGTGTTTGTGGTACCGCTGTAGCTACGATCAAATTGATTTTACTTAAGGGAATTTACACTTTAATTCGTTTTAAATTGGTGTCATATTAATGGAAACAAGTGATCACGAAGAGTCTTCATTGTATCTATCCCAGCGAGGCCATAAAAATAATGTTTTCATTCGGTGTGGTGAAGAGGTGTCGTATAATGTACTTAGTGTACACTTGTGACTTTAACAACTAAGTTGCAGCCAAATTACATTCTGTGCCTACGAGCAGGTCGCTCGGGTGCGCGGCCCGGCTGCGGCCCGGCTGCGGCCCGGCTGCGGGGCGGTCGCGGGACGGTTGCGGCTCGGCTGTGGACACTGCCGAGTTTTACGGTCGCTTGTAGGTTCGCAGAGGAACACACCGCCCGCCGTAAACATTGAACTTTTTACCGCCCGAACAGACAAAAAATGTGTGAACTTGTTGTTTTATCCGTGTACATCGTTTTTCAAACACACATTGTGACTTTTATATATCATCAAAATCATTTTTATTGCCTGCATTTTATATCTAACAATAAGCTGCTTATGAATGATATGAACTTATAGCTCCAGTATAGTGGAAGAACTAGCATATTATGATATTATAGATAAATGCTGAGTAATAATATATCCAACGAATAAGAGATTACCGCGAATGCGCTTATATTCCAAATTCGGTTCAAATAATCAGATAGAGAGGAGTATTGGAGCTGCCGACTGTAACCCCGGATAATCATACGAGGAATTGAGCACTCTTTTATTGACTGCCACGTTATAACTACCTCCCCACATACATTGCGAGATTGGTTGCCCGCGGTGTTTCCCTACATATTTCCAGACGGTAAAGTTAATACGCGGGTGGCTACTTTACATTATTCTTTGTGAACACAAACTTGACATAATTACGTTATTATTCAGCTTCAAAATTAGCTTTGGATAAAATTCTGTCAACATTGGAGGAGATATAAAAATCAATTACTGGAGAGCGCGGTGTTTTCCTTGCGAGCCACGAGCCGCGGCGCGCGGCGGCCGCTCTATTATGTCGCGACGTTCAATTACAGCGGCGCGTGGTGCGGCCCTCACTAATACCACACTACATTTACCTATACACCTATAGAAAACTGTCGTTTGACTTTAGTACCGGTGGTATAACACTATGGTGTACAAGTTATCGCTTTTGACACTGGAGTTGTACATAAAGATATGGCGTTAATAACTACTGTCTTTACTTTAGCCAGAAGATTTTCATTTGAAGGAAGAAGGAATTGTTTTTAGACCTTTGTTTACTAACTGTTGACTTACCTTTGCTCTGAGATAATCTATGTTTTCTAATGTCTGGGAATTATGATAAATTTACGTTCTAACTTTTTTAAGTAATTGCTAGTAAACATCAAAGATACCTAGTAAACACATTACTGAACTATGTAACAGCACAGCCCACACACAACCCTGTGCCAGCAGCGATGTTATTATAAAATGTGTCCCAAATAATTGTGCTAATAAAGCAGCTATCCATTATCATACGGGGACAAAACCGCGTCTGCTTAGCACATCCATTAAGCATAATTGCGCCGTCCCGGGACGCGGGACACTGCACGCCCCGGCCCGCGGGACGGGACAAGCGATTAATGAAATTTGAAAACGTGGGACACTGTTGACATTAGTAGGTTGTCGTGCGAGCCACTTGATTGATATAATTTTACAAGTGGCTCATGTTGGCGCTGTGAACGATAGAGGTGATTTGTTACCGGCGGTGGCGGCGGGAGGGTTAGTTGTGTTGTGTTGTGTATGTGTGCGCTGTTGTCTGGATCTGTTGTTATCATTGCATTAGACATTGATGGAACATATATTTGCTTAAAAATATTAAAATGGAAGATATATCTGCCTTCTGCCTTGCCCAATTACGAAATTGTACTCAAGGATTAGTACTTGATCGTGCTAACAACAGATATAAAGTAGAAAAGCAGTCAGTGTCTAGGTTAATTACTACCTCCGCATGTTGTAGAGACCTTTGGAAATATTATAATGTTTCACCAAATATTGTATTAATTTTGTTCGTGTGGACCGTCAGGTGGCCTGGTGGCACAAAGTACGTAATTACAAGTTACACAGTCACCTGCCATGTAGTACAACTATACTATTTGTACATTTCTTCATTAAATCACACAATCCTGGCTCTCTATTTGACTTCAGTTTCATTTGACCTCGAACTGGAACGATTGATATTGACCATTAATCATACGGCCCGACTTACCGGGTCATTTCGACCAGCAAATATTGAAATAGTGAATAGGATTTATGACAAAACACTATAGTTTCGTACGTGGGGTTAGCAAAGTTCACGTTATATGTTAAATAGTGATGTAGTGACTGCATGTATATAATATGTTAAATGAAATGTCAGTGAACACTCGCGTGCATTTATTTGCATAACGATATTAGGATCAGTCACAAACTATCTACATTATATTGGAGTGTATTATTTTATTGCTCGCCACATTTGATGTTTTATGGAGTAAATTATTATAGGTACTAAAACACAATATTTAAGTTATGTCTATGATGCTAATGGGTCAACAAGAAGTGTCATTATCCCTGACAGTAACACTAATTTATTTTACTAAGGTATGACACTTGTATTACTTGAATGTATTCAGTGTTAGATAACCCATGGTCACCTTGATCGATGGACACCATTAGTAAGAGGGTGCACTAATGTGTAACCAACACATTACAGCTTACGCCGTGTTGGTAATGAACATTAATATTAAACAGACATGTATCAGTATTAACGCCTACTTTTCAAATACAGCTTTATAAAAAACGTGATTTTCATTTCTTTGAGCAGCCTAAATAGATCATCCGGCCTTTTATGCCAGCTTTATCCGACCATTAGGTGACCGGGTTTTCAGTCAAGGAAAGCCCTTTGAAAATATTATAACTCACGCGGGGAAACATGTGATATAGCTGGTTATTCATAGTAGGGGCGTATAGCAGGCGGTACGCAATCAGCGTGCGAAGTGGTAAACCTTTTTTATATTTGGCAAGCGTACGTGCCGGACGGACAAAAACGGCGGGGACGCGTGCCGCGCGCGCCGCCCGCCCAATTGCCGTCACTGCCACGCTACCGTCACGCCGCTGCACCGCAGCGAACAGTACATTCCGTTCCAAATAAGCTGCAGTCGCTGGTGCTATGCACAAGATTTTTTAATATAAAATAAATCATTGTGAAAATTTTGCACATAATTATTATGCCGACAAAAGGACTTCATCTTAGAGCTTATCTATCAATGATAATCTTTATCATTGTCTTAAGACTTACGTATAAATAAGCAATGATGTAACACGGTAACAGGAACATGAAATCTAAATCAACTCAGCACTATTTATCTCGAAGCTCGTTTAGTTTTTGTCGTCATTAAAGCCAACTCATTACGGAAACTATTTGCGAGCAGATCTCACGATCCACTGGAAAATTGTTCCATGATGAACTACCACTATAAAAATATTTAGCTGTCTCTTTCATTAACGTAAAACCTTAATATCTGCCAATATTTTGTTTAATGTTCCGATTCCCACGTGTAATTACACCGGTAAAACAAACTGTATTTTGTTCCAATTAATGTCCAATATCGTGCGATCGCTTCAAGCCGATACAATTAATAAATAGAGAAATATCGGCATATATTACCAGCAGCCGTATATCGAGCCATAACCGAGGTTCCTGCGGCTCTCTGCTTTAAGTAACCGTTACATGTCAAATGTGATGTTTCGAGCATTAAAACTTATGCGACTGTTGCTTTATTGTGAAGAAGCGAACCCTTAATTGGTAACCTGTCGTAAATAGCTACTACTGAGATTATACGCTGACATGAAGTTGGTGAGTGTATCTATCTTAGTTCCAAACGAAAGTGACGTAGGAGTTGTGAACACTGGCCGCAGTGTCATAGATCATACGATTCATACAACCACGGCCGGGCCGAGCCGGTAAAACTGTTAATTTATGTATTCCGTGCGGATGATCGGCTGCCAACGACTGCTAATTGACTCGGATGTCGGCCGGTGAATAATACCCGCTGTAATCACCCTGTAATTACATGCTAACATTAAATACTCTCTTTTGTCACTATTTACTGGTTTTCTCTGTCACCTCAAATATAACATGACAGCAGACAGATATAACGTTATTGAATATGAATATGGACACACGAACATTTTTTACGAGTTTCAGTAAACTGGGCTATAATAATAACGTATGTTTTAATCAGTAAACTGAAGAGGGCGCACCGCGTCCCTGCCGGTATAAGCCGAGTGTTTACAGCAACATAAGAGGGCGATAAAGTCAGTCCATGTCCAGTAAATTCTCCGTAAAGAGACCGGAACGATATAAAAGTGCGTTTAATTACACTCCACTGACACGTTGCCACCATTATTAACACTAAGGAGCTCATACAGATAAACGAGACATTCATCCCTCACTTCGCGCGCCGAGCGCTCACTCGCGCGCCGCGTACATTGTTCCTCCGGCAATAGTAACAAGAGCGGGGCTGCTCACACAGCGGGCAATGTGGTTTGTTTAAAACAATGGAGTAGAATGTCGAGGGATACATGAGTAGCTGGCGTCTTCATGAGACTCGGCGGTGTAACTAACAACTGAGCGTTGACTGTAGTGGTGTGCACGACACTCATTACTCGCCATGGCCCGCAGCCGGTGATGAGCATCAGTTACGAGGACGCAATGTATGACGTGTAAGGCATACAGCTGGGAACGCCTGCGAGTTTAGTGCGGGCTCCGGAAACGGGCACGTCTCACGGTTGTGGTAAATGGTTTCGTTGAGGATGCTCGTACCGTGGAGCTCTCTAGCTTTATGTGCGTCTTTAGATCCCGAAACTCAAGCGCTTGCTATATAACTCCGCTAAATATATGCTCGACTTGAAACAAATTTGTACGCACTGCCGAGTGCGGCTAGCTGCAAAGTTCCACTATTAGTTCACTGAATAAACTTTGTTCGGAGGAAATTTTAATGACTTTTGTGGGTGATTTGAATTTATAAATAGCTATTACAGTAAATAATTTATTAACAAAAACCGAAAACGTTAGATGAAGTTTGTAAACGGATAAACTGAACTAATATAAGGTCACTGTTGCGAGTCACCTCGTTCATTTCGCTAGAAAACAAAAACAATCTAATTAAGTTTTAAATGCCATTAAAACTGATATCACAACCAAGAAGTTGAGGAAATGATTTCAAAATGATTTTCAATGCATCTCTATTTTCTGGAAAACGACAATAATGTGAACAAAATAAATGGTTCGCTCTAATTTAGCAGTTTCTTACGTCATGAAATACCTATTACAGTAAGGGGAAGAAATCTTAGAAAGGCACTTATCTTTTTGGGGAGATAACCTATGCAGTCTGAGATTCTTACCTCATTAAAATCCCCATGGTGACCACCATAAGAAGTACCGGGTCCGTTTATACGCCTACCCTGGTGTCCTTAATGAGATACCTTTTTTTGTTTTTGTTGACTGAGGGAAACCTTCAAAAGGCGTCTAGCTTTTTGGGGACAAAGACTAGAGAGTGAGAGATTCGTACCTCACTAAAACCACCCCGGTAGCCACCCTCAGCACCTGTAAGGGGCACCGGGTCCTCCGAGACCAGCCTCGGAGCCCCCAATACCTAGTACCTAGTGGAGAGCGGAAGTCCATTGCCTAGCAATATGGTGTAAATAAATAAAATAAAAATGTGTGCAAGTAAAATGCCGAACTGTTCAGATGCGTTGCTCCAAATAAATGGACTATCCCGGTGGTACTGATGACTGAGGAAAATGTATTATTATCAAGTGAGCAAATCTCACCAACAAACTCGTCCGCGTGTAAGAGGCCTAATTCTCACAGTTATAAGACGTTTAGGGTTGCCACCGAAACTGAAGTCTTAAGTCGTGTCGTGAGGTGCAGGGGCGCGGGGCGCGGGGGCGCAGGGTTTGACAAATGGCTGCGTTGTCCGCGCCAGAACGTACCCATTGTCTCGAAATATGACGCGACCGCTTTGTTCAGACCTGCTTTAAACCCTATTAGGAGCACCAGTCCACGATACACTCCGGGCCGTTTCAGAGAAGCAAATGTGACGTCATTTGCGTGAACCATTTTGTATACGTTTGTCAAAGCTCTGTAGTAATTTTGTTCTATTTAAAGTGTCAAAACGGCACTAACGCACTTGTATCTTGTGTCTCGGGTGTCCATGGGCGACGCCGATTGCTTACTATCAGGTGATCCATCAGCTCGTTTGCCGATTTATCACAAATTTGCCACAAATACAATTTATTAATGACTAAAGAACAACCAGTGGCAAATAGAATCAAAACAGATACGAGCGGAAACTCGAACAAAGCGTAATATATCAAAGTGTCGAAAATGACTGTATATTTAATTGGACAAACACGCGGCGCGAACATCAGCAAGTCGTGTGACACCGCAATACGTTAATTAAAAGCAAAATGTCATAATACTAACAGATGTAGCACCTAGCGAATGTGGGGGATGCATGGCTGCTGATTAGATTGTCAATTATATCGCGATGCCGCTCGATACGCATACCCCTGACTAAATGGAACGTTAAATGATTAGGTGAACAATTGCATTAATTACACCGGGTAGGCACCTTGGTAGAGTGTATATAATTAATTCTAGTCAATATCCTTGAAAATTTCGTTTTAAAATAGTAAAGCTACAAATTGGGAAGTCAGCTTTCCACAAAAACCACAAAGTTATATTTAATAGTGCCTAGTTGCAACCATATTCAGTATATAATTTTGCAGTTGTATTGCGTAGGCGGTGGGCACGCGGCGCGGTACGGCTCGCATCAAACCGCCAGCAACAGATTGTTGGACAACAATGTTTAGACGAATTTTAGCCACGCGCCACTGCGCCATGTTCCGCTAATGAAATTCAGCCGCGCTCCGAGTGCGGCGCGCGAGTCATCGCCTCGCCACGCCGACCCCGTGCCGGCTGCCGGGTACCGAGTATTGTTTTATCCCGGCCACGTTCATTTGCAACATTTTCTTGTTCGCGGAGTACAGGAGTTTGTTACGGATATATGTAACATCGGAATAAATTAAAACATTTGCTGAAGCTGATATTACCTGCGTAAATACAAGTTCACCTACGTGTATTTTAACTCGGTGCCTTTCTGGTACAGAATGTGTTTGTCGTAAAACATAGTACACAAAGGCAGGTGGAATCGAAGGCACCAATAAATACGAGCAGCATTCACTCATTGTAGACATCTGAAAATCTGTAGTTTATGTGGCCGTATACAGGGTGTTCAACGCTGGGCCTGCCCGGCCGGGCGTATATCGAGACCGTCATAAACAGAGGCGTCGCGCTGTGCTCGCCTAGCACACATAGGCGACACACACACTACCTGGGTACCTAGGCAATGTATAGGTACCTAGATATATTTAGTGCATCTGTGTAATTTTTGAACTATATTATTTTACACATACACCTTTCTTATTTTTGTTTATTATTTTAACTACGCGGGTTCTGGCCATCCGGCGCTGATCATTTATTATCAAGCAATTAGACTGGTCGCTATCGTATAATATAATTTAAAAGCAATTCAGGAAACAAAGACAGAACTAGAACTTGTGCCTCCGACTCGTCGTGTCGACGCTCTTGATACTGAACTAGCACAGTTTGTACCTCGACCCAGGTGACGTGTGTTGGCGGTGAAGTTGACAAGTGAGTGTGGCATTCACTACATGTGACTCAAATGTTACTCCACATTGTTACAATATCAACCACTGAATTCAATTCCCTCACAAACGATCCAATAATTTTTCATCAAGATGACATCCCGGGTTTTATGACGTTTGGTTGTACTTTGTTTTCAGAGAGTGTATTCAGACAACATCACAACGACCTCTTTTATGATGGCAACAACAGAACCCGACTCATCGCTTCAGCTCATAGATTCCGCGAAGCGCACACACGGAAAAAAATACATCGCCATCGGTCCGTAAAAAAGGAAAAACTCGGTAGCTTTGGCAATAAAAACCTCGCTAATACCAAAACTGGCACAATAATAATAATTTGCATGTGAAGAAAACGCCCAGCCTAAGCGAATTTATTTTCTTTTTGAGCGGGAAAGTGGGAAATTCACACGCCTCCGTCGGCGGCCGACGCCGAGTCCTCTTTTATTGCGGATGCCAACGAACTACTAAAACTGACGCGCTTTTATTTCCACCCGATAATGCCGCACGATACAGATGTCGCGTCATTCTGTCGTTCATACTACACACAGGATTTGTTCACTCAAATTATAGTTTGACAATTTATACGTCCACTGGCTGTTGTAGTAGTTCTAAAAAAATGATTTCTTAGCTATGAAAGGGTATTCATAACTTCGATTCAAATGACCGATTAGCTATTTTACATCAATTACACAATTATTTAACTGAGATTTGTTTCTTTGAACTTAAAAAACACAAGTAAACCTAATCACAAATAATTTCACACCGTCAACCTTATGATTATTAACATAGAGTTCACAACCCTTTGTTTGTATGTCTGTCGTCGTCTCTATTCCCATACCCTTTCTTCGTAGATGTATGTTGGCGTTATGCTTTCAATTTTCGCAATGATTCAGCGGCGCGTTTATTTCCTCGGCTCGTGAACTCGGTATTGGAACTATTTTTTTACTGGTTTCATCACATGCGTGTGTCGTACTGACAGCTCCTGGCCACTCATACAAAGTGAATTTCACACAAATATTTGCGGCGAAATATACCTTTATTAAATTGGACTGTAGCTTCACTTGTGACCATCCGTGTTTAGAAATATTAAGTGTAACACTAGCATTATAATAATAACGCCAGTAAAATAATCCTGCATAATGCTGAAAAAGAGACATTATTAGCGTCAGTCAGCGTTGAGGATCAACTTTTAATAGTTTTTTGTCCCCAGTGAGTCTAAGCACAGTCAATTAACATTTATCCAAAATATTCAAATAATCCAACATTATAATTTACCGTATGGTAACATTCAGACAAACAGAATTATATTTAAGATATTGTATGTAATACGAATGTAGGGAAAACTAATACAACTGGCGTGAAGCCATCCGTCACCGTCCTCCAGCAGTGGGAGCGTGACAGCACACCTGCTGCTCCAGCAATATTCAAATAGCCAATATAATTGCCATATTGTTTCTTTTGAAACAATATAAATTCGATCATGTATCTAACTCACTTTAATTTGAAACTTACTTCAATGAACCAAGGTGGAAGTAGTATGAAACAGACAGTGACTGGTGAGGTAACAGATGAGATCTGCCCGCGGTGCAGACGGACGGACATACAGACCGTACCTGCGGCTACGTACTAAAACAAATGTAAATCAAATACACGGGTACAAACGCTTCACCCTATTCATTCATACACGAGTAAGTTCCTCACAAACTCACAACAGACAACTCCGGCCCACATCTCCCACTAACTCACACATTCAATCTCACTGCGCGCTCTATTATTATAATTCTCCGACAATTTGCTACAGCCATCCAAAATGAATTTGTCTTTCTGCACACGCCATTCAAAACGGCACTCAAGTAAATGAAAACGTAATGATCCCTACAAACGAGAGGCTCTGTAACTTGTTGAACAATAAATCGGTGAACTCACTGCGGCGACCGAGTCGTCGTCACGGCCAAATAAACAACGCTGCTGTTATGTTATACATATATTTTCTTATGAATACTCGCTAGTTTATGTCTTCATATGCTAAAGTAGGTTCCACACGCGATGTCACCACATATTATCATGGCTCACTTATCTTCCTTGTACTGCGTCATGTATTGTGAGTATAACAATATGTAAAGTATGTACCTCTATATTAGTACATTATCGTATTATCCTTATTGACTTGCAATTGTATATAAATCATACCTACCTTGTGGTATTTATTTTTATATTGTAAATACCTTTGTAAATGACGTAAATAGATAGACGAGTATTGTTTAAATAACATTAATTTACAACGCAATATTCAATAATAACTAATAATAATTAAAGCCCACAAACAGAAGTTACTTGAGTTACTTTCTGGTACTACTTAGGGAGTGAGTGACGAAGGAATTCGTTTCGTCGCGACCGCGACATTTCATTTCGGCGTTCTGTCCCTTCCCTGACAGATTGGATTGCAGTCTCTCCCCGATGATGTCGCACGTATGGAACCGCACCTTAAGCATTTGAATATAACATATAGCACCTGAGCTCACGATTTTGTGGCATTTTTTCACAAAGTGTGACGTTTGTGTCGACACTTTTGATGAATGTACCGATGGAAACAAAAGTGAAAGTTCATTGTCTCCTTGGTATAAGTAAAAGATACGATAACAGAGGCACGCAGGTCTGCAGTGGAATAGTCAGCCCGTAACAATAAAGGTATATTCGTTAACAAAGCTTCCTGATATTACGGATGTATAATTGGGCCCGCAGTTACAACATCTAAAATTTGGACAAAAGATATAAAATGTCTCCCTTCGAGGGTCCAAGGACGCGATGGCACTAAAATCTACGACGAAGGGGTGCGGCGGGGGAGAGGGGTCTATTCAAAAACTTTCGCTCAATTACTCGCGCGAGACTCTAGTTTAATTCTGAGCCCGTGTAATAAGATTACGCGTAATGCGATTAGGTTTATTACACGGCGTCTCGTTTAGCGCCCTCTATTGTGAATGTGGTGAGATAATCATCTGTTTGACGGTCATCATTCCCTCGGTACAACCGTTTGGGTAGGTAATGCGTGCGCATAGAACAACTCGCGTTCTCAGGTAATTTGCTTGTAAATAATTGCTGTATTTTACTTTTATGGGGCCTCGTTTATTGTGAGCGTAGATAAAAGTTGAGTTGTCCAGATTTTCCCGACTCCATAAAAGAAATATATTCTGTAGTTTATCTGGAATGGAAGGAAAACACACCACGACAGCTGTTCGCTCCCACGCTGGTTGTTAGTACCCATTGTGGAGGAACACTTTGATATTTTATCGGAAACGGCACACAAAGTGTTACTGTTGCAATTTTTACAATAAATACACGGATATATATTTTGAGCGGCACCAGGTAGCGCGCCCGGTCCCGCGAACTTGAGACAAGTGGTTACGGAGAATCGTAAAATAACATTTGGGTATAATTGGACCTTAAATCAGGGCTCGGCCACGTAACGTATAAAATCTTAATTACAGCTCCCAGACATAATGACGCCACATTTATAGGCGTTTGCCAAACGACACGACGTTTGGCATGAAGCAACAAAAGTTTCATTTAAACTGTTAAGTGACCATTCAGACGAGTTGAAATGATGCCGCAGTAGCGTCATAAGTATCGCGCCGACAGACAGACAAACAGTCACAACAGAAGGTTGCAGCTTAGCGTGTTGCATCACCATAACCGTTACGTATCGGAGCCGTCCCCGTGTGCTCATAAAACTATGACTTGTATTCTTTCTGAATGCACAACTGTTTCAAATTATACGCTAACTTTACATTTTTGTGCTCAAAATGAGTCCGCGTGAATTTTCTATGGTAGGAACAATGAGGACTCGTGGGGCGAATACTGTTTCTCTTTGGTGGCAGTTATGCAGTGTATCAGTAACTTAGGACATGGATGCTACTATACCTATTGTTTGTTAATTAGTGTAAAAGCTTGCTGCTGATACCCGCGGTATGGTATCGTGGATATTGTGGTATCTAAGTGTAGATAGGACGGTCGCCCTGTACAATCACACCTCGCACAACTATTGTGATACGGATCTTATAAACAATCGATTGATTGTGTGTGTTGGATTAGTGTCACTTACGGCCAAGATTATCTAACCTATACCTACTTCAATCCGAAATCTATCGATTTTTAACATTAATTGTATTGACGACTTCTGTCAAAAATCGATTTGGGTTTAAGATATGTCGGTCGTTAAGCATGTAGATTTACGTACACCTTTACCTCTATTTACGCTCCCCACAGGCGTTATCTCTCGTTCTTTGTCCAATATTAAATTATCTAGTATCACAACACCATTAGATGTGTAGGGAACAGAGAGTATAGTTCCCTAAGATCGGAAAAGAGGATCCTCCGACCAGGCGAGGTGATCGTGCCTGGCGGGCTTTCTGCCCAACAGTTGTTCGTTGGGATTTTCTGTCTATGTTAATTCGCATGTAAACTACATCGCACATGTATTGTGCGATGTAGGATTTCGTGACGTCATCCGTTGATTAGTTTACATCTATGTGCGTGAGCTGTCATTAGACATGACGTGTCGCTACAACAGGCGTTCAATATTTGACAACTAATGTGATTTGACAAAAGTAATCTTCCCACATATGCACCATCTGATGAGGTAGCCCCCATTGACTTGAAAGGTGATTAGGAGTACCTGTAGCATAATTACTATTGATTTAGTACTGCAATACCTAAATCATGTAGCTACTGACCTCGCATGGTATCAGTAACCAGTTATTAGAAGGCGCTCATTTTCCGAGCATTTCTGACTTTTACGACTCAATCCCATTAGAGGGCTCGACTGTAAGCGAACAAACAAAAATTACAACTTAATTATTGTTTCGTTGGAAAGTTGTTATCTTTTTAATTGTTTTAATTGTGATTTAGGGTTGTTTTCACTTTCACAATCTCTTTGTTTGGACACGCCACCGACGCGGCCGACGCGAGCGACACGACCGCCGCTTTCTTCAGCTGTGACGGGTTAAATGTCGGGTTATCAGCCTTCAAGTATATTTAGGGCTGTTTGCTGTTTATCATTAACATTCAACAAAATGCTTTGTTTGTTTGTTAATGTTGTAATTGATATATTTAGTTAACTGTGAATGATGTAGCCATTGAATTGTAAAGATGGTGTTTCTTGCTAGCTTTTCTCCACACGGAACTACGATTTGGAACGAGTATTAATATAAGACTGGACTGCACGGTTGGCGTGGTGGCTGGGCAACCGGCTGTCGCGCAACGTGTAGCTGGTTCGATTCCCGTACGGAACAACTCTTTGTGTGATCCATAATTTTTTTCTTAAGGTCTGAGTATCATATGCATGTGAACTTGTATGTTTGTGAACACACTCACGATACAGGAGAAAATACATAATGTGGGTAATTGAAAAAAAAACTTGTCCTAGGAATAGCTTCAAATAAAATGCTTTTTCTAACTTCAACGTTGAATATGTACTTCAATATAATACAATATCTCGTTAGTTCTGTCACCTTCACGATTGTATTTAGATGCAACAAACTAATTTCCAAAAATACAGGTAATTTTCCAAACTTTCAAAATTGCTATCTTTCGAGGTACTAGGAAACATAAATGGAAACCATTACCACAGGTCCGCTTTGAGAGCACTACACTAACACAAAAAGCCACGAACTTCACGACCATAAGACAGTAGTTGCGAGTCGTTGAGGCAAAGTAGTACAATTCATTAGGAATGTTATCTTTTCAATAGTGAGGCTCCAGTTAAAAGTTGTTCCGAAGTTGGAACTAACTGCTTCACAGAAACCAGTTGTGCCAGTGCATAACAGTGCAGTTAATTTACTCCGAAATAACATTGCAGTCACTGTCCCCCGAATAACGTATATACAAGACAACTGGACCAGGTCCTACACAAAGTTTGGAATATTTGTAAATACAATAAATCAAATGCGTTTGAAATAGTTCTGATTTGTTAAAGCGGTTCGTAATGCAGTTTGCATGTTACCTGTCGGGAGAAGACATTGTTTGTTACTGACACAAGCCGCGCGAAGATGATATCTGAATGATGTGGCGAACAGTTCGCGACTATTAGTCAAACAGGGAATCTGTTGTCAGATTGGAATCAAAACATAAAAGTGTGTCGCGGCGCACACCTCTCACAATATTTCGTGTCGGCTGTCAACACAAACTTGCCACTATTTATCGCTTGGCAAGTTTCCTTGTCTCCACCCCTCCCCCCCTTCGTGCCCCGCTACCCCTCCCTGCCTCCTCTAACCGACCGGAAAACTATAGCGAGTTCCAAACTGATGTCTCACTTGATAGGCGACGTCAACAAGTTCCCTGAATGCCGCTGAACAGCGCTGCAAGCCGGCTGGAACTTGCTGCACTTAGCATCAACGTTTAATTGGAGGCTTCATGAGTGGCGTGTACTTCGTGGTAATGAGTTCATGTCCGAACACTTTCTAATGCAGATAATTATGATAATTTGAACGCTATGAATCGTATGCAGTCAGCAATTACCTGCAACACTCCATTGTAGTACTACCAGTTAGCTGCTAATTATGACTTGGTGACACAGTTAGATTATGACAGACAACAATGTCACTCAGTGAAATATAAAAGAGTAGAGAAGACTTTCTCTTAAACGACGATGTAGTCTACAAAGTACCCACAATACAGTAAAGTAATTATCCAATTGTAAAGGGAGATTACAGCAACGGTTCCGCATAAAGTGTCTCTTTGACGGCATTGCAAAGTTTTCAATATAAATTCCTATAAAGGCTTATCTCGAGCTTGAGTGTAGGCCTAATCTCGGCTATATGTATATAAGAAGAGATTACAATAATGTAGTGAGCTATAAATCTTAAGATCCCGATATGGCTATAAAGCCGGTTTACGAGCGGAGCAAGCAGTCGACGCGGGCGCGGACGCGGCGCAGTACCAAACATTTTACATTTTATTGTTTTCTAATATCTGATTTATTCTGTTAAAGAGCGATTTCAACACTTTGTGGATTTGGAGTCGAGTACTTCGCCAACTTTATCGTATTGTTTGGTCGGAATTTGAAGAGAATATAAATACAGAGACGGAGTGACTGCTTGGGAGTGTAACTTATTGAAAACAATCATTTCACGAAAGCTGATTGTAAGTTTAACAGAAACATTAGACAAATATTTTATGCTTCACCGTTTGCACTGAATTTTATTTGGGATCAATATTCATAAACAGGTTTCTAAGAAATTTATTTTCAGTTTTACTTATGTTGCATGCTGTGTAAGTAAATATAAAGTTATAAAAACTAAATTAATTTCCTATCAAGGGGCTATTTTCGGAAGTTTCATATGGATTCTTAAGCAGTTCTGAGAATTATTTTATTTTAACTCGTTTACAAAACTATACAGACATACAACGGTCAGGATAACTACACAGTTACTCCAATCTTTTAGGTAGTCAAAGACAAATACCATAAGTTCCAGGTTCATGTGGCATACGCCCACATGCAAATGCAATTACAAGTGATGTAGTTTTAATGAGAGCCTCTAATGTGTGCGTAAGGCGAGTCCCTCGCATTCTTACACACAATAAAACTGTTTGATTGCGAGAATTAAGTTTATCTCAATGCCTCGGGTCTGTTGTGTTGAGATTTCGTCGTTATTCCAAAGTTTTCCTTGTTTCTTTACTATTGTTAGTTAAACGTTGCGTCACGTCTCGTGTTTGGACCACTTTTATTTGTACTGCCAGTTGATTTTTTAGTAACAATAAGTTCCGTTATGGGTTAGTGGTCAATGGTTTTCAGCACTTGTAGTGGCTCTCACTTTATAGAATAAGTACACAAATACATTGAAATTTTTAGTTATGTGTTCCATTTTTTAAATGTAACAGAGCCGTCGATGATAGGGAAATTACACACCAGGAATAAAATATTTACAAATTCGTGCACTAGATATTTAGTACAGAACGTTTTCCACGAACATAAATCAGCCTCACTCGCTGATACGCCGATATTGGCGAAGTTGTTCACAATCTGTACTCTAATTACTATAATTCGTAGAGCGACTCACACTCGCATCGCATTTGATTTCGAATGAATCCGCGCAACTATCGGATGAATCACGAACTTCGCCGGAAAGTTGGGGGACATGTAATATGGTAATGGGAATTGTGAACAGTGAGGGTGACAGTTACAAATAGTTGCTGTCGGATTATTAATTTACATTCTCGTGCTCACGGTAATCACAACACCGGTGTCGACATCACAGGGGCGCTGCTTACACCATGTTACGATCTGTTCGGCAATAAATACTAAACAGTTTGACGAATAAAGTGCTGCAGGGTGCTTTAATGGCTCAGCTTAGTTAAATATTGTTTGTGAACATTAGATGTCCAATGTCCAATCTCTCAAACAAATATTACTGCTCGGTCCCTTTCAAATCCTCTTCCGTAGTATTCCCGGCGTGTTCAGTGCACGGCCATAACATTAAATATCAACTTTTAGCACTGTTTCATAACAGCCGACCCTGGGATTATACAGCTTTATCACATTTTAGTGTAAAAAGTAGCTCGGTGTCATTCCGCGAGATGGCCATTTTATGTGTTTTTACGACAGTCCGGTGATCTCAGCTAATGTCTGCAAATCTCTGACGTTGGTTCTTCAGGTGACGAGGTGATTACGATATCCTTACCTGCTGTACACTAATGTATCACTATAATAATAATATCGCCACCAATGTATGTACTTCATAACTTTCACAAAACTCACGTGTTTTAAGTAAATCCCACGACAAAAATGCAGCATAACTCGGTGGTCGGTGCATACATTAGTGCAGACAGGTGTAAGGGACCTCAGCCCGTATAAATACTAGATGTTCGTAGAAGATAAGGCACGTAATTAATTAAAGTATTTCAGTGAACAACATTGTACTCGTTGTACCTGCGTGCGGAACATTAGCAGGGCGACTGATTAAACAAATAGCAAAGAAAATAATTTCTCCACGTAACTGGCTTGGACAATGGACACTTACCCGTTCATATTCGCAGTAATATGAGAGGATTTGTATCGTTTCCTTGAAACCTTAAACGATATCTGATATGCTCTTGAAAATCTACTGATTGAAAACTTGTAACACTTCCCTGCAGTGGAAAGTGAGGAATAATCTGTTCGGAGAAGTAGGTCAGCAGTTCATTCGTTTCCCGATACAGAATGACGTTAATCAGTTCTCCTGGAACTCATCTATTAATGTTCCTAATAGAGATGTTATGCATAAATGAATTACATGTAGGTAGAGGTCCATCAACGATATTGCTATCATACACTGATATCCTAAAAATACACTTTAATTTGGAGTCAGTATTAACACGTAGACCATTCACTAAATGACGATCAAGGAAGAAATTACTTTAGATGATGCGACGAACTCTTTGCTTGTGTTTCTGACCAGATTCAATTGCCAGATGAATCTAGACTTAGTAACAGGTAGTTTATTAACCGACTTCAACAAAAGGAAGTTCTCCGTTCGATCAGTATGCATGTATGTTTGTCTGTTTGTGTCGCGATCGACTGATTCGATTTTGAAACGAAAAGGTGTCAGTATATTGTTTAATCAACTTCAAAAAAAGATGGATTTGAAGTCAGTTTTTGAAACATAAAGAATTATTAACGTAACAATCCACAAAATGTGTGCTACAAGGATGGAGTAGGTCTCAACGAAATGTGGTTTTGTCGAATTTGTAGCTAGCTCGCAAGTTCCCAGCGTGCAACGTGCAAGTGGCTCGATGTAAGACGCTCACAGTCGCGATATGCTCTCGTGTGCAAGGTGCAGCCCGGACCACGAGATACAAAGGAAATTAATTTTCCACATTGTTACCTTGTACGCCGTACGCGCGCAGGCGGGGCTTCTGCTAATGTCTTGATATTGTATTATTTATTGACTTAGAAAATACAACATAAAAGGTACACACAATAATGGCTTATATTACGTAGTGGGCGTCAAGGTCCACAGTTGTGGGAAGTTATAAAACTAAGATAACTCTTCAAAAGTCCAGTGTTTGGCTACGTATATACGCCACTACATAGGTCCACCTGAACAAGTTATTATTGAGAACAGTTTCGTACCTTATTTACTTTGACAGTTCTCTCGAGGGATTTAAGTAAGCCTGATTCTAGGCTAATGTTCTGTGAACACTGATTTAAGTTTAATGTTTAATTTACATGCAAATCTAGGCGCAAACTAAACTTCTTAATCTTGGAGCGGATACTAGATAGCACTAGTACGCAGGATTTCTGAACAGTGAAGTATTTTTAAGTTGAGATGTATACTGTTGTACAACTTCAATACAAATAAAACAATAGAGTTTTCTTGAGGCAATTCTTATTAAAACTGTTATCGTCCACGTTACCGGGATATTGCAAATGACATTCAAATCTATTCAGTAGATTTTGTGTCAAAAGATCACATATCATGCCTATGATGTAGTCATTAAGTTATCACAAAGAATTGAAGTTTACACAGTTTACAACCCCTGCTATCATACAACAAACACCGCTATAATACCTCTGTCTTAAAAGATAAGGAATAATGTAAAGCAGTAGGTTAATTAGTGGAGCAATCGGAGCGAGCCTAGCGTGACTTTATTAAATAGTTCCAGCAATTAGCCGCTCACTCTGCCCGTACCGTGTCTAGCCAAATAATGCTGCTTTCTAATATTTCGCTCGACGGTCTTTTCATAGAAATGCGATTAGGCAGTTTGAATTAAATTGTCAGTGTTTTATCGTTGGTTTTTATAAGTCAATCAATATTGTTAACTGAAAACTTGTGCGTTACTTGTAACTGAATGGTCGAAGATGAAGCTCACAATTACAAGTTATGGAAAATTGCAAGTGAACAGGTTTTGATACCGGCGAGGATAAATAAACATAAAAATTATGCAGGTTTCCGCCAAATTAATCGATTTGGTCCCTTTTAATAGATAATTATGTAAGTGCTAAAGCTCTTCGCCATGTTATCAAGCTATCAAGCATCGCGAACCGAACACATCCACATTGTTAACGAAACTAACGCTCCACTGAACTACGCTCATACAGAGACAGCTCACACAAATGTAAAAAGAATATCGCACTCGTAATACGAAGCGGAAAAAACGGTTCAACAAGCCGAAAGTGATTTTTCATCCGAGTTAAGGCAAGAGTCATCAAAACATCGCGATAAAGAACAAAACATCGTTGACTGACTGCAGCCTCCCCCCCCTCCCTCCCTCCCTCCCCAAATGAGGGGTGATAACAGATACCAAGCGCCCAGCGTAACGATTGCTTTGTAAAGTAACTGCTATTGTGCATTAATGCAATAAGGCCTAATTAAAAAAAAAAATTTTTCAGATCTTTTAATATAAAATTCTTTTTCCTGTACCTCATATTTTTAAAAGCAAAAAGCTTTAATAACTTAATCTCGTAAAAGAGAGCCTACTAAGTCGTCCTCTACAAAATTTATCATAGCCCGCTTCACCCAAAAAGAAGGCCGCATTTTCAGTTAAAACGTTTCGGGTTTTAAAGTAACGTATTTTTAGAACAGAAAGCAGCCGTTTGATACATAAGTACTGATATTACTTGGTATAAACTGCGGGCTCATAGTGCTCATAGGTCGAGGCGACAGTTGCACTAACAACCCTCCAACTATTCACATACAAGTTAAAATTGCTACATACTCCGGACGGTAACGGGAAACTTCATTATAAGAAACTTTGAGCAAAAGAAAAATATAGTGGAAACACTTCCATTGCAGTGAGAGGTGCCATACACAGCGCGCGGGCGGTGCGAGCACAGACCCGCAACTTTGTGCTGTAAATCTAGCGAGTGAGCGAGCGAGCGAGCCCGCCTGCCTGGCTGGTGCTGGATGGTGGCTCGCAGCTCCTCGCAGGCGACAGACGTGACCTGCCTTCCTCCCCTACATTCGCGCGACACGTTCCCTGAATACGGAAGCAAAACGTTTACGTTACCGAACCTTGTTAATAAAATGCACTTGTACGAAATCATGAGATTGTTATCGCACTACATAAACTTTGTAAATTCTGTTTTGGTGCGATGGAGCACGCGACAAAACCAGTGCACGTAAACCTTATAATTACTAGTATTTTTAAATATCTCAATTAAAACGTTGTAATAAAATATAACAAACTGCGGCTAGCGGCGGTAGTGTCGTGATGGCGAGCTGTGTATCACGCAAGCGTGGACAAGCACACATACATGATTCCATACGTATTAGCTCTCCTGACGAAATATTCTAAAACAATAAATGGTGGTA
Source organism: Spodoptera littoralis (assembly GCA_902850265.1). Lineage (NCBI taxonomy): Eukaryota > Metazoa > Arthropoda > Insecta > Lepidoptera > Noctuidae > Spodoptera > Spodoptera littoralis. The sequence continues at coordinate 263,548 of LR824536.2, read as the reverse complement.
AATTAAAAGTAATTCATGTTATGTAAACGATATGTTATGTCATGAACATTAAGTAGCTGCATTTCGTAGATATAATATTATTTGTGTTTTTAAAAATACATACTATTAACAACATCACAAAGTTTCAATAGTTGATTTCATCACACATCGCGTCTGGTTATTGAACTGCGGCTGTGCGCTAATTATGAATTTTGCTCGTTTGTCAAAAGCTGAGCACGTGTTTGATTACTTTGATTCGACCGTTCGACCAATGTGAGTGTGTCAACGAGGCGTCAAAGGTAACAGCGGCAGGTAAGAATCCCAGCGACGTAATGTCACAGCGGTAGCGGGGCGGCTGCGGGTCGGCGGCGGGTCACTCATTACGGCGGACTCAGACGCCGCCCGATAATTTACCGAATGACAATGAGCGACAGCCAGCCTTTGTATTAGTTGCGCTGTGCTCCGGCCGCCGGCCGCCGGCCACGTAATGGCCGAAATTACACCCTCTCTGATTGGTTCGGCGAACTGATTGTGAGCGATGGAGTGTCCAACGCTTCTTGCTAACGTGCGCCCAAATCAAACGACTCAACACGTCCTACTTACAAACGTGTGTTGTGTTCTATGGTGGACGCTTCCTAATTTAAGCATGGAGGTTTGTCACGACTTTTCTCATAGTGGATGACTATTGAGATCGGTCAATGTATAGATAAGATACCTATTATCCTGTCTATGGTAACTTATCTATTACACAATATTGATTTGCCCACCACATCAATGATTTCGAAAACCAAACATTGTGTTATTAAGAGAACAACATTACTGTGATGCGTTACAAATAAATTAAAGAAACTTGTCATTGTGTGTTTGAGCTTTCCTCTATTCAGTATGCGTTTGTAAAACACTGTACTGTGAGAGATTGGACAGTCGTAAATGTAAGAAATGCGATCGAATCTCGACCTCTAGTAAACACAAGAATGAGCACGAAGTGTCGAGTAGTGAGTACAGCTGCACACTGCACTACTATAGTTGCAGCTTGCGTGGGAGACAACCAGCTGACAGGTTCCATATTTGAAATCTGAGGAGAAAACAAGTTTGCACTCTATCTTGTTTATTTATCGAATATCTCCACATATCGTCCTCCGATGTATGTAGCTATCTACACGTACCTATTATAAATTATCAGCTTCAAAAACAAAATGACGGTATCGGTGAGTGGGTTCATATAGAGACAGCATATTGGTTGTTATGAACGGTTTAAAATTGAGCGTGATTTTGTAAAGGACAACAAAAACAAGTCACTGCTTCTACAATGCCAGACGGACTAATGTGGCCGTTACCCTTCGCAGCTTACTACGTCTAGTTTTAAATGTCATAACATGATTTCATGTCATTAGGCAAATGCTGATTTATAGTATCATATAACTAACACAATAGTCTTCTATGTAAGTCTCTTGGATTAGTTTTTAACTTTGATATTTCACTTCACAGTTGTTTGTGCTGTAATAAAAATCTTATTGAAATCAATATTTCTGACTCGGTCGCAAGTACAGTGATCAATGCTAATTATTTTGTTTTCCATGTGAGAGAGGTCTTCTTTCACTAGTGCTGGGAAACTGCTGGCTGATGTATTTAGAACCATGTTTGATATTAGTAAGAGGCCTAGCCTCTATTGTCACTGGTGTAGCGTGATATTAAAGGTAGCCAGGCCGAGTGCTGGATAAAACAGCGACCGGCTGGATCCGGGCGTTGGTCGGCAGTGCGGCCATAGAATCGCGACGTACAATTAAGTTCGCCCAGTAATTCACTTAGGCTTACATGTGTCGATTTGCGCCACAATCACGTCGCATTACCGACTAACTTGCAACCATCACGCTACTTGGATTATAGCTTGCGGCTGAGAGCTTTGTTTCTAATTCCATTTTTTGTGTACTTTGCTTGTAGTAATTGGATTTTGCAGGAAAAGTCGGCTACTTACTCAATCTAACATTAATATTCGTATGATTTTTTTAAGGGTCGTACTTATTTTATATGGTTAAGACATTTTATATAAAAACAAAATGTCCTGGAACTTATAATTACTCGAGTAATTAATATAAAATGCTGCGCGTTAAAACATTTTTTCTCATTAACATATGGCATTTTTTATTAAATTACATTTCCATTTTTACAAACGTGGGCGGTGCGACCTCAGGCTCTCTGTATACTCTCCATACTAAGTATACATAATATGTACTCACTACGTGTGCACATGTAGTAGAGTCACATTGTATATGACGTTATTAACTTACAACTGCTGTTTACATAAACATTGAGTTGCTTCCCAAAACTGGATAAAATTAGTTTTGAGCCCGACATGATCTTCAACAATCAAGGAATTAATAATGAAATATTTTCTACGAATATGCACCGCATTTAATAGTTCCAAACATCGGAGACTCAAATCAAATAGTAAACATATAAGTTAGTACGTGGCCTCATGGGACGGAGGCACTTTATGTACCTATATGTGAATGTAGTTTTAATGGCAATAGTTCCAATACCCATTCATACGAGTGTCCGTATCAATACAGTCTGCAGACTCCATTGATAATGAAAGTACTTCATTACTTCCTCTACCACTTGGTATGGGTATAATGAAGGCACAGCAGTAAGACGTAAAGGATGAGAAGGTGTGTGTTCTCCGTGTGAGAAGAGGCCTTTACTTGGTGGTCTTTGCTGATTGTATTGATTTCGAAAGTACTTCATTACTTGGTGGGTGTAATGTACGCCTTCATTACGAAGGCACGTATCGGTTAAGGCACAGCAGTAAGATGTAGGGGCCCCGGCTTCCCTCGCTCTGTCGCAGTTTAGTGAAATCGATCACACGAGATGTGACTGTTGCCAGGGGGATAATATTTCATTGGAAATCTTCAGAGAATTCCGATCTATTCTATTGGAAATGAAAATATAAAAACATGTATAGTTACAGTGCGCAGTATTCGCCGTTAGGTACTTCTGTCGGGTTTAGGCAGTGAAGTCGCCATTAACATCGCATATTAGAAAAAGAAACTTAGATAATTTCAAATGTCACAATATCAGAAGATAGAGCAATAGAATTGAAATTCAATACTTTGTTCAATACAATAATTGAACCGTATCATTAAAATTTTGCTGTCTATTTTAGTATGTAAAATAATTTATCAGTCCATTACTACTGCGATATAGCTTCATGCTGCCTAGTCGCTCAGAAAATACGCAATAGTTACGCCGATAATAGATCCCATCTGACATTCGTGGAAAATTTGTGACCGCCCACTGAATTGACGGCTATTAATTGATTGACATTATTAAGCTCGGTCGCGATTGTATTGAGATGTTTGGAAAAATACACACAAATATTAAAAGCTAACATTATTGTTTCGAAGAAATTTAATGAAACTCTTTTCCAAAAATACCTATTGTGTTCTTCTAACATAGTTATTTCTTGCTAAAAATAAAGTAACCTACATCGCCGATAGAAGTAATATATTCCAGCAGTATGCCAGAGTTATCGGGTAGGAAAATAATTGAGATTAAAATTGTTCGTTGCGTAAGTTGATAGGCATATAGTATCAGTGCTTCAGTAGGCTCGCGCCGTGGTATGACGAGCGGCCGGGCCTGATTGCCGACCCGGACAATATGCTCGCCGACCCACGCACCCATATTACGACCGGTTTATAGCCGGTTTCTTACACAAATTAAAAATAGAGTGAACGTATGTACTTAGTCTTTTGTATATTTCGCTTATGGTAAAAAGAATCATAAACAAAAAAAAGTCACAAAAATATGTACATACATACATACAAAGAGAGAGAGAAACTCCCATTAATGATTTTTTTGTCTTTTATCATCATCATCATCATAACATCAAGCCTTTATATCCCCGAAGGGGTAGGCAGAGGTGCACATTTCGGCACTTAATGCCACTTTACAATGTAACATCCACTTTTACAATTTATGCTATGAGTCCCATGTAATAGGGGGTGAGCCTATTTCCATATACCGGGCATATTTCTAGGCTCCGTGCTACTAATAAGATCTTTGAAAACTCAGTAATACTTTCCCCGACCCGGGAATCGAAACCGAGACCCCTTGCCCGGCAGTCGCAATTGTGACCACTCGGCCAACGAGGCAGCATTTTGTCTTTTACTGGGGCCAAAATCCATAAACTCAGTACACAATGGTTAACTTAAACGATGAAGGAACATGTTCCACAGAGTTAACCGCACGCATCCATCTCCCATGAAATCCAATCAAAGCCTCGGTGGCTTAGGCCGAGGCTTCCATGACTTGTAGCGATCTCCTCGCGAGTAAACAGACAAGAGATATTGAAAACTTAATATCCTGAGCAAAATGTTTCGCAGTTACCCAAGTTACGGTGTGTACGAGTAGGCAAAATGCCCGTCTATCGGACAAATATCCGACAGTCGGACAGGAAGGGATAACCTAGTTCTGCAGAGATTTGTTTCAGCCAGTTTGCAGTTGCGCCCGCGTGGAGTGCCTATAACAAAGCGTCCCCTCGTGCCACTACTGCGGGAACTCGACACACACTCGCACACCAACTGTGTTCGCTTAGCGGAACTTACTTCCGGACTGTGGCGGAATTGTGGGGATTTCGACGTGAATTAATTTAAAAAAAAACTCCGTGACTTAACTCCTGTATAGGCAACGATTGTTGTGTAGTTAGTAGTCAAGTTACGAATACGACATCGGAACAATGAGTAACTCACAGGAGTTTAGTGTATTATTTGAGTAAAATTAATGAATAGGTAAAATTCTGAAATAGGGTAGATGACTAGTTTTTATTATAATATAGATTTTTAAAAACATTAGACATGTATTTTTTATTTTATTACGGAAACGAATAGTTTCGAAGATATTGATTTGAAATATCGTATGACGTCACTTTTGAGTACGATTTATACACTAAAATGACGTGGTAGCTACCTCTCACTCCTAAACTTTGATTCGTTTTATCTAAGTATTGTTTTCTTAAATAAAACGAAATAAAAAATACGTGTCTAATATTTTTTCGTTACCTAACTGACGTACTAATTAGATTTTAAATTTTCATTCCTTGTCCCAGTTCATAAAGATTCTCCATTTTGTTTGGCAACCCAATAAGCAGAGCTAAAATCTTTTCTCTAAATTCTTCTTTGTAAAACATAATGTAAGTACAATTAAATAAATTATCTTGAATTGTAACTTAATGCATACTCGAAATAAAATTACCGGAGCACGCGAGTACAAAGCTCGTAGTAGTTCTCGGGACAGTTTTGCACTGTCGCCCGCGCTTCGCTCAATCTGATCGTTTTGAGCGAATCAGCCAAGCGAAGTTTTGTGTTCTAAGCGCGGGATTTACTAAATCCAGCTGTATTTCCATATACTGCACTCTGAATATGAAATTCTAACTTATTTCTAGTATTGTTTTGTGGAAAATATCTGATTTAATACAATAGAAGGAGAAGTTGAGCAGCTTCCAGTTATTAGCAACTCTGCGAACTTTATCAGTGTCGTCCGTTTGATGGCCTTGTGTGAATTGTTCAACTCTTATAGTAACGACTTATAGATACCTACATATAGATATCAAATCGTATATTTTAACCTTCTAGAGCAGTTTTAACCCTTAACAACCCACAAGTGTCTCGCGGACACAATTTTGCGTTTATGTTTTCATAAAAACTAAAGTTTTTATTTTTATGAATCGGCCTTTTATCTAATTTATCGTCAATGTCTTACGAATCTAAATGTGCAATGAAAATATTTGTAAAGTGAATATTTTATTATTTTTGGTCGATAAACGAAAATAGTACTTCATCAACCCAGAAGTGTCCAACAGACACAATATCGTTTTATTTGATTCAAGTGTGAAGGTAGATTGTTTTTTATTTACATTTACTTATAATCTTATGGTGTCGGGTGGGCAAAAGCGGTTGCAAGACCTTTGTTTGTGTTATAATCATAGTTTTTGTAATCGTATCACGTATCAGTAATCAGAAACTCTTGTCATAATGTAGTCATGTTCTAATTCGTTTTTATTGAATGATATGGCTAAACGGCAACTAACACAAAGTGAAATTCAACGTGCCCTTGTTGAAAGTGACAATGAAAACATTTTTGTCCATGAGTGCGATAGTGATGATGAGAATTTCGCTGTTGACAGCTGTTCTGATAGTGAAAGTAATGTCACAGAACCAGCATCTGAAAACGATGATGAACAATTATGGAATAACAGTGATGATGATTACAAGAATACGTCTCAATTTACACTTATAAAGGAAGAGATAACAACTTGTAAATCAGAACCTAACAGGCAAAACCGAACGCCTCGACACAACGTAATTCGCGGCGGTATCTATAAGGTGATTCTTCCTCCTCCAGGCCAAACCATAATAGGTCCGATAGACAGTTTCAGCCTTTTTTTCGACGATCACGTATTACAAGTAATAGTAAACTATACCAATACTGAAGGGCTTAGAATTTTACAAAATCGATGGAAATCAACAGATATACAATCGAAATGCAAGTACTCCGAGGTCTTTTATTGATTATAAGCGTCAATAAACAGGGAGGTGTAGGTTTTAGAGAATACTGGTGCCCTATCTTTGGCAATCCAATATATCAAGCTACAATGGAAAAAAGAAGAAGCGTTGTTATATTTTCCCTTCGAAATTATCAAGGGCTTCTAAACAGTGTTGTACTGAATGCAAACGCAATACATGCACTGAATATTCTGGAAAAAAATAATTGTTATATCTATAAGTAAATAAGTGTAAATACACATCACTGAAATACATTATACTGTCTTTTTCATTCAAAATATCTTTAATTTCTTTCATCATACCTTACATTTATAAAATGAGTCTGTTGGACACTACTGGTCAGTTACGTCACAAAAGCATTCTGGATAGTTAAGGGTTAAACTATACAATGAGGAAAAGTTGATTCACCAGTAACGTATTTGTGCAGAAAACAGTGAGGTCTGACGACGCAACTCAATTAGACACACATCATTAGACAAAGGCCGGTAATGCGATTATAAGCTGAACGCATATTATTACAGGCACAATGGCCTGATTGTCTGCCAGTACTGTGAGTGTGACACAATTACGATGCTCCCGTAAGATAATCTGCTCGTAATCAGTCGGCTGCACCCGAGTACCACCGAGTGCCGCCGAGTACCACCGAGTGGTGACCAGTCCATGCTCAGACGCGCACCACTGCACGCAATGCATACAATACTATAAATGCTTTCAAGTGCGTGTTGATTATATCTGTCTGAGTGATTTTATTGTGACAATCATAATTAATATTATTATTGTATACAGCCCTGGGATTAAACATTCCAAATTCCATTTTTTAAAACTCATATACCTACGTGTTACTATTATGAAAATATAAATTTGTAAAAATATTAAAACGAATAATAATATAACTGTAGCTGGTGAAATATAAAATATTATTTGAAAACATTTTCCGTACCGCAACCTGTTTTAGAATGAAAAGCTGAATCGGTAAAGGTACCAATGAGCTTTGAAACTTTGTAAGTATTCGCACTGATGCAATTTCTTGAAATTTCTAGTCACAATAGGTGCACCACAATGCCACTACAATTAAAAAGTTTTCTGAGAATTGTATACTGTGTGTGTGCGACGTTTTTTTAAATAAAATGTTGTTATTTCCAATGATCAGTTTGAAACAAAAACACGGCGAAATGTGTGAGGCTTATCTGTTCTGTGTGAGCAGATGGAAGTGGGTTAATGTGACGTCGTACGTTAGATAAGCAGCCTCCGACCGCGGCGCGCCATCTTCAAAGGACCCATATTCGAGAATCTACCTACCTATATATACTCGATTTGGAAACTTAGTATGTACTCTAAAATTGACACTTCATTGATATGATTTATTTTTCTTTGAATTGTCACTGCTCAGTGCTTTTTAAAACAAATCCATGGCATTTTGTTGACAATAAGATCCTTTAAGATGGATCTTTGTACACTATGCTCGTATGTTACATAATATAAAATGTAGACAGCACGGTCAATTCTTTTACCCAATGCGGTGGCGAACCTTCAATAAATCTTACCTTAATTTCATCGACAATTTCACGTGGTTCTGTGGGGTACATGACCCGGAATAGTTGTGATTGGAAGCGCATTGTAACAAGTGGTTGGTCCCCTCACTATTCAATAGGGGTGACCGCGGGATCGATTGCGGCATTACATACATAGTTTAACATCATCACGTGAATGAACGATGCGTAGTGGTGATCTTAAACATTATGTCACATCTTCATCAACATCTTGCGGCGTAAATTAATGTTATTATAATAGACGCATTAAAAACCAATGCAGTATAACGCTCCCTCTTATGACTTGCTTCATGGTGTCGTGTCGTGTTCAGCTATTGTTAAATCTTCAGATGGACCGTTATTCGTTCATGCTCTCCGGGAAATGAATCGTACGTTATGATCGTCATAAGATACGAACACTTCTCGCACATTACACGTACTGACATGATTATTCAAGTTTATGAGGTTATACTTCAGCACTGTACGAGAAATATTCCGAAAAGACGTAATGAATTAAATACTACGACACGTAATAAATAACAATAGCGTCTACTCGAAAATGCTACGAGTGCTACGCGCTCGTAGCACGCTACGAAGACTACAATGTTTTCGTAGCAGGCTACAACGCGTAGGTGTTATTTTTAATATATTAAAATGTAGTCACTTTGATACATACATTATCATCATCATACCATGAATGAAAATGAATATTATTATAAAACACTTAACGTTCCAATACAAATCAATAATATTATCTTAATCCCTACTTCCCCACAGCCACAAATATCGTAAGAAGATTTCCTGACAAAGTATCAGAACCAAAAGCATATTATTCACATTTCGTTGCATAAAATGTTCTCCGTTAGTATTTTTTCAACGAATGCATTGTCCGACGGACGGATTAAGCTTCAACACATTCAATACCCGATACGGACGTTTGCGATGTCAACAGAATTTCAGCGGAGCGGAGCTTCAAAAAGCTTTGTTGGGAAACGTTTTAAGAGCATTGTGTGTACCATCAAACGATTGAGGCGAATGTACGTGTAAACCCAGCTTTGTAAATGTGCAACACTCCCACCCAGGATTATATTCCAGATTGATATGTACTGAGCTGGCACCAGGCGAGCCTGGTTGTATCATAACGTTAGTATTATACCAAAACATAATACAGAATTATAAGTGTTTAGGAGCAAAAATTAAGTACTTAGTAATTTTAACATAATCATTTGCGAAGAGTTGACACTGCGTAAAGATTGGTTTACGCCTAACTGAAAAACAAGAAATATTTACAGAAGTATTGTCATCACAAACCTTTTGTTTCCTAAGCAAATAGAGCGTGGAACAGGTTTCCCTAGAGTTTCGTATATTTTCATTTGTTTCCCGTAGTTTCAGGGGAGTCAAAGCCGCGTCTTCTCAATTCGGAGTGTCTGCTTGTTATTCGGGCGCCGGCGCTCGGTGGCGGAGTCAACGCCATTACCTGTTTGTTTCCAGCCCCTCGCAATCGATACCACTACACTCGGGAACAGCTCATTATGGAAAATAGTTGGCTTGCTTTCTATTTAAATTGCTCTTCAAAGTGCTTTAAATCGGGGAACAAGTTGAGATATCGTCTCGGTAAACATGTTTTTAAACTTATTTTAGTTTTGGGTTATGTCGTGTTGTTATCATGCTGGTTCATGATGCACGTCATGATGGTTTGTTGTAAATGTGTGTGTTAGTTGCATGACGTCCTTTGTTCTGAATACAGCTCCACAGATTGTGGTTCTGGGTCTGGATGTGCATTGTGCATGTGAAATTGTATGTTTGTAAACGCACCCACGGTACAAGAGAAAATCCTAGTGTGGAGCAATGTTTTTTTATAAAGAGCTACCTGTATGAAATAAATAAAACCTTTGTACGTTCACATTTTATTTAATACGAGTAAATATATTGGTACGACATTTCGTTCCATATTTGTCAAAATTTTCGCTGTATAAAATTGCGGATAACCGCAAGGGAAATGACATAGGTGTATGTAAAATGATAATAAACAAAATACGAATATTTTTGGTAAGCGAATACGTGAATATCAATACGTATCGTTACATAATGTCGGAGTGTGGCACAAGTGACGTCACTCTTGTGTCGTATTACTGCAATTTTCTGCGTCACGTTATTGATATTCACAATTATTATGCACCGCACTCGCGCGCCATGTTTGTTCATGTCCAAATACTTGATGATTCAAATTTCTGAAATGATAAATGCGTTCATCATGTCCCTGTCATTACAAGATCCAAGAATATCCTAACAATAATGTGCTCAATTACAGTAAATCAGGTGACTATGTCACTCATAGCTTGTATATTTTATAAGCCAGTTAGCTTAACGTAGACAATTTAATAGTACCTCCTACACTTTCGCAGCACGCTACGAAGACGCCGTAGTCAGCGTAGCAAGCCCGTAGCATGACGCGTAGCGCTCGTAGTATCATTAAGTTGCTATTATTCGTTTGATTATTACCTATTGCTTGCTTTTACAATATATATCAACCAAATCTTAAAACCTAACATGCTTGTAGCATGTTATTCTATCTATTAACTGATAAATTTTAGCAAACATTATTGTTTGCTCCATAATCGTTCATAATTAATTTTAAATATATCGCAGTCATGGTCACATTTGTAAAATTGCACGTATTTCATCACTGTATTTTTTATTTTTACCTATAATTTTGTAATACATTTTTAGAGAGCCACGTGTGGCCAGTATCCATAGAAGTTAACAAAGTGTCACCGTACAGTCAGCTGTGTGGCGTCGTTTGTCGTCGCTCCTCGAAATATTTAATTCAGTGCACAGTGCACTCGATGCCGCCCTAATGGAGCCACTCCTGCACTCCCTCACACACTCGCTGTTATTTACCGCTATGTATATTATTTACTATTCGTTCTTTGGAACTTTCCACAATAGTTCCAAGTCAGTATTTGTAATAACTTGAGAAACTCTCTCATTTTGTCAACACACGTAAGTAACAACTTGCCATAGTTGATCAACAATGTTCCACAGCAGTATAATCTCGTGTTAACCTGAAGTTACACAATGCTACAACTTGTATTGAATGTAATCCAAGTACAACATAATATGCAGCAGTCCGCAAACAAACATAAATATTTATGTAAATATCAATTAACATATTAAAAGGAGTTTGTAAGCAAATGTAGCGAGCGGCATAAATCGGGCGGCGGAAGTGGCAATGAATCATGTGGTGACGGTCGTGTGGGGTACACACTACACAGTACACAGTACACCGTACACAATACACAGTACACGTGTATTGTGCTGTGTGTCGGCGTGTCGTAAACTTGCTGCCAGGGCCACACCGGCGGAGTTATGACTGCAAAGACTTATCCCAAGTGTTGATCACACATTACATTAACATATTAAATAATATTATAGAGGTATTCTAAAATTCTATGCAAACTGTTTTATAATGCAAGTTGCCTCATTTGTAGTTGTTACATTAATAAGTCCAGATTTATGTACATTGCAATTTGTATATTTTATTTTACACCACACGATCACATGGAATGTTAGAACCAATACCAGCAGCTACTGATATCGATGTTTTATATTCGCACTGAGATCGATACGTGACACAGTGCTGATACTGATTACAAGTCAGTTGGCAGTGATGCCACCAGTTCGTTGCAAACTATATATCGGTGTGTACATAAGTGGGGGAGAGCCATACTTCGGCATGAATGGGCCGGCTCGACCGGAGTCCTCAAATTCCTAATCCCAAAAGGCCGGTAACGCACTTGTAACGCCTCTGGTGTCCATGGGCAACGCCGATTGCTTACCATCAGGTGATCCGTCTGCACGTTTACCGGCTTATTAAAAAACCTTATTACCTGCCTATTCTGATGTTACACAGAGAATGAGCGTGTTGGCTTTGTCTTATAAAGACATCTCTTAGACCTAGCTTCACCTAGCTTCACTGACGGACTGACTGACAGACTATTGTTTATTTTGTATTTGTTGACGTTACAAAATTACCAAATTATGGTTAAATTGAAATAAATGCTTTGACTTTGACTTAAACTTTACTCTGAACTTATCACTTATTTAGAATTTATTGCTCCAGTCCCAAGAATTTGATCATATTAAACGGTAGATACTGTGGGTAATACACGTTTAAAAAACCGACTCTTCAACTTCAACCCCCTATTTTTTTTAAGGTCGGTTTATTAATACACTAAATCTTCTCCTAAGTGTAACACTCTTCCGAAAACCGCATCAAAATCTGTTCAGCCAATCGCGAGGTAACCGCGCACAAACACACATACACACAGGACAAACTGAGAATCTCTTCTTTTTTGAAGTCGGTTAAAAATGTTCTTCTAAAAGATGAAATCTTTTTATTATGAAGTACTACGAGTCCCTCGGGAATTACTTTCGAGACTCATTTAAGTTATTACTTTGAGAAAAATATTAATGGTGCCTAAGTTAATAATATTAGAAAGTAGTAATTTATATTTTTAAGATGAGACTGTTTTATGAATATAGTTTAAATACACCCATTAACTATTCTAAGGGCATTTATAGGACTCAGTATTATAAAAAATATTAAATGTGTGTTCATAGCCAATCTCACTAATATGTTACTTGGTACTTGCTAGTAGATAGCCCCGCAGCTGCGAACGCCACCTCGCGGTAACAAATGAAAACATTCATCATAAGCCACCGTCTTACAGGGCGCATGATACATTATTGGCGACAGGTTTCCGCATTTGCATCCGTATCTGAAGGTCGTTTGTTTGCGTAGGCGGTAATTTGTAAAAATGCAGAACGTCGTATGAGAGAAGCTATTAATATTGATATATCAATAAACATCAATAGAGGTCTTCATTATATCTCACAAGTGTGGGAGAGCCATGCTTCGGCACGAATAGGCCGGCTCGACTGGAGTGATACCACGGACTCTCAGAAAACCGATGTGAAACAACGTTTGCGTTTTGTTTCGTCGTATTAGTGGGGCTACCGGAGGCCGAATTACACCACCCCCTTCCCCAATTCTTGAATCTCCAAAAATTCTCAAATCCCTGATTTTTTTTATACTTTATAGGTCGACGTTTGACCACCTGATGGTAAGCGATGATGTGGCCGACGATGGAGCACGCCTACCTATAATTCCCAAAAGGCCAGTTTATTTACCAACTGGTGATCCGCCTTAATATATCCCATAAAAAATGTACTTAATTTTTGGACATTTTTATTTTACGTATAAATGATATCTGAATTTCGGCCTTTCATTAACTTGAATATTTTTAAATGATGTACTTTCGCCATTAATTTCTCTATGAATGCGTTCAATACTCCGCAGTATGCTGATTTGTAAAAATCATGAATTATATAAGTGGCATTCACAACTCAGAACACTTAACCTTTAGGTTATCGATCCAATAGTACAAACTAATAGTGAAATATAGTAGTGGAAAACTTACTAAGCTGTGTAAGTGTACATTGTTAGTATACAACAACCGTGTCTCACAAATCACGGTTCATCAAATATACTTGTATCAGCTCTCGGTTGAGTTGGTCGACCCTTCGGCCAGCCCACACAGACTCGCTGACATTTGTCGTTTTATCTCAACAATATAATATTTGCCAATACGACAGTTGAAACAACACATTGAGCGTAAAACAAGAATCCCAAATATTTCGAATTTTCCATTCGAACCCGAGCGACCGGAGCCGAGTGTATTGTTAGCGGTGAATCAGTTACGAGAACGCTAAGTTATGATGAAATCAATTTTAATAATAAAACCTGCTGATACAGTTCCCTTGACCTTCAACTCCTCAGCCTGGCGTCTGGAACGTTTTACTATCTAATTACAACATCTTGCTAGCACACGTCACATTTAGGATTAGCTAAATTATACCTACCTACGTACATCATAATTCCTAATTTCCGACTACAGAGTGAAACATTATAGACCAAGTAGGTGTAGTCTACACATGTACTTAGTGCTGGGAGCTAACGAAGTGACTACGTGTATTAATTTTGTTTGTGAATATCTAGTTATTGAATACTACCCAAGTACATAATATACTGTGCCTTAGCCCAATTTATGTAATAATTAATGGAAGCTGAATTTCAATGTTTCAAGTTAATGTCTACTGTAGGTCTATCATTGCCAGTTCATGAGCAATGTTTTACGTTGAATTAATCTCTACAACTGAAATTAATTTCATAAGAATAGTCACTCATCTAAAACTCCCTTACAGAATGGCCCAATAAATATATCAAACCAGACGTTTCACGCACCGGACGATAAAGTCACATGAAAATGTAAGAGGAAGCGAAAGTGTTCCGAGTTGTTCACACCGCGCGCTGTTTGCGATGACAGCTCGTAACGTGACGTACCGATGTTGCTTAAATTCTTTCATCAAGCCGCGACACAACATTGTCAAATATCCCTTTCATGTTTACTACCGAACAAACAAGTTTGTTTGGCTTCAGTCAAACGAGCTGTTCACATTATTTACGATGTTGCGAAAGAATTACCCGCTGTGCGCGCATAAATTTCGGCTGACAAAAGAACACAGTAAAAAAGAAGCTTCGAGAATTACTAAAAAAAGTAATAAGACGGCGGGAAGCGATAGACACGCTGACTCTAAGAGAGGTAGGCCTCGAGTGAGCTTCATGTTTAAATTTGCAATTCAACGAGAGCGCCTAACTATGAGTGTGACACCTCCTTCCATATTTGATAAACAAACACAGGCGTGGAGAGTAACACCGCTCCGTGTTACCGCGGCCGCGCCTCGCACACACACAATTATTTGACCGAATCTTGAGCTCGCACGACCACATACTACTTATCTAATAACTCATCCGTATTAAGGTTTAAAAATACACGTCTCTTGGGTCGCTTCGGGTCATTTTAAACGCAGTCAACGGACAAAGTAATCGACACACTGAAGTAAACAAATTGTACAGTTTCTTAAAGGTAAATGTTGTATGGAATTTATCAATCAAATATATTGCAATGACATTGAAATATTCAGAATTGTTAATATTTCGAAACAGATATGATATTGAGTTCCCGCCCTCGAATTATTCATGTTAATACCGGTAATACTTCAGTTGGATATCAAGTAATTAATTCATAGACAGACAGACAGTTCCATACATATTTAATTCCGAATGGTTGGCACCAGAAACATTGTTCCCGTGTAATATAAAGAGCGAGCCGCTAAGCTAGGCAAACTTTTCCAGCAATAAGTGAGCCAAGTGGAGAGTATTAGCCGCCGGCGCAGCTTCCAGCAAGATGATGAAGATATTATATCATTATTATTCAGAGAATCGACGGAGCAGCACTAAGCCGATTTCCTGATAAACCTAAATGAAGTTCTGGAGCGTCGGCTCCGCGCCGCCATCGATGCGCTGGCATTTTGATCCGCGCCAGATTAACGTTTGTGTGGCCGCCGCGCGCTGCGTGCCTGCTACTGCACCAGATAAACAAACTGACTGACTAGCGGCGCACCGTGTGTCGTGTGTCGTGTGTCGATGATATTACTGTTCAACAAAAAATGTCGGATAATGACATTATTATATTCGTAGACCGGGACTTTATAGAGGTTGCCGGTTCATAATAAAGAAGAATATTTTAGCAATAGCGCAGTTGGTTAACATTTACGATGCCGTAAAAACAAACTACATTACAGTAGTACGGAGCAAAGTATTCCATAACTGTGATATATTTATTTGTTTTTTATAAGTAGTGGAGTGTTATTGAACCGCGCTCGTAAATATCGAGATGCAGACGCTGATACGTGGCTGTATGTGTCGTACAGCGCCGTGCCAGTGGTGCTAGCTGCCTGCATACAGCTTGCTACATTATTGCCTCGTGGAGTTCCGTTCCGAAAGCCGACATCATTTACCCACATGTTAACAGTATGCGCCACTAACTACTAATGTATAATATGAAATATGTAACGCGTGGCCCGAGTACTGGGGCGAGGCTTTCAAGACGACTGTAACACACAACTGCTATTTAAACGCGCTGTTAAACGACGTAATTATACGTGTTACTGATAAGTACCTACGTTATAATAATAATTAAATATGTATGTATATCAATGAGAGACACTCGCTGTGTAATTGCAACATCATTGACGAAATGAATGTTGTTATAATTAGAATTTAGCAGAGAGGTAAATATGTAGGCACGTACATATCAACTTTGAAACGGCGTATAACACTCGTAGTCAAACCAAAAAAGACATTTTCCAGTGTCGCATGGAGTACTATTAAAGCATTCACAATCGAGTGCTCATTGCGTGAGAAATGTCGCTGTAGTTGAGGGCTCAACACGTGGAAACAATGTTTAACTGTGAACAGGAATGCTCGACGCCATATTAGAATGGCGTCGCTGACAAAAGCCCGCTGAGCGCTGAGCGTCATCCTGCCACGAGCAGAATACGCGATGAGCAACTTCCGAGCAATCGCACTCAGATGTACGAGTACCAACTGATTACCAGGTTACAATAGTACCGTGTCGATAGGACAATGTTCAGCACAATAAGCACAACTTTATAAAAAGTATGCCTAAATAATTATGCTCTTCATAGTGTACAGCTACACGAAGAGCCAAACAAATTATGTTTATTGTAATTACTGATTTAATTACCAGTCGACAAACAGTTCAGCAATTAGTGTTCCACGTGTAATTGTCCACTTTACAAACATTAATTACAATCAAAAACGTGAAAAACCCGAGCGACGATTTGAATACTAAAATAATAACCAGATTTTTATAAATATAACATTTCCACGTATAAATAAAGAGTATCTCGTTACATTTTTATATTTTTACTTTTTCCTTTTGAATTTTCCACGTAAGCGGTTACACATTAAAATCATGGAGCATGTGAGGTTTCGTATGATTAATGGCCGCGGCCGACACTTAATATAGGCCCTGTTTATTCTAATGTTCACGAACATAACGTGCCCACTGGACCCGATACAATACAAATCTCATAATGCTGCCTTCAAACGACTTTTTATTCAAAAACCTCGTGTACAAAGTTTACATTCAAATATCTCTTCGTTTGTGAATGATTAAAAGACACCGTTTTCATTTTGTATTGTGTAGAAAATATCAAAGTATTATTTAAAATATATTATTTGATAATTTAAATAAATAATGTCGTTTTTATGAAGATTTGATATAAAGTAAATGTGTTACGTTGTACTTATAGATTTTTGAGTTGATTATTATTATAATCATTTACATAAAACGTTCACAAATTATAGTGAGTCAGATTTAGGCCACACAGTAATGAGTATTATGTTCGTGGAATGTATCGTTCATTAATTGTAGTATTTGTATAATGTAACGAATTTAATGATGTCTCCGCTATCAGTGGGCCCTCGAACACGGCGACTTGTTGCCAGCCCGCGAAAAAAGAATGAGTGGAGTTTGTTAAGAATTAAATTTATCTCAAAAAGGTTTTTATTAACGTAATTCAAAGGGCTTAGAGCGAAGAACCAGCAGTTTATTACAATTAGCCTGAGTTATTCAATGCTCCAGCTGTGAGTGAGTATAAATGTTTTTATTTGTTGACTGGGATAACTCTTCGAGGAGTGCTATACATTCAATTACGAGTGAAGAAATACCTCGTTTTTAATAAATTTAATCACATTTGTGTGCACGTTGGGTGAACAAAGTAAGTCATACAATTTTATAACAATTTAATAATGTTTACAAAACACTTGCTTTACTTTATGTCTCAATAAATTGAAATTCTGGTTTCAATATATTTAGAAATATAAAAATGTTTTCCTCAAAATCTTAGCCATATTATGTGTGTAGTCACGCACCATGCCATAATTTAATATGTTACGCCTTAACATTTTGGAGGAAAACAGCACCGCGTATCCCAGAGGGAAATCACTAGCGCTACATAATATTATGATTGGAACGCTAACAAAGAATTTCTTATAGATTTGGGGAGCGCTTAAAATCTAGGCGAATTGTAAAAATCTCAGTATCTCGGAATCCTATCAGTACGGTTGGAATGGAAACCAGTTTTGTTCGGTCGGTGAAAGGAAAAGTGCGGGAATATTTTTGTCAGCGGCAGGCAGCCGCGACCATCGCGCCACAGACCGCGGCCGCACACCACAAGACTTCTGCTGCACGTCATTGCTGATTATTGCGCTAGGCATATTTTGAATACTAAGTATTAGAATCACTTCCATGCTTATATCTTCTTAAACATATTCAGCTAAAAACAATTTTGATTTAATTTATCACTTTTCAAGGTAAATCTTAACCAGTGGTGGGCAGACAGTAACAAAATATAACGAGAAAATATAATCTAGTTTGTTAACAAAAAAAGCGAGTCTTAGCATTTCTTATACTTAGTTTCCGTCAATCTTGTATGAAAGAAGTCCGGGCCTGTCACACTGGCCTACTTCGGACGTCGGACGAGTTGTCCGTCATCGATATATCACGCGTTATCTCAACACGTAGCTGTCGCAGATACCGCGAGACGACGCCACGTCTCTCAAACTTTATTGATGGCCATTGTACGCGCCTGTAGACGACCGCCAGCCCGCGTGTGATGCTTTTTCATTGAGACGACATTTTAGATGTTTGGGAATTGATGGAGTTTGATACCAAAGAGTAAAGTTATTGAATTAAAAACATATTTACGGTATACATAAGTTGTGCACAGAATAGTTGATATTCAAATCGTGTTGGATATAATGTAATTTACATATAATTTATTCATTAATCTATAACAATTGTTATGTGATTTAAAATTGGGCATAGGAATATTAACTGCCTTGTTGCTCTAGTGTTTTGTAACCCTGCTTTTTATTTACAGATACCATTTATCACTTAAATTTATCACTGAACTAAGGCTATAAACGAAGAGTTCATCACATCGAAAGAATCTAGATAGTTAATGGGAGAACCTTTATAAAAGAAATGTGCCCGGTATATGGCAATAGGCTCACCCCCTGTTACATGGGACTCATAACATAAATAGTGAAAAGTGGGTGTTACATTGTACAGTGGCATAATGTGCACCTCTGCCTACCCCTTCGTGGATAAAAGGCGTGATGTTATGTTATGTTCTTTATAAAAGATGTTAAATGTGTTGTTGCAGTTTCGACGTCCGCGGCAAGCACCTGTCCGAGGCCCGTCACTGGTCGGCTCCCGAGGTGTTCGGCCCCCGCGCGCACTTCTCCACCTCCCCCCCTCCCGCCGCGCTGCTGGTGCGCGACGTCAAGCGCCGCGACGAGGGCGTCTACCGGTGCAGGGTGGACTTCCGTAACACACAGACCACCAGCTTCCGATATAACCTTACTGTAGTGGGTGAGTGCTACACTCTTCTAAACACATACCTATATCTAGAAAACTTAATATCGAGTAATCCAACGTCTTCCACTACAGGTTGTTGTTGTCACAAAGTAAATTCAGTTAAAAAGGTAAACCAAAAATCCGGCGGCGTGAGTACACAGCGGCTCTAATGAACTCGCCATGCCTCACGCACATCAACACAAACAATTAATCAGTAGTCATCAATTAACCGATCTTGTTTGCCGGCGCGTATCCGTGCAGCTTAATTGTTTGGTGCCGGTGTACCGGCCCGAGCTGCCGTACCGTAGTACTGCGCCACTGCCGGCACGGCTTGGCTCTGGAATTTACGCGAGACGCATTGTTCCCTAGATATACTGTTCCCCAACAAGCCTGGAAGATGTCTGACTTATGGGATAGACTTACTGCGGGCTTTATTGCCACCGACCTAGTGACTAATGTGTGCCTGATACCTCTCTAATGATCCTCACGACTGTTCACACTCACTGCAGTTTGCTTGCTAATAGCACAATGTAGATAGTTGTACCGATGTGGTTAGTGGTGGTGGTGGTGGTTGGTTTACTTTGTATTGTATTGAGTAGAGCATTTTTATAAAAGAACAATAATAATGCTTTCATTATCATCATTTGCATCAACGATGAAGCAGCGTAATTTGATGAACGTGACATCTTCGTGTATATTACATAATCTCGATCAGAGTATCTCATTATGTACCGAGCACATACGTACGTTACAGTATCAAAGGTCGGACTTCCAACTTTTTGCAATACAACTCGAAGACGCGGCAAATAATCAGTTGTCGAGAAAGTTGTGGAATGTTCAATCAATGTTCGCTGTGATTGGGGATGCTTCATCATCAACTGTTAATTAAATCGATTTATTAATTGTATTAGAGCGCTCGTCGCCGAGCTCTCGATGTGTGACACCGACTTTTCCAATCGAGTCGGAGAGTTTACTCATTTAAACGTTGGCAAACATGTTTACTGAAATCCGGCGAATGAAGTTGATCAAAATCAGTGAGTATGATCGACGTCCATATTGTGTTTGTTTTTACAGGCGACAGTTAATTTCAGTAATGTAAGCACTCGTACACTCGTACACTCGTACAGGCAGCGCGCTGTGTGTCTTTCTTTCACATTTTGTCAGTTTGTGAGTTCTGTTTGTGATGGAACACAAGTTTGTTTCTAATTTACTCTTATTTGTTGTTTGATATTTGTACATAATACACATTTAATGAACAATGTAACTTTAGAGAGGGGAACCATTAAAAACACCCGACTTGTAGTGTGAATATAAAAGGAAGTCGGTTAAGTATAATGTCCTCATCGTTAAGTCTAGCTACTGAACATTATCAACTGTAATGAAGTGAGCAGTGCGCGTGGGTAGTTATTAGTATGGAGTCGATAATTGTGACAGCTAGGTAAATAGCGGTGACCTTAAGAAATGCCATGTAAATGCTAATCGTCGATTGCTCACTCGCTGGAGTTGCTGGGCGGGAGGTGCGCGTAAAAATGTCAGCCATGTTTATGTACACGCGTGCACGTCGTAATTCGCATCACCCTGTACGTGCCAGCTATACGGGGTGTGGTAATGTCAGCGATAAAATTAAACTACCTCCTGTAGGTGACGCTCGGCAATCAATTGTCACGCTTCAACCGCGAGCCGTGTGCTGCCTGCTCACTGTTGGTGCTGTGCTCGCATTTATATCATTACCAGCAAACTGGTTGATCAAGACCATGTTCCTACTCAGTTTTATGCTCAGTGTATTACTTAGACACTGCTCGGCCAACTTGACAGACATGCGTTGTTGACCAAAAAATAAAATGTCAACATCGCTTGTCGATAGTACGAAAAGAAAAAAAAATCCATATTACCATTGTAAAATGATTATAATAAAACCAATACCTGACATAAAAAATGACAATGGGAAACAGTTCCAACGATGTGGTTCCAGGGATCTGTAGTATTGGCGTACTGAGCAACAATTTTTGTGCGCTAAGTGCGTAGTTATAATCGGATGAGGCTTGTCCCTCGCCATCAAGATAACGGCTATTCCCTCACAAACGACAGTTCCTAGCCCCTAAGCTTACCCAAATATCTTACAACGCCCTCTTGACAAACAATTATGTAGATTTTATACACTTTTGGGCAGTTTGAGACGGTGGAGTTTGTACGTACTTGTAGCAAGCACTCGACGGCGACTACTCGAGTTAACTAGGATAAAGTATTCATTTATTTAGTTATTAATAGAAATTATAAACTGCCTCCTGAAAGACCTAACCTTACGAGTATAAAGTTATACAGTTACCTTTAACGTTAAAGTTAAAAAAACCAAATTGTACACGAAAAGACTTTTGACTGCTGTAATAAAGAATATTCGATGATTTTTTGACATGTTACTGAAATAAATAGCATTGATTAATTAAATGACAGCCTCGTTGGCCGAGTGGTCGTAAGTGCGCTGCCGGGCAAGGAGTCTTGGGTTCGATTCCCGGGTCGAGCAAACTATTTCAGGGTTTTTTTTTAAAATCTCAATAGTAGCGCGGAGTCTGGTATTGTGCCCGGTATATGGCAATAGGCTCACCACCTATTTTGTGGGACTCATAACATAAATAGTGAAAAGTGGGTGTTACATTGTACAGTGGCATAATGTGCACCTCTGCCCACCTCTTTGGAGATAAAAGGCGTGATGTTATGTTATGTTATGTGATTAATTAAAATACTTCATGTCAAGTGTCAACAGTTAGTTTTTGCAAAACATTCTAACAAAACTTAGGAGCCGTCTGACAGAAAGCAATTTCTGTCCGTAGCTTATCCGGAGTCACGCGTGTATTGTCTGAGTCGATAAACACTTGTAAATAAAAGAAGATAATCTTGGTAGATATTTGTCCAAAGGGGGTGACCCTTTGGACAAAGAACGGAACTTCAATTGATTACAAAACGAATGAATGACTACAAAAGGATTCCTTTACATTAATTTTTAGTGTTTACTGCACTTCTACCGATATTCACAGACCCCATTATTCCAATATATTTATTTGTTTAAAATTATAAATTATAAAAATTAATTTTAAAAAATTTGTGATAGTACTTGCAACATAGTTAATGATATTCTCTGCCAACCGTCCAGTGGAAAAATCAGCAACCAGACCTAAAACGAAATATTACAGAAATACTCACAGTATAACTAGGGTTGGACATTGTTTAATGCAAATAACTTGACGATATTGCCATATTTAAGTCGAGTTTTTAGTTTCAATAATGCAATATAATAACCAAATGACTCAATGTCACATGTCTCATGCCTAAAGAATTCCTGCCCTCGAGATTTGAAACCGTGATGTTTTTTTATATCGATCAAAGCTAGTTATTACAACTTCAGAATATCGCCCGAAATCATTTATTGTACCTGCATCTTGTCAGCTCAGTATAATATATAAGTATAAAATTAGGCAGTAGTTGTCATCTACTACAGCAACAATAAATTATCAAGGGCTCTCAAGTACAAGGCTGTAACTTCGCCAAGGTGATCAAAATATTACAAATAATTGCCATAGTATTATGATGTTGCTTTGTGTTATGCGACATGTATCTCTGCTAATAAGATACAATTACACTATGAACATTAATGTGCACAATAAGCATGATAGTATTACAGAGGAACATATCCGCGACACGCAGTAGATACATGTGACTATAATGTCCATACATACAATACAGACATATACTACAAAGCATGTTAATTGCGCCAGCCGATCCCGCCCAGTAACCGCGTCGTCGGCTCGACGCTGCTCATTACCACAATCGAGTTTAGTGCCGATTCTATTCGATATCGAAAAGCAATCTCGTCCGTCGTAATTTAATCACAGAAGAATTAAAATGTGACGTAATTGCATTCAGACGATACATCGGCTAGTCGTTTTTAAAGGCCTGCTGTGGGCAAAATACGTGCAGGCGAGGCGCGACGTGCGCTGTGCAGTGTGCATTGTGCACAGACAGCCGTGCTGTTCCATTTCACGGCAACTTTAGCAAGCTTGTTTGTCCGTCCGTCGCCTGAAACGTGTTACATTCGTTATTGAACGCGATCGCCTCACAATTGAGTTTTAAACTTTAAATCACTTTGCGAGAGAGCCCGATCTCGAGGGTCGAGATCTGATTACAGCCTGTTGTCTTTCTATTAGCCTCTGCCGTTTGTGAACGGTGTCGAACGAATTTCAATGCAGATTATGTCACTCTTAGTTATCAGTTTAAATTGATTTCAAACATTTCTATTCCTTATCGTTTTAATTTGCTGCTCGCGTACTTAACTGGTTGATCAGTTTTCCCTTTAACGCCTCCTTTAATCGGCTCACAATGAAGCTTGTCGGATAAAATAAACCTAAATTTGGAAAAGCAATTCTGTTAGAGGATTTAATGAATAGCTTGTATCTGACAAAGTGATCGCTAAAGGACATATTTTGTTGGGGAATTGAGGATCCGAATAAAAAGCGTTGTAAAGCTGGCAACGGTTTTCACCGACCGGAGTCAAGCGTTCAGTCCAGTATTAGAGGCTAAAGTTAGATTGGACGAGCCCGCTGTGTCGAATGTAAAACCCAATTGGGCTTTGATGCTTTAAACGGCGCCGACCGAAATAACCCACCAGCGTGGCAGAATAGACACGCGCTTTGTTGCGTTCCGATCAGCCAACTTTGAACTTTATGGCGTTACAATAGAGGCTGGTGTGTCGCACGAGTCCGCTGGAGCTCGGTGGGTAGGCCGATGCTAATCGGACGGAGCTGTTAGCGATCACCTGCGTTGTATTGAACTGATTAATTGCTATTGGTTCCGGCGGCTCCTGCTCCGATATTGTTTTACGTTTGATCTAATTAATTTGTACAGTTGCATATATGTAAATGTATAGTATTGTGTGCTGACGCTAATTAATAGAGCGGGCAGTGAGTAATTTAGTTAATTTACTAATGAAATGAACCGACCAGATGTTACCGTTTCAAAAGTATTCCTTTTATAATTACACCATAGCGAATCAAACAACTAATCTTTTGGCAGTCTTGCATCATTAAGAATAACATTTTGAGAACAGTTCACCAAACCCATTGTATCCAACTTAAATTCCTTGAGTTTACAAATGTCTTGTTTCTGTGAAAGCGGCTTAGCCTCGGTATATAGAAGAAAATTACTAAATTTACGTAAAAGTTAAACGCTACAAATTACTTGACACAAGTTTTTCGTACCGGGGCTTAAATTGTTTATGTGTACTTAAGTGGAAGTCGTTTTTATGTAATCCAAAGTGAAGTTCCCGGCGGCGTGCGGTGCCGTGAGTGGCGTTCGACCTGAATAAACCCTCCTTAGAGAGGCTTAAGCATAGATTGCGTCGCAGGCGCGCCATCTAGTGACCAGATTACTGCCTGACAGGAATGCTGACCTCAAGTTCACTACGTTTTTTCCATAGATATATAATGGTTTTTTCACAAATAGAGTTGTTAGCGATTACAAACTCATTTTCAATTATTTATATAAATTTATAATGATAATAATGAATACTAATTTATAATGATTATAATTAAAGATGGTTACAGTTTTAAGTATAAAATGTTTGCAGGGCAGATGGTACAATGTAGGTACCAGAATCGAAACATTTTTGTAAGAACTTATACCTCTATTATGTACCTACATTCAATGCAATTAAATTAATTCTATTTTTATATAACATCCATTCACATACTAGCTTCTGGCCGCAACTTCCTCCGCGTCCCTGTGTCCCTGTGTCCCTGTGTCCCTGTGCGATCAAAATTAGTCTGTGTATCATTCAAGACCGTAATCCATCCCTGTTCCAAATTACAACGGGATCCCTTCACACCTTCTGACCTGATTGAGTTACAAACATACACACAAACACACAACCTTTCGTATTTACACTAATAGTAAGATCTTTGACAGATTACAGTTTAAAACTTGAGTTAAAAATGAGATTTCTTTCCAGTTCCTCCCGAGAAGCCGGTGGTGGTGGACCGGTGGGGACGGGTCATCAACACCACGACCCTTGGACCGCACGAGGAGGGGGACGACGTGCTGCTCACCTGCAGGGTACTCGGCGGTACGTACTTACTTCACAAGTTTATTATACATTCAAGGTACCGCTCACAAATTAATCCACTCGCGAACGAAACTGTGTGTCTTATACATCGAGCATTGTTTATTGTATTAATTAATCCAAACACAATCTGTGAGGCGAGGCCGAACCTGCGGCAGTTTCAATCAGTTCCATCTCGCAAATTTACGCAGATCTAATAAATTATGATCCGCGCACAATGGATTAGCCTGTAAATTAATGTATCCGACTCCAGGAGATGCCGTGATGAATTCCTAATAAATTGCCGTGGAACAGGTGGCGCAGGGAGGCGGCGCTTGTTTGTTTGCTCCCACACAATGAGACTTTCATTAAACTATCCGTTACTTCTGAATGTTACGACGAGGGAGTATTGTGTCTGATGCATCTGCAGTGCTATGATAGTACACCGCGCTTGAGAATCAATCGAGAGAAATGGATTGTGGGAGACAAACAAGTAATCAAGTGTGACACACCTCAGTGGACCGTGTCAATATTGAATGTAGTAAACTGCGCACATGTAAACACTGAGCCTACTCCTCGTAGCTTGCTGTTATATAGTACACGTGATCATCGTGTTTAGTAATATATCGTAGGTAAATAATATAATAATGGAACATTTAAATTATGTAGTTGATTTATTCTGTACGATTATTTCATTCGCATTAAAAAGATAATTTACTCGACATTAGTGTTCGGTGTCGTAAGACGTCGCGTCGCGGCGCTACACTAAAGCAGGAGGTACTTTCCACCGTACATTAGGCGGTACATTCAGCACAATACTGTAGATGAGTGCGTTATGACGGAACGCACGTAACGTTACGAGCGACTCGCAGGTTCGTACAATAAGTGTATTGTCTGCGTAATGGCCATTACGGGGAATGACCGTAGTCTCGGCTATAGCTGTAAATATCCCGCGGTTATGTGCTCGTAATGTGACGACACCCCCGCTACTACCCGCACCTGGCGACCACCTGACGTGCGGACCTCTTTTCTTGTGAGGTTTTATACGTACACTGTTATGCATAAACAAATTATTAATACAAAAGACAGCCATGAAGAGACAAACGTATTTTTTTAAGTAGTAGGACTAGGTTATTATGTAATGAATGTATCATTCATTGACTTTCAATGCAGTTGGGAAAAATTAGTGTGATACATAGTTTTTTATTATAAGAAACTATTTTTTCTTGCTATAACAATGCTGATTTTAAATTTTATTCTGTCCAAACTAAAAACACAGCTGCAGTGCAATCTCTGGTGGCCATTTTTCGTTTGAAATAAATTTCAAAACAGACTTAAAATAATTCAGGATATACATTTGTAGGCAACGATAATGTTCATCTGGAGCTTTGAATAAACCAGCGCGGCGCGCAGCCGAACCGCTCAGCGCACACTGAGCACTGAGCAGTGAGCCTGTGTTGCCACATCAACAATAATATGGTTCTTGTTTTTATGACGTCAGAGCAGAGCTGAACACCGCGCATACATGAGTGCCACTTAAGGTGGCTTTCAAATTTTCATTTACATCTCAGAATTAAAAAAGCAACGCGCGGCTGCCTCGTTGCCGCCGCGCTCGTAAACTCGTTTTGTTGCCAGTGACAATGTCATAATGCTGATGTAGGGATAATATCTCGAATGCCGAAACACAACAACTCTGGAATATATTGATACGTTAAAATAAAAATGTAAAGAGCGGAGTGTTGCGAGGCTGGCGGTGTTTGCCCACCTCTAGAGCACGGTACATAGGAACGCTTTTATCGGCGCTGCTCGCTTCTTACCGGGATTTATAAACAGCGCGCGGTAACTGACGCCACGCAAGGTACTGTCGCCTGTCTGCACACCTAGTGCTGGTGGTAGTACATGTTGAGCTTCCTATATATGTAGGTATACCATTCCGAAAGACGTTCAAACAAACATCTATTGATAAATGAAAAACTTGTTCCCATTTCTTCTCATAATAATAATAAATACAGGCTCTTCATACAGAGCAATTAACTTGATACTCCACAGTCAACACAAACAGAACTTTATGTATCATAACAACATAGGGTGCAATAATTGAAATTGCTTAAAATTAATATTTGACCTACTTGGGATGAAATAACAAATGCTGTTACGAAATATTTTTATATCGGAACAGCCGAAAATGGTAGGTATTTTGTACATTTATAAAATGCCGCCAGCGTTTTCCTCTTCCGCGATGGAAACTTTTAATTTCATAACAAAAATACAACTGACGAAATTACAAGTCGAAAGGTCAAATACAAAGACCAACATTAAACTCGGAAGTTCACATTAAGATACTGGAAAGTACCTTGTGTAACTTAGGGAAGTATGTCAAAGGCAACTGCACTGTAATACTGACAGTTATGTTGAGGTTTTTACTGAAAGTACTAGCCTTTGTCCACTACTTCAAACGTAGTATAATAGAGTGATCTGTTATATAAATTGTTACAGACAAAAATTACTTCCGCGATCTGAGGCCCAATAACTATCTGCTTCTTTTTGGCAAACGCAATACCTCCAGCTACTTATATAGTACAGTGAGCGGCTTGCCAGTAATGACATAGTACATATATATTTCTTCTCTTTGCTCGACTGCAGACACTGAAACGCTTTTATCCGACAAAACACGAATCTATGGATGGAGCGCAATCGTATCCAACCGTATCAATGTATTGTGTATCGGCGAATCAAACGACCTCGCATTCATCGTGCCATGTACGCCGTGATCATTCAGGGACGGGACACGGGACTGCTGCTCAAAAGGCGTTCCACTGAATGATCATGTAGGTATGCATTATTAACAACACTGATTGGTCCGCAACTCCCGCGCGGTGACACCCGCTCTGCTTGGCTCCTATTGAACGTAGCGTGATGTATATGCTTTCCTCGATAAATGGACTCTTCAACACAAACACATTTTTTCTAATCGGACCAGTAGTTCCTGATAGCGATTAGCGCATACAAACAAACCAACTCTTCAGCTTTATATAATAGTATTAGAGAATACAGAACTTTATATAGTAAAGATTACTAGATATTTGTCAACAGAGCCCCCGATGATACTAGCACCGAAAATTATACAATGAACACTTGACAGCGCCAAATGTCGCGTTCATTAATTAATTTGCCGCCCCCTTATTTTCCTGCTATTCAGATAATTTCCTCGGAATAAAAGACAGCCTCATGAATATTTCTTTATTAGGCAGAAAATATGGTAATGTCGTTTAAAATCACAAAGTTAAAATTATAAAATCCCAATCAAATTGGATTTTAAAAGATTACTGGCGTATACACAGTCACCAAACGAAATGTCAGTTGACGGAAGGCCACCAAATTTACATAATCGAGAAATTGATTGAAGCGTATTCCCGAAAATACGGACAAGAGAAAAAAGATATTCAATCGTTGCGAACGCAGATGCCTTTCTAATGACGGGGGCTCCGACAGAGACCTTGTTTTCTAACGGCCTCGAGTTTTTATCGAAGAGCCTGTTGCTCCCTCACCTCCGCGCTCCGGGGTAATGTACCGAGTTTTACGAAGCTCTTCCGATAACGCAATCAATTTCAACACTTGCAAAGGAAAGTAAACGGTGCACATTTATTGAGAAATAGAACAATGTTTCATGCGTACTTTTATAATATAACTGTGTTGGAAAAACAATTTACTTAAATTAAAGTATAGGCTGTCAGCACGAAATCAAAGTACAATATTACAGATTGGTCGGGCGCCTCGACTTTAACAAATTAATAAATGTCGACGGCGCGGGCGGCGGGCGGCGGACGCGGACTCGACTGCGCGCAGTTTGTACAGCAAACACTGGAATCCAATACAAAGAAGCGTCGACGTTGTTTATCAAAGAGAAAAACAAGCGAAACAATAAGCCGACCGGAAGCTCTCGCCCTACGACTTTTGATTTAGAAAACGTACCGCGTCGGTGCTTCGGAAACGACGATAAATTAGGTGGCGACACAATAGCCCTTCTGACCCTGTTCTGCAATTATCAAAGGGGGAATTGGGAACTGGATCAATTCTCTGCAGACAGTGTGTGGATACTTCGTTAGAGCGAGCGCTGCAGGGATACACTAAGTGCGGAAGAATTGAGATTGACGTGCCACTGCCGCTGCACTATACTAATTAATCGTTATTCCGTCTTGTACATATAGAGGTACGTGTTGCAGTATTTTGTCGCTAGACACGCCGTGCTGATCAAGGCAACCCTCAGTGCGAGGCGCTCGTCAGCGCACGTCAGTAATGCGATGCACCGAGTGCCTCTGAAAGCTTCCAAACGCGAGGAGATCCGAATGCGTGTCAAACGTGTGTTTAGTACACAAATCCAGATTAAATCCATTGATATTTCAAATTAGATCTTCGTGCAGTACTCGAAACTTGAACTAATTCAATTTGGCCAAAGTGGATCCAAGGATAGTGGAGCGCGGTGTCCGGGTCCGAACAAAAGCGCACACACTCAGCAAATAAACAAGCAAACAAAGGACAAAGGACCACTGCGCTGAAAGAGAATGCCTTCACTGAAATTTATTTACGTACCGGAGGACCAATGAAAGCATTGGAAATTGCGTTTGACGTAGTGTAATCGTTATATTTGCGTTTCGTAAAACGAGTACCTCTAAGATGTTTCGTTTTATTTCAAGCACAAAGACTGTTTGTAGTTGCAGTTGTTTTGTAAACCTTTCTGTACCTGTACACAATGTGTTAGCTTTGTTAGGATTGGTTGGTTGCTACATTGATTGATAGATTTCAAATAGAAAAATCAGCGACGATGGTCTCTAGCGTTTTGTTGCATAATACTTATACAAAAGATGAACAGATTCAACCACCAGTTAGTCAAATAGTGGGAAGTGTGGCTACCAATAAAAAATGTTTAAGGACAGTGCAGTGTAAAATGTACATAACACCCATTTACAATCTGAATCTGAATTTTATTGAGCTCAAAATAAGGGGGCATTATAGTGATATTTCTTAGTATAAATTTCAAAAAGTAGACAATCGAAAGCAAGTCTAATTGACCCGTTATTCCAGGTCGGCCGGAGCCATCAGTGCGGTGGCTGGTGAACGGTGTGCTGGTCGACGAAGAGTACGAGCACAACACGGGTGACGTCATCGAGAACAGACTCCTATGGCCCGCCATCAGACGAATTGACTATGCCGCCGTCTTCACCTGCCAGGCTACCAACTCACACCTCGTGCCGCCTAAAGAACTTTCACTAGTGCTCGATATGTTCCGTAAGTCTTATACCTTTTTTTTTATATTTAATGGGCCGACGTTTGACCACTATCTCGCCTAGTGGTATGATGGATGATGTGGGTGTGGATGCTGCGGGCTACGATGGAGCACGTCGTCCCATAAGCAACCTATTCACTCGGGCCTTGAAGACTCCCAGGTTATACCCTTCACGAAATACAGACCCTGGTAAAGAATTCCACTCCTTAGCAGTACGCACAAGGAAGCTTGATGCGAAGCGCTTCGTGCGTGTGGGTGGGACATCTACCATGAATCGGTGACGCTTCGCCGATTGTCTTGTGGTACGATGATGGAAAGAACTAGGAGGAATTAAGTTGTACAATTCTCCGCACACTCACCGAAATTTATCCGGTAGAAAACCGAAAGGCTTTCAACCTTACGCCTTATACTATGATTCTATAAATCATAAACTAGGATTAGCAAGTTAAGGTAAACAACACCGTTTAGTTCTGAGGGACGTCTACGTGTATGTTCAGCAGTGGATGAATTCTGACTGATATCTTGATGATGATTTATTATTGTTTCTTCTTTCACATATCTATCGTGTACGCTAGGAATGTTATTGTTGATTTGCTATTGAAATCGTCGCCAATTTAACTGGGTTTGGTGTCGATTCTCAGATCTGGAAAAGTGGAATATTAAGGTTTTTGGTCTCCAGACATTCTTAATAAGAACACAGCATCTCATTTTCTATTACTAGAGAAAATATGCGATACTTATATAAGGCACACAAAACCTCGTTTACCTACGCATTCAATTACTAATAAGAGTGATATCATCGACAGTGAGACCGCTAACAGTGGAGATAAAGAAGCCGGCGGAGGTGGGCGAGGGCGGGGTGCTGACTGCGGAGCGGCGGTACGAGGTGGCGTGCGAGTCCGCCGGCAGCAGGCCGCCCGCCGTCATCACTTGGTACAAGGGGAAGCGACAGCTCAAGAGGATCACGGTCAGTCTAATTATATTTCTTGCCATATCTCTAATAATATTATGCTTTTTTTCCCCTAAGGGGTACGCAGACCCACTTTTCACTATTTAGGTTATAAGTCCCATGTAATAGGGGGTGAGCCTATTACCATATAACGGGCACAATTCCAGGCTCCGTGCTACTACTGTGATAAAAAAACAGTGATACTTTTCCCGACCCGGGAATCAAACGCATTACCCCTTGCCCAGCAGTCCACGTGCGACCGCTCGCCCAACAAGGTAGCCAGGCGCTATGTTTATTTCTTTATAAATATCCGATAACTACGTCACTATTGTTGCAAATACACCGTAATTAACTTTTTACTCATTATCAATCTCTTTCCAATTTGAATTTTGCGTAATTAAATTTGAGTGTGCTGGTGTAATTAAGGTTACTTCAGGAGTTCTTAGAGTGATGCCAATGATCCTCGCGTGTCGTACAAACAGACTCCCAGCGATACTGTCATGTAATTAAGTGTGGTTACTGTAATTATTGACGTAATCATGTGAAATTATCTAGGATCTATCTATCGAAGTAACTCGCTCCCGTACATTACACCCAGTCTCCAGATAGCGGGCGGGCGCGGATCACTGCCCACTAATTGCTAGCTGTAACTCCCGGCGCTGCCCGCATTATCGGATTACTGCAGGCTTACACATACACACACATTTATGTGTCACTTCGATGAACCTTCTGTTTGTGTTACAACAATCAGTATGTCTATAGTACAAGCTTCCTTTGCTTTACCGTCGGTATCTCATTTGTCCATTCACCATCACCAAATTTTCAAACATATTTATTGACTAAACAAACAGATTTAAAGTATTTTTCTTAACAACACAACGCTATGCGTAGACTGTAGACATATAAAAATAATATATCATCGTAATTTATCAAAATCCTCGTTTACCCTAATACCGCCAGATTTCCTCTGTCCACCTGCATCTAAATAAATCACTTTTTCGTAGAACAAACTTTAGCTCAAGTAGGTCAGCGGCGGCTGTTAATTGGCGCGGATGCCGCTAATCCTGCCTACCCCGGATTTATGGAGGCGTAACTAATAGAGCGGCTAAACACCGGACAACTTCGACCAAGTTGTGAGCTGGAAAGAATCAGACAAGTTTCATAGTTCAGCCCGTCGCCTCGCCTCGCGCCTCGCGGTGGAGCTTCGAGTTCATTTCTCTAAAAATTGTTGTACTTCTCTGGTATTTATATTACATCAGAAATACTTTTTTCGACTTGATGTTGTAATTTTAAACGAGAATAAATTTAGGCTCTGTATAAATAAGTAAGATACTACAATAACTACAATTGTGTAAAAATAACGACTTCACTTTTCATGTTCACAGGAGGACAACTTGTCCAGTATTGCAGGTGTATATTTCCCTCTGACTGAATGGTTCACAGATAAAGTTTTAAAACGTTGGCCCACTAACAGCCAATCAAAGTTGGGAACATCCCGACACACGTGATCACCGGTGTAATTAATACCCGGCAGCGCTCGCCGCTCAGCGGTCTGGTGTCTAACGTATACTTTAGTGAACAGCGCTGTCAGCGCTGGATAGGCCACATCGGGGGTATAGAGCTAAACTTTGTGGAGTACGGATCTAGTACTTTAGCGTAACCTGACGTGCTAAGTGTCGATATCATGATAATTAACTTATATTTAAACAGGCTACATTTACAAAACTTACTATGACTTTCCAGTTGCTGTTTAAGTATAGTACCTACCTACAGAGTTTGCGCGCGCCTCAAAGAGCCATCAGACCACCACAGATGGGGCCCAATAGGGCCGATGCCGATTCGGAGTCGCGGAGAACCTAACGGGTAACCGGGGCTCCGGCTCGACGTGCAGGAGAAGGAACGGGGTGGTTTTTAGTCAGTAAGAGTCTGACACTCCCTCCCGCCTCACCCAGGCGGGGGCAGTCATTCGATGATTTTCCCCCCTTAAAAAAAAAAAAAAAAAAAAAAAAAAACCTACAGAGTTTCCCGTTAAGGAATACGAATCAAGCCTTGGTAGTTTATTTTAACTAAAACTACAATATTTGTACAGATATGTGTATGCCATAAGAGTGAATCCGTATCCAAGAGCTTGTTTATATGTAACGGAGCCGGTGACAATGGAACCTCAAACCTCAGAGTGAGGCTTATGACGTGCTGGCAGCCTGCTTGGAGGCCGGCCAGCGTCACCCGGTCATTACCGTAAGCACGGCTACACTGCGGCAGCTCCTAAACCCGATCCGGCCCGGTCCGGTGCGATACGGTCGTTACTCACTGAGATTTATCTGGCTGACGACACCTGCGTCACTGCCAGTGATTTCAGATTCATCACTTGGATCTTTGCACACGTGCTTCAGTTACTGAAGGTTTTATTCGCTACTGGTTAGAAATGAATATCTCTTCACTGTGTATTTCAAAAAGTAGTCAAAGCTGTCTAATAGGTTCTAGTCTAATAGGTCCCTCCGCACATCGTCTAGACCGCAATCTGGTACTGTATCATTCGTATCTCCTGCGATGTATGGTATGACGCACACGGTCCAATATGAGACTTGGCGGTGCGTCGTGAGATATGGCCGCTACCTGGCCGCACGTGCCTCTCGACTCTATTCAAATTGGATCGAATAAAAGTTTTATCGTATCGATTATCGATTTAGTCGCAATCGCGTGCTTCCGCACAGCCGTGCTGGAACCGAGCCAGCCTTCTTCGCCGCTGCGTTATAATAATCGAATGCTGTATTCATGATTATTGCCCTCACTTTAATTATTATTGCGCACCGTTTACTTCTATTTTAGTTCGTATTCAAACGACTACTGTTCATAATGTCAACTAGTTGTATTGTTACCGTAATTTCTGATTATTAACTATCACAATTGTATTTATGTATAGGTACTTCAACCGCATTTTATGAACAATTGAACAGAAATATTGAAGGTTTTTTATGTGAATAAAGCTGTTTCTATTAATCTTAAATCATGATTTTAATTCGAATCGAGTCATTAATCGTCTAACCACTAGGTTAGAACATTTTCATGTCAGTAGCTAGTGCTCCTCTACTATTCTCACTATAAACAACAGAGGTTTTAAAGTACTGTCAATATAACATAGAGGAGTAAGAATATTGTTTCGTATTTATAAATTAAAATAAATATCGCAATTAGTTGCGAGTGAAGTCAATTTAGAAAATGTAATGGTTTAACTTCAAGCAACTACAACCCGTGTGCAGACATCTGTACTCCTGTACTTACTGATAAACTTACACAACATGAAGTAAGACTGTAATAAAATATATCGAAATATTTGAAAATATAACATGGCGGGAATCTCGGGCAGTGAGGAGTCTGAAGTATCATTAGATAGCGCACGAGAGCGCGGTAACATAGCACTCGTTAAACCTCGGCGGAACCTGCGCTGCATCCCAATGCCGGCTGCTCTCGTGGAAAACAAATCGGACGCGCGCACTGCGAGCTGACTACGCAGTGTACACCGTGGCGATTTCTCTCTGTACTGTATAGTTAATTGAGATCTTATCTTGCATTCAGTAATTATCAGAAAATACAAAAGTAGACATAATATGAACGTACTGGTGGTAAAAAATCAGCCTATCTAGTATAAAAATACTGAATAATTCTGTTTAGAACCAGCTGCGGTTAGCTATCAAAGCGCGCATAGAAATGCTGTATACAAAGTTGTCAATTCGACAACAAAGTTATTGACCGCGATGATAATAATACCCTTATCAACAATACTAAACTAATCGTCTAACAGCTGGCCACCTTGGAATGATTTAAAATGAACAGCTGAACATCAGCTGATAGTTTTCCTCTATCGGGCCTGTGGGCGCGGTGCGCGGGGGGGGGGGGAGCGTGGCGCGAGGGTTGGCTGCGAGCCAGCGCTCAGATAATTATCCCCTATTAATCTCGCAGCCAAATCGTTGGGAACGACAATAAAAAACGAGTGATAGCGTTCACAGAGATCGCTCTCTATTGCCACTAAATAAACACTAATGTCTTATACGGGAATTTTCTTTCCGACATTTCTGAGGAAGTGAAGTTTAGACATTTCTGCAGCCACTTCATTACCATCTCTGCCTATAATACTCTTTCTGCGTAATAAATGGTCTAGTTTTTAAAAAAAGACAGTTTATCGGTTTTTATTTCTTTAACAATAACACACACATTATATTTGTTTTGAATAAAACTGATACAAACATGGTTAATTGAGTGGTCTAAGTGTAAGGTAATGGTGAATAATGGTATACAATTACCGGAGACTTGAAGTAGGAGGTGAGCTCATAAATATTGTATGAGGGCCGGCCGCGACACCAGCGGGGCGCGCACTCCATGCACTGCATTATCACGTTACATTAACATGTACACATCTGTGTCAGCCCACAGCCACATCATGTTCACAAACTGCTTACTCTGAGTAACAAACAAACAATCCTAAACATAATTTAATGCTTAGAATAGAAAACGTGTTCATTAAAATAATATTATTTTGTACTTTACAGTATTTCATAGAGTTTTCGATGAGTAAATAATAAAAGCAATAAATTTGTAAGTAAACGTTGGTTAGTTAATAAACAAGCATGAAGCGGTTACTCTGTAAGCTTCGCATTACTCATACAAGCAATTTAGATAACGCAGCGCCAATATTTGCCGTGTTACCGCTCGCCGCGTCCCGTGCACCCGTTGCCGTGCCGTTGTCGTCCCACGGCCGTCCCGTTACAGTTTCAATGCCGTCCCTTTGTGGTCACAGCGCTAAGTAGCATTTTTGAAGCGATAGCCAAATTTTTTAAAACTATTTTAGCTAAAATAACCTTTGTTATGTACCTGTAAAAAAGTAACACTTAAAATAAGATGTAAAAAATAGTATAGCATAAAGCGAGGTAATCGATTCCTATGTAAAATATTGAGTATGCCTACTCCAGCGTGGCACATTCCTCGTTGGTGTGGTGCACCAAAACTCAACTGTGAACCGTTGAATGTTTTATGAACCCACAGAAATAAAGAGGTTTTATAGTTGCATTAGAAGTTAACACATCTATAGACAATAAAGGAGTTATCTATTGAAGTAGGAGTATATAAGAAATATGTCAGTTGGTGTGTATGGGCAGTACTTTGCATCCAACTGTAAATATTGATTAGCAGAGAACGCGGCGCGCAGTGACCGCCTGACCGCTTCCACGTCAGCGGTCAATCACGTCCGCTCCGCTTCAATTTGCAATCACTTTGCATTATGTAATAATTATCTTCTGTTACCATTTGCGATCCTGTGAAACACGAATACGACCCATTTCACTAATGTTATCATGTCCCACCCATTGACATTGCAGTCTAGATCGAGCTACGGATAACAGAACATATTTTAAATGTACGCACGATTCCTGAAAGTATTTGTAACCGTTTCCAGGAAAAATTGTAAAACAATCGTGTGTAACGAGTCCGCGTCGCGAGCACTTGAAGTTCCCCGAGCAGAGAAGGTTGTGCAAACAATATTCTCGACACACAGGAACTCAACTCGTTGGCGCCCAAAATGACTGCCGAAATTGCTTTCTTAAATGCAAATGAAAGTAAACAGGAAAATAGACGAATAAATAATTTAGCCAGGGAGTCGCAACTCTTCGCGGGGCGCAGACGGCACGGCTCGCGCCTGAGTGATAAGATTTAGCGACCTGATAACAGATACACTGTTTACCTTTGTAATAAAAAAATATATTTTTTGTTGTAAATACCTTTGATTACATTACATAAAAGTGAATGAACAAATTATAAGTATTGCTAATAAAAAGTATTCACACAAAAGCCCGTTTAAATCATTTTCTTTTTTGGATCTACGTTTTCGGCTACGGCGTAGCACACTGCTACGCCAACACGTAGCGGAAAGGTATAAACGTTTTTCGAACAGTAGAATGTAACACACGCTTTCGCTCAAATTCGACACCGTAGTCCTTTCTGAAATTATGCAGAGGCTGAGGAATGTTTCATGAGCCTCCAAGAAAAAGTTCAGGCCAATGTGTTATCTTATTCAGAGCGTTCAATGTTTTATTTTCATCGGCTGAACAAATACGTGCGGACGACTTACTTCGGCTGATGAGTTGCACTTCCTGTGCCATTAATAAAAAGTGTTGGCGCGATCAGTTGACTTGTTTGCACCTCGCTGGAGTTACGAGGGTTTGTCAAGTCAACTGTGGATTAATTTGCGACACGACTCGACGGCGGGAATTGTGTACTTATTTATTTGTAACGTAACAAATAGAACATACATGTTTATAGTAAGTTCTGAGAGAATAGTATTGGTTTTTGTTTTTTATTAAGTTCTACGCTAATGAACACTTCACACCACACTCGGGATTTACACTTTTAAATCATTCGTTCTCCGTGGCTACAACAACAATACGAGAACATTTTAATCACAATTTTCCTCGAGCCATTTGATGGCGCCCGCGGTGAAACGAGACCTGTCACATACAATACCAGGACTGTCCTACCTACCTGGGGGGGGGGCTCAGTCAGCCGCAGCAGCGGCCTGCCGTAGATCTGACATAAGATTGCAGCTATGTAGACTGTGGCGCCATACATTCAATCCACGAGATTAGTTGCTTCGATAACATGTTCCTGATTCAGCGCA
Source organism: Spodoptera littoralis (assembly GCA_902850265.1). Lineage (NCBI taxonomy): Eukaryota > Metazoa > Arthropoda > Insecta > Lepidoptera > Noctuidae > Spodoptera > Spodoptera littoralis. The sequence continues at coordinate 225,138 of LR824536.2, read as the reverse complement.
TTATAGGAGATAACTCAAAATTAATGTTCAGGTTATTTCATAAAAATATCCACATCTTGTATTTCTTAGAGCGGGTTTCGAATGGTACATTAACAATCACTTCGTGTTAAACATTGATATTCAGCTGAGTGTCGTTACGACTCGTGCTCGATAGTTACTTGTAGTATGTATACTCCTGAATGAGTTGTATACAGTAATGTACAATACAATAGAGGCATTATGTACTAAACTCGTTCAAATAAATTCGCACATCATTGAAGTACTAACATGTAGATATTGTTGTAACATAGTCGCGCGCCGCGTGTCGACGTCAACTATTATCGTTATCGATGACAACAACTCTTACACAATCGCGTGTCACATCTGAATGGTGACGTCACGCACAGTTAGGGCGCGTCCACACTGCCGCAACACAATCACACGCGGCGACAAGTGTCCAACTTTTGTGACAGCTGTCGATTTCCCCCGGGCCGGGGCTCAACGAGCCGTCGTATTAACATACACTAGCACGTAATACACCGACTCTATTATTATCTAGAACACAACACTAATAGTCAGCGCAGATTTGAAAATTATGCGCCATGCACTAACAACGTTATTAGATTGGTTTTGTACATAAACAACCTTGCAAACAAATAAGTAACTGACCAACTTGTTTGTTTACAATAAATCAATAAGATATTACTACTTCTAAGATAATTTATATAATACCATCACGATCACACGATCAGCTTTTGCACGATTGCTAGGTACATGCTAATGTTGCACGCACTTGAGACTCTGTCAGTTTCCGAGGAGTGAGTGGTACTTACGTTGCTAGCAAGTAATGTGTGGCGCCAGTGAGCGCGGGTAGTGGAGCGGGTCGCGGGACTCGGCGGGACTCGGCGGGACCGACCATCAATCCCGCGACACTCCATCGATAACCGGCGGGAAGCGGAAACGTCGTGCAAATATATGACGGTGTCGATGTTAACATGGGACTCGGGATAAAAACACCACATGTCACTCACTTACAGAACAATACTCATGTGGCCATTGTTTAGTTCGCAATCCGATATGTTGTCTATGAACAGTACCAGCCAGCCGGTTGATAGTTCAATAATAATTGTATTGATGTCCTATCATATTCCACAACTGTCGAGTGATTCTTCTACGAGTGATTGATTTTATTTTTGACTACATACAGCAGACATATATTATTATAAAAATGTAGCTTAAGAAGCTCGATTAGACTTTTAACTAAATCCGATCAAGAAAGAAAAAGAGCTTTGATAATATTTCACCTGCCTATATCTTACAATACGAGTTAAAGAAATGTGCAATGACTTACTGTTGTACAATATCATTAAACGCTAAACGATGGAAATGGTAAAATGTCAGTATTTGCAAGAAACCAATCACAGAAGGTTGTTGCCATGGTCGGCAGGAAGTGTTAATTAACAAGACAAACATCAATCGAGTTGAGGACGAGGCTGCTCTGCTGGAGACGTGAGCCGTGACGTAATTGTTGGAGTGCTGCACTGCCGCAACTTGTCATTAAGACTTGCATACTAAGCAGGTCAATTACCTGGTTTACTGGGAACAAACGCTCCTTAGCGGTATATTTTATTTGTAGCATTCGTTACACTTTTCTAGCTGTTGAACTGCTACCATTACATTACATTTGTATACTGCGTGCATCCTATCACAGGTGGATCCAAGAGACAGCATATACCAACAAGTGGATTCCAATGTGATGCAATGCGAATGACGGACGTGCACACTAGCGTCTTACAACGTACACGCATGGTGTCGACTCGCTGAACTAAGCTGCAGACAGGCGAGGATGGCACAGCGTTATATAAGTTAAGGTTACCGCGCGCTAACAATCAACACAGCTTAGTATTAGTAGTACACGTATAAATTGATTCAATTATCTATGGTAGATTGAACCTTATACATTAAACGTACTTATTGTATAATAAAGGAATTATCGCTTTATTCGTCAACTAAACCTAATCAAATCAAACCACAGTCAATAAGTAGCTGAGCGGTATTTTTCAATCGAGTGTTCCGAGTTTTCCTTCAACAGAACCATGTTTACTACAAACACGGAGAATATAAACAAAACTTAATACAGTCAACATTTTCCTTGCGGAAAACAATCGAGGCACGCGGTGCGTGGAGCGCGGCGCGCGGGCGATGTGCAACTGTCACTTCATCGTCTTAAATGTAGCAATCATATAAAGAAGATGATTATTACAAATTAGGTACCATCGTTGAAGCAGAAATCAAAGCATAAAACCGCATAAATTGATATGAAAGCAAGCACCGAGACGAAGGCCACCGCGCCGCACCGCGGCACGCCGCGCGCCGCCCTGTGCCGGCGGCGTATTGTTTGCCTGCTCTATTTGCGTTCCCACTGATACCCGATACGTAAATAAGCTTTAATGAACATTATATTCATCTCTAATATCATTTCAAAGTTAATTAATTTCGTAATAATGTCGACTGTAGCTCCTCAAATAGACAACAGGAAAGCTTTTTGTGTTGAAGAATGTGCCTGTTTACACTTGTGTATGATGTGTTGTGTAAAGTGAAGTTAATTGTTCTCAACAGTTATTAATTTACGTAATCTGTTTAGCAGCCATCTTACACTCGTATTACTCGACGCTAATAATAGAACACTGCTTTTTCATTAATTGATTTTATATAAGGTTGCAGTCAACCTTACCATACGGCATTATTTCGTTCTCTTTATGTACGTTTCCATTACTTGTTTTTGTACATTAAAGTTGAAATAAATATAAACGCATTTCATATGATACGGACACTAGAGGTCAGAGGCCTTAGTACAAGTTTGTTTCACTTTTTTATGGCATAAGCCGGTAAACGAGCATACGAATCACCTGATGGTAAGCAATCGGCATCGCCCATGGACACCTGGAATACCAAAGGCATTACAAGTGCGTTACCGGCCTTTTGGGGATTAGGAGTTTAAGGATCGTTGGGGATTCAGGAATTGGGGAGATTGGGGAAGGTGAGGGTAATTGGGCCTCCGGTAACCTCACTCACACGACGAAACACAACGCAAGCGTTGCTTCACGTCTGTTTTCTGTGAGGACGTGGTATCACTCCGGTCGAGCCGGCCCATTCGTGCCGAAGCATGGCTCTCCCACACTTAAAGTAATCGAAACGAGTACGTGTTGGGCGCTCTGATTGGCTGGCTCCAATGAACTATCGAATCGGAGCGCCGAAGGCAGTCTCGTTTCGATTACTTTTAACGTAAAACAAACTCGTACCTCAGAATCATTATTGTTCTTCACGTTATATTCATTGTTGAGAGAGAAACTTACACATAATTTTCCTGTATGTGATGCTCGTCCTATAGAAATATCTGCATGTACTTTGGAATTCCATTAGTGATTGGAGCCCGTGCCGTGGTGTGAGGGCGGTTGAAGCGTGGTGTATCGAGCGCAGCGCGCAATCATGTGATGAGTCCAGCCACATCACACGCCGCACTAGTGTAACTGTGTAAATATAAGTCGGGAAATTATTATAGTAAATAACAGTCCGCAACAATAAGCGCACATGATGCTACACCACGTGGTGTAATGCTGACTACATGTTATAGTGTCAATGTGAAGGTCGTCGTCCACCTGTCTTACCTGTGTGTCGTGTAACTGCGGGGTCGTGGCCAGACATACCCGGTCTGTGTCTGCCACATTGTCACGCATCGTCACGTCACTGTCTAGTCTAGACACTCACTAGTTGCTGACAAAGTATTTAGAACACACATATCTTCAAAAGGATCTTAAACTATAGTTGTGCATACTTTAAGTAATCCGAACGTAATTTTTACACTTCATAAATCTACATATTTATGTATAAAGCCACTACAAACCTATTTTATAATATACACTCAGTTCCCCAATGTACGGTAGGTTCAATGATTCAAAAATCGTATATTCCCAAAATACTAATGTAATAATCAGAGTCCGAATCGTATATGGCTAATATTAATAGCGGTACTTTCTATCACTATTATAGTGGGGAAAGAGCTAAGAGAGCTGGTCGGTTATTAATACATCAATAAATCCCCGGCCTCGGCCTGTCATCCAGTGTCGCTCATTACACAATGAGCTCGGTCGCTGGCCGCTCGGAAACTGAAGCTAGCAACATGTTGCAGCTACCTTGCTACCGGCCGTGCAGCGTCGCGTCGCTGAAGAATTATGGAAAGTAGTGAGCAATCGGAGCAAGTTACGCTCACACACACATAATATAATAATCATATGTAATCCTATACACATTTCTGTATTCAATTCACCATATCAATAACAGTAAGAAAATAAATGTTGTTATAAACAAGTTAGCAACATTGCAGTCTCTAACAACAAATGTTAATCCCCGTCATATCATCGCAAGATTCGAACGTCCTATTACAGCTAGACATTTGAGCGCAGCAGTAAGCCGGGCTCCATCGGCATGACGTTGGTGTCACGAAGAGCCAATTGGTTATTAATATCGACATAAATCACTGCACGCCATTGGCTGCCGGCGAGCACTGGCTGAGTCGCGTCTCTCGCCACTCAATTAGCTGGAGACACGTCATCATCGCCATCACAACGTGTACAGGTGGTTTCATATATCTGATTGGCTAAGAGTTTTAGACGTTTTAAATCTCAGACAGGCCGAGTGGGCCTCACTGAGTTCTTGGACATGTAAACACTCAATAACGAATGTGTCGCCGGTGACCGCTGTCACCTCGTATTGACAAAATAGATGAGAACATTAGAAGTGGAGCATGCGCTGGCAATGTACGGAACCGGTACAACACATTCTCTGCTCGTGCCATGACGATGACTGGCGGTTAATTAGCACTGCGCCGACGGGTTAATGCATTCGCTAAACACTCCGACAGATTTGAAATATTCGCGTACCTCTCCCCCCCCTTCCTCCCCCCCACCCCACACTGTCGTCGTCGCTATTCTATTGCGAGTTTAGTTCGCTCCAAACTTAGCCGCTTTTAAGCCGGGACTCGCTTGGCTTTAGGAAATTTACTAGTTTGAGCTATATTAGACCGGTATACAAGGATAAGTGCCTCCGCTGAACTGCTGAAGTTGTTAACAGGATTTCAAAGGTTTGCAATTTGGTATGCGGTTTCATTAAGCAGCTAAATACGATTTCCCAGCGAACTCATACATATGAGAATTGTTTAGTAAACTTAGTCTCTATGTGAGTAAGCGATATACTAATGTACTCTATTTTTCTATACAATATGGCATTACTGATAGCAAAATTTATAATTTATAATGCTATTATTTTTCTTCGCATATATCAGAATATCAGAGTAGATGCCTAATTTTTATTTTTATGTCTGTCTGGTAGATTATTTTAAATCGAATACTTTCGAAGATATATAGATTTGAAATGTCGCGTGACGTCACTTCTATGTACATTTTATACGTAGAAATGACGTTTTAGCCCCCACTCCTAAACTTAGATTCGTTTATCTAAGTATTTTTTATTATACGACAAAATAACAAGATACTTTTCTAATACCTAACTTACGGACTAATTAGATTTTTAATTTTCACACCCTGTCATCATCCCAATTCTAAAGTGGAGTCTATGATAACATTTATAAACATAACGTATCCGATACCACGGAATTCAAGAAAGCAGTAAATCGTCGCCAATAACGAAGTTTAACGAACTACCGCTTGTTTTGAGAAGGCAGCAGCTCCGTAGACCAGCCTCGCCAGAACTTCTCTCTCCCTAGTTTTAATTGAAAACGTCGTAAAATCCATGGGAGGCTAGCAGACGTAAAGTTGTGACGGTCAGACTCCATATAGTTCTAATTACAAAATTCAAATCGCGTTTAAACCAACCGAGTTGATTACGGCGAGTGTCGGCGTGCAATTTGGACATTCCTGGACGTGGGGCCCGAGTGCGGGGTCAAACATGGGGCCCGGCGCCTCCTGGCACCCTGCCAGCGCCCGCCACTGCGTTAGGCGCACACCTCGCCTGTCGCTTGCAACCCCAACCTACCAACTGCCCTGCAGTTTATTTTTTGTTATTTAACCACATGTTCTTAAACACTGCTAAATATTATTTACAAACTGGATTCTCTACTTCCCCGGCTTTCTTGTTCTCCTCGACATTAAATAATGCACTTGCAGTATTCAGTGTTTCGAGGGAAAGTACTATATAAATCTTATATTCCTTGTGGTTGAAATAAAGTGGTTTCCTCTCATTCCTTTCTCTGTGTATTCGTATCTCCGAATTAGTGCCTTAAAGAGGATCCTCCGCGAGATAAAGTGTTTAAAACTTCTCGTTGGGACGTAGTAAATCTCGCATGTCGCACTGTTAACAATATATGTACCCTGACAGCGTGTACAACTGTACGACGCACAGAGTGACATCTTCACCGCCGCTCGGAAGTTTCCGACTCCGACACGATGCCGTTACGGAGCAGGCAGCATAATGTGGTCACTGTAATTTTACGCACTTTCAGTTTAAATGTATTAAAGCTACCACGATAGACATGACAATAGTGTGTTATCTCCTACATAATAAATGCACAGATCATTAAGTAAATAGATCAAAGATATTTATTAATTAGAAAACTGAAACCATTTTGTTCGTGACTCTGGCATATGAGCAACAGTATGGCGGCAGTGAGTGCGAGCGGAACTGTCTCATTAGCGGAGCGCATCACCTGCGGCGACACATTCACTGTGACTTATAGGCACCTCATTATTACTAACTACAGCACTATTACACTTGATCATTAAGAGGGTGATAATTATTAGGAGGAGCTAGGACTTCTTTAAAATAGTAATACAAAGCCAAGTCAGCACCGTAATACTAACTCAGGAAGTAGTGCATACGATAGCTCCATTGCCAATTCGGAATACTGAGTAGTGAGTAACGAGGACATTTACGCAGCTTTTACGAGATGGCGCTAGTGGGGTTCAAATAAATCAAGTTTAGTCAGGTTCAAATAACCCAAACATAATTTAGAAATCGTTTCCCCACACTAGAATTCCTCCTGTGTCGTGAGAGCATTCACAGACATCATACAACTCCGCATACACCAATTTTGAATGATTCAAAATAATTTTTAGCAGCCAGTTAACTAATCCTTAAAACTATAGTCATCTGTAGCTTACCTAAGTATTAAATAATATATGTACCTATTTTAAATTATAGCGCGATATGTAATGCGGTCGGTATAAGGATAATAAGGTTACCTGTTAAAATGACTAATTATTGAAATGACTAAACAATTAATTTACTGTTGTAAATCTGTACCTATCCTTAGTTATACCTAACAGACAATGGTGCATAATTTTATTACAAGAAATATTTGAGACATTTTGACGCGGGTAACAATTCCCGCAGCCATGTGACTGTAACTCTGCCCTCTGAAGCAATCACGCAAGAGCAAGCCAAGAGCTCTCCGTACAAATTAAAAACGAGTTTGTTGTTTATTTATTTTTAAACGCTCCCGAGCCGCGTCGCTCTGCCACGGCGCCGGCGCGGCATCGCATTGCGCCGCGCGCCGTACTGCGCGGCACCGTGCCGGACCGCAACCGCACCGGACGACGCTCCACTATTTGTACACTTCCCACTTTCCTCTGATATTGTTTAATTAGGACGGAACAAAAGGCCCATTTGCATTCAACGGAACGCCACAATTTCTTCATTTGTTTGATGGCTTCAAGTTGGTTGCGATCGTTGTTTATTGCAATACTTACCTGTTTTTTTAGAGCTTTTATATAACGATTTAATGTTCTTAGCCAGGTGAACAATAGGTACCTATCTACATTATATCCATGGATAATAAACAAAACTGTTATTTAGCATCACGAGTGCCGCGAGGACACTGCATACACCGAGGACCGCACTGCAACTATCACCGATTCTTTGATTGGCGGTAATTGGTTTGAAATGTCTACACACACAAATACATACCTAAATGATTAAATAGAAATATTTATAAAGTTCTAAAGAAATAAGTAACAGAATTGCGGGTGTCACAGAAGCATTAGTTTGGACCGCCATTCAACCCTGAATTCCTGTCGATAAATAAACAGCTTTGACAGTAATAAATAAAGTTTTACGACATAATAATCTAAATGATGAGATAGTTCCTCAGGTGTTAAGTTACTTAGTGGGTACGTGCATGTTTGGATTTGCTTATTATTGTTCAAGGGATACTGAAGATGTTACACGAAGCAACCAAAGACAGGGAGTGGTACTGTCAGTCTGAAATCGTGCTACTGATATAACACACTAGCTACTTCCGCGCGTTTTCACACGCTCTGCTCAGCTCCTATTGGTCATAGCGTGATTAAAAATCACTGGCTGAATCAGGCCTATAGCCATCCTCGATAAATACGCTATCCAACACAAAAAGAATTATTCAAATCAGACTTGTAGTTACGGAGATTAGCGCGTTCAAACAAACAAACAAAAAAACAAACTCTTCCGCTTTATATTTATATTGTCCATAGGTATACTTAGGTACTGGAAGAGTTTGCGTAACTCTCTGAATAAATAATACTTCAGTTTATTTAAACATGTAGTTCGCCTTACTGCATGCATGTTGCATGTTGACATCAGTTTAGATGATGATGACTCAGTGACTGGTGAACTGCTACCAGTCGGTCCTGGCAGCTGCAGTTGACCAGTCCACCTGGCTGGCTGCCAACCGGTCAGGCGCATACTTAGCTAATGTTCGGCTAATGAACCAACACGACTCACATAATGTTCCAACGACTTATGATGTCCTGGTAGCTCGGTCTGTTGTAAACTCAAAGAATAAAGACCTAACTAGTTTCAGAGACTTTTCTAATTTATGAGCTTCTTAATCCATCAATCAACAAGTTTTGTTTGTACTGTTTATATTTGGTGCCGGTCTTCACTGTCCAATTCTCATCCTTCACGATCATATGGTATGCGTCTCGATATAACCTACAGTTCTAGATCGCAAAAAAAAATATTAAACTTACCATAAAGAAACCAACACAATCGTGTGACTAGTGAGGAAGCGCGGCAGGACGCGCCGCAATTTCGTTGATATTTATTTGCCAGCACCAACTCTTAATGAAAACGGCCACCATTTGCAATGGCCAGACAAAATTAAGCACATTCATGCATAATTTAAAACGTAATAAATCGCGAGTGAAGCAGCTAATTAGACAATAAAACTTGGAGCAGCCCTTATTATGACCCTTATACCGGCCGGACCGGCATATCGCGAACTCTCAATCGTTTTTACCGACTTTTCGTTTATACACGAAGTTGCACCGCACCTGAACATATTACTGCGTGGTAAGTGCGTTTATAAGCACACTAGCTGTTGCCCGCGGCTTCGTCCGCGTAGACTAATATTTTTGGCTTCGGTATCGATTGTCACACTCTAAGTATTCTTTTAAAAAAATATATCAATGTATAGTTTTGACTTTTCTACGATTTTATTATATGTACCTCTATATAGAGTATAGATCACATCCAACTCCAACACAATTATTTATGGATAATTTAGGTACATAAAATTGTATCCATTACACATTCCTCAGCAGCTTGCACAAGTGATGGATATGGCTATATATAGTTTTCAGCCTAATTTCATTAGTTTACAAAGATATCTTTAAAAATACCTAGAAGACGAAATTCGAAGACACTAAAACTTTTGTCATTACATTGCTTTAGAGTAGTACTACGAAGCTTATGAGGCGACATAGGAGTTGAGGTGTCAGTAAAATCGTAGAATATAGCTTAGTATCACACGCTATAGCCGGCAAACAGCTCGCTCGGCTGGCCAGCCACTTAGCCGACAGCGTTATGATAGCTTTGTGTTTAGCAAACCCTCGAGCGACGGTCAATTACTATCTGCGAGCACTGAGCAGCTACACTGCATGTAAGTGGGATCGGATTATGTGCAAACATGTGCGCGACCTGCTCTACTTACTATACTACTTACGTACATGCTGTCAGTGTGTGTGTATGTCTGTGCGACACTCGATGTGCAGGTATCGTGTGACACTAATACGTCTCTGTACAGTACATACCACATACAACTGTTTCGCATCGTTGTTATACTCACTATCATCAAGAAATCGACTAACAAAAGATCGACTATTACAAATTATTTCACCTCATTTCATTTTCTCACGTGTCGTAGGAGCGTTTGCAAATCATCGCACTTCAGACTCTAAACAATAAGTACTACAAAATGTACAGGTACAATGTACTAACTAGTTATATAAAGCTGAAGAGTTTGTTTGTTTGTTTGATCGCTCTAATCTTCGGGACTACCAGTCCGATTTCAATAATTATTTTTGTGTTGGATACTCCATTTATCGAGGAAGGGTACAAAATATCACGCTCCGAACAAAAGGAGCCAAGCAGAGCGGGTGCAACCGCGCGGAAGTAGCTAGTTAATAATAGTTCAGTATGGACTCTATATAATGTATCCCCACGAAGTTTAAGGTAGAAAAGTTTGCACCGCGGCCGCTCGTCAAGTGAACCAATGCCCAGCGGCGACCCTTCGGTACTCGGTTTATTGCTGAAACAGTAAAAATATTACGATAACTTGTAAATCACTTTTTATTTTTATGACAAATATTAACGTTTGAAATTGGGTAATTTTTTACGTAAAGGTTTAATAATACTGGTTAAAATAAGAGTTTTATTAACCTGGTAGTTGTATAAATTTCTTTATTTTAACGCGATTCATTATAATATGGAATAAAATAGAATAGTCTAATAAAATAAACAGTTTATAAACTGTTATACGTAGGTACACATAGGAAACTGAGATGCAATCAAACCACATATATAAGATACATTTCCACATTCTGTTTACGGAGGGCGCTCGAGGCGCACATTTTTTCACATGTAATGTGACACCTTATATGGCGAGTAAAGAGCAAAAAGTGTAAGAAGTTAGCGGCGGCTGGCGACCGGCGGAGCGGCGCGGATTGATGACCACGCCACGCGCCGAGATTGATAAATGTGCACGTAATCAGCCCGCACCGAAATAACAAACACTCCCGACAATTTAAAATGCAATTACCGTCCGGAAACGTCGCTAATTAAACGGAGATATTCGTTAATGGCCCCCTCTCACTTGGCCACCCCCCCTCCCCCCCGGGTCTGCTCTGACCCCGAGCGGACTTGGCTTCAATTTGTAATGACATTACCTTCGCAACCTTTTTTGTTGAAGGACGAAACGAGCCATCTCTTATTGGAGCCAGTTATGTGAAATTAACGAGTTTCTATTAGGGCCAGGCGTTACCGAGCGAGACACGGATATATAGGTACCCATGTAACAAAAATTGTTAGTGATTTGTTCCAGGTAGCCTCGCTCTTGATGCTAAGTACCTAAGTGAGTAGGGATGCATTATTATAACATGGAGCACTGAACCTCACTAAATTGCTCAAGCAAATGCGAGCTGTCGTCACACGCATATTAAGATCAAATAAGTTCCAAATACCAATCAAAACTAATTTAGTTTTAATTGAACTGCCGTGACAACTACACTGACACTAATTAAGTGTGATGAACTAATACGGCCTCGTTGACCGAGTGGTCGGAAGTGCGACTGCCGGGGAAGGGGTCTCGGGTTCGATTTCCGAGTCAGGCAAAGTATCTAGGGATTTAAAAAATAATCTCAGTAGTAGCACGAAGTCTGGAATTGTGCCCGGTATATGGCAATAGGCTCACCCCCTATTACATGGGACTCATAACATAAATAGTATAAAGTAGGTTTTACGTTGTAAAGTGGCATTAATTGCCGTCATGTACACCGCTGCCTACCCCTTCGGGGATAAAAAGCGTGATGATATGTTCTGAACTAATACCTAAATTGATAATAATATGAACAGTAAGTGTAGAATACACCGTACCCTTTTTTTGCAAATTGTATAAAATGAAAATTGCATAAGTTACACCCGGTTGTGTGTGTGTGTGTGTGTGTGTGTGGTGTGGTGCAGTGAGCACCGTGACGTCAGGTGTATGTGTCCCGCGTAAATATGCGGTGTACATGTGATCGCTTAGCCTAATAAGCAGCGCGGGGGCTGGCCGGCCGCCAGCAGCCGCCAGCAGCCGCCAGACTTATGGAACTGCACAACAAACGCTGACTCAGCTGTGATTAAGATTTCGCTGTTACCGCCATCCTCCAAACGAATGGCTCGGCCCGCTTACTCTATGAATGGTTTTTATTACAAGGCACCGCTTCAAGAACCTTATCTCAGTTATAAAAAAGATTTGTCTGGTGGTTGCAGAATGTAGACCCGAATGTGCAGCATAATATAGTATTATACTGTAATATACTGTTAAAAAAAAGATAATTTCTGTATATGCATTTCATATTGCTTTAGTAACTGTCTACCTCTTTAGTTATTTGCGTTTGCTACATACCGTCTGTATTTTAAAGGAGGAGCTCCGGGACAACCTAACGGTGAGCGTGATGAGCTTCGTGCCGACGTTAGACGACGACGGCAAGCCCATCACCTGCCGCGCGGAGAACCCGAACGTCACCACCCTCAGCATGGACACCTCCTGGACCATCAACGTCGTCTGTAAGTCGCCCGGACCCCACCAATACAATCCGTGTATAGTCTCCGTGACACATGGAGCTGTGGCCTGTTCCAAATATAATTACATCGAGATAAAACGAGACAAATAAAGTAGGTACTCCATACGCAGCAGTTAGTCTCAGAGACATGTTTTTCTCAAAGAAATGTGTGCGGTTCGAGCGCTGTGGGCGCTGTGGGCGCCGTGGGACGCCGCACCAGTCGCAAACATTTAATTTATTGGCTACCTAGCGTGCCTTACTTTCAAAGTAGCTTCATTATTAAATTAAACGTGTTTTATGAAAAATGTGTAGGTACGTTACGCATTTTAACCTAATGTCTCTATTTAAAAACACATTGTCAACAATGCAGTGGTAGTTATTACAGTATCTTGGTTGCAGACCCGCCGGTGGTGCGGCTGAGGCTGGGCAGCTCGCTCGCGGCCGGCGACATCAAGGAGGGGGACGACGTGTACTTCGAGTGCCACGTGCGAGCCAACCCACCCGCCAGGAAACTGTCATGGCTACACGACGTGAGTACTTTAATACTTAGCCATACTCGTAGCCAATGTCAAATAACTTTACGTCGTACTCGTAGTAAGTGTAGCACATTGCCGTCGTAGCACAGCGTTGTAGCAGCAGTGCTACGCACCGAGCTCGTAGCTCAATGAGTGGCTCGGCTCGACGATACGACAGAGTGGGATCATAATTATTATAATGTTTGTTGTTACAAATATAAGCCAATCATGTAAAGTTAGTATATTAAATAATGTTTCGAATAACGTTCAGAAATAATATGAAATCAATAAAATTATTGTCATGAACGTAATTTTCAGTAGTAGTAGAGTAGTAGCAGTTCAGTAGAGAAGCCCAAACGAGTGACTTGCCTAGAGACTACGGCATAATAATGACATGTAATGAGTGGGACGATAAAAAAACCCACAGTGCGGTGCAAGCAGTGGTTGGTGTGTCGAGAGCCCGCGGAGCGCGCGGGTAAAGTAATAGACGACGATGTACGGTCCGATAATCGCTTTGTACTGTGTCGCTCTGTTTTAATCAGCAATATACAGGGTGGGCGGGACACATTTTTTTTTTTGTTTCGCTTCACCCTTTCAGAGGCAATCAGCCGCGCGTTGTTACACGGATCGCGACACGCATCACCGCGCCCGCCTCCACTCACTACGCTTTTTTCTCTGTATTGTTTCCACGTAGTGTTGTGCTGTCAGTACCGGGACTCGAGCCGACTCTATCCGACCCACTTGCCAGGCCACAAGTCCACATGACAATATACCTAGCACTCGCCTCACCGTGTAGCATCGCATCGCTTGCTAGAGATGCATTCCTGTCCGAAGACTGTTTTCATGTGCCTGTTTGAACAAAAAAAATACTTAGGAATTAATACATTGGAATTAAAAGATTATAAATTGAAGTTTAGCAAGCATTGCAATTTAAAAAGAAACCTTCTCAAAACAGTTAATTTCTGTTCATAAAAAGTAACAAATTTGAAATCATTAATTTTCTCATTCTCGTAATTAGAAACAATACGTCATGGGACTAAGAACAATATATCAACGTAATGAACACAAGAAAGTGAATCCCGTGCAAGGAAACAAGGAGCGATGTCTGCGTGAATCATCCATGCGCAATATAATGAGTTGTCAACGTCCACTTCAGCAGGTTTTGTGTTATTTGGAATTTAAACAATTTGGAGCAATTGTGTGACTTGGGGGGTGGGGCAGGATGGGAGGGGGTGGGGGGGTGACATCGAGAGATATTGGTGGCGGTGATAGCCGCAGTGATTAAACAAAAGCGTGCATCGCGCGCATTGTGCGGCGGTCACCGCGTGACGTACGACGCGCGATATTATTCGCGTCATTTTTGTCGCACGACGCGACGCGCCGCCGTCCATTTGTCGCGCGGTGTTGACACGTCTCATTGTTTTATGTGTGATTGTTTTTGACAAATGGCGGACGCAGCGCCGCCGCGCGAATTAAAACGCACATAATTTACAGCGGTTATTTGCCCTGTATAGCGGGCAATGTTTACGATCACCACTCCCAACCATATCGAAAATATTTAGTTTATTTTCATACCAATATCTATATCGGTTTGTATTCTTTGCTAGCAGTGTGTGTGTACTTGGCAAGCAGTGATCCCATAATAAGTACTCTGGGTACGAATGACTCCAGCGATATATTGTTTTAATTCTCACACGAAGGTAATTGGATTATAAATATAAGTTTGATAATAAACACTCACACGATAATGAACTTACCACAATACCCACAGACACAGGGTACCCGGTCACACGGCGCGATGCTCACGCCAGGGAGTACATTATTGTTGCTGGGCAGTTTAAAGAAAAGCATTAAAACCTCTGTATTAGGATCCGCTAGTGAATTCAAGATACAATTTTCCGGAATAAGGAATGCTTTGTAAAATATTTTCATAATTATTTCATTCATTTTTCACTAAAGCCATTACTTTTATATTTTGTCCTTAGAACGTAATATTATGTGTTTGTGAGCATCCCGGGACAACCACGGGACGGTGTATATTATTCATCATTAATGCTAACACCGTCCTACGTATTAACAGGGAATTGACGCCGGACTCATATACACTCACATCACTCAGCCACTCGTACAATATTAAATAAAATTACACAAGTACACAACCGTGTGAGTGCCGCCACTTTACTACACCAATATATGCAAATAAGGTCGTTTTGATCATTATCATTTTGTTTAAACGTCACGACGTTGGACTCCACACAAATTCTCGGAATATTACTTACTAATATCTCTGGTATTTGAGTTATGGCGACGGGTAGTTCGATACATTGCGGGGATCTTTGTAACTACTACATACTTTGTGTGAGACGAAACAATAACCTCCCGCCACAAATACACGGCACCTCGTAGTTTGTGTCCTCGAACCTCTCATATTATTTCAACAACGAGTCCAAACGGTGACTAGAGCGCCAGTTATTTCACATGTGCTGCTGCCTTGCAGTACAAATCGTAGGTGACGTGAACAGGATCGAATCTGTGCAAAAACTCGTACGAGGCACTCGTCTCCCAGGCTAGCATTTGCACCAGCTCGCAGTAGTTACTCACTGGCGTCACGGACTGGTAGGACCTGTTTGTCTGCCTTTACACAATCTGCAGTAGCTGTAACACAGACCTAGTGCTCGCTGCATGTCATTTCAAAGTCCAAACCACCAAACATAATTAGAGGTATATTAAAAAAAACTTTTTACACGCACAAAGGAAGAGTAGACAATTGCTGGTTTGATTGAAACATGTAAATATCACAAGACAAATAATATTGTATCTTTATGGAATCCTTATGAACTGTGTAGTCAGCAGATATTTAAATATTGAGGTAACCAATAAAATGTTACCTCTCGCAATTTTCTCTCAACAGACGCAAACAATATATGCTAAAGGATCCTTTACAAATAAACGGATTTTAATAATAAAATCAAAATATATCGAGAGCGAGCCCTCAATCGGATTGAAGTATCAATATCTTGCGCATCAAGTGCCCGCTTCCCGCGAACTAATATCAACCGGGATCCAAGATGGCGGCGACTTGTCAATCAATGGGACATTATAATATTATTTATAAACTACGTTTAAAAGAGCTGACTACGACCCTCTCTCTTTTCGAGGTCGTTTTAATAATACACTAAAACTTTACCCTAATTGTAACAAACACTTTCCTGAATACCGCATCAAAATCGGTACAGCCAATCGTGAGATAACCGCGCACAAACGTACATACATACAGGTCAAACTGAGAACCTCCTTCTTTTTTAAAGTCGGTTAATAAATAAATACCTACCGAGTAAAAACAGTAGGGATTATTAATTTTAATATTTTATTTTTTTATTTGTAATATTTATTTAAGATAATAATGGGCATAAATAAAATTAATATTAACTATTACTACATAAAAATATATACAACTTACAATATAAATAACTATGAACTAAAATATTTACACCTTAAAAAAATGATAAAAATTTTCCTCATCGCTATCGTGAGGTATGGTGCCCAAAAGACTGGCAGCGTTGCCACGTTGAAAGGCAATGCTTAACCTTTGTCCAAGGTAGAAGCCAGCCCTTCGATCTCCTGAAGTATCAACCATCCTCCTTACATTATAATATCTTTGTAAAGAAGATACTTATATATATTAAATATATTTTAATGCCAATGAATGACCGGTCCCTAAGTATATTATAGTAGTTGTGACGTTGTGAGCGACCGACTGCAGCCTGACGAGTACATTACGGGACTATAAGTAGAGCACGACCAGGGCTCGTCCCTGGTAACTGCGACTGATGAGCTGTCACAATAATAAGACGACGCATAAATTCCTCGTCTTAAGCCACCATAAATTCCAGTCAAATTTATATAAATTATAATCTGAACAATTAGTCAGGGCGGAGTTGGTGAGCCGATGACTTACGGCCGCGCGCTGCCCAGCTGCCGGCGGCGGCTGCCCCTTAATGTTCAATCATATTTTATCGTACAAGATATAACCAGCGGCACTCGAATAAGCTCATTCTGATGATTAAATTAATGTCTACTATTATCTACAGAGCGCGTTCGGCTTTAGGACCCACCAAATAGTCGAAGGGGTGCAACGCACGATGCGAGTAACTCAACTAAATATTACGAAGTACATTTCTCTCCAATCATTGAGTACATTAGTATTATCATTTACAGTATTCATTACTGTCACGTGGAATGATATGGAAGAGACTTGGGGCCATAAAGTGGAGTCCACGTCCAAAGTATATTTATATCGTGGTAAATTCCCGAAGTGGGGCCCTTCAAACGCGGCGGTAACGGGCGCACGGGACGGCACCGCGTCGACTCCGATGCCCCGGTCTCATTTAAATAGTTATTACCGCCTAATAGTTGTAATAAAGTTATACTGAATTCCAAATGTAATTCGAATAGCTTCAATCGGAAACTCACGAATGGGACTTGGAACTGATTATATTCTAAGAACTTGACTCACAATCGCAATCATTTTATGAATGAGTAGGTACTGCACACATGAAAAGGCGCTCTTATTTTATTTATTTAAAATAAAATAAGAGCGCCAACAATTTTTTAAAGTCATGAAATTAGATTATTTTAAACAATTTAAATACACAAATGTCTTATGTTACGCTCTCTCGTGTCTGTCATCATTTGATACAAATTTGAGCACGTGGAGCAATGTGGTTCCTGAACAACTAGGTAATGTAAATATCCTCATCCAGTAGTTTTAGGTTGATAGTGGTGGTCACTTAGCTTATGCCAACTAGAGGAGACAGGGACATATAGAGGCGTGAGTACGGTATACGTGACGGTTGCTGAGCTGAGCGCTTGGTATCTGGTGGGCAGCTCTAGTCGTCTCGAATGCCTACACACCAATCACGAAGAATACTCGAACGTCTCGAGCTGAATGTAAGCAAACAGTGTTATCAGGTGGAAAATACCTCTCTTTATTCGTTAATGGTAGCTATTTGCGCGGAGTGGCGCGGGCTGGGGGCGCGGGGTGCGGGGCGCAGGGGCGCGGGGCTCCCTCGCGACCTCCCGTGATCATCCGCGAGATTGTGCTCCAATGAAACTCGTCTGCCTCATAATGGACCAGCCTGATTGAATCAGTCGTTCTCCATTCACGCGGGATGGATCCCAAGATCAAGATTTTTCGAAACGTTTCCTGTAGTGTTGATGAGAAAATCACCGATGAATCTATTTGTATCAATTCACACACATACGTATGTGTGCAGGAGTCGTACTCTTCCCGTTATCTGCCGCTAGATTCAATCAGAGAAGTTTATATTTGGAATAAGTTTGTTAACGAAGTCTTACAGAATGATCCTACCATCAATGACAATATTTCAACTTCAGTACAATATGACTGGTGTAAAGATATCTTGCGAATACAATTAATAATATATTTATTTATTCATTGGTAACTTTTAGAAATAAAAAACAAATGTAGCTACTACAATAAAACTTATAGAGAAAATTAAATATTTAAATAAAAAGAAAAGGAAAGAAAAAAGAGAACAATTTGCAACTTCCAACAGCATAACTTACAACTTAATAATATATTTTCGCTAGAGTAGAAACATATTTATAAGTTTTGGTGTAAACACACAGACATGCCTGTATGTTGATATGTTGGTATCTCAGCCAGCACTGAGCCCCACTGAACTGATTCCGGTCGCGGACCAAGTTTTCCAATTTGCAACGTCTCAAGATCGATCAGATTATTGACACACACAGCACACACCAAGAACCTCCGTTCAACTATTATTACCTAAATCACCGTATCTTATGTCGGTTGCACCAAGAAACATTACGTGATAAAAATAATAAAGTTGGGTAACAATGTCACACTGTAACATTCTTACATTGGATCCGTAGAGCCAATCAACACTTGAAATAGTAATTAAACAAAAATATCAAAAGGAATTGCTTGAAACAGAAGCAGCCGTGTTCTCTTCCCTCGTAATATTAATATTCGTGTAAAGTCGCAATAACCAGCGCGACGCGAGCGCCCTCTGCCCAGCGACACCGACTCGTCGCTACAAAGGTAAAGGCGCAATTATGTGTTTTTCATCAGCGCCAACAGTCTGTAGCACTAATTTCACGCAGCTTTCAAAATGTCTTTTTTAATTTCCCCTTTTGCAACGAAACAACGGAGTCATCGGACTAAACCCATTTTGTGTTCACCAGTTTCGTCGACATTTTGTAAAACGATATTACAACTGTGTACAGCTACTGGGGGCCGCCGCTCACTGAGCATGGTGTACCTGAACTTGACTCGGCTTTCTACATCATACCCAACCACCTGCCCACATTAAACCAAATAATTTTAGGCATAGTCTAAGTCATTTTCATCTTCAGCTTTTGCATTTAGCATAGTAAGCATCCAAAATATCCAAATTAATTAAGGCATACATTACAATGTTTACTAAAGCTGTACTAACCAAATTTCTTCTCACTCACTTTTTTCTACATTATACCAATATACTTATGCTTACGTTCAGCTCACTGGGTACTTACATGTCATTGTGTCAATTTAAGTTTCGTTTAAGATAACAGATATGATGAATAGTGGACATACAGCACAGCCAAGACAAACGACTGTTGTTGTTATAAATAAAACAAAAGACAATAATTGTCCAAATATGAAAGTAAGTCTAATCAGGAACGGATCTCTGGCATACAGCGAGGGGAACACGTCCCACTGATACTAAAAATCTTTTTGTTTGAAACAAAAAATATATAATCAGTCCTCTCTACTACGTAACGAGTACCTTTGTCCGCTGGAGTGGCGCCTTTTGTAGGGCCGGCGGTAATGGGCGGACCCTTTGTGTAAATATATTCTAGTAATTGTACCCCCACGCCCCCGCTCCTGCGCCTCTCAGGAAAGAACATTTACGTCATCATAATATTGCACGAATATTTTTTCATGTTACGTTACATCGTGATCGACGTGGCTTATAAAATGTTACTGCTCACCTTTTTGTTTTAGTTTTTATTCGGTTTCAATAGAACTAAGTTGAGTTACAGTGTGTGTGTGTGTGTGTGTGTTGTTGCAGGACCGCGCACTGGCACACAACGCGACGGCGCGCGTGTTCCACAGCAACCAGAGCCTCGTGCTGCAGAAGGTGACGCGCCACAGCTCCGGCCGCTACGCCTGCTCGGCGCTTAACGCCGAGGGGGAGACCGTCTCCAACGAGTTGCTCTTCAGGGTCAAATGTAAATACAACAATGTTACATAATCTCATTACTACTGCACTCGTTACATCATACCACAAATATTTAACTCGACCTCATGTCTATGTAAACACGTAAAGTATTTGCTGAAACGATTCCAGCACCCGGTGAATAGGGATATAGTCTCATCGCATTGATAGTATTTTAAATTCAGTGTTGGCTCCCTAAATCTCCGAAGGATTCGACAGTTTCATGCAATATTCACGCGCCATTCGGGCCTTGTCGTTTCACGTCAAACAGAATTATGCAAGAAGATAAAGCATACCATATTGGAATGTACTGGGAGATGTGAATGAGTGCTGCAGCATCCGCGACTCCCATCCATTGGTTTAGTGCTCACACTCACTATGTCTACCTTTAAATTCATCCTTGAGATGGTCCTGAATTCGTACTACAAGTTTAATTAAAAAAGTAAGATTAACGTGAGTTCGTTACTGAAAGACTATTAGCGGTGTTCAATACTATCATGTGTTGTAGCAGCAGGAATATATTTACAAATAAAACCCCTCCAGTAGATAAACTTGCAGCGGGAGTGGTCTGCTCTCCACCACTCGCATGGCACCTCCTGTTAACTGTCGCTTTACCGGAGCTGAGCGGCTGAGTATCGTGGCGGTGACGAGGAGTGCCGCAGGTGCTGGTATCTCCGCGCGCCTCGCTGTACGTCAACCGCTTCGTCTCACTAATGGTTGTCGATCTATTTTGCCAATTGTAAGATATGGCCCTGACAAAATAAGATGGGAATTTTAATGGCGAACATAACTGCGAGTAATGTCGTAATAAATTTTGTTTCACAAGAAAAAATGTTTTGTAATGAAGTTGCTGTTATTGCTCGTTACGATCGGAGCAATTCCATTCGTGACCCGCTGCCGTTAGTCTCCACTGGCTTTGTTCAAATAACTTGCTCCAGTTCGAAGGTAGATTATCCTATTACGTTTTGCATTACCTATTTAAATGGGTTTTGTCTCGGAACGTTTAATATGTTTCAAGATTTCACTACGGCAGCTGCGACCCCGCTATTTTATTTTGACGCTCACTAGCAAAATGGAGACGATTGTAATAAAATGAGGCAATCGCGTTTATTGCATCAATTGTTTCTCTCGCTAAGGCGGATCTCGTTTTAATTGGCGAATACTTAATTAGTATGTGGGTGAGTGACGGCGGCGCGTGGTGTCGCGGCTGCCATTAGGGGTGACCCGCGACCACTTAATTACTCCTTACCCCTCATTCACAATTTACGACACCCTTGACCTTCACTTTCAACACGTGCATGTCGCTGTAAACATGAAGTAAAACTATTATGTGAGGTTCATATAACATTCATCGGTCGATGTCAGGCTATTGTTCTGGACTCTTTGATCTTACTCCGTATCTTTGCTCCCAGTTTCATCCAAATCTGTTCAGTAGTTTTTGCGTAAAGGGTTACAAGCATACATCCATACATACCCAGGAACTCTTATATTGGTACGATAGATTACTAAATGTAGTTACAGGTATACGTACGTTCTTATTGTGAATTCAATAAGGACTAAGATAAATGAATGAATTCGTCAAGGACGCTACTTGCTACTAAAGTTTATTAAAGAATTTACTAATGTCAAACTTTTGACAGCTACATTTAGTGTCACCTGATCAACACAGAAATAATAATCGTCATTGCGGCACGGTGCGTGTTGGTGTTCGCAGACGCGCCGTCGTGTCGGTCGAGCGGCGTGTCGGTGGTGGGCGCGGCGCGCGGCGAGTCCGTGGTGATCGTGTGCGAGGTGGACGCCGACCCGCCCGCCGCCGTCTTCAAGTGGAAGTTCAACAACTCCGGCGAGACGCTCGACGTCGCCGCCGACAGATACACCTCCAACGGCAGCGCGTCCAGCCTCAAGTACTAACGCATATTTATTGCAATATGCGTTATAATTTTAATAACCATTACGAAGATAAAATATCACATATTATTTACACATTAACTTTTCAAATACAAATATGTCTGCCGAGTAAGTAGGTTTCAATATTAGGAAAATATTACTGAGACTCGAAAATACAAAAAAGAAAGCAATAATATAATGATGGTACATAAGACTAACCACATAATTATGTAGGTGGGATGTGGCACTATATCCCATGCACTACTGCACTTGTGAATGTGGTCGAGGACACACAGTGAGCACGCGTTGCCCCGGCAGGTACACTCCGGTGGCAGACCTCGACTACGGCACGTTGTCGTGCTCCGCGTCCAACGAGGTGGGCGCGCAGCTCGCTCCCTGCGTCTTCCAGATGGTGGCGGCAGGTCAGTTTATACCTCACTTGGTGAACATATACACGTTTAAGTACTATTGTCAGTATGTACGTACCATTTTGACATTAATGCATTTCATTAAAATAAGGTGTTGTATGCACAGGCAAGCCGCATGCGCCCCGCAACTGCACGCTGTGGAACCAGACGGCGGAGTCGGTGGAGGTGTCCTGTGTGGCGGGCTTCGACGGCGGCCTGCCGCAGCGGTTCCTGCTCGAGGTGTACTCCGACAGCGCCGTGCCCAGGTACTCCTGCCCAGCACCCGCTACTCCCCCTCGCTCGTCACTGGCACTGTGACGCACACTCCTCACGTGTCGCGGCTTACCATGTTACCATAAACCCTACAACGGCTGGCGGGACGGGGCGGGAGGGGGCAGGCCGCGGGGGGACACGAGCATTGTTTTTAATATTACAGAGGCAATCTGGGCTCTCAAGCTGCGCCCCGGTGACGTGCGCAGACTTAACGACACCGTATTATTACAAAATTCCTTTATTATATTTCCCCGAACGCACCGGCTTAAGTGAAATAATGTGTATCGAAACCGTAATGGATATGGAAACGCGCGACCCTGACATTTTATTATTTTCACGAAACTGCTAAAATATAATAATAAAAAGCTAAGTGGAGGCACCGTCGTCCCTGGGACTGATGCAATCGAACTACATACACTGGGAGTGGACGAGGACACTAGGACAGCATCGGGCCGGGCGCGTGTCTGCACACTAGTAGTCGCGAGTGCGCGACATGAGTCGCTCTCAAAGTGGAATCCCGTGTAAACATCGGGGCCTCATTAAAGTTGGTGAAACAACGTTAATTGTGAATTAACACGGTGCGGGCCGGTCCCCGAGCGCCGCTCCCTCCGACCACGGTACCTACACGACGCGCATCTCTTGTCGTATTCCGTATTCATGTATTTCAGCGCGTAATACGCCTAGAAATAGGCTATTAATGTCGGCGGCTCCTTACCATCATCGTAGCAACAACATCGCTTCATATTCATACGCCGCGCGTCGTCCATAGAAGGTGTATACGCCCTGTCAACGGACGCTTGCTTCTTCTTCCACCAGTAGAGACTACTCTGATCCCTCGCCACGCTCTCTCTGGAACTTCTCGTATTTTGCGCAATCAACAATTTGCGAGTAAACACGTAGGTACTATTGTAATGTAAATTGGTATTGGCAGCGCATGACACCGCGCTCGCCTTGTAATTACTGGAGAATTATGGAGCTAAATAATTTCCAATAAAGCGTAACAGATGATGGGTTCCAGCTCGCCATTAGCAACAATAAAACGAGGATAACGAGAAAAATGTTAAAATATCACACAATTTTATTACCTCATAAAATGTTTGTTAGGATCGGAACCGGGCTCGTATACACTTTATGTACAATAATAAAATAAGTGTTAAATAATAATTACGCGATGTCAGCGTAACTGTTCACGTTGTTTGAAGAATATCTATACGAGGTTTATTCCGATTACGAATAATAATATAGGTTACCATAAAATAAACATAAATAGTACTTTTAGTCGAAACTAACCGTCTCGTTCATGCAGTAAACGTGGCCACGGCAGCTCCATTATTGCGATGAACTTAAATAAATCCAATAAGGACATCGACAGGATTACTCTCGACCCGCTCCACCATCGCTGGGGAACCTTGACTTACGATCAAGTGATCTTCCCAGACTACTAAAAACGTAACCTGATTTGTTTATGATGATAAACTGCAAGGTCAAGTAGACAAGAAACATTATTTGTTTTTAAAATTAATAACATCTGCAGTTCTGACGACGGTGACCACCGTCTGTCATGTTTAGATGTTATCGAGGTTTATCATGCAGGTACAGCTTGTCCTTCGACAAAGATTTCGCTTACCAACATTGTGTATTAAGGAAGGTCTATTTTGTTCTGTCCTGGGTAGAGATGTGTTGAGTAGGTAACTTACGAATCTATGATAAACTAGCTTCTGCCCGCGGCTTTGCCCGCATTTCGTGGTATTAAAAGTACTTTTGGTGTTATGTCAGACCATAATCTATCCATGTCCCAAATTACATCTCGATCTCTTCGGCCGTTGTGACGTGATGGAGTACCGAATATATCAATATACACACACTCTCATAAGCAATACAATAATTACAATATTCCTTAAATATAAGAGAATGATTTGGTGAGGTGTATGAACTATACTATGATGATATGATGTATTGTTTGTAGAGTGAACCTGTCTTCGGACGAGCCGTCGTGGACGGTGCGCGGGCTGGAGTGGGACGTGCGGCACCGGCTCGTCGCCGTCGCCTTCAACTCCAAGGGTCGCTCCGCGCCCGCCAAACTCGACGACGTGCTGTTTAGAGACCCGGAGAAGAGGACAGGTTAGTGACAGCACCACGAGTCCACGACCCGGTAACAAACTGCTCTCTAATCCGCCTCGCCACACGCTGAGACAAGTTCGGATTTGAATAGAATACCGCGACATTTAAGTACAATCATTAACTCGCCATTGAAACATACGAGCGGCGGCACTCGTCTATAACTAGTTTTTGTTCTAAATCACTCAGCGAAACTCAATTTGGAGGGTAAAGGGCGGGTCCCTCGGGAGCCGAGGCCGACGGCGGCGCACTAAGTGGCGGCCGAGCGGCCTTTATCCTCCGCGAATTATTAGCCGAGGGAAAACATTAGCCTCACCCGGGAAATATAAGTAACGAGGAAAAGTACCGGCTAAAACGTTCAGCATTCAGTGTTGATACTAAACGAAGTGACTCCAGCGCCCGACGCGCCCCGCCCCCGGCCCCACCTGGCCGCCATACTCGCCGCTAGCAGTAGTTTTTTGAAGAATCAATCGCAATGGACAATGAGACAGCGGCTTGCTCCGTAACCAAAGCAACACTTATAATGTCAGTAAATGTCAATATCGACCGGTGCAGAAGTAGGCCGCCCCGCTCTGCAACCTCAAGATAATCCTATTTTAATTAAACGCGCTCGGATTTACCAGCGAGCTTAATCAAGAGGTGGAGGCTCTCCTCGCACTGTGTGTCGCCAGTTCGCCACACTACTCCAACCTCACTTGGAGCCTGCAACTTTGACTCAGATTCACTTCAAACTATTTATTCTGTTATTTGTGTACATATGTATATTGTGAGGGTTTCAATGTAAATTCTTCTATTACTGGATAAAAATAAGTGGACCATCATTCGAGCCGACCACTGACGCAGAAAAACTAATGCGCGTGCTATCGACGTCGACATGTGGGCGCTTTAATTTCTCGCCTCGAAGGATGGCGCCTCGGATAACGATATTTTTAATATTGACCATTTGATATTATTATCTGGCCTATAAGGTCTAACCACGGATTGGTATCAGTAAACTCTAACGTACTGAGTTGTGATAAGTTTGTGATGTTTAAGTAAGGCTTTTATGGGAACAAAGTGGAGGGTATTTTAATACGGACGGCGTCACTCTCTCTTGAAAGTTCTTTTCAAAAATTCATAGTTTTCATTATTGTAAGTAGCAGATACTATTATCTGGCATCTAGAAGTTTGCCCGTACATAACTAGAACCACGGAGGCCACAGTGCTCGACTCAAGTTTACCAAAAATAATTCAATAAGAAAATATCCACGTCATGAGACTTTGAACAGTTTTACGCACACTAATACTCTAGTTGGTGTAATATGTGTAAATCAGGATTATACTAACTCAATCAGAGTAGTAGGCAATAAAATGGCGCGTTTGAATCAACGAAGGATTTAGGCAAAAATGATGCCAGCAAACATATCATTTTTATTTGGTTGGCGTTCGGCCGGAGCGGCCATTTGTTAGCCGGCTATTTGAGCCGTATTCAGTGGAGTCGACCCGCTAGCTCGAATAAATCAACCGCTTCGAGCCGCTCTGCCCGCACTGAAATATGATCGCGCGCCTCTCTAATCCGCCTTTTGTTTTAGAACCATTACTCCAACTCGAAACCGACCGGCCACTTACATATCGTCACTTAATCGACATATCATCGTGAAACCTAATTACTCAACATTAGTTAGTGTTCCGTGGTGAATATAAAGAACAACATGGCGGCAGCGCGAGCTGCTGCTATCGTCCACCTTGGGTACTCCCGGCAGACTCATTGTTTCTTTCGATTAAAGTAATAACTATGGACTTTATATGTCACACTGGGACACTCACAGTGTGATACAAGAATTGGCTGCACTACCGCTACCCAACACAAGTAAGCGTCGATTTGTTGATTGCGCGTAATATGGAGTGCAACCTTCGTTATGAGTACGCAATATTTTAAATCAGATCTGTTGTATTAATTACGAACCGTGGAAATATACAATAACCGTGTAATAAATCATTGACGAAGTGCAATGAATAATGATTATTCATTCGTTGTCGTTTTTATGAATCGACCGCGCCGGCGATGATTTATCGGCGAGTGCAGCGAGCGGCCGCGTATCGACGACGTCGCTTGTCGCTCGCCGCCAGTATCAAACTGAAATCTGCTTAAAATACCAAAACAGGAACAAATTTTAAGTAATAACAAAGCTCCATGAAGTGTTACCGTACAATATAGTCCCAAAAAATTGGTAAAAAAGTATTTATTTCTTCAAACTTGAGTTTTATAACACATAAGCATCATTCAGACACAACATGTGACACGTACGCTGGGAAACATAAACAAGCCTGCCTTACTATGCCTTACCCGGCTGTCGAGTAGAACATGTTGTGATTGTGATAGTTTGCAACTTATAATCTTCGAGTAACAAGTAAGAACAGCAATATAACGTAACGCAAGTAATTTGTTCCGGCCGAGCGACCGCTGCGCGCTGTGTCGCGTAGCGTCCCGGCCGTCGCGTCGCCCGTCGCGCGCCGTGTGTCGACCGCGACGCAACTTCTATCATTAATACCATTCCTCGTTATTAATATTACCATTAATATTATGCAAACTGCTAGTTCCGGGATAGTTTAACGTTATTTAAATGCTAGGAAACAACAGATGTTTTCCATAAACTAAAATAAATAATGAAAATCTATACGTTCAGGTGCATAGGCACCATCTCAACAGGAAGAAGTTATGAATATGAGGTAGGAGTAATAGTAGTAGGAACTGTGCAATGTATCGTTGAGATGCTATTCATAAAAACATGTTGAAATATTGTAATAGTTTATGGTTTCGTTCAATTACAGAAAAAATATCTTATGAAATTTTAATATGGATTATAATTGGTTATTGAGTTCTATGACTGTGATATTACTGATGTTCAGACATATATAAAAAATATTTTAATAATTAAAAATTTGACAATTACAATTATTAAAAATTCATTGATTACTATTATTAAAATTTGACTTTTAACTTTAATTTGCACGCCATGACGAGTGGCAAACAGGTCTTAAGTACAACCTTATCTTGTTCAACTTATATGCATGCACATGTGTGTGTGTGTGTGTGTGTATGTATTCACATGTTGTCCTGCACCACTATCTAACTCTCAATATTATTTTTCTTTTCATAAACGATATGTTTACTGTGTTCAGCGTCGGAGGCACAGCTGGGTGTGAGCGGCGTGGTGGGCGCGCTGGGCGCGGGCGCGGGCGCGGTGTGTGCGCTGGTGGCGGGCGCGTGCGCGCTGGCGCTGCGCCGGCGCCGCCGCCCACGCCTCGCTAAGCCGCCGCCCGCGCCCGCGCCGCCCGCCAAGCTCGACCACGACGATGCCGAGCCAGATCTCATACCTAATAACTACTGTAAGTACTCCATTGACTCTCAGAACCACCTAAAGTTACTGAGTCTTTCCAACTTTAAAACTGTACCATTCAAATAAATAAATAAACCAAAATTGTAACAGCAGGTTTGTACCTACAATATGTCAGTGCTACTCGATGTAATTTAAAAGGTAATCCTCGCTAAATAGATAACAGCACAATATACAAGTAGAAGCATCCGCGAGGTTATAGTGCCGGACACAAACACCTCGGCCCCGCACGACAGCGCGAGGGCCCTCTTGTGACGTCACGACACTCTATTTGAATGCACGCGCTCTCAGTCCTCGTAACTAAATTATTCATCAGAAGCCGCCGCTGCCATTAACACAATACTTCACATCTGCAACACACTTACCGGCGACTCCACGTTATTTATCTTAATATTGCCCGACAATATCATTTGTGTCGATGATCTCTTCTCGTCCAACGAGATAACTCTTTTTTGTTGAACTTTTTCAGCTGTATCAGACAATTGTGATAGAAGTGATATTCGACTGGCTAGTCCTTTTGATAGCTTTTTGAAGGGTTTAGTAAGTTAACCCAAAGGCTAAAACCTAGCTAGTACGCAGTAAGATCAATTGGTCCAATAGAAACAGCTGGGGACGACATGGTGCGCCGGCGACGGTAGCACGAGCCGCGAGCCGTTAACGACGTCCCTAATTAAAAGCTAATGTGGATCCGACTTCGCAACTAAGTTAGCAAGTAACCACGCCAGCTCCGCGGTGACTATCGATCGCAAATTAACTCGTGCACGCGCCAAACATTCTGACGCCACATTAACGACTTTCAAAACGTCCTGGCAGTAGGTCTTGTCAAAGTTGGCGCATAGTTCCCTGATGAATGGCAACCAACCTGCACAGACTCATGTTCTACGTAAGTAAGATTTGAGAATCTCCAGCTGAAACACATACATCAAAATATGACACACAATCAAGCAAATATAGTAAATAATGTATACCTACTACTATTTATTTGATATGATGAAGTTCCCGAATCGTGCAAAACACTGGGTAAGACATGGCCCGTGGCCAGACGCCATAAATCCTGATGTAATGAATACCGTTTTCACCGCCATAAAAACACTCCCACACTATTATGATACAGGCCCAGGGAAGCAACAGCCCAGGACTGTATTATCATACCGCAGCTTACGTTGCTACTCACTCCAGCTTCAAGTAGCACAAATTTAACTACAACAATATTGTAAATACCACAGTACCTACGAAACTGTGCGAAACGTAACTTCTGTCATTTACTTTTATAAATTACATTAGCAGTCTTTCTGTCCACCAATATTCTATTTCACGTTTTCAACATTATATTGTATTCATTTGTTTTTAACATATGTCGTCGTGGTGGCCCGGAGGTTAAGACGCCCGCTTCGCATGCACGAGGGTGCGGGTTCGAAACCTACCAACGGGAAGTACCAATGCTACATTTTCCGAGTTATATATACTATCTAAAATTATTTAGACACCACTGATAAACAGTGAAGGAAAAACATCGTGAAGAAACCTAGACCTGAATGCTCAAACCTTCTCCGTGTGAGAAGAGGCTTTGCTCAGCAGTGTGCATTTATAGGCTGATGATGATGATGATGATTTGTTTTTACCTGGAATTGTTGTTCTTTGCTAGAAACTAAACAAAAGAACAGAATCAGAGCCCAAATTATGTCATCAGGATGGCCTAATACTGACATAATAATGAGTATTTATTTGTACATACAAAGTATACAAATATGTAGTTTACAGATCGTAGCGCGTAGCACCTCGTAGCCATACTCCGTAGGCCTCGTCGCCTCGTAGCACTTAGCATTCATTGCCTTCAATGGAAGTGACCGCGAGTCTCCTCCCAACACGTCGCGTTCCCGTGACATCTACGCGAATACCGTATTGAAAATCTTCGCTGAAAACCCACAACACCGGCCGGGAGGTTAGTGAGTGTGTCGTGTAGGTAGGGGTAGATATGTAGGTATGTTCATGAATATTGATACTGCATCGTGAATATTCAGTGTGGCGACACTAGCAATTGAAAACATGCCGTAAAAGGTGCGCTGGTACTGCACACAGTGGTAGTAAAGATGACGCAAAATTTTGAGTAACATATTGTGAGACCACTGCGAGCCATATATTATGGGCCCTAAGGTGCAGCGTCTACTTTAAATACTGATTGGAAATATAACTATACAGTAGGCTGGCACTCGAACAGACACCAGGCTCACTGTACCTAGTACCTACAGACCTACACATAGGACGCGGCGGAGGGGCGCGGGCCGCGGCCGGGTGCTCGATGCGCGCACCAATTAATTATTTCTTGTGTCCTGACTTACGTTCGCCTCCGTCTTTGAATGTAGTGATTAATCAGGTTTTTTCCCTCTAGGGATAAATCTCGGCCGGATCAGTGCGGGGCCTGCTGTTATTTATGTACATCGTCGCCGGGACAGGCTTGCTGTTACAGGGACCACACCGCAACCAAGTCCTAAATACCGAGACTCATTTATTAAAATAACTACTATTTACATACACACAATGGTTTTAGTGTTTACGTGCAGTATAGTATGGTTTAAAAGCGTGGTTTTGTTTTTTATAGTACGAATTTATTTACGGTAATGGAGTTGTAATAGTAAGAAAATATGTTGTGTTACAGGCGAAGCAGCGAGCGCGCCCAGCCTGGCCGTGTCGTCGCCGGCCCGCACCGCGCCCGCGCCGCTCACCACTCCGGTACGTAACTGTTTCACGTTTAATTTTCTTGTTTTGCTTGCATTGTGTTTCGCCGTGTGAAGTTAACTGAGCTCGGGTGTCACACACCTCCTTAAGAGTAATGAGGGAGTGCGTTACGTGTACTGTGGCCGCTATAAACTTACACGAAAGATGACTGAAAGACAAGTACTTAAGTATACTTGTGACTAGTGGCCATATCTTACATAACTACATAATTATTGTCGTTCAAAAACCGAATGGCACAGTATTTCAAATACCAAACTGACAAAACATAAAGAAAATACTTCGGTTGTCTCACCTGTTACTAAGATGTACTCCAATCCCTTGCTCCGAGACCCCGCCGAGTCCCGCCGCAGTGGTTGGTAACTACAAGGGCTGTTTTAATTAAGCCACCGTAGTTTAATCAGCTCGTTCTTTTGTCGCATCACCTCAACTGTCACGCGCCACACCGGCCGATATCGCACCCCTTCAGTGAGTGTCGCTGGCTGTGTGCTGTTTGTGTTCACCTTAATTGTACGTTATCCGGCGAGTGCGGCCTTGAATACAATGCCGCGGCCCCTGGAGATGCGCACCGCGATACCCGGGACCAGGCCGCGGGCCGCGACCGGTTGAGTCGTCGCAGCCACGTATAAATACTTCGTGCTGGTTAGATGGACACTGGCTGCGAACGCCGTACATAATAAGCCTTATTTGTTGTACATCCATCCAAATACAAAATATGCGACAGTGAGTGGATAATAACGTTAAAACATAACTCCTACGACTTGCAGCTCACATACCCGGTGCAAAGAGTCCCAAAACACTTACATATTATTATTATAGTTTGTAGATATTCTAAGTTCCCATAAGAGAACACACGCTTACAAAGAAGAATGAAAATAATATTAGACTCGTAATATTGAATGTATTGTTGCGACAGGCGTGCAATGGGCCGGGCGCGTCGTGGACTTGGGGAGCGCGCGGCGTGGCGCCCGGCGGCGGCGCGGCGCCCGGCACCCGGGCGCTGGGCCGCTCGGCGTCGGCGACGCTGCGGGCGGCGCCGGCGCCCGACCTCAACGTAGACGCCATCAAGGAGAAGCTGCTGGATCATCGGATCCCGGAGAGCTGCGTGTAGTGCTCGCCCGACTGCTACAGACCTTACTGACTGGTGGCGCACTCTGTGTTAGTGAAACCGTGCCGTGTCGGACCCGATACAATGGACTCGAGTAGGTGTGTGTGTGACAGTGTGCGTGTGAGCCCGCCTACTGACGATGCGCACTGTAAATGTTGTAGCTAGATTATTTCTTCAATGTCATCTTTGGTATCATTCTGTGGTGACGGAGACAGGAGACGCGGCTTCAGCGCTTAGAATACACGAGTTCTGTGAGGCGACGTGCTAGTGTATGCTGTGGTGACGTATCAATGAGGACTAAATATAATTACAAACATGTAGGCAAGCAATGGCTTCCCAAGAACAAAACAATATTTACCTCTATTTGTAATGAGGGCTACTGCGCCTGAATGACCGCCATGGCCGCTTATGTAGCAAAAAGTAACCTAACTCTTTATTGTACATAATAATTTCTGCTACTTTGATTGTATGTAAAGAACCTTACGCTTCATTAACGCCATCTAGTGCGCACGAGAACAATAACCCTCATAACTATAATTTCCACAGCGTGCCATAAGATGTACCCAATTAACATAAAATAACATTATAACTGTCCAGTTGTCCAGCCCAAAAGCCAGTCCACGGCCCACGGTGTCGCCACGTACCGGTCGCGGTGTACCGTGCGATGTTGACAGAAGATATTGTTTCCATTAGCTTAATTTGTTATTTACAAAAATTTACAATATTGTCTGCAATTGTGAATTTATTTGTGTATATCCACAAGCTGATATTCTAAGCGCGTTTCCACGGAACTGTAAAGTTGATACACAAGTCACTAATTTTATTTAATATGAAATTGTACATAGTAATGTTTAAGCGACTGAGTCTTTGCCACTTTTTTACATGTCTACGAAAATAGATAATTTTACCAGATAATATAATAAATATGTACATGAACTACTATAGGTAAATCTATTCATCGTTATCTGTACAAAATTTGATTTGTGTAAATATAATGTTTGTACTCTCTAAGGTACTCAGCGGAGGTACAGGCCGGTGCCTCGGTGCCTCGGTGCCTCGCTGGACTTGTACTAACTCGACATATGTATGTAATGTCTGTGACCCGTGCCGCATCTTCTCGTCAAACTAATGATTCAGTCCACTCGTCGTCCATTGATCGAGTTGGTAACTATACAAAGGAACTACAAAACCATAAAATATCGCAATAGTGTGCTAGTGTGGGATGTCTAATAAACCATGTTTTTTTTTATATAATATTACAGATTAATTCTCCACGGACTCTAGGTCCGTGCCCTTGTCATACAATTAATAAACCATGTTGAGACTGTCTACTCTGGGCACAATCGAGGTGTTCTCGTGGTGCATCCCCATACTGTAGCTAAAAAACATGTACCTGTCTATAGGTACGTGATGCACGTGAGCAGCACATCCGCCGCTTCTAGACACATTATTACATTGACGATGACCTCACAGGATTACAGGACCATACTTTCTTATTGCCGTACAGTATTCGATCGCGTCCCTCGCCTTTTATACATATACATTACATACACTAGACTAGACCCGACAGACGTTGTCCTGCATATCCACTTGAATGTATAAACAAAAATTCATTCAAATTAGTTCAGCTGTTTAGGATAAATAACCTAAACATCGACTGCAGCGCCATCTGCCGGGCTGATTTGTGAATCTAAACCATTCCCAGATCCCCTTGAACACACACAAAAAATTTCATTAAAATCGGTCCAGTCGTTTGAGAGAAGTTCAGTGACATACACACTCACAGAAGAATTAGAGATAGGTAACCTTGTCTTTTGTTTATATGAAACCTGCACATATGTACATATAGTTTCAGAATACGGAATTGATCTATATGAATGTATTTTATATAAAAAAATTAAATTTCAGACCGTTGTTTCGTAGTTTGCACAATCAAAATAATAATGTTATGTACGTATTATTGTTATTAATATGTCATTAGCTGTCAGTAATGCCATAAGGTGTCGTGCCACGATGTTTCTAGTCTCTATTTGTTATACCTACTATTATGTATCTGTCTTTAAAGTAATCGATCAGACGAACTTTAAAATAAGTTTCTATATTAAAACATTTAAAAGCATACTGATACGCAGCTTGACATTATACTATGATAATGCAAACTAAACGTGTATACAAACTTACAGCGCAATCAGATGATGATATCAGCTTTAAAGATGCAAGATTCCACTTCCCATACACATACATTGCAAGTTAAATAAATAAAACTTGTGAAATTGTAGTCGTCACATTTACATGCATGAGAAGTGGTTCCAAAACATTTCGTACTTCGAGTAACTGTTTAGGATTCTGGGATGAGTTCACATTAGTTTGACGAGAATATTAGCAAGGTGGCAAGGTACAGCGATAAATGAACATATCTACACAACGGAACGTATCACAGTAATATCACTGAACGCTGTCATTCAGTACCAACAGACTGACATCCTCCACCTGTAGATAGTAATCACTAAGTAATGGTACGCTACTTGTAAGGAATGAGAGGGCCGCGGGGTCGCGGGGCGGGCGCCGCGCCCAGGCCGCGCGGCCCCGCGCCCGTACTGATTTGTTATAAAAAAATTAAAATAACTCAAAGAGTTTGCCCTACTGTTGACATTATTTATTTTGAACGAGATTAAAGGTTGTCTTGGAAATAATTATGTCTTTTTTTAACCCTTATTCCTGAATTGCTGCCGACCAAGTTGTGGAAGATAAACCTCAAAGATAAGACAATAAGTATGAGTACTGAAAGTGCCCACAACATAGGTACATATTATATCATTACTACCATTTATTATTAACCCACTGGAAGTTATAATGGTTTATGTATGAAGATGAAGGTAATAAACATAAGGCCATAAAACCATTGGATAAATTAACAAAACAAAATTAATCAAAGATTTTTTAGTAACATTGAATTGAGCAAAACCAAATTTAATAAAACTCATTGGCCTATTAAACTATACTTATTAATATAAATCAAATAAAGTTTATCTACATAAACACAGTAATCATGATGATGACAACGAAAAAAGTGAACAAAAATCGATAAACATTGTGCAACATGCCAAAACTATTTTTTTTTTTTACCTACCTACTATTTTCTTGTTCGTGTCTTTTGTAAGTGGTGTACAATAAAGTGTTTATTATTATTATTATTATTATTATTAAACGCTCCAAATTTTGGAAACCATTAAACACTAACTGTTCACTCGTAGTATTTAGTGCTGCAATTATTTTAAACAACACTTGATATTTTATTTATTTGAACCAGGTTAACCCATTGATATATCTTTTAATATAAAGTCTGTCCGTCCGTAGGTACCTACATACAGTACATTTACAAGTTAACACCGCATCCACTAAGTAGACAATTAGTAAGTACCGCTTACTGTATTAATTCATTTTAACAATAATTTTATAAAATTGATAGAAACTTAGTAATATTAATCTTAAACTCGGTATAAAATTAAATTTACTTACATTCAGAAATAAGAATTTATAATAAGAGGAAATTAATTGAATTAGAAACTAAAGTATTATAGTCATGTAACTAATTACACCAAAATAATAATAACAATAAACAATGTAGGCCGGCAGGCAGCAGGTTCGTACGGTCCATGTTTAATTATATTCTATATAGGTACCTAGATATACGTTATCCATACATACTTAGGTACATAACCTCACGCCTGTCTCCATCATAATGCTTGTAAAGCAGTGATGTGCTCGACGCATATTTCAGAACTGATTATACAAACCGGATAAGTGCGAGTCCGGATATGGACCGTTTAAAACAAGTTGTTGTGGCGGTAATTAAAGGACATCATCTAACCTTTCAATTGTCTGTCACGGTTCATGAGATACAACCTGGTGACAGAATCCTTTCGGTACGGAACCCTAATAACGAACACTTACACAGCGCTATCTAGCGGGCAATTCGAATACTTATATCAAATCACGCCACACGGATCAGCTTACGTAGTGGGAGAGCCGATCCTGACTACGCTACTAGGTGGCGGTTTATTCCATTTTAACCATTATGGCTATATGAGGGCAGATACTTCTACATAATTATACGAGTATAATGTTGAATGTTGTGAAATGATATAATTTATTTTTAATAATTAAATCGCTTCCCTAAAATGTATTTTAAAAATGTTAAATAAATGTTATGAGAGTTCGGCGCCAACCGGATTACGGACGACGTACTTTTTACTAAATGATACATCAAACCTATTTATACCGATATGCAATCAATTAGCAACTTTTGACTAAGTAAGTCTTACGCCAATGTACGGATGCAGTCAGTAGTTACAATTTGACGGGGGCCAGAATAGTATATTAATAAAAAAATGAAAATGGACCGACTACAAAACTGCACGGTTGACGCGGTGGCTGGGCAACCAGCTGCCGCGCAACGTGTAGCGGGTTCGATTCCCGCACAGAGCAATTCTTTGAATGATCCACAAACTCGTGTTTCGGGTCTGAGTGTGATGTGAATTTGTATGTTTGTAAACGCACCCAACATACAAGAAAAAAATGATACGTGTAAAAATGTACAATGAAACTAACTAATGTTATATATAATATCTGGGTTAAAGTAGCGTTTGCAGTACACGTAGGATTTACAACGAGGGCTGCACGCACGACGCAGGCGGAGCACGACGCTGCACCCTACGCGTGCTGACAGCTACTCGTTATCAACGTGTGACACTGACAACTTTGTCATTTATCGACGTCTTACGGACTAAGAACAACAATTTGTGGATCTAACTTACCTCGAGTCCAGTCACGCCACGAAGCACAGCAACTACCTAGTCACCCAGCTGTTGATATAGCCGCGAGGAAATTTTACAAATTCCACACAAGTGATGTCAACTTACTAGCGCAAGTTAACATTTCATAAAACATCGATGATAATATATGTATACCTACCTACACAATACACATACTCATTATAAACAGTAGGAAACATTGAACTTAAAATCGTGCTCGCGGTATACTGATCGTAGTTAAATAATAATTTCGAAAACCAGTGTAGTATCGTTCCTTTAGGGGAAAAATATTCGCGCCATAAGTCTTTACAGGCGTGCACTAGCCATAACAGGAAGACCAGTAGCAGTATATTGGGTAGCACGCGATAGTGCGCACGCGCCGCCGCCGCTATGGGCCGCGCTACGCTCCCCGCGCTGGCGCTGCTGCTGCTGGCTGCCGTCCCTGCCGTCCCTGCCGTCCCTGCCGTCCCTGCCGGGGATGTGCCTCCCGCCTGCGCTAAACTAAATAGTTTCAACATCGACAAAGGTGACCCAGCGATTGTTTCTCTTTCTTCCCATACTTCCATGTTATGTAGTTGCTTCATGCACTACTACGTGGCTACAGAATACTCTTTAATTGTCAACATTCTGTTGTTATCAGCACATTAATTTAGTAAACAGGTAAAAACTAAAGATTGACTGAGCCGATCAACGGTTACAAAAGGTTCGGTTTACGTTAATGAATGTTATTTTCTTACTTGCACAGCAAATACTTCTGCCACAAGCACGAGTCTGCCTAAAGCCTAAGTTACGACAATGTTCCCCTTAGATCGTGACTAAAATAAAATTCAGTATTTTACAAAGACAAAACAAATCAATTATAAATAATTAAAATATTAAAATCCTTCAAAATAAAATAATAATTAAGTAAATATTAAGGTACGTGTTTAAGTTAATAGTTCGATCGTTAGCCCGTCGTGTGTCTATACGTGGACGCACGCGGGTCACAATGTATCTTCTATTGTGTCTCATATCAGTGCATTCACGCGGTTAATTACTCACAAGTTAGTCTTGGACTAGCTAATCCCGGACTAACAAAGAATTAACTTCATAATTGAATCCCTATTAATAAAAATGGAGTAACTTCGTAGTAACCATACCATCCTTACACTGGATTTAACGCGTTCATTGTGGTAACCCAGAAATTTTAAAAGTAATTAAGACTGAGAAGGAGGTATGAATTCCTATGAAACGTATGAAATCTCTGCATTATTTACAAATATATGTTACTTGACATCGTGACAAGTATTATTATGACCTTGGATACGCCTCGATAGGTAGATCGGCAGATCGCGGCGTCACAGATCAAAACTTCGCCCGGATTATTTGCGATACCATTTTGATGGATGCCCAAAACGAAATCGCCTATATGCGGTTCATTATAAACAGCTAAGAGACCGCTAGATTATGAAAAAATCCCAAAGTGTGTATCGTAATCACATGATCATTGGCTCTACAAAGGACCCTTTAAAAAATCGTGCCGCTTGCTCTACTTTTACGTGTAGTGGGAATATTTTTTTCCAAAATATTAAAATAGCCAATTCTCTAAACTCCCCGGAAACCTTACTAAGTAACTCCCATATTTCTTCCTTCACGATCGAACTATATTAATATAGTTCTACTATATAAATAATAATTATATTCTAATTTAAGTACGTAGGTACCTGTCAGTGTAATAATATACCAGGTACCTAATGCGGAGTGGGCAGCTGTCTTTGTTTAGTGCGCAGGATTGTGAGTCCCGTTGGAGTATAGTTAACAATTAGTAACGCTATGGAATAATAACACTCATGAGCAAATATTTTCCTTATACCTACATACGATTACAGATCATGGTCGTTTATTGTACCGTACGTACTTACTTGACCGGCGTGCTACAAATTCTAATAATATATCAGGGCAGAGGAGGTCTGA
This sequence comes from Spodoptera littoralis, assembly GCA_902850265.1. Taxonomy (NCBI): domain Eukaryota; kingdom Metazoa; phylum Arthropoda; class Insecta; order Lepidoptera; family Noctuidae; genus Spodoptera; species Spodoptera littoralis. Next base: position 186,134 of record LR824536.2, on the reverse strand, counting down.
CAAGTTTCCGTCCTTTTTCGAAATGTTTATTCCTCTGGTAGTTCTACATACTTCTCAGCGCGCGGTGCTGCCATCTCTCTAAACTGTTCCAACAGAATGTTGAAAAGGTTTATTTGAATGAAATTTTGTTTTAAATTTAATATAAGAAAATGTCACATGAAATGTAGACAGCTTTCTCATGCGTTAATATTGATCGAATATGACGTGACAATCATGAGAGCTAGTGTAAGTGTGAGGTTGTGTGACAGAATTGCACAAGGGCAGTCTGCGCGAGGGCGGCACGGTGCGGCCCCTGCACCTGTACTGGGGCAGCGCGGCCGGGCGCGCCGCCGCCGCGCTGCTGCTGGTGCTGCTGCGGCACCTGCGCGGCTACGACTCGCTGTGGCTCGTGCCGGGCCCGCTGTCCACCACGCAACTTGCGCGCCTTGTCCCGCATCAACCTGACCACAGATACAAATCGTACGTAGTAAAGTTCGTTATTATAATAACTATCGTGACTCATAAATTAACTGAAAAACCTACTAGTAGGCAGTAGGCCGCAACCGCACACGCTGCTTATGTGGAAGAGCCCCTCTTTGGTTTGAAACTAGTAGAGCTTGTCTCAGTATATTCACGAGAGTAACTCGCGATTTTTAGTTATTAAGTTCATTGGGTAGTTTTAACCGACTTAAAAAAAGAGGTTCTCAGTTTGACCTGCATGTATTTATGTATGTGTGTATGTATGTTTGTAAGTATGTATTTATGTACGTTTGCATGTATGTATTTATGTATGTTTGTGCGCGATTGGTTGCGATTGCCTTAACTGATTTCGATGTGGTTTTCAATAAGTTTTTTTCATAATCACCGTTGATTATAAGTACCTATCTACAACTTGGCTATTGCACTTTTTTTCTGAAGAACACAAGGGTCTTCCGCTAATCCCGTTGACCTGTTTTTTTTTTTCTTCTAACACCCTCAATATGTTTAGTTACACCGTATGTCAAATTGAAATGGTCGACGGAAGGGGTCATCTGCTAGACCTTTAAACCCTTTAACACGCCCCCCATGACCTGTATATTTTTTATCGACCTTTTATTGTTTTACCAAAAAAAAAAACATTTTACATTCAATAGACGAAGAGTTTTCATTTAATTTTGATGTGTATTTTTCGGGAGTACTTTTTTACTTACAAAAGAAATTAGTTAGAATCTTATGAAACTTTGAGCAAACAGGCAGTTGTAAACCATTCTTCTAAAAAGCAAAAGACTCTGACTCTTCCCTGTATCTACATACAGGAATCATGCAAATTTGTAGCGACGCGAAGGTACTCAAACCCGCTTTCAATTAAGACACCGTTTAAGACTAAATTTACCAAATTCACGTTTAAAAATGCACTCCACAAGTCCTTAAGCAACTAGCTTCACTTCTAAATTTTTATTGTTGACGTTCAAAAGTGCCTTCCTGGTCTAATTGAAATAAATGACTTTAGACTTTGACATTTTGGAATTACTTTTCCTTTAATGACCTCCCAAATCCCTAAAAAATTATGTAGGTCCATGCGCCAAACATCCTGTATAATCAAAGATAATAACCTTCTTCTGCCTTAACTATGAGGATAGATAATACTTTAAAAACAGTGTGCACACAGTACATTTATCCGCACATACTGTGTTCGAGTATGGTTCACAGTTTCACAGGTTTGGAATACCTACGAGGAAAATATAAATCGGTTAGAAAACATATTTTACTTACTTAGGTACGTAATCATGTTTTCGAACAGTATGTCAGTATAGGACTGGTATGATATGAGATCAGTATACCTTCAAAATGTCTATGTGGGGTTAAAATTTTCGATTCCAGATGGGTGATAGCTTTGTCAACTGCATGGGTGCCTGAGCCCGCACAGCCGTGGGAAGAGGGAAAAGGATCAAATGGTGGTCTCGCTGGGCCACGCCTGGCCGAGTTTGGTGTGAGCCCCGTGTCTGCGCGGCGCCGCCTGTTCGTGTGGCTCGCTCCACACGTACGAACTTTCAGCGAGTGCATGACCATGGAATGGCCATTCGATGTTGACGAAACTACGCGTCTACGTTGTGGTTTCATCGATCCAAGAGTTCCACGGTAAATGGCAGATAATTATGTTATTGAAATCATAATAAAATAAACGACAACAACAATTCAATATGATAATTAACTAATGGTTTAATTTCAGTGGCAACAGGACACAAGTAGAAGTACTCAGTATGGACAACAATGTCACACTGAATCAGTTACTGGAACGGGCGCACGCCGCTAAATCTCCGTTGCTAGCACGCGATGTTAACTACACCGTCTTCTTCGACACACTGAGGACTGCTAATCACTCATTTTTATTCCTGGACTATGACATTTGGTCAGGAGAACCAGGTGTACGAGCAATAGAACCACCTCCTTGCGTGCATGAAGGTTCTAAAAATTGTAATGAAGAACTAGATACCGCCATAAGTTTGCGCGTCGCCGATGTTGAAAAACTACAAGTATACGCGCCTATGTTATTTAAATTCGTACATGACTTTGATCCAAAACCTGAAGCTCTGCGCTACATCCTCGAAGAAGAAGCACGTGGCACAAATATTGAAGCGGCTGCTTGTGCCTGGGTCGATCGTCACAAAGTACATTATTGCAATCACGACGCCAAAAAGAAATATGACATTATTAATTACGAAGTGGCTTTGTATGTGTGCGTTTATTCCACATCATTATATGACCCTTCTTATGACGAAATAGCAAAGGATATTATCAATACTTTCAATTATGAAAAAAATACGAATATTTCAATAAGAAGATTTTTTGTAAATTGTTCTGACACATACAATATGAGCAAAAAATTAACAGACTTGATGGACACGATGATGTCGTACCGCATGCTGGGCGTGGTGTCCATGGCAACGGGCAAAGGAGCGTTGGAAGCGTCTACAGTGGCTGCGGCAAAGAACGTACCGCTGCTGTTGGTGGACGTGGTGCCGGACGACAGCAGCGCAGAGGCCGGCGGCACCACATGGCGGGTGTCGGGCAGTCCGCGCCACCTGGCGCGAGCTCTCGCCCACTTCATACTGGCCGCGGGCTGGACGCGCCTCGCCGTGCTTTCTGAGGACACATTGCTAGCTCGCCAGTACAATGCCGCAGTCAAACTAAACACGACAATAGTTTCTCACGAGTTTCAAATTCACACTCACTTAACCGATAATGATACAGACAGTATATTAGACGCTCTCCGCACTACAAATGCACGTGTTATTTTTATAAACGCAATCTTTAAGGCTGCCACCTCAATACTGAAGGCGGCAGTGAAACGCAACATGACGTTTTCCAACGGCTTCGTTTGGATAATGCGTGACTGGGAACAAAACAATGAAACCGTGTGCGATAATGAGAAACACTTCACAGTATCATTTTGGAGCCATTCTACTTCAAATAACATTATAGTCTCCTATCCTGACAAGCCTATAATCCGTCAAATGCATAAAATTCTCAAGAAATATAAAACGTTACCTCGGGCCGCTGCATTCATAAATGCACATCTCACTCTCGTAATGGGTTTCAAAGATCTCAATCAGCAATTTAGTGTGAGTCAGGACCTCCGCAGTGCTTATGTTATCAGGTGAGAAGTTCTACTTACGCTCATGCACTATTTTCCCATTTTTAAAATCGGTCCACAATTGGCTGAGTTATATATAATAAAAAAACAACGTCAGAATATAGCACACCCTCCAAATCGATAAGAATCACACACGACCCGAAGTACAACCCAACATTCCACTTTAATTACTACAGCTAGCTTTTCCTCGCGGTTTTAATTATATATACAGGGTGTCCCTGAAATCGACGATCAAATGGCACCAAGTGATCGGCAACGTTCCAACAGTTATCAGTAAAATACAAAAAAAATTTCAAGTCATATAGTTTTTAAATTACAATGCCTTATGTCTTATCCAAGAAAAAGTACACTCTGTGCCGGTCTTTTGACTCTTGTTGCTACATTTTTTTATTTTTTCGTCTGTATTTTTGCTTGCGCTGTCCTGAGTAGTGCTCCAGTATTATGGAATCATAAATTCTGTGCCAACTGCTCTAGTTTGGAACAGAATGTCGCTTTTTGACGAACCAAGTCGTCCTAATTAATTTTTCACCTAGCTTTAAGTAACTGTACAGTAAAAAATTGTACTGTACTTCTAGTAGTGGCACCACCATCTCACCAAAGTTGGAGAATTTAATAAAGATTAAAGTAACCTTACAGTATTTCCTAAATTCCAAATAAATTTTTTTTTTCATCGAAACAATTTATTTGGGCTTACTAAAACATATTGTAGTGTATCAAAGCGCATCTAAACTTCTCGAATGCACTAAGTAACACTTTGCACGCGACACGACATCATCACGTTGCTAAACATGTTGGAAATCAGCGAGGATCCCTCGTTAAACCATATTGTCTGTCTACTCATGATTCATTCGCAGCATTTATTAAGTGTGCCAACTTTGGTGAGATTTGCCACTACTAGTATAGGACCTACAATGTTTTTTCAGTACAGTCACTTAAAGTTAGTTGAAAAATTTACTAAGAACATTTGGTTCATCAAAAAACGACACGAAAGGACAAAAAAGGACACTCTGTATATAAAAGGCTTTGTCCTGAACTGAATATCTAGGAATCACGCTCGAGCCCAAACCGCTCATCGGAATAATCTGAAACTTTGAGGGTGCATTTTTCGAAATTCGACCCCTATAGGGGGGTCTCACAATACCCCCTTAGGGGTCGAATCAATAGTCAATCTCACAATACATCAAAACTAAAGTACTGACTTTATTGAAATTTAGTATCATGCAAAGAAATAGGTCTTACAAAAGGGGATAAGTCAAAAAATCTAAATTCTGTCTGATGTGATTAATGCGCGAACGAAGTCGCGGGCAAAGCTAGTATTACTTTTATTTTTTAAACGTTGCCCCACATTAGGATTTTTTCCTGTATCGTGGGTGCGTTTACAAATATAAAAGTTCACATACACAATGATACCCACACCCAGACAACAATTTGTGGATCACACAAAGTGTAGTTCCGTGCGGGAATCAAACCCGCGACACGTTGCACGGCAGCCGGTTGCCCAGCCACCGCACCAACCGTGCAGTCGAACTATATAAATATGCGACTAAACCGTATAGTTGTCAAGTATAATACAAGCACGGTAATAATTACCGCGATACAAGTTGGTTATACATGCATTCAGAGTTAAAACCGTCATGCAATAATTCCCGGCACTACATTTTACCGTACTGGGAGGAAGTGCGAGCGTTTTCTTATTCTTACACTAATTAATTAATTTACACATTGACATTAGGTTCTGCACCACCGCGTCAAAATCTGACCATCGTTCGCGCCAAGAACTATACCATTAGTGTCCTAGTACAGATAGATAACAAACAAGTGCATAGTTTTACGTACAACTTTGTTAATTTGTTTATTGTATAGGCTGGCAAACGAGTACATCTCATTGCGGCGGGTTACCTGATGATAAGCAAACGACGCCTGCCCGGACACCTGAAACACCAGTGTAGAGTTCGGAATTTGAGGTTTTATATTTTAATTATATTTCACTGTTACAGGTCGTTTAATGAAAGTCTAATGAAGTCGCCGGTCACAGGTGTTCCTCACCGTCACCCACTGCGCTATAGGAACCGGGTGCTCGAGGACACGTATGTGTACATCGAGGAGTGGTGCGGCGGTCAGGCTACGCGGGGGCTAGCCACGTGGCGCGTCAACATCACCAGCGGCGCCATAAGCGAATGGAACGCCAGTACGACCGCGCGGCTCGTGCTGCCCGACGACATGCCGCACGACGACGGCACCTCCAGATGCAGGATAAGCTCCGGCGACCCTTTCGAGCCCACGTGCTACGATGCTGTAGTCGCTTGCGTGCTGCTACTGCTGCCGCTGGCGCTTGTCGCGGTGCTGCTAGCGCGTCGACGGCTAGCGCGTCTAGCGCACGAGCAACAAATCCGTGCCATCGCTCGGCGTCAGCGCGTGGCCACGGTACTGGCCGATTATCTGGTGGAGCGCGACACGCTGGAGCTGCACTCGGAACTCGGAGCAGGACGATTCGGAAGCGTCCGCTTAGCACGGTTATGCAGACCTGGACGCAATCCACGATATGTTGCCGCGAAAGCTCTGCGGGACAACGCCGCGCCCGCTGATGAAAGTGAATTCTTACGTGAAGCTTGTATGATTGCTTCTCTCGACCACGCGCATATTGTTCGCCTGGTCGGTGTGTGCATCGCGGATGGACCTCCACTGGTACTTATGGAGTTAGCATTCTTTGGCGATTTGTTGGGTTATTTGCGTGCGCGTCGCCACCTAGTGGACGGAACAGCGTTAGAAGAATCGGCGGAGAGTGATGAGGCAGAGCACGTATCTGCTGAAACTCTAACGCGACTAGCTCGCGAGGCCGCCGAGGCGTTGCAGTACTTAGAAGTCCGCGGCGTCGTACACCGCGACGTACGCGCTGCCAACTGCCTAGTGGATAAGCGGCGCTCGCTTAAGCTTGCGGACTTCGGCATGGCGCGGGATACGGTGGCTGGAGCAGACGGTGCATCCGAGTACTCGTGCCGGCGCAGGGGTCTATTCCCCGTTCTATGGATGGCACCCGAAAGCCTCGCACACGGTGTCTTTTCGGCTGCATCGGATGTGTGGGGCTTCGGTGTGCTAGTGCTAGAGTTGGTGACCCTGGGTGCGAGACCTTACGGCGCCATGTCTCCGCTTCGCGTGCTGGAGTACGTCGCGGCTGGAGGGTCTCCACCATTACCACTGGATGCCACGCAACAAACGTAAGTTTCTCAATGTAGACGTGTAGATATATTAGCTGAGCCTGTGCTTAGTTTGCTGTAACCGCAGGCGCGGGCTGACGCAGCTGTGCTGGCAGCGTACGGCCGAGCGGCGGCCGAGTGCAGCGGAACTGGCGGCGTACTTGGCGGCGTGGCCGCGGGCGCTGCATCCAGTGCTGACGGACGAGCGTGATGCCGACAGCGGCTTTGGAGAGTCTCCGTCTACAGAGCTGCTACCTCCTGAGTCTCCAGCAGACACTCACGATCAGCTCGAGGTCTTAGCTGCGACTCACTGAAGGTAACACTTTACAAAGATTTATCAGATATCTAGCAGAATCAACTCTCTATACTAACTCTCTCTAGTCGCGGAGAACCTACCGGGTAACCGGGGCTCCGGCTCGACGTGCAAGAGTAGGAACGGGGTGGTTTTTAGTCAGTAAGAGTCTGACACTCCCTCCCACCTCACCCCAGGCGGGAGCAGTCATTCGATGATTTTCCGACTTAAAAAGATAATAAAATAATACTAACTCTCTCCAATGCCTTGTTCGCACGACGCTAGTAAATCCTAAATAAAAATATATAAATACTCACATATAAAAACTTACATAAGAAAATAATAGGTTCAAAGACTTCGAGTTCCATACAATTTTAAAGTATATTATAAATACCTTCCCACAATTTACTTTAAAGACTACATAAGTACATGCAGACTGCAGTCAAACATAAGTGACATTATTGTAAGTGGTATTTAAATAATAATAATAAGTTGGTTGCGCAATTTCAGTCGAAGCTAAATTATAACTTTTAGAGTATGCAGATGTTTAAAAAGTTTTGATATCTTTAATATAATATAAAGCCAAGTTGACGGAAGGCTCTGCTCACTATGTCGTCCATGTGTAAACTAAAAGATAATTTTGAATCCATAATTAGAGGTATACTTAAGTCACGCACAGCCGTTTTCCGACTTATAGATTTATTGTTGATCCTGTAATCAAAATTTAGAGGATTATGTTTACGGGTATAGGATATAATAGAACACTTACCAAGATCTAAATACAGATAATAAGCAATATTCAAATAAACGGTCTAGGTCACACTGCAGTTCCTAAAAATCGCCATAACATGTTACTGTCTTAAAATTGTATGACTTTATCAATGTCGTTAATATAAAATAAAAAGTTGTGGTCCCGTATGGGATGCTTGAGGAATTCCTGAAAGCATTTCTAGGAATCTAGACACATATCCCTCATAGAAATTCCTTGGGATCGGTTCCTGATGTACGAGTTTATCCAGCGGAGTAGATCGCCATGTATACCTATAGTCCATGCTTCGTCACTTGAGATACGAATGACCTTATGCCCGGGCCATACGAACGAGAAATGCTATTGCTTATCGCGATAATTTGACAACGGCATTCACATTGCCGTTTGGCACCCACTTTATCGCGTTAAATTAACGCAATAATTATCGTAGTAAACATCGCGATATTCGACATTGAGGTTGACGTTAGTGTGGCGCCGGCATTAGAAGTATTCGGTTTACGCATAAATATTTTACAATCGGATCGCGGAGTATTAAATTTAAAACAATGTTGTTCTTATAATTCCTGTGCGTTTGTTAGCCGGTGTTAGGTGATCGCTAATATAAATGTTGACTGCAGGACCCAATAATCCGATGTCCGAGGTTGTTAGAACACGCCGCGCGCGCACCACGGCTAACAGCTGATCATCACAACGCTGCCTAGTGTAGCGTAAAATAATAACCGGTGGTCGGGTAGACGCATTTTTCTCCTCGAACGGTGAATATAATTAATGTGAATATAATTAATGTCGATCATCTCCAAACTCGAACCTACTTTTCCGTGAATGCTAGTTAATGTTGTTTTCTCCTTTATGAAATAGAACACCAGATATCTCCAAGTCATTTAATCTAGCATATTGGTCTCGATCATCATTGTCCTTTTTTAATTGAGTGTTGACGTTACGAAGTTCCTTGGTGGTATTGTTAGCCACGTCAAGATCTTTCTGTAACACACTGATTTGAGACGTAACCACTTCCAGATCTTCAAGACGTCCTTCCATTGGCCCCAATCGTGTAATCACGTCCTTCCAATAAGTAACTAGTTCTTGAACCGTTAGTTTCATGCCGCTGACGTCCAATTTCATCGCATCAAAATCGCTACGAAATTCCTTTAATTCCTTCAGAACATCAGCTAAACTGGGAACGTTTAGCGAATTAGTTTGACGGCATCCAACGCAACGTCAATTATACCTCTTTTCAGAGTCATCTTGCGATATGTAGTTTCTGATAGACCGGAACATCCAAAATGTAGAAGAGCACTACACTGACCACACAGAACTCCATCAGACACCTCGTCGTTACATTTAGCACAAACACTCATTGTTATTATTGTGTCCAAGTACCGTAATCAGTAACAATCGACGGTGGATATTTGCTACACAATAATAATTCGTAATCGGTGGACACGAGTGTTGACACGTGACTGACTGACTGACTGATTGACTTCTATTTTGGGACAGAAGCGAGAGAGAACTCCTGAATAATCGCTACTCGACTAAAATACTAGCGTTGTGTGAATAAGACATAACTCTAAGTTTTCACTTACTTCATAAACTCATTTATTTCAATTAAACCAGGAAGGCACTTTTGAATATCAACAAAAAGTTTAAAAGTGAAGCTACTTGCTCATTCCAAGATGTAGATTCCTAGTTGCTATACGATAAGCTGCTATGAGAATAACTAAGGTACACTAGTCTTGCCGTACCTATGTCGGTCAACTGTCAGATTTTCCAGACAGCATAAGCTGCAGAGCTTAATCGCCCCCCGCTAGAGATATAGGTTTAAAGAAACTTTACTTTTGCTGTAATGTAGAAGCCCTATTGTAATTCGTCGTAATAATTAGTTTAAAAAGTAGTTTATTTTACGAATTCCGCAGGACGTCCAAAACTGACCACAGGCCTCCCCAATAATGACATTGGAAGCAACCTGCATCCAGGCCAGCGCTCCCTGCGACATGCACGTGGCCTCTGTTTGCAAACTGGTCTACCCTATCGGCCATCACGCGTCGTTGGTTCTCCAAGCTACAGTTAATTTTTACGGCATTCCTTATATTTTCATCATTCTATCTACGAAGTATAAATACAGTACGGCGTAGAACTTATTTAAAAAAATGCCTCCTGTTTGGACCTTACACTAAATTTCTAACTTTATATTTTTATACTTAATAGCTCAGCGTTTGACCGCTATCTCGCCTGGTGGTAAGCGATGATGCGGGCTACGATGGAGCACGTCGTCCCATAAGCAACCTATTCACTCGGGCCTTGAAGACACCCACAAGGAAGCTTGATGCGAAACGTTTCGTGCGTGTGGGTGGGACATCTACCATGAATCGGTGACGATTCGTCGATTTACTTGTGGTACGATGACGGAAAGGACTAGGAGGAATCAAGTTGTGCAATTCCCCCGCAAACTCACCGAAATGAATTCGGTAGAAAACCGAAAGGCTTGCAACCTTACGCCTGTTTTCGAGGCTTTGAAGCCGAGCCTCCACAAGCGCATCACCGTTGATGAGCCTCTTGACACCTATAAGGTACCTATTCATTCGAAACTTGAAGACACCCAGGTTCTACTCTTCTGGAAATACAGACTCTGGCAAAGAATTCCACTACTTAGCGGTTCGCACAGTAATACTCGAAGCGGAACGTTTGGTGCGAGTGGATGGAATACCTACCATATATCGGTGTCGTTTTACTGTTTGTCTGGTACTGCGATGTGAAATGGACTCGAAGGAATTAATTTGTATAATTCCTCCGCATACTCCCCGGTAAACAACAGAAAGCAATTTATCATTGATAAGCCTCTTGAGCACTTCTCGATGGACACAAGGGCTTCAGCTGACGATTCCGCCGGACGTTACTCCCCTACGGACATGGGTCACTCAGACTCCGTCTCTTCTATCTGTCTCTGATCCATGATCTTAGGATTAAGTGCAAATAAATGCTGTGAGTTATGTACATACATTACGTATCCCTAAAACATGTAAGCATGTTATTGTAAGTTACCGTTAGATAATTATAAGTACCTCTATACATAGTCTGACTGTTTACTGTTCCTGTTGTGGCGACGCATGCCACATGTCAACGGATGACGTCACAAGAATCCTACATCGCACATGCAAAGTTTACAAGCGAATAAACACGGATAGAAAATCCCAACGATCAACTGTTGGGCAGAAAGCCCGCCAGGCACGATCACCTCGCCTGGTCGGAGGATCCTCTTTTTCCGATCTTAGGGAACTATACTCTCTGTTCCCTAAAGTGGTGACCCCGACGTGATTGGAAGCAACCTTCACTTCACGGAGCAGATCAGCATCATCCGTATCGCCATCCCTCTCATTCATCACTTCGCCGCTGAGCGGTAATCAAGTCGCAGCCAACCAGCATCCTCGGCCTCATCAGGGACCACCATCGCCTGCAACGAAGTCGTGCAGCCTGGTTCTTCCCTGCGGCCTCACCAGCGTCTAGGCACAGCACTTCTGCACACGGTTCTGAAGGACATCTCCTCCCGTCAACGCAGACGCCAGCCACTACGCACCTACCCTCGCAGCATCTCTTCCCCGACTCACCGTGGGACACTGCGAGCTCATCTCTCCGACTCACTGGAGTTTAACCCTGCACCGCTCACCCGACTCACTGGGCAGTCAGCGGCACTGTTCCGACTCACTGGAACTAGGGGCTTTCTATACTGGTTCTGGCACTGCTCATCTCAAGCATCGACAGCCGTCTCAGCGGGATCGACCTCCGGTCTTGGGAGGGAGTGATGTGGCGACGCATGCCACATGTCAACGGATGACGTCACAAGAATCCTATCCATCGCACATGCAAAGTTTACAAGCGAATAAACACGGATAGAAAATCCCAACGAACAACTGTTGGGCAGAAAGCCCGCCAGGCACGATCACCTCGCCTGGTCGGAGGATCCTCCTTTTCCGATCTTAGGGAACTATACTCTCTGTTCCCTAAACTGTTAATAAAAAAACACAAAATGTTTTATTGTTGCAAATTATTTATAACTCCACTATACAATACACAAAAAATTTCAATATTATCTAGTTCAATATCGATTTATAAAAATCCACTTATTTACCTAGAACATCATTATGGCACACATGGTATTCATAAAATAATGTGTTTTTAGGAAGCAATAAATACCTACCATTTCAATATTTTCAATGATTACATTCCAATCACATTAATTCCAACAAATACGCGAATGGAAAAAGTGTCTAAGCTATACACACACAAATAAACAATTATTTAAAACAGTAAATAGAGGTAATTCACTGAAAGCAAAGCAACTCTTTTACTAAAGCTTAAAGAAGATTTGTGAAAGAACTGACTGAGAATGCAACATCGCGAGTGGCGACAGGACGGTGCGAGTGGTCTCAGGCGCAGGCGCGCGGCCACCATGTATCGCCGAGGCCGCGGCCGCGCGTGTTTACAAACTCGTGCGGCGCGCGGCGGCGCGTGGGACTGCGCACCGGCCACTGCCGCCACTGGGAACCCGCACCGACACCTTACTGTCCGCTAACATTACCTACCCTTACACTGCAATCAGTGTATGACTCAGTTCAGTCAGAAGTTAAAGCACAGTATACTATGGTTAAAGGCTCACATTATCTGTAAAGAGGTCAATTCTGTACATATTTTAAAATGTTTGTCTCTCTGTCTGTCTGTATAACCGTCATAGAAACAAGAACTGCTCGACGGATTTTAACGAAACTCGGTATGTGATCATTTTTCATACTCTTGAGCTGGTTATAGTACCTCTATATTTTTAATCACGCTACAATTAATAGGAGCAGAGCAGTAAAGGGAAATGTTTTTATAATAACTATCGTGAGACATACTCAATTACCTAAAAATCGCGGGTTACTCACGTGAATATACTGAGAAAAGCTCTACTAGTTTCGAACCACAGAGGAGTTCCTCTTCATGAGCAGCGTGCGCGGTCGCGGCGATGGCAGTAGGCTGCTAATATGGTCTGGAGAAACACTTACGTACTAAATATTAATTAATCTGTGGTAACATACACGATTTTTCTCGTTGGGAAGGCGGAAACGTGTAGTATTAAACAGGTTACAACTCAGAGGGACTTTATTTTGATTTAATGTGACACTTTCATGTCGGACTTAGGATTCTAATAAATTATTTCAATTACCTGTATACAAAAACAGTACAAAGTGTGTCTGTTAGTACATACATCCAATGTATTTAATTAACTCGGGGACAATAGGGTTCTCTTATCTCCACGTTCATAAGGAAACCTGACTTTAGTATGTACAGTTAATACATCGTATAAACAGAAACATTTGAAACAAATTATACAAAAATATTGTTTGTAAGTGTTAAACGGTTTCATTGCCCTCTATTCAGCCAATCAAGCCCTTCCGTTTGATATCGATGTAAATAGTTGGAGGAAAACATTTCAACATAAAATACTATGAAGTATTGTGCGTGTGGTCACCAAGTACAGATCGATCTGTCGTCAGGAAGGAGGTCAAATTCTAATTACCACAGACCCGAACAAACAAACAGACCGAGCTAAATTAAACCGTTTGGTTAAAAATCGTTCAAGATTAATTTATCTGTATGTTACTAGTAAATTTTCAGCAAAAATGCTTATTTGTGGAATGAATGGACGCATTTCTATGAAACTTTTCTTTCAAGTGTAGGTAAATGAGACACGGTAAGATTTATATTTCCTTTAATAATCTCTATCGATATACACGAGATATTCGAATATTAATATATTATGTAATCATAATGTGGCCGCTATATGCACACATGTGAGGCAGCCATTGCATGCTTGAATATGATATAACTCCTTCCGAATATGATTGGTAGCAGTAAGCAGGAGGCGGCGACAGGCGGCGATAGGCGGCAACAGGCGGCCAGCTAATACACCTCGACGCTCTCTTGGTGGTGCACGGTGTCTTGCCGGAACATTTCCACGTCCGCCTGGCTGTCCGCGTGGATCATCTTGACGCGTCCCTCCTGTGGACCGACTCAGCGTTCAAACATACTTATTGTTTATTATACTAATGCTCAAGTACTACTTGACGCAGTTCATTTGTCTCAAAACATAGTTTCAAGATCAATAACAATATCTATTATACTTTATAATCCCGTATGAACATTAGAAGCCTCTTTAGTTTGTCAGGTTGATAATAAAAAATATTAGACACGTATTTTTAGTTGGGCGTTTATGAAAACAAAACCCTAAATAAAATAATTACGTTTAGGATTGAGGTAGCTACGTCACTGCTCAGTATAAAATGTACTAAATCGTGTCAATGTGCGATATATATTTTAAATCGAAATAAATTATGTTCAATTATATTAATGAATGTCACCGAAAGTAGTTTGGTTCCATAAGAAAAGAAAAGACATGTCTAATGATTTCAATGAATATGTACAGTTGTATGCATCACCTAAAGTTATATCTCTATTCTAAAGATTCAATGCGAAACTTCAGTGCATTTCTTTTTTGTATTGGAAATATACTAAGTGGTATAAAAATGTGCATAATTTAAGATAGGAAGCAAACCTTGGGATGCATGAGAATGAAGGGCAGCTCGGCGACGAGCTCGCCGCTGATGGCTCCTAGATACAGCTTCACCTTAGCGCTGTAGCTCACCACGATGCCGAATGCATCACGCTGGTCAGGATCCAAAAGCCTACATTCATTAAATTATGTATAATTCAATATATGATAGGATTATCAGGGTTTAGGAAAAAATAAATAACCGAGTGATAGAGGTTCCCAGGCACCGGAGATGTGTTGAGATGTTCCCCGCAATGCCTCCCATCTCCTATATCCAAATCCTTAACTGGTAACTTCTCTGCTCTGTTGTGTCAATTGCTTACCATCAGGTGATTCATCTACTTGTTTGCCTCCCCATACTATAAGGAAAATATAAATACCACTTCAATAATTTCACCTGTCGAAATGCGAATACAATTCTAATTTAAAAGTAGTTGAACAAGGACAGGACAACCAGCGCCTTCTTTACTCAAGTAATATCGTATCATTGTAGAGTAAATATTTACAGAGTAGTCGACGCCAGAGTAGTGTCTGCGCGCTTCAGCTGACCATCGAGCGCGATGCCGCGCTTGTCCCGGTTGTGGGCCAGCGTCGGCGTCAGGTGCAGCACCTTCTGCAAGCTGGAGCCGGGCTGCAGCGGGCAGCCGTCCCTGCAACACGCACCGACTAGTAGCGGGCTCGTGGTACCAACAAATACTACAGAGTGCTCACTCACTGCGTCTCGATGCTGGCTACGATGTTCCGGTACTGTCCGTTCTGGAATAGGACCACGTCCACGCCCTGCTGGATACACGCCTTGATCTTCTTTACTACCTTGTTGCTGTGGTTGCGCACGCACATGTTGATCGCCACCGTCTCGCCGTGGATATACAGCTGCCACGTGAAACCAGTCGTTTACTTAACCAGCGAATCCCAAATGCGGGGTCACGCTCGACCCGACACAGGGCCGTCGATATAAAACACCGGCTCCGAATATTCCCACTTTATTTTCATAAACCTTTTAAAGAGTAAGTCGCTCTACACACGTTCAATAAGTATTCCACAATACTTTTATGTAATAATGAACTAGACATCTGGACATGAGTCTGGGCAGTATTTTCATGCGAGCAAAAAGCAAGAAAATATTGTTAAGTGCCTATTATTAAGTCAACACAATACAAGAAAAATAATAATTTTATTACTATTTAAGAAAATAGAGCTCTATCCAATTTTATTTCAGTACTAACGTTCAGAACTCACCTACACAACGGTAAGTGTATGTGGTAGTGTAAGTAACGGTAAGTGGTGGGTAATTTTTAACCAAATATTTGTTAAAATGGGTACAGTCATTCTTGTGTGGTGTGACAGTAGATACCTGACACACACATTATTGCTTTATTGCACATGTTTGTCTTAATACATTGATTTATATATAAATTCATTGTATACTTCATGGGTACCTGCTTGTCGAGCGTTAGCTCCAGCTCGAGCTGGCCGGGTGAGAGCACGAAGTCCTTGCGCACCACAGTGCATGGCTGCGGCCCTGGCTTCGCCGGCGCGTACTGTACCTTGCGGATGCCCAGAGCCACGGTGCTCCTGCAGTATTCACTTTGTCCTCAAATGTTCTCTTTCGACAAGTACCCGACAAGCGTGTACTACACAATAATATTATTATATAAACTTAAAAAACTGGATAATGTCTATTCCCTCTGAGTAATAAGTAGGTGCAGTCGATGCTACTAGTGCATTACATCTATCTGGTTTCATCGAGGGACTCAGGGTCAGGGGTCGACACTAATATTAGCAGTAGCCTTAGAAGTGGAAAGCATACCTGCGGTGTGAACGGTCGATTTCGGAGTCACCAACGAAAACTTTAACATAGTACTGCACGCCACACGGCTCCCCTTCATCCTCCAGGCCGGGCTGTAGAGTCACGGAGCCGGGGGCGCCCGCCGGCACCGTGAGCCGGAACGGTACCGCGCCCTCGCCTAACTTCTTTATAAGACGCTCCTGTCACGCGTCAGTAAAGTAATTACATATGTGTATGATCTCCTGGAACTCTTTAATTATATTGTGCAAGTTGATTGTAACCGAAGTAACCTAAACGATCTTACAACGCGAACATTTGCAACAGCTCTTGAGTAGTATTGGAATTGGTGTTGCAAGTGGACTTAGGTTCGCAGGCCATGGTGTGGAGCGAGGGGAACTGAGAAGCCGTCACCTCCTTCTGCGAAGCAGTCATGCTAGCTAAGGAAGAAGTATGTGGCGACACATGTCACAAGTCAACGGATGACGTCACAAGAATCCTACATCGCACATGCAAAGTTTACAAGCGAATAAACACGGATAGAAAATCCCAACGAACAACTGTTGGGCAGAAAGCCCGCCAGGCACGATCACCTCGCCTGGTCGAGGGGATCCTCCTTTTCCGATCTTAGGGAACTATACTCTCTGTTCCCTAAAGTGGTGACCCCGACGTGATTGGAAGCATCCTTCACCAGTATAGAAAGTCCGCACCGGTTCGCCAGAACTGGTTCTGGCACCGCAGCGGTGCCAGAACCAGTTCTGGCACCGCTCATCTCAAGCATCGACAGCCGTCTCAGCGGGATCGCCGCACGAAGAGACACAGGAGGTACACTTGCAACATCTTCTTGCAATTGGGACCGTAAGCTTTGTTACTGCCAATAGTAATGTTAGTAGTAAACGTAGTATTTTAAGTATAAAAGTATCTTTGCAACAATACCAGCCAACATCAAAAAATACGTAATAAATATTTATGTTGAAGAAATGCTGAAAGTGGCAATGATTACTCTTAGTACGCACAATCGCACATGTATGTACATCGTGTGAATGGATGAAAATAATGTGACAAAGGAATACGTAACATGTCCTAAGAATAATATGAAGGAAATTTGTGATGACATGTGATGTCGAGGGTTAAGGTAAAACTCTTACCTGTGTTCGTGATAGTTCATAGTTCCGTTTTTCTGGAGGAGGATAGATTTGTTCGGAGGCTAGAAATAGTTCCTTGTAAAAATTCAGCCCCATGACCTCATCTTCCTCGCGGCCGTAGCGGAAGGTGCAGACCAGCTGCCCGAACACCTTGCGCCCTCGCACGTAGTCCTCATCCAGGAGCACAACTCCATCTTAAAACAACGACAGAACTAGTAGTAGACGAGAGTATCCTTACCCGGACTTGGTAATGCAGTTAGTAGTTCTTATATTTAATTTTATCATTGAATTAACACTGCACTTCCGTTGCGGACCTATAGGCTCCACAGTCGAGATGTGGTCGACGAAGTCCCGCTTCGCCATGTACAGCGTGATCTTGCCATTGGGCGCACATTTCTTGAACACTTTAAAGTTGTACACCATGTTGCTGGGAGCGAGGCGCGAGGTGCTGGCACAGACGGACAGACTGTGGCCGGCAGCTTGCTGCTACAAATATATATAAGGGATTATTAGCTTGCGAGGCTTCGAGCCCAGTAATCTTGTTACCCTCATTAGTGACTCGCTTCACGAATACGGTGTTGCAGGACGTGAGGTGCGGGCTCCGGGGTGCGGGGGTATATACGTACTTACTTGCAGTTTATGATTACTCACTTGTAATGAGATTAATGAGCTGAACTGTCGAACATGTTTAAAAATAACTGAAGTGCTTGTGTCACTGTATGAAACATTAACAACAGCCAGTCGACCAAACAGATTATTTTCGTGATTGCAATCATTGGAATGAGTGTTTTGAATTTATTATTGAGTTTAAGATTATAACAGTGAACAGACATTCTGTAACATGTTATTGTTTTATCCATATTTGCAAAGAAACTATCTAATGTAGGAAATATTGGTCTCATCTAGCATAAATAAAATGTAAACAAGTAAAAGTGCAATTTATGACAATAAACAACGTTTTACTCTACAAACATATTGCGCACACCTCCGACATATGAAATAATAAATATTCTTTATTCAGAAATATACATGACACCAATTACCAAAATATTCGTTAAGTCAGCAGATCTCACATAGTCAGGTGCCTGTACTAGGATAATCCTGTGTCACAGGCGAAAGGTCTAATTATACTTTTAGGGCATCTAATTTCTATAAAAAATACTTAACATAGTTAGAACAAAATATGATTATTTAATACATAATTATGCTTTTTAATTTCTTAGTAAGTAGTTTTTAAGGATTAAAGTTTTAAATGTGTATGTATTAGTAACAATTTAATTAAAATCTTAATAGTCCTAGAGTTTGTACTTAAAGTGAATGGAAGAGATGAAGCTAACACAAAGATTACGACAGAGATGAGCCATACATTAAATAAAAGGAGAGCAGAGGTTAGTAGTGTAGGTATCCAAACTATCCAATACTTATTAACATTACGATTAATGCAAACTATAACTAAAACTGCATACCTATTAATTATCATTGTAGTCGAGGAATATAAACTAGGTGAAAGTCCATACAATAAATACACTTGTTGTTTTAGTACAACAATGTGCTTAGACATCAACGAGGCGATGAGTCAGTCAACTGTTTACATTGCGCAACTGTAATATAAATGAACTTGTAGTGTTGCTGTGTCTCCATAGTGTACAGAGTTTATGTGCCCGTTGTCAGCCATAACTTTTGCAGATTATTCAGAAGCACCAGTCATAATGATTGTTGGGCGTCTTGAATTGAAGGTAGCACATTTCGACTCATCTGACTTATTTCGGCAAGCTTTTATGGAATGTCCTTATTCGTGACAACGCCCGCAAGTGATGAAGGTCTGCCGACATGATTTGGTTTGTGAGGCACCTGGTTACCAGAGTGTAAAGTCTTGAACAGAGCATGATAACCGGCTTATAAAGACTCGGTCTTGGAATATTAGGGCTTTTCGTATGACTGCGGTAACTTCGACCACAACATTGCAGGTCTCAGCGTCTCTTCTCCACGATTTATGACTTAGTTGTCTTTAAAAACGTGTCAAGACTGCAATTTTCCATTTTGTCGGCTAGATTCTGGTGGAACGGGCACGTTAAAGCGTCGTTGTCTGTCATAGCTGACGGCACTCCTAGGATGGCGACTTTGAGCTTTCTTTTCTTCAACTCATCGACATTTAGGCCTGAGCTTGTTAGTGCGCTGATTGTCTCAAGTTATCGATATCAAGTTTGACTCGGTACTGACAATGACGCTTCTATTTTTAGTTTTGTAAAGGCCTCTTACTTGTAGATTTATTTCTTCAGGGCGGATGATTTTTGAGCCATTTTGCATCGTCACTTGTCTTCGTTTCGTCATTTAGATAAATGACCACAGAACCCGCATTTAAGGTTGAATAAAACTATACGCACCATTTTACCACATCGGCAAAATAATTTACTCGGATAGGATAGGATTTTAATTTTTGTTGACGTTTAAAAGTGCCTATCTGGTCTAATCGAAACAAATGACTTTGACTTGACTGTAACTTTGACTTTAGGAGTTTCAGTGATTCTCTTCTGAAGGTCTTTAAACTGCAAGCAAGGTCTAATTGATTCTCAAGATTATAAGCACTTTAGTGGGCTAGTAGGGCTCTGGCTTAAAGTACTGATCTGTGAAGGCCCGTTACTTACTCTTCTGCATAGGGCGTTGACTCGCAGCTTTTGTTCTGAGTTCATTTTGCCATCTCCGACAATATATAGCTATAGAGCTAAGGAGGAGGCGGGGCGCATGACGTAGCGAAGCGCTGCCTCATCACAACCCAGCCGTCGCGAAGAACACTCCAGGCGTCGGGGATCTCGGGATGATCTCCGGCCACCGAAAGCGCGGGCCTGCGGACGGCCAGCATGGGTGGCTAACCGCATGACCAGAACCAAACCCAAGCGTACGGCGAGTCGCGTTCCGAGCGCGCCTCAAAGAACCATCAGACCATCACGGATGGGGTCCAATAGGGCTGATGCCGATACGGAGCCGCGGAGAACCTAACGGGTTACCGGGGTTCCGGCTCGAAGTGAAGGAGTAGGAACGGGGTGGTTTTTAGTCAGTAAGAGTCTGACTCTCCCTCTCGCCTCACCCAGGAGGGAGAAGTCGTTCGATGATTTTCCCCTTAAAAAAAATCTCTGACAATATTGCATATGTTAGTGAGGCTCTGATCGATCGACCTCAACTACTTCTAGATCTCGGGCATCGCGACGGCTTCAGGAACATCGATACTTTGGGTTGGTAGTTGTAAGGTCAAATCGATGCAGGTGTACGAGGCGGGAAACGCACAACTCTGTTACTCTGGGCAAGTGTTCTCTTGTCAATTACAGAACATACGTTTTGTCAAGTATTAATGTACGATTGTTAATCTAGGTCGCAATTTTGCAATCGTAATTGCTTTATATATATATTTTACTAATAAGTTGTGCAATATGTGCGATTCATACGAAAGTATGTACAAGCGTAATAATACCATGCCTAAATACTATTTAGTGATCACAGGAATAATCTGTAATGAAATTGTATGCAGCTTAATAAATGGTATCTGTTAAAGATTTAATAATTTTATTCCGAACTTGTGGCACAGACGTCTTACCTATCAGTGGGTCGGTTACCTCTCAATAGAGGTACATATGACTGATAATAGTTACTTTTTGCTTATAATTTCTAGTTTTTATTATTTTTAAGTTTAGTTGGTTCGTGAAGTCGGCTGTTTATAATAAAAATGATTCCATTGTTGTGTGTTGTTCCCGTAAAAAAATAGGTACGGCCAAGTAGTAACCCGTATTTTACATATAAATATATAAATATAAAGTACATATACATATAAATATAAAGAATAATTTCTGTAACTCGTAGCATAGACTAGAAAAAGTAATAAATACAGAACTTTTTAAAACAAAACTAAGTCCAAAATGTCTTTTTTTTATACTTAATTCAGAACTTATGAATGAAAAAAATTGAAGTTTAGAAGCTTGTAAACAATTTTTTAAAACCATTTTTATCAAACAAAAATTTAGATTAATCAGTATTTAGATAATATACTAGACTTTGAAGTATATAATAAAATTATTTTAGACCACTAGACCTACAAACAAAAATGTTATGTTGAGTTAAAGAACCTTTTTCCTTTCAATAAAAAATCGTATCAATCGTGTGACCAGCCGTTACATTTGGACGAAGGGTTTATGGGTCAAAGGCAGCTAATGACCTACCGAACCCCTGAAAAAAATGTGTCGGTCCATCTTTCAAACACCCTGCCTGTATGTCGCAGTAAGATAGATAAAGTCGTAATATAGTTATATCGCTAAGGATATAACTATAAACCGTAACATAGTTATATGAAAGCGATTCATTACTATCTCTAGGAATATAGTTATAAAACGGTCCAAGTCTAGTGATATAACATAATTATATTACTAGATTCAGTTTAGTGAAATAGCTTCCGGAGTTTGTGACTCGTCGGCGGCTCGCCGCTACTGATAGTTGTGCCTGTACGAAGCATTCAGTGCTACGTAATTCTAGATGTCATGATTCTTTTTCCTGACTTAATAAAATTATAGGATAAGTAATAATGGGTCTTTACCTATGAAATTGCTGTGATGTATAAAACATAAGCATTTTTTCATGTATTTTTTATTTGTATTAATCGCAGTAATCACCGATGCAACCAATGCATCTGCATCTGCATCTGCACTGCCAATGCTTATTTATTGATGATTAAAGAAATCAGCTGGACGGCAAACAATTCTTCAAAGCCATTATTATTCAATACCCGAGAGACAGTACAACTGCCTCTCGGGTATTGAATTTTTATCCCACCAACAAGTTATCCAAATTCTGGAAAAAGTAGTAGTCCGTAGGTGCAAGGTCGAGTAGGGCGGATGACGGAGAGCTTCCAACCCCAGTTCTGGCAACTTGGAGACTGTCTGCTGTGCAGTATGAGGTCGCGCGTTGTCGTGCCGGAGCAGCGGAGACGAAGGATTGACCAATGCTGGTTGGAGATAGGAGATGTGCCAGCTTCTCCATCATTGTGTTCAGTTCTTCACAGTACACATCTGCAGTACCAGTAATGCTCACCCGTTTAGTAAGCCACTAGACCACCACAACGGGTACGTAAAGGTCGTTGTTGTCGTGTGCCGCTTGCGTGCCGTGTTGCTGCCACGGCTCATATTCCATAATTACACAAATTTTTAACGTATCCATGATGACGAAAAAGAATTAAATGCAATGAAAATGTAACACACAACAAACAAATGACTACATTCATGTTTTTAAAATAAAGTTATTTGGAATTGGAATTGTTAGACAAAAAACCATTATAATATTGTTTTCTTTAATTATTATACGGTCGATTTCTATTTCACTAAGGTCTACTAGTAACACATTTATAATACTGAACGTACCTAATCTAGTAATACAAACGTATATCAATAAACTTGGACCGTATTATAAATATATTCCTAGAGATAGTAATGAATCGCTTTCAAATTACTATGTTACGGTATATAAGTGTGAGAGAGCCATGCTTCGGCACGAATGGGCCGGCTCGACCGGAGTGATACCACGGCCTCACAGAAAACCGACGTGAAACAACGTTTGCGTTGTTTCGTCGTGTGAGTGAGGTTACCGGAGGCCCAATCACCCTCCTCTTCCCCAATCTCCCCAATTCCTGAATCCCCAAAGATCCTCATACTCCTAATCCCCAAGGCCAGTAACGCACTTGTAACGCCTCTAGTGTTCCGGGTGTCCATGGGCGACGCCGATTGCTTACCATCAGGTGATTCGTCTGCTCGTTTACCGGCTTACATAACATAACATCACGCCTTTTATCCCCGAAGGGATAGGCAGGCAGAGGTGCACTTAATGCCACTGTACAATGTAACACCCACTTTTCATTATTTATGTTATGAGTCCCATGTAATAAGGATTTTTTTTTTCAGACCAATTCCAGAATTTCAGAAAAATTCAACATAATACCAGACTCCGTGTTACTACTGAGATTTGTTATTTTAAAACCCAGTAATACTTTGCCCGACCCGGGAATGGAACCCAAGACCCCTTGCCCGTCAGTCGCACTTGCGACCACTCGGCCAACGAGGCGGTTTACCGGCTTATGCAATAAAAAAAATATATTAATTATATCTCTAGGGATATAACTATATTACGGCTTTATCTATCTTACTGCGATATATAGATGTCCACCAGTTCTGACGCCCGCGCTCGTCTTCTGACTCTCAGCTGAAAACAAAATAAAAATGTTTTATCAACAATTTACTAATTGTTTACCAACAGCATGCACATTGTACCACGGTGACGACTCCGCGCAGTCCGCGCTGACTCACACGCGGGCCGGTCGTTCACCCGCGCGCCGTCCCTCGCGCGCTCTGCTTGCCTCCATTCTATGCGGTCGCAGCCGCACACGATACTATTAAGATTGTTCGTAGACCATTTGTGTTACTGTCAGACTGTAACTCGTGCAAAATTTTACAAAATCCTTCTAAAATTACATTGTCGCATAAAATCTATGCTGAGTAGCCAACATTACGGTGACGTCACGGAGTGGTTTTCTACGGACTTGATGTGGCCCCCCTCCCAGCGCGCGACACAGTACAGTTAGCCGCCGAGTATCGCGCTCGCTACCACGGCCAGCTCCTCACAGGGAATGCGCAAGCGTCGCACGTCGCGCGTAAAGTCGGCTAGTAAGTTAAGGTGTAGTGTGCAGTGTGTAGTGATGTACCGACATGGTTGTGTTGTTTAATCTGGTCGAGTGCTGATCAAACTTTGTTTGTGCCGTTTGCTATGTGATCTCTGCTCAGCCCTGAATGAAAATTGACGAACTGTAAAAGTTCGTCTAGACGCGTCAATTCAAGGAAGTGTGTCCCGTAGCGCGCGCTTGCGCATGACGTCTTAGATGCCGTGAGCCGTGCCACCGCCTGTCCGCCCGTGACCAACCGCAATTAAAGCATCAGATGTTCTAGGTACCTACGTCAATGTCACTAACAGTATATGTATTGTATAAAGGTACAACAAGTTGTTGTGTCCCATGTGAACCTCGGAGGGAGTTTTGTAAAATAGAATCTTCTAATCTCTCTACCTAGTCAATGACCAAATTAAACGTAACATCCTGACAGGAACGTAATAATTAGTTTTAATACCCACAATGATTAGTTTTGAATTCCTAATATTCCTATACCTTCACTTCTTGTTCCACAAAGTGTCCAGAAGACAAGCTACAGTCTGCGCTAGTGAGGTCACGCTAGCACAGAGCACAGAGTGTATACGTACAGACAGAGTACTTCAAGCTCAGTTTACTGTCCTTATAATTTTTTCGTTTCGGTAACGGCGACATTCATAGCTATTTCCTACCGTGTGCCTTGCGTGTATGTGACTGAACAGTGTAGAAAACATGTTCACAAATAGAGCGGTAGAGTGGTACAGCTGGCACTCCCTACGTACTTTAGATACCTACCTCGTGACGTACCTACGTTAAAACAAGAATAAAGACTTCTTTTGGTTGTACTTTCCATAATTTCATTAATACGGCAGCTCAGCTACGCTACGCTCCCGTCTTAGCCTCCTAATCGAACCTGTCCGAGTCGGGGTGCCCTTAAGTTCGCTTCTATGACGCTTACTACTACTACGGAACGTATTTCGTACATCGCGTGATATTTTTCGATGTATTCGGTAAATTCAATTTATCTTTAAAACTAATCTTTCATTGAACATATTAAGGCAATTAGTGAAAAAGCCAAAAATAACTTCTATGCGCTGACGCGATTTTCAAAATCCACCTGGGGTCTCTCTTTTCTTACGCTCAGGAGCAACCTATCTGGGATGCGTGTACTACGGGGCACCTGCCTGGGCTGATAGGGCCACAATAGGCGCGGTACGGCGAAAACTTCTCCAAGGCCAGCGTCTAGCCTTGTTTAACCTGTGTAAGGCTTATAGCACGGTTAGCACTGAGGCCCTACCTGTGCTCGCGGGCGTACTTCCGATCGATCTTCAAGTGCAGCTTTTCTGCTACAGTTTTTGTAGTAACAAAATGTAGACAAATTTACTGCGATATTAATATTCAAATTATTTACCGCCTGAACAAAGCTTGATTAATGTTTCCAAATGTACACTTTTTGCATTTTTCTTTTAATGCCCTTTCTATTATATCTGAAACTGTATTGGTTGACGAGCGATAGAACTGAATTTATAAAAAAAATTGGGATTACATACCTATGATATGAATGAACGAAGACTTGTTATGCCCTAAGTTCACTGTAATTTTTTTTTAGATGGTATATATGAATTTCCCCTTTTTATTTAATATCAAGAAAGTACCCTTATTTTCAGAAAATATCGCAAATATCTGTTTCTATCAGTTAATATTTACCTTCTCACCAGCTAAGCCAAGTAGCTGCGTTAAGCGCTGAGCAACCGCAGCAAGCAGCCATGGCGAGCAGCAGCCGCAGCAGTCCCGACTCACAGCATGTCACTGGTGAGCAAGTCCCTGCGCAACGTGCAACACTCGGTGTACCCGACACAGTGCCACACGGAGCGTCGGTGGAGTGACAGAGCGGTTGTGTTGCAGGCGCGGCGCTGCGCGAGGACCTGCCGCTGAAGGCGGGCAGCGGAGTGCGCGCGCGGTGCTGCGCGCCCGGCCCGCGCCTTATCCTCACCGCGTTCGCCGTGCTCTCCGCGGCCATCACTCTGGCGCTCGTTACGCAAATCTACTACGGTGACTTCGAGGTATAATAACTCACCTCTTTACCCAACGTTCACAGCACATCCACATCCTATAAGTTACCACTCCTAACCAAAGGCCTCTTCTGGCATAGAGAAGGTTTGAGCATTAATCACCACGCTTGCTCAATGCCGATTGGTCGATTTAACTTATAATTCGAAATTATAAGCCCAGGTTTCCTCATGATATTTTCTTTTGCCGTTTGTTAGCTGTGTCTTAATCATCCCTTAGAAAGTACATGTAACTAACTCGGAAAAAGTCACCTTGGTCACTAGCCGTTGGTAAGTTCTGACCCCGCTCTCTTATGTATGAGAAGCGGACAACGACCGCCAACATGAGTAGTAGGCAGCTGTAACAACCCAATAGTGTAGTGTGTGACCGTGGAGTGACGTCACGTTGTGTCCCGACCCCGAGCAGCTAGTCCCGCACGGCAGCGTGTCGTCGTCGGCCGCGGCGTGTTCCCGCGCGGGCACGGACGCGCTGAAGGCGGGCGGCCGCGCGCTGGACGCCGCCGCCGCCGCCGCGCTCTGCCTGGCCGTGCTGGCGCCGCACCGCACCTCCCTCGACGCGTACGTATTACTACATACACGCTCACTCCGCTCAATAGTTTCAGCGATTAGCGCATGCAAACAAACAAAGTATGATTTAAAAAAATATTTGTATATCAGATTGTCTGCATAGTCTCTATTTTGTATTCTGTTTTGTTTTTCAATTTCCAAACAAAATTAAAAAGATAGTAAAGGCATATAACCACACTACAACTATATTTTTAATTTATTTTTGTCCAGCACTCGCACCACATTAATTTAAGGTCACGAATTCTAAACGTGAGGACTTGTAATCGGCAGATCGGCTCTCTGATACCTGCGCTCATTATGTAATCAAGCTTACTACACACTGACAGATTATCTTGAAGATAAAAATGCTTGGCAGCATGTTGGTTCGGTTCCACTGGACAATACTCAAATGTAGTCAGTACTTAAATTCCAATAGTAGGTAATTTAATAATTTAATACTTTAATTCTAATGTAGACAATCTAGTTTCCTTATGGCATCGAGCATTTCTTTTTTTTATTGAAACAAAGAATTACTGTGCGAGCCTGCAATAGCTCACACAAGAGGAATGTCAATAGAATGTCACGGGAAGATTAATTAGAGAGAGTTTGTCAAATAAATTATACGTCAATACAGGTTGAATGCTTTTAATGCACTGTCCAACATGCGCTTGTAAAAATGTACATATTAATTAGGCCGATGTGGCAATAACACTCGACAGTTAAAAATGCAAACAAACAAAAATATAATGAAAATGGCTTGTACATATTGCCAACAACGAAATACCGCCAAAATAAAAAAATACAAAAGTAGATTAGTTAAAAATTAAGCCAACTACGATTAAGGTTCAGGTAAATTATCAAATTTAATTGTCTTGTTCATAGTGGGGGACGTAGCCCTATGTACACCGAGTCTTGAACCACTAATTTCGCGAGAGATTGACTTAGCGGTGTGTCGCGCACTCACACCACTTTCATTCACTGTATCACTCACTACACTGTCTTGACTCCGACTGATTGTCACCATTGACGATCCAGCTCCCTGGGCTGCCAGATGTTGCTGCTGCGGCGTGCGTATTGGTCTTGTTGTCCACCACTTCCTTCCGAATCTCAATATAGCATATGCCATGACAAATAGGACCAGCGGAACCAAAATTGAGTAGATAACTGTATAATGCGAGGTACCAGTCATACCGTCAATTCCTTGCAGGTTTTGTTGTTTCAATTCTTCTATTTGCCGCTTTATAGAGTTGTAAAGTTCATTGTGATTTTCTGTCCTCATTTCTATAGGATTTTGAAGAACTGAAGAATTCAAGATATTATTCAAGGCCGATATAGGCTGTGTTGTTGGTATGTCAATCAGCGGTTGCAGGAAAATTTTGTTGTGATAATCATGGTAGGCTTGTATGGTAAATGTGTCTCCTTTAATGAGACATCCTTGACCTACAGTAATTATACCATTGTCATGCAGTTGTTTTGTATCAAGACCACCTGGGCATAAAATGCGAATTCTGCACTCCCGGCAACATGAGTATAGCCACGCGCCCGGTGATTGTAACTTGATCCAGTTGTGTGAACATTGTCTGAGCTCTGTCCGACAAAATGAGTCATTATTATTATTGTACAGGCTTATTGCACATATTGACCTATCAAGGTGGACATTAAGTATGGGAATACTTTCGTAGCATATTAACATCTCGTTTAGATACCGTTTGCATGTTTGTAGGTCGGTCTCAGTCATGGGTATAACCATATCTTTTTTCATGTTCACTGCGATGTAGGGAGTAATGGGAATATTGTAGAGGATGCTGTCATTCACTTTTCGTGGCAGGGGGATTATTTTATTAAGTTCGAATAGGTTCTGACTTAATAATGGAATTTTGATTTCTATAATTAGGAATGCTTTTGTCACTTTTGCCCGCATTTGCATGAGACGATATAATTCCCTTTCATTATTGTGTGGTATTACTAATTCCCCTTGAAGTCGTCCAGCAATGAGATTGAGTTGATTTTGCAGTTCATCAGGTGATATTAAATGCATGTCAAGTCGCCCATGATGTATGTTTGTAACGGTCTCAAGTAAAGTGTCTTGAACTCTTCTTAAATTAGATAAAATGACATTAACTGAGAGTGCCATTGTTATAATTTGCAATTGATTATCTGTTACTATTCGCACGTTGTTAATCGCCGACGTCATATTATTTAAATATTCGTTAATGTACTGGAAGTGACTATTCATTATATCTTCATTACGTTTCAAGATGTTGTTTTCAGTTTCCAAAATAGAGGTCTGATTTCGTATCATCTTTAGTAAATGATCTTCATTATATTTGATCGACATAATATCTCTTTCGTACTTTTCCGCAAATTTGTCATCTAAAACCCCAAATAATGAGTTTGCAACATTACCTATAGCATTTATTAAGCCTCTCTTTACCCGTGTCTGACTTTTAGCCTGCAATAATTCATTGTAATAATTTATTTCATTCAGTTCATGCTCGAATTGCGATATAATCGGTTGAAACATTAATTCATCCTTTTCTACGCTTTTCAAATGCATAATGTAATTTTGGATGTCAGCCATGTTTTGCCAGTATTTTGTCATGTTGTAATAAACTATCATTTTCCATTGATCTTGAACAACTCTCATGTCAGCGACTTTGTCAAAATATAGAGTGTTGGTTGTATTAAAGACGGTGTTATTAAAACTGTGTTGCAGCGAAGGAACTATCAATGTCATGAACATTGTTAAGATAGCTACCAAGTAGTTAAGTTGTTTTGGTTTTCTTGTGTTACGTTTGGGCCTCCCCCCATGTTTAATATCATTTTTCTGTTCTGTGTCATTTGTAATAGCCTTACTCGTATCCGAATAAACCGGTAAAGGTGTCAATTTGATAATAGGTCGTTTTAGGTATCCATTCTTTGTTTTTATTGTTACTACACGAACGCATCCATCTTTTCCTTCATGTACCTCTGTTATCTTCCCCATTGCCCATTTAGACGGTGGCATGTTGTCTTCATTGATCAAGACAATGTCATTAATTTGTAAGTTTGGCTTGGTTTGATACCATTTACAGCGTGTTTGTAGGCGGTGGAGATATTCTTTCGACCATTTGTCCCAAAATGACACGTGCATTTTCTGCATTAGCTGCCAACGCGTATGTGGGTTGATAGGTTCTTTCGGATTTTCTAGAGGCGTCGATAACAATGGACCCCCTATTAAAAAGTGTCCCGGAGTCAAAACCTCCTCTTCTACATTCTCTGTCAGGGCATATAGTGGCCTCGAGTTGACGCATGCTTCTATTTGCGCTAATAACGTGTAGAATTCATCAAATGTTAACTGTTGTTCTCCTATAATGCGTTTCAGGTGGTGTTTAACACTTTTTACAGCGGCCTCCCAAAGACCACCGGCACTTGGCCATGCTGGCGCATTGAAATGCCAAGTGACTCCCATACCACTGATGTCCTCTAAGAAATCGGTGTTGATGACGTTCAAAGCCTCCTTGTGCTGTCTGTTCAGTATTTTTGCTGCACCAACGAAATTAGTACCATTGTCAGAGTATACATGTCTAGGTACTCCACGACGTGCACACATTCGTTTGAAGGCCGCCAAAAATGACATAGTGGTCAAATCTGTCACTAATTCTATGTGTATAGCCTTCGTTGCAAAGCAGACGAAGACGGCTATATACCCTTTGATGGTTTTAATACCTCGCCCTTTATTCGCCTTTATATTCACAAAACCAGTAAAGTCCACGCCGGTGTGCGTAAAGGGGCGGGAGGGTGTCACTCTAGGCTCTGGCAGATTACCCATAAGTTGATGTGGAGTTTGAGGACTGTGACGTCTGCATTGAATACATTGGCGAATCCTCTTTTTCACGGCTCTAGTCCCCGAGATAATCCAATAATTATATCGAGTATAGGCTAATGTCAGGTTAGCACCGCCATGTAGGGTAGCTTTATGCGCTTCATCAATGATAAGTTGAGTTAAGTGAGAATCGTTTGGCAGTAGAATGGGATGTTTTCTGTCATATGTCAATTTAGAGTGTTGCAATCTCCCACCAACTCGTAAAATTCCAAATTTATCTAAAAACGGATTTAATGTCAACAGCGTGCTTTTAGAGGAGATAGATTTACCCTTTAGAATACTATTTATAGCTTCGCTAAAGTGTTGGACTTGTACAGCTTTAATTATGCTGTGTAAGGCTGATCTCATTTCACTTGCACTTAAGTGCGCACATGGTTTATTATTGTTACGTCGCGTGTGCTGTATGAATCGTGATATCCAACACATGATCCTCACTCCTCGTGTCAAATTACTACATTTATTTAATAATTCAATTATAATAGACGGCGTAATTAATTGCAGTGTACATACTGATTTAGCATTTTTAACTTCAATATTGGGTGGCTCAATTGGTGGTACTTCAGCACAGATCTCTTTCTCATTCTTCAGCCAGGACGGTCCTTCCCACCACAGTTGGTTATATAATACTTGCGATGGGTGTAATCCCCTGGTAGCGCAATCTGCTGCATTTTCCTCCGATTTGACATGTCGCCAACGAGAAGCAGGTAGAATATTAATTATTTCCCGAACACGATTTGCGACATACGTTTTCCACCTCGACGGATCACCTTGTAGCCATCCCAATACTACCATGGAATCTGTCCATCCACAAACGTCGACTGTCATATTTTCTGGCAACGATACTTTTATCTTGTTTAATAACTTTGTCAATAAAACTGCAGCGCAAAGCTCTAAACGGGGGAGCGTTAAGGGCTTTTTGACTGGTGCAAGTTTTGTTTTTGCAGCCAGTAATCTCAGAAATATTTTACCCTTGTCATCCATTGTCCTAGTATACACCGCACAAGCCATGGCCTTCTCCGAAGCGTCAGAAAATCCATGCAGCTGGATAGATTTTTCTGTATTTCCTATCCATCTAGGTATTTCAAACTTCTCTATCTTCCTTAAATCATTCCGTAATTTACTCCACTCTTGTTTTATGTTCGCGGGAATCTCATCATCCCATGCTATTCCCGTAGACCAAAGTTGCTGAAATAAAATCTTCAATTTGATTGTAATAGGTGCGAGCCAACCAAGTGGATCAAATAACTTAGACATATCGGATAGCATCATCCGCTTGGTGTATTTGTCATTTGTAGTGTAATTTATTTTGTTGTCAAATGTGAATGAATCCGACGTTGGATCCCATTTAAGTCCTAGGGTTTTAGTTGAGTGTGCACATTTGAAATCGATGTTAGTCATACTCAATTGATCTGAATGTAAATGACTAAGTAGCTCAGGCGTGTTACTAGACCATTTACGCAGATTTATTCCTGCTCCTTTTAACATATCAATCAACTCCATTTGCGTTTGTTTTGCAATGTCAATATTATATTTCCTGCCAATAAATCATCCACGTAAACATTTTTCAGCACAATGTTTGCGGCTAACGGGTATTTGTCTTTCTCGTCTTCAGCTATTTGCTTTAATGTTCTTAAGGCTAAAAAAGGTGCTGCCTTAGTGCCGTATGTTAATGTGCATAGCTGATATTCTTCTAAACATTTGCCATTTTTCCAGACAATTTTTTGGAGATGTTGGTCATTTTCATGAACTGCGATCATTCTGTACATTTTCTCACAGTCAGCAACGTACACATATCTGAAGGTTCGCCAGTTGATCAATAGTCCTTGGATATCATTATGTAATTTCGGGCCACATTCCATCAAATCATTCAAACTATAACCTGACTTTGTTTTGGATGAGGCATTAAAAACCACACGTAATTTCGTTGTCGTGGAGTCTTCTTTGTGTATGTCATGGTGGGGTAAAAAGCAATGAGGTTCCCTTTTCTCCACGCATTTCTTCATGTGTCCTAGGGCTATATACTCGTTGATAAACTTATAGTAGTCTTCGTGCAATTTCACATTCTTTTGTAACCTAGTGTCTAAATGGTTTAACTGAGCAACGGCCTTTGCTTTGGATGATCCGAGATGCTGTTCAAAATTTTCTATCATCGGATAGCGCACTTCATATTTTCCATTTGGTAATCTTCTTGTGGTTGACGTATAGAAATCTTCGCACCACTGCTCTCTATCAGTTAATGCATTCTTCTCCATCACCTCCTCCATCTCCCAAAATCTTGACATATCCTCATTATTGTTCACAACAACATGACAGTTGAAGCTTGTCAGACGTGTATTTCCGGATAAAATCCACCCAATTCTTGTCTGTTGCGCTATAGGTTCTTGGGTTGATCCTCGTAATAATCCACTCATAATTATCTCAGAGTAGACTTTCACGTCGAGTAGAATGTCAATAGGACCTGAAATGTAATATTCGGGATCCGCTAATTGAAGGTTTTGTATATGAGGATAGTTTTTCTTCGTAAATGATGCATTGGGGAGATTGTTAATAACTTTTGTCATTATGAGAGCTTCTGTTTCAAATTCGTATTCATCATAGATAGATTTACACTCAAGTACCAACATGCCCTTGCCTTTTTTAGGGGTGACGCCTACACCACAAACCGATGCATTAATGTGTTGACGGCGAAGACCCAATCGTTGCGCTGCATTCTCTGTGATAAGGGTGATCTGTGACCCTTGATCCAAGAGTGCGCGGAAGGTTATGTAGGTACCATCTGAGGCCTTTACCTTAATTTTTACTGTTGTTAATAATATTTCGTCATTCTCATTGTCAACGTGATTTGCATTTTTGTTTACGGGGCGGGATGACGAAACCGAGGTTGATGGCATCAATGTTTCACTAAAAGCGTCATGTAGCAGCGTATTATGCTGTTTATTACAAATTTTGCAGCGTTTGTTGGAATTGCAGATTCCTTTTTCATGTCGATAAAGACAATTTTTGCAAATATCATATTGTGAAATGGAATTTAGTTTGGTTTCCGGTGGCATACTTGCAAACTTGTGGCATTGATACAGCGCGTGATCAATATTGCAGAATGGACATTTGTCACGTTTATAATTGGTATAATATGCCCTGGAAAAAATTATGTTTATGAGATGCATTTTGATCTCTTTTGTCACTTTTGTCAGACGGTGTCACGTGTTTTCGGTACTTATGCACCAAGTCTTCTCTTTTGCGAATAGGTTCTAATGCAGTAAACTTGAGTTCTAAAAATGAGAGGAACTCTTCTATTTTTGCTAACTCACGCGGATTTTTTCTTTGTTCTTGATAATCTTGATAAGTTTCACTGTCAAGTTTCTTCGTTAACAGGTGTACTAACAGTGGACCCCAAGTTGTCATTTCCACTCCTAGATTTTGGATGGCGTGCAAGCATTCTTTGCTTACATCATGCAATTTCTTTATCTCGAATGCTGTTTGTTTTTGAACAGTTGGTTGATTCAGAAAAACTTCGATTTGTTTAGTGAATAGTAGTTGTTTGTTGTTATATCGTTGACATAAAATATCCCATGCGGTATCATAATTATCTGTCGAGATATGGAGATGTTGAATGAGTCTTTCAGCTTCACCTTTCAACTTACTTTTTAAATGTTGCATCTTTTGGGATTTAGTCAGTGTATGATTATGATGAATAGTCTCTTTGTATAGATCTAAGAATGTCGGCCAATCAGTATAATTTCCTGAAAATATAGGGATGTTCATTTTAGGTGTAGAATCTTTAAGGTGCGCAGTAGATGATAATTTCCGATTGAGACTTCTCTTGATCTCTCTGTATTTCATCTCATGCTCGTTGTACTCATCTTCATACGCCAGGTCTGGCTCCTCCAGTAAGTTGTCAATTTTCCAATGCAATTTGTCAATAAATTCCCAACGTGTTTGTAAGCTACGAAGTTCATCTTCTAATTCCCATTTCTCTTCTATTCCCTCTACATCACAGAACTGAACTTGCCTACTAAGGGCTTTAAAATTCGTTCGCTGTTGGCTGATTAGGCTACTCAATTTAGAAGATTCGGGTGCATCTTCATCAGATTCCTTAATTTCGGACGGTTTTGGCATCTTAAATGTCGCCACATTGAGTTCTTATTCCCTCGTAGTACTTCAGAGTTTGCTCATACAGATTCCTCACGAAATATTCATGGGACTCGTCTTTAAATGTCAATAACTGATCATGATTAAATTGGAAATCTTCCCACAATTTATCCAATCTCTCTAATTTCTTAATAAGGTATTCAGTAGTCTTTACTGGATGGATCTTTTTAAAGTTAATATTTTCACGTTCAAGACTTTTGATGAGCGCCTGCTGGTTATTAAATAGAGCCTCCATGTTTCGTCAAAAGGTCCAGAGTCTAATATAACGGAACAGTCTTACCTGGATGCAGCTGTCACTTACGTCACCTCTACTTGCGGAAAGTTGCGCCAAGCTGTATTCTGCACAGTACGCTGTTGGCACCAGACGACGTTGTTCCTTGTAGCTAATGATCACTTGTCACTCGTGTAATGCAGGGGCTCGTGTTGAACGTAATGTCACTTTACACAGATTGTCACAAGTTGTCTCAGAAAAGCGGGTTAGTTTCCCACTGGCCACACTATTTGCAGCGCAAAAAAAATGATTGTCACTGTCCAATTGTCACGTGGCACGATTGAATGCACTGTAATTCACTGTCACTGATAAAATGACTTTCTGGCTTTTGTATAAAACGCGACGAAAAGTCATATATCCGGCTCGAAGGACCAAACTGTGCGAGCCTGCAATAGCTCACACAAGAGGAATGTCAATAGAATGTCACGGGAAGATTAATTAGAGAGAGTTTGTCAAATAAATTATACGTCAATACAGGTTGAATGCTTTTAATGCACTGTCCAACATGCGCTTGTAAAAATGTACATATTAATTAGGCCGATGTGGCAATAACACTCGACAGTTAAAAATGCAAACAAACAAAAATATAATGAAAATGGCTTGTACAATTACCTTTTCTTGTATAGAAGCACTATTTTTACGGATTGTCAGTATGCATATGTGAGCACCATAACTATAAGATTTTTTTGTTTTGGTTTTTTTTTTATTTTAGTAAGTTTTGTAATTGGTACCTATAATGCGTCAAGCGTGTCTTTGCATTATTCTCACATATGCGTACAGTATTGGAATATGTATCAGAGACATTGTAGAACATACTTTTTTTAAAAAGAGTAACGAATGGAGTTTCTTGCTCGTTCTTCTCCATTCGAATCTACATTTTGGAATGAGCACCTAGCTTCACCTATCTTCACTGACGGACTGACTGACAGACTATTATATTATTTCTCAACTTGTGTGAAGTGAACAACATTATTACAATGCATTGATGTAACAGTGAATTCTTAGAATTGTATCGTTTATTTGATAGTGTTTGTGTCATGGATTTCCAAGATCAAATGACCTGTAAAAGTGATACATTGTACGGCCATGTTGCAGGAGCGGGGCGATGCTGTACTGGGAGTACCGTGCGGCACGCACGCGCCCCCCCACTCTGTACGAGTGGGGGGGCGCCAGTGAGGCTGGCCGCCAGGGCGCTGCCGGGCGCCCGCCCCGCCTCGTGCTCGCACTCGCCACGCTGCACGCTCAACTCGGCGCCCTGCCATGGCAGCAGCTACTTATGCCCGCCATACGGTTAGCGAAGTAAGCACCAAGGAAATTAATGATATAAAATCATATATTTATCTTTTATGCATTTACTAGTATGCCCGCGACTTCGTCGGCGTGGAATAGTGACTTTGGATAGTTCTTCACAGTTCCTCTCCCGTAGGTGATAGCGTGATCATATGTAGCCTATATGTTGACCTGACCTGTTTGTAATATTTATGCACAATTTGAAGTAAATCTATGCAGTACTTTTTGAGTTTAGCTCGAACATACATACAGACAATTAACAGTCAAAAATTGTAAAAACTATATTTTTGGTTTCGGTGTCGATTGTAGATTATGCCCTAAATAACATCACGCCTTTTATCCTCGAAGGGATAGGCAGAGGTGCACATTATACCACTGTACAATGTAACACCCACTTTTCACTATTTATGTTATGAGTCCCATGTAATAGGGGGTGAGCCTATTGGCATATACCGGGCACAGTTCCAGACTCCGTGCTACTACTGAGATTTTTTTAAAACCCAGTTATACTTTGCTCGACCCGGGAATCCAACCCGAGACCCCTTGCCCGGCAGTCGCAATTGCGACCACTCTGCCTACAAGGCAGTCATGCCCTAAATATTAAAAAAAAAATATTCAAATTCAAATAAGTGAAAGTGTGGTCAAATAGATGTGACCTATTAAGAATTTCTTAGTTAATATGTTATAATTCTGTCACCTAGTAATGTTTACCTTAGTAACGTCTGGTCAGCGCCAAACATTATGTAAGTCTCGATTCTTCGCCAAATAAATCCAAATGTTCACAAAGCCATTGTAAGTAGTACAAGATATTATCAGTAGTGGGAGTAGTCATCATCTACATAATTATGTTCATTAATAGTTTGGCGCAATTCAAGAAAATTCCCTCAGATGTAAATTACAATTTGGTTATTTCTCATCAGTTCTACTTTATGAATTACAATATACTACATGTATTATAGTCTCAGTAATTCTCTATTTCATGTATGTGTGCAGAGAGGGCTACCAGGTATCAGAGGGACTGGCAGCGGCGGCTGGTGCGGCGGACTCGACACTGGCGACAGGGACGATGGCCGCAGGGTCCCTGGTCACGGCGCCAGCGCTGGCCGCCTTCTTGTCCTCGCTACTGGCCAACACTAGCTCCGGTTAGTACGCAGCTCGTGAACTACGCACGTCTTGTGACTCAAGTCACTTCATCATACCTGTAGAGGTCGACTAAACGATTGGCACAGTGGCTGGGCCACGAACTGCTGCAGAACATGTCGCGGGTTTGTACGCAGTGATTGTTTGTGTGATCCACAATAATAATGTTGTTCTGGATGTGTTGTGTACCTACGTACTTGGAAGTTAAAGTGAAAAAAGTACTCTCAATCTAAATCCTCTTATTACATTATGGCAAAGATAATTACCTATAAATTTCTCTCACAGAACTGACGGAGGCGTGGCATGGCGCAGCGCTGGTGCGTAGTTCGACGCCAGTAGAGGCCCGCGCGGGGTCCTGGCGCGTGCTGACGCCGCCGGGCGCCGCGGGCGCCGCGCGCGCGCTCCAAGCCGCACTGTTGCCGGCGCCTGCCTCACCCGACGAAGCACAAAGCAGGTCACTACATGTTTACTTTCACAATATAAGATCATCAATCACTGTACCCATCTGTTATGGCATATGCCCCGCCGTAATATACACGTATATGTATATACATATGCATAATATGTATACGTTTATGTTATAAGAACCGGGTGATTAAATTATACTTTGGGTGATGTCGTCGTACAAAAAATCAAATCAAGTCGATCCTCATTCTAGTCCTGTAGATAGATATTTCTACGATTATTGCATTAGCCAAGGGTCATTGTTTGTTTTTTTAATTCAACGTCGCTTTTACTTATGTCCACTCCAATTAATTGTTTTGCCACATTTTTTATCCAAGAGGGTAGTGTATTCTTAAATTGTGTTATGTATGCTTACACTGTAATAATACTGTTATATTTAAATGTAAGTATCAAAAACAGCAATCTGGGAAATCCAATCAAAAGGAGAACGGCAGATTTTGTACCGCTTCGCTAAAAAAAGATTTGTCATTAAAAAATTGGGTCGTTATAGAACCTCCTAAGTACGTTATGTTAGCATATTTAATAGATTTTTAGAACTTGGGAAACCCTAGAAAAACTGATATTCAATAATGATAAAAATCAATCTATTAACCGTAAAACGAACCGCGATTGACGTTTACAAAGTTGCCATGCGTAAAAATGAAATCAGAGCATATTGAATTTCGCTATTTCATAAACTCATTTATTTTAATATCTATCAATGAAATATTTTCCTTTCTATTTCAAACATTTTTATAAGTAAATATAAAAATCTATATCCAATCTAAATCTACGTCTACATGGATTATTAATGATAATATTAACATTTTAACAAACTTGAATATGGCAATGTTGAACTGGCATTTGTCTTGATGACATTGACAATTAATTTGTCAAATGTCAATACTGGCGCATTGCTGTTTGTTTCAAATGCGATGTTATGATGTATTTGTTGAATTTGAAGTTATTTTATTTATCTGGTGATACGTTAAGTTTGGCAACCGTTCCTCCGTAGCCCAAATTGGTGTTATTGGCATCATTGTTGCGACAATTGCGAAAAGACACTTATTTACATTATTTTGTGCATAGTGTGTTGTAATCTGTCGCGATGATGAATTTACAGTGCATTAATTGCATTCAGAGTTTGTCGCACATGAGACGGTATGCTCTAGGAAATGAGAGTGAAGATTAGACGTGGTCAACAATATCCCATTGCGGACTTATCCTAGAGATGTAAGTACCTAGTTTACCCGGATAACATATCGAAAGTCACCATGTTGCCTGAATAAAAGAAGGCGCATAGTGTTATCTACCCATAATGTATCATTTTATTCTTTTTATTCTAGATCTCTCCTACCGACCATATTTGCAATGCTTGCTGGGAATTAGCAATGTATCGGGATGTTGCTGAAAGTATGTCCAGCAAACAAATTGGTCATCGGCATGTTTGTGTCGTATATGGGTGATTCATTGCAAGGATAAGGTGATGCAGGGTTTTAATTGAAGGCGCCAAAGAACAGGACTAAAGACTGGCTCATATAGTATTTGATTGGATTCAGCCACAAGAGGTAATAAAGCATAATTTAACCATAATATTATCATTTACAGTGTAATCTAAGGTCAATATCATATTCTAATAATATTACTTATTTTAGCTTACTTCCCATGATGAAGATCATGTTCCATACTGACTGAGAGACCATACAAGAGTCAAAACTATAAAACCACAACCTGACATACCACCTCACAGTGTTCACTATCAGGAAGTAATGTATTATGTAAACATGGACTAAGCCTCATTTTAACATTGCCATTTGTAGAACAGATGAGGCCGGAAGATGTTGTTTGGCTCTCAGAGCTTCAACAAGTATGCATTCTCATTATAATGTACCTACATAATTATGTATCTATGTGGAGTATATAAGCGGTTTATAATAGGTTTATACTCATGTTATAATTATAATTTATTAATTAGCATGCTGTTTGAGCTCCTATGATCTGTAATACAAATAATGTGATCTGATATACGAATAACTATAATAAATGTTATAAAATCAATTAATGTAATCAAATATTTATTTTTATCTTTTCCATTTTAAACTGTCAAACACCAAGCGGTCACCGGTGACCGCAACCTATTGTTCTTTAATTGTGTCTATAAATACGGTACTCGACGAGTTAAGGTAGGGAATCAGACATATTATTATAACATATAAAACTAAAGGAAAAAATGTACTTTTGTTTACTTTATTTACAGTTACCTTACTTGTTTACAGCAATTGATGTCTGCTGTACCTATGACACTGCCTGTTCTCTTTTTAGATGAAATAGTCCTAGAAACAACCTGAATACAATGAAATAAAAGAATTTTAAAATAATACATTTGTTTTATTTTAACCTAGTAAGTAACTTTAAACTCTATCTTGATAAAAGTGATTTTAAGAATTAATCTATGAAATAAATGCCATATTTAATTTGATAGCTTT
Source organism: Spodoptera littoralis (assembly GCA_902850265.1). NCBI lineage: Eukaryota > Metazoa > Arthropoda > Insecta > Lepidoptera > Noctuidae > Spodoptera > Spodoptera littoralis. The sequence continues at coordinate 145,822 of LR824536.2, read as the reverse complement.
AGTTTTATACCAAAAATGTTCATTTTCATTTTACATTTTCTTTAGTTGTGATGTGGTGGCCTGGAGGTTTAAGAAGCCCGCTTCTCATGCATGAGTGCGGGTTCGAAACCTACCAACAGCAAAGTACCAATGTGTCTTTCTTCCGAGTTATTCGTATATTAAATAATCTAAGAAAGTACAAAGACACCTCTATTGAATTGTGAGGAAACATGGGCTTATAATTTCTTATTATAAGTTTGAATTACCAACCCACATTGAGCTAGTATGGTGATTAATGCTCAAACCTTCTCCATGCGAGAAGAGGCTTCGGTCAGCAGTGGCCACTTATAGACTTAATGATGAAAATGTTGATGATTCTACTAATTTGACTTACTTATTAGAAATTAAACCTTACACGCGTGCTAAGCAACCAGTTTTCAGAAGAAATACTTTCTCAAAGAGCTAAGCTTAAGTTTAAAGAATTAACTTAAAGACTATTTGTATATCAGGCCTCTGCCTCGAATCTTGATTTTACACATTAAATCTTGCGTCTGCCCGCAAGATTCAAGGTGAAGTGAGACATTACTTTTATCATATCCGCCACAAGACTTCCACTGCTAAATGTAGGGCTTCTACCCAATGACAGTGGCTTACATTATGAATTTGCATTTTCGTAGGCACCTAAGAAATAAAAAAGATTGTGAGGCATACTCTTTAAAACTCTATTGGTACATCATGCTTGCTGAATTAACAGGATCATTCCTAATAATACAAAGTGTAATAGTCACTAGAGTAGCGAGCAGTATTTAGATTTTGTTTTTTGTAAACAACCACAAGAGAGCACATTGACATTTTTCAGTTAACTGTCATCTGTCATTTGTAATAGATATTTTGCTTAACGGTGGCTCTACACTTGACGTTGCGTATTAGTCGTGTTCGGCCAAAAAAGAACATGTGGAGGATTTATTCTTCTTTGTTTGCTCTATATTTGCACGCCATTACATATAGAGATACTATTTGGACGCCATTTGTACGTAGTCTACTAATATTTTAACAAATGAAGCGACTACGCAATGTCAAGTGTGGTACCACCTTAACGTACCTTTTGCACATTTTCAAAGTGAAATAACTTTTGAACCCCAAGTTCTAAAAATATGTAATTTTTTTCTAAACTTCATAATAAAAATATCTATCGTTCAGACTATTCGTTTGGTTAAAACAATGACTAATACAAAATTTTATAGCGGTACAAAACTTCCATACAAACCTGCCATTCTCCTTTATAAATTTAATTAAAATTCAAAAGTTTAATTTACCAAATTAGATCACATGTAATAAATTTACCAATTCGATTTATAAATGACAAGTTTTTTCTTAATTACCCCTAATTATTAAAATGTCAGTTTCGTTTCTATCCGACTCGTACAGGGTGATCGCAGCGCTGCAGGTGGAGTCGCGCGCGGGCCAGCTGCGGGCGGACGGGCCGGCCACGGGCCTGGCGGCCGTCGACCAGTACGATACATACATCGCTCTCGTCACGTAAGTCTCACTAGATCTACAAAACTAGTGTTGTTACCATAACTTTGACAAGGTAATTTACTAGTAGAGCCCTGCTAGGGACTCATATTCATGGCATACGACGCGGCAAACTTCATGCATTAGGTGAGTTTATCAGTATTAATCACATATTTTTTTTTAAAATACCTATGTATTTACCATTATAATATTTTTTCTTGCTGTGTGCCTACTGATTTTGATGTATTTATAATTTTAATTTAATTTTGTCTTAGCTGTTACCTATTAAGTTAATCTGTAATTCACACGAATAAATAGTGGCTCAATGTTACTATTTTTCTGCTAAATTTGTGTAATGTAGCTGTTGATTCACCATTTAATAAATAAATTAATTAATGTATACGATATTTTTAAAATTTAATGTCAATAAACGCAAACCTCAATAATTTGTGGCAGAACTTAAAGTTTTTAAAACTACTGTGTTGAAGCAATGACACAGGTGTATATGAGCCTGTTGCTGTATACAGAGGGCTGTCGGCGCCTTTCGGATCGGGCCCGGTGGTAGAGGGCGGCGCGCCAGACGGGTCGGGCTGGGCGCTAAAAGGAGTGGGCTGGACGCTGGATGAGCCGCATGCACAGCTCGACCTAGCTCCCGCTATTATGCTCGACACCACCGTCTGCGGTCAGTATACTCCACTCTACTGCTAAGGTATAGGCACCTAATAAGGCCCACCTTATTTGAAAACCTCGTTGAATCTTGCAGACAAATAAAGTACAAAAATATTGCAAATGTGAGCATTATAAAGAATTAAATACTTTTAATATAAAACTTCGTAGTAAAAACACATCCTTCGCATAACATCTACATATTATCTATACTTATAATACATCTGTAGAGAGGTCAAGTCTGACGCCTTAGTAAGAGTTTCCATTACGTTTAAAATAATCGTATCGAGTACGTGTTCGGCTCGCTCCAATGAACCAACCAATCAGAGGCCGGACGAGGTATCGTTTCGATTACCATTTCATATAAGACAACGTGGTACTAAGGTGTCTGTACATGAAATATATTTCCAAAATAACTAACAGGACACTCTAATAACACGATCGGAGATCGATACTGATGCCAAATATGCAATCAGTAAATATTTATCTGTCTGTCTGTCTGTATAACCATAATAGAAACAAAAATTACTCGATGGATTTTAACGAAACTTGGCACAATTATTTTTCGTACTCCTGAGCAGGTTATAGTGCACTTTTATATTACATATAAATACTTTTCATCACGCTACAATCAATAGGAGCAGAGCAGTGAAGGGAAATATTGGAAAACGGGATAACTTACTTAATTTTTTAAGCTTCCGTCGAGTGTACAACAATAATGGTTAAAGCTACACTGAAATCATGTAAACTGTAATATAAAGTTCTGTAATAATCAAAAAATATATGATAATAAAAATCAAGCATAAAATAAAAAGAAACTACAACATAAACTAAGCTTCAGTTTGAGATCAACTTAACAAATACACAAATGAGTTGCTTTATCTCTCATTCTTTTTTGTCTCATTCGTCTTAGGGAACCATACTGTGGGCCATCTTATGAAGTCTACTAAGATGGAATTCGCTGAAATAGATGAATTAAGTATTTTTACTCTTCAAAGCAAACAGAATTGTTGTTAAATGTTTAATTTTTAAAAACGGGTATCATCTTGGCAGGACCTAGCAAACTGTCGTCCTAATTTAAAATGGTGATACGCCGGTAATGTAAACCACTAGCACTTTTGTGTGGAGCGCTAATATAAACATGCGAAGTTTCAAATGTTTCGGATGATTCATAACTGTATTTTTTTAAAGTGGGACTTTTAGGTAACGGGCCTTCTGTGTTGACTTTACCTTACACCTATTGTAAGCTTAATTTGATCTTCTCACGGATAAGCAAATACAAATTAAACCACTTGTATCGTATTAAACATGATATACTACCCAAAGATGGCCCGCTTCCTAAGAAGCAGGCCACCATTGACGAATTATATAATAATATGACTCTGATGGATTATAATAGAAATTAGCTTCTGCCCGCGACTTCGTCCGCGTGGAATAGTGACTTCTGGCAGATTTTTGATTTTACTTACATAATACCCAATCTCGTGGGATTTTCGGGAAGTTTTTGTTTATCCAAATCGGTTCACTAGGTAGTTTAGGCGTGAAGTGTGGCGTGTAAAGAAGTGATAGACAGACAGACAGAGCTACTTTTGCATTTATAGCATTAAATTGAAATAAAATAAACACAATACTTTGAGGAAAGCTAACAGCAACACATTAAAATAACTCAAAAACCGATTAATTATTTCAGCGCGCCACAAAACGTAAGTTCCTGGCAATCTTCTTCTATTACTTATAATATTTATTAGGTATATGTAGAGAGGTCAAATCTGTACATGAAATATAAAATTAGCTGTGCCCGCGCCTTGTGGTATTAATAAAAATCAACAATGCTTCAATAGTTACAACTATTATATCATAGTTATATGATAGGTACAACTATTATATTAATCAATTAAAGTAATGTAAGTAGAACAACAAACTAAACTAAATTAAATCTTACTAGGTGTTGTTATTGCTTCATTATTTTACTAAGAAAATGATATTTATGAAATGAACGTTTAACCTTTAATTACCGTTGTACCTTACGTACATAAGTCACATTCCTACTACGTAGCCGTAGGGCTCGTTAGCAGGTAGGTACTACTTACACGAAAAAAAATTCACAACAAAACAATCTAAAGTCTAAACTAACTAAAACACTGCAAAATACAATACTTTAATAATTGAAATATTACAAGACCACTTTTAAAAGGCTACTTTTTTGTTTTTGAGTAAACGACCCAATTACAATATTAATTATCACAATCGTATCAAGAACCAAACACTTTTAATATCGGGAATAGAACCTGCACGAAGGAAAGCTGCCTGGGCTGGGAGGGTCATTATTTTCACAAAAATCTTAACACCTCAATTTAGGATTGTGATTAAGCTGTTTTTGAGATTAGCCCGAACAAACATAGGTAGGTGACCTATAGATAAACAGACAGAATTTTTTAAAATCATTGTTTTGGGTTCTATTGCGTATATACAGTTTTTCTTAGATAACTAAGAAAGACTTTTACATTTTTATTATAATATGTATGTATTGATTGATTTATATTGTTAGATTACTATGAGTGATGTGAGAGTGCGCGTGTGTGCAGGCACGCGGTACGTGCTGGGGGCGGAGTCGACGAGCGCCCTGGCGCAGGCGGGCGCGGCGCTGGTGGTGGACGGCGCGGCCGGCGCCGTGGAGCGCGCGCGCGTGGCGCTGCGGCCCGCCGGCCTGTTGGCGCTGGAGGCCGGGCGCGCGCCGCCGCCCGCCGCCGCGCTGCCGGCGCCGCCCGCCTACAACGCCACGCCGCCGCACGCCGCCGTCAACCTGGTGCAGCAGCGCGCCGACGCGCTGGCGTCGCACGCCGACAGTCGCGGCGGAGGACTCGCCTCGCGGTTCTGACCTCGCCCCTCTCCCGCTCGCTGCTCGCCCTGACACTGCGACACCGAATAACTTGTGTACGATACGTATGTAAACCGAAATCTGAAGCTGTATCCCGAGGCGCCAGGAGGTTCAATTGATGTTATTTGTATGAGGTATATTTGGGAGAAACAATTTATTTTCTGCAGATTATACATAAAGTTTCGTTAATTGTCCAAAGATGGAGCTAGGCGTATATTGTTACGAGCTATGTAACCCTTCGTGCGAGATTCTGACTCGCACTTGAATGGCAGAGGCTCATTGTTATTTTTTTCTTAGCGTTAATAAATACATAACGTCAGAAACTTTTTTATTGCTTTTTTTAGTCATCAGGTCGTTTTGTTTACACATAGTTTATTCGTAGTTTATACATAAAAAAATCCTAAATACGTGTATTTGTATTTCATATAAAAAGTTGGAGGAGGGGTTTACTCTAGGGGACCAATGATATGGAAAAGAATACCTAATCTCAGTATAAGTAAATACCTATCACCATTCACTCCGTAGTCCGTACACGTCCGTCCGCGTGAAGGCGACGCCGGGCGGCGTGTGCCAGCGTCACTGTCGCGGCTGTGGCGCGCTCGGTCTGTGGCGCTGCTGACTTGTTTACACGATGATAATATCTATTGAATATGATTGTAACACATATAAATTTGCACACGTGTTTGTGTGTGTGCGTCACGCGAGGTCCCTTCCCCTCCTCTCCTTTCCTTCATCGGACGAGGGGGGGAGGGGGACCGTATATGTTTGTAATAAACACGCGCAACTAACACACTGACAGAGTTTCTTTCTAACGCAATAAAACTTGTTATTTATGCATAAACTTTTGTTTCCTTTTTCCAAGTAGGTAGGCTAAGTACTTACGTTACGCGTTAGTTAGATATACTTCCTTGTTTAAACCTACCTACTACGTAAACTGTAGTAAGTACCATGACATGATGCTTTGAATTTTCGAAAGCAAGAACAGCGGTGCCAAACAGTCCCTATTTGTCAGTTGTGTTATGAGATTCATGTATCTAAAGGTGGGTTTATTGCCGTAGTTAGCTCCTTGTCCAGAGGCCCTGAGGTGCACAGTGCACGGGGAATAGAACGCCTCGCACCTTCTAGCTGCACCACAGAATATTACGCTGCAGAGTGAGCGCGCGTGGTGACGTCACGTGGCGACGTCAGCACTAGCGACGCGTGTACGTAGGGAAACAATGGGTCGCTGCTTCAAGGCTCGCAGCTGTGGCACTTGTTAGTACAGGCTACAGGCGCTACAGTGGATGTTATCAGATGCTCATCCAATCACAACCGACTGCGTTATGCTTACGCATGCCTATGGCCTACTTATCTACCATTGAAATGTTTGCTATGTTGCACCGATATAATTCAGAGTTATTTTAGATTCACCAACAACATCGCCGGCCGCCGCACCCTAATACTTACATCAGCTGCATCATCAAACAACAACTTGTGTTCTACGACATTCATCTAATTTTAGGACAAAATGATTAAATAAATAAAATATAATAAAAAGTAAATTGTTTATTTAGTTGCTGAACTAAACCCGCGCGACGTAGCAGTGCGCTGCTGGCGGCGCGGCCGCAGTCAGCGGCTCCATACATTGCCGCGTACCCACTACACTAACGTCTACACTAGTTTCTAGTTTCCGTCACTTGTACATTTAGATTAAGTCGTATCTTATTCCTGTATATGTATTTCGTTCATTGACTGACATATTATATATAAATTTCATTCAGTCATAATAGGTATTATAGCTTACAATAAAAAAAAAGTAAAATAGCTCGCTTAAAATTATAACAAAATATTCCTTTGTTATTTTCAACTAAACAAACCATTGCTTGGTTAGGTATTTATTGTGAGATATTTGTATGGTACACGTAGGCAAACGAGCACACGGATCACCTAATGGTAAGCAATCAGCGCCATCCATGGACCCCCGAAATACCGGTATGATGATACAAGTGCGGTACCGGCCTTTAGGCATTTGAGGATTAGGCGATTTGAGACGGGGAAGAAGGCAATTCTCCGCCAATCACCTCGGGTAGCTCACACAACGAAACAACGCAAACTTTATTTCACGCTGCTTTTCTGTGAGGCCGTGGTACTACTCCGGTCAAGCTAGCCCATTCGTACAGCATGGCTCTTTCATACTTTAAATATTTTATATATAAGACAAGCTAAGCAAGCACACATCTACATATGTCAAGTAGAGCGACGCGCGGCGTGCGCAAGTTGTGATCTTGAATAACAAGAACAAAACAAGTTTAACAGTGTGGCTACTGCTTCGTTGAGATACTTTTCTTTTTGATTTCGAGAAGGCGACCTCTACGTAGTACTGCGTTGCGTAAGTGCCGGAGTGGAGAGCCAACTTTATAATATCAAATTATATGTATTACTCAAACACATGTACATAATTATTACGTCACCATTCTGGGTGGACAACACGGACGTTGAGTCACATTCACATTTTAAAGATATGCATCAAGAGCGCCAAGTTAGACTTAAACAATAAGCCTTTTAAGCCCCAAAGTGATATAAACCAATGCCGCTTGTACAGTTAGCGCAGTAGCTGGGCTATCGCCTTTTTTCCGAACAAAATAATTCGTTATGTGATTCACAAATAGTCTTGGAGCAGGGGGTAATGAGTATTTCAAAAGGGAAGCGAGACGGAATGCCATCCGAGATTGGGGCCAAGCCAACACCATTAACTCTCATCTGGTTCACCCAAAGGTTCGACACCGGGGCGTAACTGGCACCGTATCTGCCGTATCCGGGCCCCCAACGTGTGTAAGCAAAAATTAATAAAAGCATTTATTTAATTTCAAAAATCAATCAATCTAAGTCAATATAATATAAGCAATTAGGTAATAAATATTGATGACATTGTGAGTGCCATTGTTTGAAGCAGTAGGATGTGATAGGATAACTACTGAAATGCTAACAGAGGGCGGAGGCGTAATTGCAAGCCTGCTGTATGTACTTTTTAATAAGTGTTTTCGGTGCGGTCGGGTCTCTGGAAACTGGGCCAAGACCGTAATTGTGCCACTGTATAAAGGAAAAGGATCACAGCAGGAGTGCAAAAATTATCGCGGTATAAGCCCCCTAAACGTAGTAGAAAAGTTGTATGCCAAGATCTTGATTGAAAGAGTGATGAATGTAACTGAGATTAAAATCTGGGATGTGCAAACGAGATTTCGAAAGCGAATGGGGTGTACGGATCAAGTCTTTTCTTTACGGTGCATTTCAGAGAAAGTCTTAGCAAAGCACCAAAAGGTATTCTGTGCCTTTATTGACCTAGAAAAGGCTTACGACAGAGTGGTGAGGGATGAATTTTGGTCAACTCTGTCCATGTATGGGGTGGATAGCCACCTGATTCGGGCTCTTAAATACTTATATACGGACTCGAATGCCTGTGTCAGGATAAATGGGGACTACACAGAGTGGTTTAACATTAATCGAGGTATTAGGCAAGGCTGTGTAACACCTCCTTGGCTGTTCATCCTATTTATGGACAGCTGTTTGAACGATCTGAAAATAGGAGAGTCTGGATTAAGAATGAATACACAGTGATTGAAACATTGCTATGTTTTCAATGTCGTCGGCCGAAGAAGTACAACGAATGATCACTGTTATGAATGATGCATTTGAAAGGAAAGGTATGAAAGTAAATGTGAACAAGACAAACGTGTTGGCGATAGAAAGAAATGAGGTGATAACAGAATGTCAGGTAATGATAGGTGATGAAAAATTGAAACAAGTGAATGAGTTTGTTTATCTGGGATCACTATTTACGAGAGATGGAAAGTGTGATGGGGATATTGAAAGGAGAGTGAAAGCGTCAAATAGTGTTAGATGGTGCCTTACACTCTGTAAATACATTTCGAGTAAAATAATATCCAGCAAAGCTCGACTTGCTGTAATGCAGTGTGCATTGACACCAACGCTTATGTATAGTAGTGAATCAATGTATGTGTGGACTATAATTGAGTGATCAAGTGAAAAATAGTGTTATTAGAGAAAAGTGTGGATTGAAAGAAGATGTAGTGACAAGGATTAAAAAGGGAATGTTACGCTGGTTTGGGCATGTAGAAAGGATGGATGAAAGTAGAATAACGAAACTAGTATACAGAACGGATATGAATGGGGCCGTCGGTAGAGGGCACCCTAGATTTATGGCATGGGCATATAGTGACCAGATTGGCGATATATTAATGAAGGGCCAAATTAAAAGTACCCTTGACCGACGAGCATGCATGTCTGAAATGTCGATATCCTACTACAGAAGGGACCGCAAATATTTTTTTAATTTTATACGCCACTGGTTTGACGGGGAGAGGAAGCAGAGTTATGAAAAGTGTTTAGCTAAATAAACAAAAAACATAAAATGAGTTTATCAAATTGCTAAAGCGCTAATAAATTATTTTCAGGATATTTAAGAAAGCAGCACAGCGTCTAACCGTGCAATGTAAATTGCAAGAATCTTGCAATTTCTCTCTTTAATCCTTGCCGGAATCTGTGTTTCCCGACAAATGTAACTTGGGTAACAGGACTAAGGCCTTTGTCCAGCAGTGGACGTCTTTCGGCTGTCGATGATGATGATAACTTGGGTGTCTTCAAGTCCCGAGTGAACAGGTTCCACATATATAGGCGTGCTCCATCATCCGCCACATCATCGCATACCACCAGGTGAGATGGTGGCCAAACGTCGACCAATTAAGTATAAAAAAAAATTACAATCGAACCGAATTCTGGCCCCTCACGAAGATTTTCTCCTGTGTCATGGATTCGGTGGGCTCGTTGGTATGTTTACAAACATTCACATACAACGCATATCAGAGTCAGGCCCGAAACAACAATTTTTCGATCAAAATTAATGGCCGGGTGGCCAGCCACGGCGCCAACCGAGTCTTTAGAATGATTGAGAAAGGTGCACAGTTGCATACAGTGCACAGTGGTAGATATTTGGTACTGGCTGATGTACTTTCAACAGGTGAAATAGAATTTGATGTCAGATCAGCGAGAATTACAAAACACAGTTTAATGCATCAAAGTTAATGAAGGCTTATTATAAATGAACTCCATTTGTGAACAATTAGCAAGTATGTGTAGTAGTGTACTAGTGTGGCGACTGGTTGAACTAATCGTTATTAGAAGCTGATAACTTGACTAGATAGCTGCACTTGAGTACCGAGCTACTAATATTGATACTTTATCATTGCGATGATTCAACAACATAATCGCAGTGTTGTGTACATCGCCAGCATCAATACTTCTCACTGTACATGTGTTGACACTCACTGGCAATCTACACTCACACTCTCACAGTTCCCAAAGCCTACTAATATTATAAGTGCGGAAGTGTGTGTGCATGTATGGATGTGTTTATTGGTGGAATTATGAATGTATATAACTATGTTACTCTGTGACGAAAAAGTACTGGATGACTGGATGTTTGGAATAATATACTAAGGGATCATTTTGTCGAAGCTGCTAGTAGAAGCTAACCACACATATAATAATGTCGGTTGAAGTGATTTCGATTTAGTTTTCTTTTTTAATGAAAGATGACTTATGCGCGATTGTATTTAGACAGACATGTTTTATGTAAAATTGACAGCCGTTTAAAAGTTGTGGGATTTGCAAGTGGGGAAGAACAACCGAATATTTGCCAATATGTACACTCGAGTGGGTACTCAATGAACGAGCGCTGAAAAAGAATTCAGTCTTCTTAGCTTCGTTTGATGAGAACATCTCACAAATTAAAAAAAGCAACAGCAATCTATGTATGTGTAATTATTATGTAGAACCTCCTCCTTTTTTTGATTTTGAAGTCGGTAATTAAACTGGCATTAAGCCTTAAGTCTTCTTCTTCTTATAAAGCCTCTTCAATGTTGAAGGTCGGCCACCAGCTTCTTGTATTTCTCCTTGTCGGTAGCCATGCGGAACAATTGTTCGACAGATGTAATGCCGGTCCACTCCCGGATGTTTCGCAGCCACGATTTTCTTCTGCGCCCAGCACGTCTCTTCCCCTCCACTTTGCCCATCATGATCAGTTGAAGCAGTGAATATCTATCGTATCTAAGTACGTGACCGAGATTTTTCGCTTTTTGATGGTCAGCATAATTTTCCGGGTCATTTGGACCTGATCTTGACCCAATTATAAACATAGATGGCAAACCACTCGAACGAGTACGACAATACAAGTATCTCGGTGCTTGGGTAAATGAAGTATGGGAATCAGATCAAGAAATTAAGACCCGGATAGAAATTGCCCGAGCATCTTTTAACAAAATGAGGAAAGTTCTGTGTTGTCGTCAAATAAACATTAAGCTCAGAGTTAGGTTACTCTTCTGCTATACATACATCTGGCCTCTAGTCATGTACGGATGTGAAGCATGGACCGTGAAGGAGGACACTACGAGACGTATAAACGCATTCGAGATGTGGTGTTACCGTCGTATGCTCCGAATCAGCTGGACACAAAGGGTCAGCAACGAGTCCGTGCTACAGCGCGTCCTTAAGTCTTAACTTCTAAAATTCTAAAAATTTTACTACAAATACAAATACAAATATTGTTTATTTCGTCAATGTAGATTAACTACAACTAAATTAATATTAACATCAAGTTTTAATAAAACTATTATTTGTGTTGAAAATTTACTCTATCAGCCGTATACTCAATTAAACTATAATAACATTTAAGTAACTAAATGACTAGGTTTACATTAACTTACGGAAACAATAAAAATCGTCATTTTTAACATTATAAATTTCCTCTGTCATCAGTCATAAATTCGGTTAAATTATAACAACATTTAGTTATTAAAAACTGCCTTAGTTTTTTTTTGAAAAGAGGTAAGTCTAGTGCTTTGATTTCCTTAGGTAATCTATTATATATTTGTGCAGCAACCCTGAAAATACTCTTACCTACTAAAAAGCGCTGTATTACCATGTACTACTTGAAGGGCACCAGTATCCTTTTGCCTCAGCCTGGAATCGCGTGGGGGCTTTAATTCAAATAGACATCTGTTACATTTAACAAAGGTGGCTACTTCGTAAATAAATAAACATGGAAACGTTAACAGTTTTAAGTCTTGAAAATGTGGCTTACAACTGTCCCTAGGACGTAGGCCACGTATAGCGCGTACACATCTTTTTTGTGCTATGAATACGTCATTTTTATCGGTGGAGTTACCCCAAAAAATCAGCCCATACCTCAGTATAGATTCCACGTAACTATGATAAGCGGTGATCACTGTCTCCTGGTTAGCTGAACGTGATAATTTATAAAGAGCATATGCAAAACTGTTTATTTTCTTACACACCGATTCGATATGCGATTTCCAAGTTAAATTGCTATCGATCACTAAACCCAAGAATCTGGTAGTATTCACTTCTGTAATCGTCGAGCCATTGTAATTAATATTTAGTTGTGGTGGTAATTGACGCTGATAGAAATACATTAAATATGTTTTTCCTAAATTTATATGTAAATTATTAGATTCTAACCACGTTATTGTCTGTTTTAGAATATTGTTTACTTCTTGTTCATAATTGTAAGATTTATCTGCCTTAATAATTATCGTGCTATCATCAGCAAACAGTACAGTTGGGTGACTAAGGTGTTTTGGAAGGTCATTAATGTAAATTAAAAATAACAAAGGCCCTCGTACACTTCCTTGTGGAACCCCGTACTTAATCTTTCTTGACTGAGAACAGTATTTAATTTCTTTTTTGGCTTTTATGTCAATATTTACTATTTCAGTGTATTGTTGCCGGTTATTTAAGTAAGATGCCAATAGTTCCAACCCCTTTCCGCGTACCCCGTACCTTTCCAATTTATCTATTAATATATTATGATCGGCATAATCAAATGCCCTGGTCATGTCCATATATAGAGCGCAAATAGGTATTTTATTGTCAACACAATTCATAATTATTTTGAGAAAATCATATATGGCCAGATTGATAGGTTTGTTCTTCCTGAAACCTTTTTGCTCATCTACCAATATGTTCTTCTTTTCGAAGAAATTATATAGTCGCGAATGAATGGATTTTTCAATGATTTTGTAAAAAATTGGTATCAATGCTACCGGACGATAGTTTTTGACTTCTTATTTATCTCCTTTATTATACAATGGTTTTATAATTGAAGTTTTCAGTTTATCCGGGAAGGTTCCTGTTTCAAAACATAAATTTATTATGTATGATAATGGATAACTGATATATTTGTGAACTTTTTTAATTATGTTTGTTGCCAGGCTGTCATTTCCTGTACTTTTAGTATTTTTTAGGGATTGTATAATAATTGCAACTTCATTTGGCGTACTTGGATTAAGAAAAAGTGTACCTATCGTAAATACGTTCAATTGGTGGGGCTTGCCCTTTATTACCCATACTAGGGTTGTCTATCATGTTGACTACCAATTAAACCAAAAAGCATTCCAAAACAAGACATTTTTTTGCTGTACGAAACTCCCATACACGCCTGCCTTCGGAAAGTCGTAGAACAAAAGTTGTGGTTTACATGATTGCAGCAACCAGTCCAACGAGGATGCTACCCGATTTCAAATATCCGTGTCTACCCTATAGGGTACGGTATACCGTACAGTAACTGAAACAGTCGTGCACTCATTGCGCGCAGTGTGTAGTCAGTAAAACAAAAGGGCGCGCGGGCGGCGCTAGTGGCGCGCAGCGGCCGAGTGACCCCGCTTTATCGGTCAATGTCACCTTGGATGGCAATGCCGGCGCCCGGCACGCGCTTCAATCGTTTCTCGATCACGACCAGCTGTGACTGTGCAGCGACCTGTATTGCATTGTATCATTATGTGTTCCCTCCGTGGCTCCGTCACATGTCACCTCATGTCGTCGTTATTAGCTACAAACGCAAGCTCTGTACATAACTAAGTACAATACTACAGAACATTATATTTTGTGTACAATACACACGGACTGGTACATCATTGTTTCTTGTTGTTACCTTTATGTGCTCAACATACAATCAAAGAATTAAGAGTAATGAGAATGATTTTTACAATGCGCAAATACCTTTATGTAAGTACTGATATTGTATAAAGTGAAAACACAAGAAACTGAATTTGAGTTCAAAATTTGATCAAAAATACTAAATCATAAGGAAGAGTCCCTCTGTAACTCGAAACTAGTAGAGCTTTTCTGAGTAAATTGCTGTATGGAGGAGAGTAAGTTGTTATATTTAGTTACTACTCCAATTTATTTCCGCGATTTGTATATATCTTCTGCCACCTTTTTTCTGGTCTGCCTCTCCTTCTCAACAACGAACATTAAAAACAAGACAAAATAAATATTAAAGGAGACTCCCATACAAGATATAACAATCTAGATTTTATTGGTGTTTTTTGTTAGAATGAATAACTAATTAATTAATTAATGGCACTGTTTTTTTAATTCGGTTCAAAATTATTGTTAACTGTTGTTCAATATTGTACCTACTGCCCACTACTGCCCACCCACTGATAAGTAGGTACTAATTAAAATTATTCATTAAACATGTTCAAACTTTCAACATGCTTTCAATTGTAATTGTATCTTTCGTAGTTGCGATTAAGAACGAACTTCTTTAACTATACTTTCAGATACCACAAACAGTTACGACGACGCGCGACGTGTCTAAACGTAGCCGCAACAATTTGTTTTTCCTGCCCCTATCCCAACCTAAGTAGTCAGTGTGGACTAAATTCTCATCAACCTCCCAGAAACTCTTCATCTTATCTTTACTGCACTGTACTGTACTGTACTGTACTGTACTGTACTGTACTGTACTGTACTGTACTGTACTGTGCGGTACGTCTTATGTTTGCTCGTCATCTAGTTGTCAAACGTTCCACATTCACAGCACTCGCGGAATGTTACGAGACTTTCATCCTGTTTCGTCACAACATGTCCACACCAATAGACTGTCAGATTCCCTGTAACATAGACTAATACACACAATGATGCAACACGTAGTTTGAGTTCATAAAAATCTTCACAATTAATGATACAGGTGCAACAGTATGTATGTAGTTGTAAGTACATACATTCTAATGCACACCAACAAGACCGTGATATAATAAATTATTATAATCATACGCTCATAAGAGTGCTAGCACTTGTGTCAGTATGTTGTTTGTTCCTAGACTCGGAGTTAAAGGAGGGGGGGGGGGGGGGGGGAGAAAAAGCGGTACGTGACATTGACAACGCGCATTCTCGTCTAAACAAGTATTCGCATCGACGACCTTCCTACATTCTCACTGGTTTCAATAACACTATAGTTCTTCCACTCATTTTATTAAAATTGCCATTTTACGTTGAGTGCTCAGATCAATAAAATAATACATATACCTGCACATCTACATTACATTGAAACGAATGTTTTTCATGGATTTTTATTAGTTTTCATCAAAGTAGTCCTTAAAGAAATCAGCAGAACGAGAGGCAACAAATTGTTCAAAGGCATTTTGTATTGCCTCTCGGGTATTGATTTTTTTCCCGCCAAGATGATATTCTGGAAAAAGTAATAGTCTGTAGGCGCAATGTCTGGTAAGCAGAGCGGAGGACGGACAGTTTCCAACCCCAGTTCTTGCAACTTGGGGACCGTCTGCTGCGCAATATGAGGTCGCGCGTTGTCGTGCCGGAGTAGCGGGGACGAGGGATTGACCAATGCTAGTTACAGATGTGCCAGCTTCTCCATCATTGTATCCAGTTCTTCACAGTACACATCTGCAGTAATGCTCACCCCGTTTGGTAAGAAGCTGTGATGAAGCACACCGGCGCTAGACCATCAAACAGTGACCACCACTTTTGGAAAAACCCGTGTTTTTATAATTTGAAATTAGAATTCATAGATTTTTCATCTTTATTTTAAATGCAACTTGTTTGACTCGACACATCACAGCACACTTCAATATAGTTCTATTTCAAATGAAATGAAGGAAACGTATTTTCATTTTTTTAACGGCTAGGCTATAAATGTGTTGCCTGTCTTTTAGTGACCAGTAAAATGGAAGGTACCTCCCTCATACCTGTACGGTTTGGCTGTACGAGAAACCTGTTTCTTTATGTAATTAGGTACTACATTTATCCAGAATGTAGGGCGTAGTTAACTACTATTTTGTGATCTGATTAATAATTACGATTAAAAGTAGTTAAGTACATGTAGTTACGATAACCATGTAGTTATAACTACATCACCATGTCTCGAGCAAAACGGGCACGGCCGTACCATCTTTTCTCAAAGCGATTCGCAGCTGTTTCGCCCCCCCCCCCCCACATATCTTCGACATAATTTCGAAATTACATGCCAATTGAATACATAGTTTAGGAGTTACGGTCGATCAAAGTTACACCATTTTGTCACTCACTAACTCACTGAGCGATCATCAAAAATCTAAGGTACTTCTAGCAGACTTACAAACAATTGCCAAGTCACTCTATTATAATATAAAGAAAACTATTGATACAATTACTAAATGTTGATTTATAGCTACGAAATAATTTGAATAGGACTTGGCTTCTATGAGATCTCAAAACTTTTTACGATGGAAAGACTCCATCGAGAGAGTTTGTGTTTATGAGGCTAATCATTTAAATTAGCCTTAATAATACGTAAAAATATTATATTTTAGCTACGTCTGTACGGGCTTAAGCTTTTTTATATAACGCACAATTATTTTAAATGTGTAGTTATAAAAAGTAATCTCGTGCTCGTCATTATAACTACGATATTATTAGTTAGTAATCAAAATGTTTACGATTATTTAATGTAATCTGTTATTTTGATTATTAACTACTTTCAGTAGTCGTAGTTAGTAATCAGTAGTTAGATTTCAATTTGGCCTACTCTTTACCCTGTATGTTGGTGTGGTGATATTCGTGAGATGCGTCTCTATCGACAGTAAGGAATGCACCCGCTGACGTGGTTGGCTTATCCATACTTTAATCAAACAAGTTTATTATACAAGTTTATAGAATTATCGAATGTTTTACATTAATATGTAAACAATTTGAAAGTTGTATTTGGTGTCACCCACCGCTTATGTCAATGATGAGACATTTCTTTACACCTACCTCCTACATTACCTGTGCGTATGTGTTTAGCTGTCTGCGAACACAGAAGCATGATGTGATTTAATTTAATTTAAACTCGTTCATCTAAATGCCAAGGCTGGTGACGTAACACACATTCACATTAATGTAATATGACACCAAATCCTTTTAATGAATATTGTACGCCTCACTGCAAAGTCACTTCCCGGGAAGGCATTCAGCAGGTTGGTCTGGTAGTGCGACACTCCGAGAGTTGTCAGAACAGTACTCGCTATTCGCTACTGGTGCTGTGCAGCGATGTCCATGAGCTGTTTTCTATTTAACTCGTCGAGTACCGGTTTTATAGACACAATTAAAGAACAATAAGTCGCGGTCACCGGTGACCGCTTGGTGTTTGACAGTTTAAATGAGGGTGAAACTCTGTGGGTGTAATATTACAGCAAAATCCGCGCTCACTTCGTTTTAAATTATATGAAATGAAATGAAATGATATTTATTTCTGCAAATAGATTACAAAGTAACACTTTTACGCGTCAATGTTTTAATTTCTAGATGAGGGCCGGCATTTCCTAACTGACTAGGTACTCTGAGAAGAAACGCCGAAACAAACTCAGAGGCCATTGTCTCTATATTAAACGTAAACGTTTAGTTATATAATTAAGTACATAATTTCTGCATTGGCCAAACTGAATGTTATGCAGTCCACCTCTATAATCATTTAATTTTGTATACCAGTTACTGGCACGCATTGACGTACTGTACACGTATGGATTTCTTAATGACGCATGCATATCAAAAATGACGTATACTGCATCATGTCTTAAGGCGGCTGTACACACTGGGCCAACGCATTGGGCAAATATAGTGAATTGTAAAAGTTCCTGTTACCATATTGGGCCAATGTATTGGGCCTATTGGCTCAATATTTACAATTCACTAATTCACTATATTTAGCGAATTAGTAATTTCCCTGTTTACGTTTTGGGCCAACGTATTGTGCAAATATACTTTCTGCACATTTCAATAAATGTAAGATCTCAATGTTCTTCCGCGCCATTTAATCGACGGCCGACGGAGCAGAGAAGTCCACGAATAAGAAGGCGTTTATTTGAACAGAACGTTTAACTAACAAGGAGGACAGAAACTGGATGCAGATGAAAGTCTAAATGACTTCCAACGGGCAGTGGTAAGTTGGTAGGCACCTACTCATGTGGTGATGACGAAAAGCTGGAAGAATCCATGAAATGATCTGTGTGCGATAATGAGACCGGAACCAATCAAAGTTGCAAGTACAAGGATCTTGGAATCACAAATACAACTTACAAAAGAGAATAAGCATGAAAGTAGTAGTAGTATAATATGTACATTGTGCAAGCACTCGACCAGTGTGGTACTCGCTCGCGTTTATTTATACGAGTGCGAATATTTCAACAGGTCGAGATATTGTTGCACAAAGTGTGAGATTTACAAGTGCTTTATTTGAACCGTCGCCAAGCCGCGACCAGTGTCCTACATATACGAAGCCTGCTCCCTGCTGCATGCTACATGACATCATACAATGCGTCGGTAATCGTACAGCGTGTACTGGTAATTCTTGCAAGGAGCTACAATCGCTGTCGCTATAGACAGACGGAAGGACGGACTGACGGACCGGCCGGTGTTACCATTAGTGCCTTTTCACAGCGAACGACCACGAGGTAGCCGCCAGGCGCTTGACTACAATCGACCACTAGGCGACCTCTTATCATTCTGCAACACTTACGTTGCTGACTGGTCACACAATGACGATTACACGTGATATTCATTTCTGCGAGCGGGCGGGTACTGGCCGCACCGGAATGCACGTTTTCATTTTTAGAAAACTATTTATAAAGAGAGAGTAAATTATCATAATTTTATGTGGAACTCAGACATAGCATTAAAGAGCGTTTCCTCTATTGCGCGGTGCACTACGAGGAACGTAAATATATTAATGGGTCGCTATTTATCTGCAATGCGATAAGCTATTTTGGTGACACTTTCACTGGTGAAGGCCGCGGCCCGGTGCCGTCGCTCCCGCAAACGATTTATTTGTTTACGTCGCGGGCCGGCGCCGACACCACCCGGGATTGTACCACCACCGAGGTATTACGCTCCCCAGCAGATAAGCAGGTACTCTGCCGTCTGAAGTCGCTTGATCTCGACCGTTCTTCCACAATAGCATAAAAATAGATGGAGTGATATATAAACAAACGCAAGTAGCTGAATATAAAAATAGTTTATCAAGAGTTGCCAAATCGTTGTGTTTCAGAAGGGAGAAACTAATGATATCGCGTGTCGCGACATTCCATCGTTCGTGACTTCGCTTGGTGTGGTCGGGACGTATGGGTAACAGGGCGCCAGGTAGTCGAACGCCAGGCGACAGGTCCCAGGTCGTGGCCGCCCAGTCGGCTTCGCCAGGTGAAATCCGAAGCCACTCATTGGCTCAGAGCCCACATATCGGACATTATTGAGCATGTCACGTTATTCTCAAACAATTAGATAGGTAGATATGGCGGAATTTCGAATGCTATAGAATATCTACAGTATGAGTATGAAATAAAGAAATTGTTGTGCATTATTTTAAAAACAATGTCTCGCTAGTCCTAATCATATATGGCGCAATTTGAAGTTGGTAAACTCACTTTAAAATTATTTAAAACCTAAACAGGTTCTACATTAATATTTTTTATGGTTGCATAATAAATAGACACATGTATTTTTTATGACCTTGTGACACCGACTTCTATCCTATCAGTGGGTAGGCAGTGAGCAGTTGTGCAGTGCATAAAAATTAGGTAAATAAATCAGGATTTTATGGTGTCTATTTAAAACTACTTCGCTAAAATATTAACAAGCGTAGGTACTAGCTCCCCTACAATTTTCGAAAGTTCCCCTCGTTATTCCAAGTTTCACAATCATCATCAGATTCTGACTTAGTGACAACAGATTTTTGTGAACATTTGAACTGAGCTTCACAAAGAGCCGGCTGAACAGATTGACACTTCTTCGTCAAAATGGAAGTTCACCTTCGTCCACCACCGGCCGTTAAAGCAATCTGCATCGAGCGGCTTCCCGCGCCCCTTATCAGGTCGTCCTGCGCAGCATTAGCTTGTACGTGGCCTCCAATCGAGAACTTTTCTTCCCCATCGCGATCGGGAAGAGAATACAGATAAAAAATATTGGAGTGTCTGTTTGTAATATTAAAGTAATCGTTTTTTCTACATGTATATGTGTGTATGTATGTACATGCGACACATACATATACCAAAACAAAAAGAAAAAAATAACTATCATTAGTACTGATAGGTTACCCACCCACTGATAGGTTAGAACTCGGCGCCATAAGTTCTACACGAAATTATTCAATAAAACCTTAATAGACACCTAACTAATTTACAATTTTGTCATTATGATAATTATGAGCTTATGGCGCCGAGTTCTAACCTATCAGTGGGTGGGTAACCTATGAGTACTTATGATAGTTATTTTTTCTCTTTAGTTTAACTTTTTGTTTGTTTTTGGTATTTTGAAGTCTGTTTTTTAAACGCAGATTTTATTTTATTATTTTATCATTTTCAGTATAAGCTACATAGATCCATTTTGTCACTTATAATCTACATAGGTGCAAAGTTCTAATCAATACAAATTATACAAGCCCAGAGTTCCTTCAACAATTACACTTCTTCATCATCAGACCCTTAATGACAGCTCCACTCTATCTAGGTGTAAATTCCTCATCAATACAAATTAATCAAGCCCAAACACAAGGTAGTTAATATAAACCGCTGAGGAGTTCTCTCGACTGTCTGTCGACTCCATCATCAAGTCGACTCCAGACCCTTATCAAATTGTAGTGTTTAAAAATCCTAATTGAAAAACATAATAGACGCATTACTCGCCCTAGAATTTTCGAAAGTTCCCCTCCACTGACTGCTGACTCTACCCACTGACTGAAATGAAATGGGACCATCTCGGCAGTATACCCTTTCAAACAAAACAATAATTTTGGAAACAGCGGAGTAATGCGCGAACAATAAAAAAAAAGAACATAGTAAGTACCTCCTTTTTTTGAAGTCGGTAAAAATAACACTTTTTACAATTTTTATCTGTCTGTATGTTTGTAAAGGTAATGTCGGGAAAGGCTAGACCGATTTTGACGGGTCTTTTATTGGCAGGTAGTTAATGTACCAAGGAGTAACAAATTCTAGAAAAACGCAGTCGAAGTGGCGGGTTCAGCTAGTATAAAATAAAAGTCGAAGCATCGATTTTGATTATTTATCTAATAAAATTTAATTTGGTATTTCTGAAACGTCAAAAGTGCTTAATTAAGAATATAATTGGCAGTTTCCAAATCTCCCACAAACCTTTCCAGATCACCCAGAGTCCTTCCAATGTCTGGACTTGGTTCCTACCCTAACTAAAGTGAAATCTAAATTGATTGATTAAGCAGATCGAAACCTTTTATTCAGTTGTCAGTGATCCCACTTGCGACCACTCCACCATTGACTGTAGCAGCAAGTGGCAAGTGATGATATTATTATCACTTCACTACTCCAACTCGTTGCTAGTACTATTACCTGTAACCATTTCAGATGGCTATACACTAAGTCCGAACAATTGCACATGGCCAAGTCGAGCCATTGCTAATGCGAACAATGCTAACAAGTCCTGCGTATAATACAGCAGAGAGCCCAGTTTGGAGCATGTGACCTCGTCACAACACACTCATCTACATTAAAATGGTAACTTTAAACAAAACTCGTTGTCGCTTGTATTATCGCAAGCGGTCGCGCAGGCGTGCACACATGCTGGCGCCGCATCCACACACAACTTCATTCTAATTTTATAGTAGGTAGTATTGTATTATTTCAAGTCAACAGAGCCTCTAAAATATTCAAAGAAGCGACATAAAGCTCTTCTTCTGAGTTCGGTTTACTCGTAACGACCAATATGCGTACGTAACGTGTCAAATGCGTCGAATTAGCCGTGAAGCACGACAGCGTCCAGCAAGCTGTGTACAGGCTGCACTGCATGCGTGCATACAGCATGAAACAAATAGACACTTAGATCATGAAACTATATTATATAAGGGGTGGATGCATGTCTCAAGTCTGCATCGAACGAAATGGGCGCCAAGTTCAGGGCAGGGCAAGGCCCTCTCTTTTGCACGCTGCGCGCTGGTATTCTACAAACCCTTTCAAGCAGCTAAATCAATCTACAACAACAGCATACATACATAGAAATTAAAAACAAATCAGCAACACAAAATACAAAGGTACCTAAGTAGGTATCAAAAACAAAATGAACAAGAAGAAAACAGTCGGATAGTAACTAAATTAAAAATTAACACTTAAGTAAAAAAGCAAAAAATAATAAATTTATAAACTGCAGCATCACAATGATGCGAAATATTTTTTATTTATACTACCTTTAAAAATCCGACTTCAATCCCCTTTTTTTGAAGGCGGCTAATTAATATTAATATATCTTTTCCTAAATGTAACAAACACTTTTCTGAAAACCGCATCAAAATCAGTCAGCAGGTGCAGCCAACCGCGAAATAATCGCTCACAAATATACACACGTACATACATACATAAGGATACATTAAAAACACAAATAAGTAACCCATGACCCACCGACAACACAAACTACAACCTTACATCCTTACACGTAAACAAGTAAATATTATGAAGTTCAAAGAGACATTGAAACAGTAGATAGGTACCTTATTGAAATATACTTATTAAGAAGTTTGCATTTTTAGAACGTGCTTAAACCCTGAACTTATAATATAAAAGTAGCTGTAGACAAATTAAGAATAATTAGAGGCCCGGCGCGGCCGCGTCAGTATCGGCGGCACTCAGTGGCACTCACGTGGACGGGCGTCGGGCGCGCTACCGCTCATGAATATTAATTAATGAACACTGAGCCGAACTAGTCATTTTAAAGTATCTACGCATGTACTACATTTACTTAAACACGAGTTATAAATATGGAGCAGACAACAGATGCCGAAAAGACATTTACTACAACAGACCTCTTGCCGTATCTACATGATATGGCTATCCGTGTGTCCCTGTGTGTCCACACTAAACACATGAATATTAATTATTCATCGAGAGAAATTAGTTAAACAGGTAAATATACCTAATTGGCAATGTTTTGTGTGATGCACACAAATGCACATAATGGTTGTAGCTATATATACATTTTAACATAATCACAGAGGTACTAACTGATGCTAGTACTTACTGATTTAGTTCATATTTGTTAAGTTTAAGTTATGTAAAAGTCAGACTAAGAGGACTACCATCTCCGTCCGTCATTAACGATGGCCTCTTATGTCATACGTTCTCGGTTAGGGGCCTCCTCCAAAGTTATCCATCCTTGTCTATTTCTTTTTTTTTTTGACAAGCCTGAGAGAGATAGCCGCCGAAATTTCTGTATCTCACGAGTCGATCCATACCATTTTAACTAATCATTTGGGTATGAAACATGTTGCTGCTCGGCTAGTCCCAAAAGAGCTGAATTTTCTCCAAAAACTCAATCGCATGAAAGTCGCTGAGGACATGCTAGAACGAGTCAGTTCGGACCTAACATTCATGAAACTAAAAATTGATACTGGTGACGAGACGTGCATTTACGAGTTTGACATGCAAACTAGTCAACAAGCTTCGGAGTGGCGCCTTCCAACTGAACTGAAACCGAAAAAACGACGCCAAAGTCGATCAAAAGTCAAAGTCATGTTGACTGTTTTCTATGACTATCGCGGTGCTGTGCACGCTGAATGCTTACCGGAAGGTCTAACGGTAAATAAAGAGAGCAAATTCGACAAAAAAAGCCAGATTTGTGGAAAAAATTGCACCACGACAATGCGCCTTCGCACAAGGCTATCATTGTGAACGAATTCAAGAACAAATAGGGTCGCGTCCCCAGACCTCTGAAAATCAGGACGTCCCGCGTATATCGGGACACCTGGTACTTAACTCAATACTACTTACACTCTCGAAAATGTAACAAAACACCCACTTCATTTAAGTTCCATTTACCTATGTGTTTAATATCTTGTTACATACAGTCCACACAGGGTTCAATACGATCTCTGGCCACCGTAAGCACGGGCCTGCGGACGGCGAGCATGGGTAGCTCGACTAGAACCAGACCCAAGCGTACGACACGTCGCGTTCCGCGTAGGTACGCTTCAAAGAGCCATCAGACCACCGCGGATGGGGTCCATTAGGTCTGATGCCGATACGGAGCCGCGGAGGACTAAAGGGGTTGTTGGGGCTCCGCTCCGGCTCGAAGTGCAGGAGTAGGAACGGGATGGTTTTTAATCAGTAAAAGTCTGACACTCCGTCCCGCCTCCCTCAGGCGGAAGAAGTCATTCGATGATTTTCACCCTTAACAGTACCTATTATACACAATGGAATATGATTCGAAAGGTACAATAACTCGACTTTTGCCCGACCGCGAAATCTCAGCCGACTGCTCAAGCTCGTCAGGGCCTCTCTGCTAATAACGCAGTATGCTCACAGGTTTAGTGCTAATTACGACATTAATCACGGAAACAATTGTTTTCTGAACAAGACCTTAATTGTGGTATATTTAATTGTCATCAGAAAGCTCGCCTTCATTTTCATTTAATATTATAAATAACTTGTCTAGTTGATCAAATTCGAGTGTCACCAGTCTAAATGAGTTTGTTTACGTGTAGAGTGGTCGGAGCGAGCGGCGCGCGGGGTGGGGGCTGCGGCGCACACGCCACGCACTGGCCGCGCCGCGCGCCGCCGCCCGCCGCCAGTCTGCCCGCGGCAGCACCGCTCCGCGCGTGTACTTGCGCTCGCGTTATACATTCTGTTACGTCAACTACGTAATACGTTTCGACTCTCGACACTTAGAGCGAATTGCTCTCCGCGAAACGTCACTCATGTACGGATGTGGATGCAGTGCTTGTGTCGTGACAGTTACTCACTCAATACGGACTACATACCTAACATTTGCTCATCATAGGTAATTAATGGCGTACCTGTATTATGTACGCACGTACAAACTACAATCCTTTGTTGTTGTTGTCAGTGTTGAAGAAACATCCTCAGACATAAACGAAATCAAAACTACATAGGTACCTACAATTTACGTATAGGTACCTACCTACCTACTCGTAGAGACGCTGCTGCAATTATATTTAAATTTATTGCTGCATCGCCTTCATTGAGTTGAGAACTATGCTTCAGATTGTTTTACTACTTTATTATCGTCAGTGTTACAAATTATTTCAACAGCTATCAGTTTCTGCCCACCAGGACGCACTTTTGAATCCGGTGGATAAGTTAAATAGGTACTAATATATTATAAATTATTTTTACAAAGACCCAGTCCTAGCAATTGCAAAATAAAATACAGAACTGAGTACCTAAATGAATCACGTTGTGAGGTCGTCTTCAGATATTTCTACCATTTATGTACGGTAATTTTAGGCTTTAGAATCGGGGGCAATAAATCGACCAAGCTAGGTTACATTTTCAGAAAATGTCTTTTACTAACCACCACCACCTCGAGCAAAGCTCGGTCATCTACAGTCATCCAGGTACAATATATTAAATACAATATCATATTGGCGAGTGATGCAGAGAGCCCACTACTCCACTAGGAGGGAAACACTTGCCTACAAGCTCAACAACTGACTAAACAGCGCCATCTTCTTCACTCGAGTGAAATATGGGCTTAGTTTCGCCTACGTAGCACTAGCAACTAGCAATAGATGTTCTTCTAATAACTTCTTTGTCATTTTATTCATTGTTTAATTTTATATGTAATGTATGACATAATATTTAAATTAAATCGAATTGAAATGTACTCCTTTGATAACAATGTGAATCAAATAGTTATGTATGAAATAAAAGAAATAAATATTTTTAGTTAAGTATTAAATTTTGTAATGAAACCGATACAAATAAAACAGTTACCTTACCTAGTTGATAAAATGTTTACCAAACCCTGCGCTTGCATTTAACTTTGACTATTGAGTATTTTATGTACCTAGTTACCTACCTAGGTATAATTGTTTTCTAGGCATTAAAACTCATAATAGGAATTTATTTACGTATCTACTGAAATAATTTTTAAAAGGAAACAAAAAGTCTTAAGCTTGTCGAAGCACATTGTTTACTTTTTAAACTTAGATTAAAGTGCAAGTGGGTACACAGTACCTATTACATTACACTTTAATGTTAGTGTTCACTCACTCGGCTCTTTAAAGTTGCAATGAGGTTACTGTTTTTTTTTCTTACCAGACAGCGCTAGTGTGACCCTCGTCATTCGTCCAATCCAATAGAGAATTAACTAGTGTCACACCATTGGATGTTCAATATTCACAGCTGCAGTGATTGGATAAGAAAACCTCTAGTTACATTTGCGCCTTCTTTCTTTCTAGAAAAAAGAGCCATTATTTACCTACCTATAAAATAAATATTTAAAAAAATATGCTGCTGGAACAAATTGAACTCACCATAGATAACAAATAGATAATAATCAGTTTACTACTGATAACAGCTACCTACTGGCATTAAATGTATTGTATGGCCACGCCGCCGTAAGCCGTTACGTTGATCACATTCAGTCGTTAACTCGTTAGCATCCAATTCAGGATGCTTAGGCTGTACTACAGCCTACAGCTCTGTAGGCATTCAAATCAGTAAAATGCATTACAATTTTAACTCTCAAATAATTAATAAAATTAAAAATTCATTATGAATTAAAAGACATAAGAGTAAAATAGGTAGGTATGTTATACCTACGTGAGGGAAACCTTGACCGTCGGTGTTATCTATTCCTTGACCTTTCACTTTGTTTACAACTACTCAGTCACCATCTAATCTAAATGATATGAAAGAAGACTTTCAGACTCTTGCTGATTAAAATTATCCCGGTATTTTGTCTCTCAAATAATTGTGAAGAAGCGAAATTAAATCTCCCTCAGCGTGCTATTTTAAAGTGACGACAGAGCGAGGAGCACGCGTGCACGCGAACACAATATACACAAGTCCTATTGGTGCCTGCTGTGGATCGAGCGACGACTGTGACGACTTGACGAGGTCGGTCGAGCCGTTGCTACGGTCACCCAAAACGCCCGGTGGGCCTGTTGGAGTAAGGAAAGAGGAGTTGTGATCTTTCTCTCTCTTTACGAAGCTTTACTTTGCGGTAGTTTTGAAATAAATAAAAAGTATCAGACTAGAAAAATTAAACTAAATCATTTCCATTTCCCTGTTGAATTTATACAGAGGAGATAGAATAACTTAAGCCTAAAAGCTCAAAGAATCTACATAACGAACTGGGAGAAACGCAGCCGTTAAGCACCAGTGAATGACTTAAACTAAGTGGGTCCTATAGTCCATGTGCGAGCTGTTATGGGAATAACCCATAAAATTTTAAAAACAAAAACCTTTAAACAGTGGATATAGGATTTATTGGGATTTATTATATGACTTACTTTCTTGACTTAATATCCTGTGTCTCCTAGATAAGGCAGAGGGCGTCTTTTATTTATTTATTTATAATTCATGGAGGACTTACAGCTTATAAAAATGGATAAAAATAACAATAGGCGTAGGTAACAATGAGCCAATAACAAGTCCTCACGTTTATGATTTGGAATAAATTAATTAATATGGTGTGAGTACTATACAATATTAAAAATACATACATTCTGCATAAATGAGAAAAATAAATATTGAAACAGACCGTACAGACAATATGATTATAAACAGATCAAGAGAAACGATAAAAAAAATTAAATATCTAGTGCTGCTTAAAAAATTTGAGGCTTAAGCACCTCTTTGCCGAGTTCACACTAGTTGTAAACGGATCGCAGTCATATTCCTTACAAACATTGTTACTCTTCTACTGAAGTCTACTGAAGTTCTCCATCACACTTCACGCTTCAGTTCGCACCACGTCATACCGATGCTCGTGGCTTCCAGTGTGCTGCGACGCCAAATTTGTCGAGGACGGCCACGCTTTTATTTCCCTTGGGAATCCCAATTCAATTGCAAGACCACTGTCGGACATTGACACTATGGTTTATCAACAAGTTAATAAATTAACAATTAAAGTTGCCATGGCCATTGGCCAGTGATAAATTGGGCCACACAATGATCCACCTCCAACGGATAATAAAAACTGATAAAGGTCGCGGCTCTTGACACAAAATTCTCCCCACCATTCAGTTACAAATTCATCTCAGACGTCCGTTAATTGTTTAAACAATCTAGCAATATTGATGAGATCACGTTGTTCTTTAAACGGATTATAACATTTTGTGGATCACACAAAGAGTTGCTCCATGCGAGAATCGAACCATTGCATGGTAGTCTGTTGGCCAGCTACCGCGCCAACGTTACAATAAGTTTCGCCAGAAAGCTTGCGGATATTATACAAGCACGTTGTCCCGTTTTTTTTAATTAGGCCTACATATTACATAGCACCCACCTCACTGCGCCTCAAGACCGACTGGAAATAATCCCGCGCGCACAAGCAGAGCCTCCGTGCTAACTGTCCTAACTATAAGCCTTACCCAGAAAGATCAAACCTAGACTTTCACGCTGGTCTTGAAGAAGTTTCCGTCGTCCCGCCCCTATTGTAGCCTTAAAACTCAAACTGAAAAGCATTTATTTCAATTAAACCATAATTTGGTACTTTTGAAACGTCGACAAATCACTACATAGTATAAAATAAAGTCGCCGTCTGTTTCTCCCTATGTATGTTTAGATCTTTAAAACTACGCAACGGATTTTGATACGGTTTTTTTTAATAGATAGTGATTCTTAAGGAAGGTTTATATGTATAATCGCGGCGGGGCGGGTCGCTAGTATGAAATAAATAATAGTCTGTCAGTCTGTCCGTCAGTGAAGCTATGCGCTCATTTCAAAATGTCGATTCAAATGGAGAAGAACGAGCAAGAATCTCCATTCGTTACTCTTTTAAAAAAGTCTGTTTTACACTGCTTTGATACATATTCCAATATTGTACACACATGTGAGAATAATGTAAAGACATACCTGACGCATCATACCAATAACAGAACGTACTAAAATAAAAAACAAAACCAAGAGAAAACAAATATCTTAAGTCGGATATGGTCCTCACATATGTATACTGACAATCCATATAAAATAGTGCTAACAACCAAAAAATAACTATTATTAGTACTGATAGGTTACCCACCCACTGATAGGTATGAAGTCGGTGCCATAAGTTCCATACAAAATTATTCATTAAAACCTTAATAGGTACCTAATTCACAATTTTGTGGGCATTAAGTTATATCATTGTGATATGAGCTTATGGCACCGACTTCTAACCTATCAGTGGGTGGGTAACCTATCAGTAGGTACTAATAATAGTTATTTTTTGCTTTTTAGTTTTGACTTTTTGTTTGTTATTAGTTTTTGGTTTTTTGAAGTCTGTTTTTTAAACGCAGTTTTTATTTTATTATTTTATCATTTTCAGTGTAAAGCTACATATACCCGTTTCGTTACTTATAAATCTTCATAGGTGCAAAGTTCTAATCAATACAAATTATACAATAACAAGCCCAAACACAAGGTAGTTACAGTATACCGTTGAGGAGTCAGAGCTTAAAGTTAATTTTGGCTTGCAAACTAATAATTTTAGTGAAGTCAAAGAAAGAATCCCGTGTGGTCACGACCCTCAGCACAGGAAACCATTTCGAGGAGGAGGCAATGAAATTAATATTTTTTCTAAAACTACACTGAGATAGAAAACAGACTCCTTCCGTTTAGAGAAACGTGGTTGGATTTAGTAGAACCTGTCGACTGCTATATCTATATATTTCCCTGATGATGAAACCGTGATTAACAAACTGGTGCTGATTGATAAATCATAACATCATCACGAGATCAAATGAAGTCGACATTTGCAGATGCAAGCTGGAGGCGACGTCCTGACCCCGCCCCTGCCTCCGCCAGTCGCCTCGCAGCACCACCTCACCGCCTCACTGTCAGCACAGACATGTCACGTTTCAGGTACCGGTCACAACAAAGGAATCGGTCTCATAGTTCAGTGAAAGTTTAGGCAATAGAAGCCTATGTTACAACATGTTCGTTAGGTATTTACTTTCAACAAGACTGATGAGTTCCGTAATTCATTAATGTTAAACTGTCCAGCTCCGTGTGGCCTTAACTAATAAACCTCAGTTACAAATAATAACTGTATTATAGGGCTGATGTTTTAGATAATTAAGTATTCGTCGCGCATGCGCGTGCAATCGAAGAGTCTCACCATCTGGTAAGATATTAATTAGACGCGACATTTACACAACTGAAACTACAGGATGTTTTATTTAAGTCCCTGTTGCTGGTATATTATTTCATTTGAGTCGGTCGACCTCTAAGTTTGGACCATTATTTACGGGGAATATATTTTAAGTTATTGGCATAACTAGTTAATGACCATAGATAAGACGATGAAGTATGTATTGCACCATATGCAGATGCACGGCTGGATAAGACGTCAGGAACACCTGATAACAATAGAACAATGTCGGTAGTTCGTAAAAACGGGACATTTTTAAATAAAAATAGTAGTAAGTAGGTAGTAATTATTAAGTGTGGATACAGTTGGTACGGTAGAATTGTATTTGTATGACTACTTTCAAGTTTTAATAGCAGGTGGTGGAGCGTGATCGTGCTCGGGCTCTGCGTGCTGGCCGGGGGCGCTGCGGGCGCTGGCGCCACCGATGAGGTGTCGCGACCCGTGGCCGTCATGGCCGTGACGCTGGACGGGCCCGGCGACTCGGCCGCCGCACTGGGCGCGCTGGCCGCGGCGGCGCTGGAGGCGCGCGGCGTGCGGGCGCAAGCGGTTGCGGCGCCCGCGTCGTGCGGGCCGGGCGGGCCGGGCGGGCCGGGTGGGCCGGGCGGGCGGGCGGCGCGGGCCCCAGCTCGCTCGCGTGCCGCAACGACGTGCTGCGCGCGCTGGTGCTGGGCAAGGCGCAGGCGGCGGTGCTGCCGGTGCCGGCCGCGCGGCCGCCGCACGTGCTGAAGCTGCGGGACGTGGGACTGACGGAGCTGGGCGACGCGGTACCAGCCTCGCGTCTGGCTTGCTTCGTTTCACCGTCAGCTTCGACGTCGATACCTCGGTCGCCGCAGTCTTTGCTCGACTTCACTGACGAAGCTGTCGCAGTGCTCTACGACTTACCGTCGCATGATATCTTCGCTGTGTTGCGAGAGGTGGCTGCTAAGAATTCTTCAGGGTAGGTACCGTGACTACGTGTCTATGTGTGTGAGTAGTATTCATACATTCTCACAATCTTTCGTATTTTATAACAGATATTATTAGGATTATGTATAGAAAGTGGAATACTTGGGGATAGTTGACATAGTGTAGAAGGTATGAAAATGTATGAGAAAACAGATAAATGAACATAACAATAAATAATTAAATAACAACGTAAGTAAAGTTAAGTCAAAATGAACCTACAATGGCTTACCATTGCCTTGGTTGCTTCTCATAATACAGCAACTGGTTTCAGTGCTCCTCATTAGAGGAGTATAGTATTCGTTGTTTCAGTGGCTGTAATATTAATACTCAATGAATATACCTACATATACAACAGATTCTAACACAACACCTCCCTATAGAGGAATATCAACCATGGATATGCTCCTGCAGTCGGACCGACGAGGTAGCACTTTTGTAAATACAACAACAACTCGATGTCCATTCATTAATCATTATGAGATTGACGGAGAAACAACACACCAGCACAAGATTAACGGGTTGCAGGGTGTCCGGCTCGAAGAGCACGAGTAGAGACGCGGCGGTTCTTAGTCAGTAAGTGGTGTCCCTCTCACCTCACCCAAGGCGGGAGAAGTCATTTGATGATGAGAAAAATTTACTTAAGTATTGTTATATTGTTATTTGCAGGTTTGAGCACTTGGAGTCAAACTGCTTTAATTTTAACTCAACCCCCGAGTGGTGCACGCCCGGCGCGAGGTCGTGCGCCAGTCTGGTCGCTGACAACGAGAACGACGCGCGCCTCCTGGCCGACGTCGTGCGCGCGCGCCGCCTGCGCGCCCGCGTGCTGGCGCCCTGCCGCCTGGCGCCCCCGCAGCTCGCCGGCTGGCGCCGCCCGCCGCCGCGCGCCCTCTTGCTGTGCTCGCGCACGCCCCCGGCCAAACACTTCTCTCAACTTGCGTCTCCACCTTGTGATACAACCAAAGACATTTGCATTTTTGATCCGTATCGCCTTATGAAAATTGTAAACGAACGCGAATTACAGTCACCCAGTACCATAAGTGTCCTGGGTCGACTGGAGTTAACGGAGACAGAGTTCAATGATTTTATAATTCGATATAGAACTACCGGGTCGACGTTGGCTATCGCCGAAATGCTCAAAGTACATAGTAAATGGACGGGCCCGCCCGGCGAGGCTCGCACGGCCGTCATGCTGCCTATGGGCACCAGTCGAGAAGCGTTCGATTCGAATGCCCTAAAGGCTGCTGCGTTACTAGCCGAGGAGGACTCTAAAGCGTCCGAAACGGTCAGCTTTAAAGTAGAACTACTGGACGACAAGTGCGCGTCGACCCTGGCGTTCAAATACCTGACGGATGCTTTGGGCGCCGAGTTCGGGGCGCTGTCGGGCGTGGCGGGCCCCGCGTGCGGCGCGGCCTTCGCGGACGTGGCGCGGCAGAGCCCCACGCTGGGCATGCCCGTGCTGGCCTACACGCCGCAGGCGCCGCCGCCCGCGCCGGCCGCCGCCTGGGCGCTGCTGGCGGCGGGCGACGCGCGCCACTACTCGGCCGCCTGGGCCGCCTTCGCGGCGCACGTGGGCTGGCGCCGCGTGGCCGTGCTGAGCGAGCTGGCCACGCGCGCGGCGCTGGACGTGGCGGACCTGGCCGCCGACGTCCTCGTGCACGTCGAGCTGCCCGCCGACACCGACGACCTCGACCTGGACAAGATTACACAGGTGGGTACACTTTGCTATTACTTGCTATTTCCATAATCACCAACGTCTTCTAAAGCTACATTTTCTGCAACCCGCTAGACGAAGCAGTGGGACCTATCTATACTCCGTCTGTTTAGGTAGTTAACTATTTGTAAACAAACCATAAAAAGAGTTCTTTATAGTTGACATTTCCATGATTCAAAATACTTCATAAGAAAATAAAATTGTTTCCCTTTTTACGACAGTTTTCTCTATTAAATGTTATGTTTCTGTTCCTTTTCACTTATTTCTTAATTAATATTAAATATATCTGCTTGAGGATATTAATTTAATAACATTTATTAAATAATATAATATTTCATTACAATAGACACCATAAAGAGCCTAAAATCCCAGGTATCCAAAACGTTTCTTTAAGAACGAAGCAAAATAATGTTGTCAAATTAAAGAGTACAACGAAGATGTAGCGCGACAATGAAAGTAGCGTGTATTACGTTTAGTCGGTTAATCAGGCGCCATTGACAGCTCTCTCGTCGTTTGCGCTCGCGTTCCTATTTTGTTGAATTTAACTTGTTTCTTTGTTTTGTTTTTGTTATTAAGTTATTTAAGTTTAGGTTAATCATCGTTTGTAATTAATGTGTTTAAATATATTGAAGAAACTTGGCCCAAAGACAGATATCCGTACAAGAAAGAAATCCGTACATCAGATTCAGAATAGTTTCTATTTAAACATGATAATGAAATAGACCCATAGGCTAGGCTCTTGTACGATTTAGGCATTTGTACTTGTATGTGTGTGTATGACAAATGAACGATTTTAAAGTGAATTTAGTTAAAATTAAAACACGAGAAATATTTGAAATAATAGTAGGTTAAGTATCTCTGTGTCACGTGGTTTTCTTTGTTTACCTTTAGTTAATTACCTAAACAGATGGACTATAGATAATATAGCACATTATGTAAACTGCTTTAAGGGAGAAATTATAGAATTGTGTATTTTAGATCATACTGCAGAAGTTTTGAAATGTCCTGTTGAGAAGACATATGCCTTACAATATTGCAAAATAAAAAGACGAAATTATTGTGATAATACAGAGATATTTAGAAACTGTATTCAAAATCTCACATTTTCGAACATTTACACCACTGACGACGTTAATGAAGCATACTCGAATCTTTATTCAAATGTTTTACGATTTTTGCGAAATTCGTTCCTAGCGACACAATAACAACAATTTCAACCAAAAAATCAAAATGGATCAGAACAGGATAAGAAAATGTAGTAAAAATATTGTATGTTCTGCATAATGTTAATCTTTTTAAACCTTTTAAAAAGATTATAGGCCTATAGCGCTAATCCCCATTTTTTCTGAAATGTTTGAGAAAGTCATAATTATACAAGTCTTTATACACCTACCTCGAAAAACATAACATGTTCAGGGAACAAAATGGATTTCGTAAACAGAGAACAATTTAATATGATCATTCACGACCTTCTCTTCACGAATTATAAATAAATAAATAAATAATTCTGGCATTGTCGTACACACAGTGGGCAGGGCGCGCGGCGGCCGCGCACGCGCGCATCCTGTACGTGTGCGCGGAGGACGCGCGCGTCGTGCGCGCGGCGCTGTGCGCGGGCCGGGCCGCCGGCCTGGCGCCGCCCGCCGTCTGGCTGCTGCCCGGCGCCCTGCCGCGCGCCTGGCTGCGGCCGCCCGCCTCCGACGCGCACAACTGCACGTACCAACAACTACGCGACATGGCGGAGGGACACCTAAGCGTGGCGCCCGCCTGGTTGGCAGATTGGGACGAGCGAAGCGACGCGTCCGCCGACAGCGAGGAGGGCGCCTGGCGTCGGCAGTGGCGCTCGCGATGCTTGCGCTCGCGGGCGTGCGCGCGGGCCGAGGCGGCGTGCGAGGCGTGCGCGCGCGCGCCCGCGCAGGCCGCGCTGCTGTACGACGCGCTGCGCATGTGGGGCGCGGCGCTGCGTCGCACGCTGCGGGCGCACCCCGCCGCGCTCGACAACCTGCACCACGGGACTGTCGCCAGGTAGGGCTGCCAGTATTACTGCCGAGTGATAGTCTACGTTTATTATACCTATACATTGTAATTGTAAAGGTTGTTTTTTGGACAACAAAGTTAAAGTCAAGGCATTTATTTCAAAGAAACCATAGTTTGGTACTTTTGAAACGTCAACAAATACAAAATAAATAATAGTCAGTCCGTCAGTGAAATTAGGTGCAGCTAGGTGCTCATTCCAAAATGTAGATTCGAATGGAGAAGAACGAGCAAGAAACTCAATTCGTTACTCTTTTTTTAAAAAGTATGTTCTACAATGTCTCTGATACATATTTCAATACTGTACGCATATGTAAGAACAAGAACAATGCAAAGACACGCTTGACGCATTATACTAATAACTTAATAAAATTAAAAATCTTAAGTCTAACATGGTGCCCACATATGCATACCTACTGATAATCCATAGAAATAGTGCTTCTATACAAGAAAAAGGAAACTCTTTGTTTCAATAAAGAAAGAAATGCTCGATGCCATAAGGAAACTAGATTGTCTACATTAGAATTAAAGTATTAAATTGTGTATTATATTACCTGCTATTAGAATTTAAGTACCTACTGACTACATTTGAGTATTGTTCATTGGAGCCGAACCAACATGCTGCCAAGTATTCTTATCTCCAAGATAATCTGTCAGTGTGTAGTAAGCTTGATTCCATAATTCGCGCTTAATTTTATGTTTTAAATTTACTTTCATTGAGATCTAGTATGCTATTTTATTATAGCATTTAATACCAACCCCATAAAGGATTTCTGTACTTCGGACAGTCTGAATTGCGGTATAGCTAACTTATTTTTGCCTCTACTATTAAAATTGTTTCTATCGTTTCTTTTTCAAACAATTGCCTATTTTTCCTTACATACATGAAAATATTCATATATATATATTGACAGGGCACCGTTAAAATATTTATCGTTTTAAACAATTCTCTCAGCGATTCGCAACTGCGTAAGTTATATATTGCTCGGATAGCCCGCTTTTGCAGAATAAATATTGATTCTATTTCTGCAGCTCGACCCCACAACAAAATGCCGTACGACATAATGGTGTGGAAATAACTAAAATAGACAAGCCTAGCTGTATCTACGTCCGTGAGCTGTCTAATCTGTCTAACTGCAAAAGCAGCTGAGCTCAATCTCCCCGAAAGCGCCTTTATATGCGGACCCCATTGTAGCCTATTGTCTAACGTAATGCCTAAAAATACTGTCTCGTCGACAAATTCTAACTTTTGACCGTTCAAAACAATATCACAATCGTTACTACGCACGTTTGGTAAACTGAATTTAATACATTTTGTTTTTTTCTCATTAAGTGCTAGATTATTAATGGTGAACCAATTATGCACTTGAAGAATGGAGCTGTTTACGTCGTCAAGATTATTTGTACGTCGATCTATTTTAAAAATTAATGATGTATCATCTGCAAAAAGCACCATTCTTGGTTCATTTTCAATACATAGTATAAAACAAAGTCGCTTTCGCTGTATGTCCGTATGTATGCTTAGATCTTTAAAACTACGCAACGGATTTTGATGCGGTTTTTTTTAATAGATAGAGTGATTCTTAAGGAAGGTTTGTATGTATATACATATTGCACCCGTGCGAAGCCGGGGCGGGTCGCTAGTTTAAATATAAATGGCAAATCATTTATATAGACTAAAAAGAGAAAGGGACCCAATATTGAACCTTGAGGAACGCCATATTCATCCCAGAGCCCTGTAAGTTAATACCGTTAACATGAACCTTTAACTGTCTTTCTTTTTAAGACGGAGCGCAGAGTTTCTTATCCCGTGGTGATCTAATTTCAGCAAAAGTGTCTCGTAGTGTCTAATTTCAGCAAAAGTGTCTCGTAGTACCAATAGCATCCTGTGCTTCCTCCCAAGCACCAACTATTTCCTTAATCAAAGTGACACCGGCGTCAGTTGTGCGGTGTTGGC
The DNA here is from genome assembly GCA_902850265.1 of Spodoptera littoralis. Lineage (NCBI taxonomy): Eukaryota > Metazoa > Arthropoda > Insecta > Lepidoptera > Noctuidae > Spodoptera > Spodoptera littoralis. The sequence continues at coordinate 108,691 of LR824536.2, read as the reverse complement.
GACCTTTAGTGAAACCGTATTGTTGTTGGTGAAAAATGGAATGTTTATTAAAATGATGAAGCATCCGAGACAGCATCAACTTTTCAAAGACTTTGCTAAGAACCGGTAAAACAGACACTGGCCTATAGTTATTTGGTTCTTTAGTGTCACCGCTTTTAAATAGTGGGATAACCTTACTATATTTCATTAGGTCAGGGAAAACACCTTCATCTATACATTTATTGAAAATCACAGCCAGATATAGCGGTACAGTTTGGATAAGTGACTTGCAAACTATTACCGATAAGCCCCAAAGATCCTCCGTTGATTTGGTCTTGTTTTGTTTAAAAACTTTTATAATTTCTAGAGGATTCGTATATCGAAAACTAAAGTCGTATTGACATGATTCTATGTTGTTTTTAAGCAAAGTTACAGAGAGGTTTGCTAATGACTTTAAATGTTCAATTGTTTTAATAGGAATGTTAGTAAAAAAAAATTCAAACTCCTGGGCTACATCTACGTTTGATGAAATCTGTCCCCTTTCGGTATTTAAATTAAATTCTGAGTTTCTTAATCTTTTCCTACCAGTCTCGTTGTGTATAACTCTGCATACTATTCTAAAGGTTTTTGAATAAGGTGTTACATACTGGTGAAATTGGGGGTCGTTTTGTACGGTTTCATTCCAACAACTTTTTATAATGCCTTTAGAAGTTTAGAACATTTCCTTTTGTGTATCCGTCTAATACATATCTGACATGACTGCCTCAGTGGCCGAATGGTCGCAAGTGCGACTGACGGGCAGAGTGTCTCGGGTTCGATTCCCGGGTCGGGCAAAGTATTACAAGATTTTTTAGGAAACTCAGTAATAGCTCGGAGTCTGTAAATGTGACCGGTATATATGGCAATTTACTCACCCCCTATTACTTACTACATTGGTCCTCGTAACATAAATAGTGATGAAAAGTAGGTGTTACATTGTACAGTGGCATTAAGTGCCATAATATGCACTTCTGCCTACCCCTTTAGAGATAAAAGGCGTTATGTTATGTTATAATTAAGAACATCTCTCGCCTTTTGGTATATCTTTTTCCGTTCTATCTTTTCTACGATCTTACCCAAATTATCAATCGTTCAACGAGCTATGTATTGGCCAGGGCTTCGCAGGAAAAGACTCAAAGAATACTCAGCAAGTAGAAGTTTAATGAGGTGTTAACTCAGCGAGTACAGCACAGCAAGTGAAGAGATTAGCGTCGGTACATACAAATTAAAATAATACAATTACTTAATAGCTAACATTATACTAAGCACACGTCGTTGCTATGGTATATCCATCAGGCGCTCGTACATTCCCCCGGGTTTTGAAAGCGTTGGTTTCAACAAGATTCATCCGAAGACACGGGCAGTGGGCAGATCCTGTTGAACGCCCTCCGAATGACTCCCGTAGACGTCTGGATGTCAGCTACCCGAACAATGCCGTCTGTTCCTGGGTGAACAGCCACAACTCGTCCTAGTCTCCACTTCAAAGGAGGAAGATTGTCTTCCCTAATCACCACCAAGGTGTTCAGCCTTAGAGCATCTTTAGAGGAGTGCCATTTGGTTCGCACCTGCAGTTCGGATACATACTCCTTGCTCCATCTGCTCCAGAAGTGCTGGCGTAGTTGCTCTATTCTATGAAATCGAGACAGATGGTTCATAGAATGATCCCGGTAGTCAGGCTGCGGTAAAGAAGTCAAGGGTCTCCCAACAAGAAAATGACCCGGCGACAGTGGAGTACAATCTACAGGATCTGATGATAATGGCGTTAATGGACGAGAGTTCAAAACCGCTTCAATTTTAGTGAGTGCAGTGTAAAGCTCTTCAAACGTCAAATTACAATTGCCCAACACTCTTTGCAAATGATATTTTGTTGACTTCACTCCTGCCTCCCAGAGTCCGCCGAAATGTGGGGTGTATGCGGGTATAAAATGGAATTTTATTCCATCATTCGCTGCACTTTCACCCAAGGACGAGCTATTAGCCTTTAAAAACTTAGATAAGTCGTTGTACGCACCAACAAATGAGGTACCATTGTCAGAAAATATATTACTTGGTTTACCTCTTCTAGAAATAAATCGATGCAAAGCTAGTAAGTAACTATTGCTAGATAAATCACCAACAAGCTCCAAGTGAATCGCCTTGGTTGTAAAACAAATAAAATTGCGATATACACCTTTACTAGCCTGCATCCACGGCCTTGACGACTGGCACACATGATAGGCCCGGCGTAATCAACACCAGTGCTCTCAAAGGGATAGCCTGGACGAAGGCGTTCTGAAGGTAAGTTACCCATAATGGGAGTGACGACTTTACCCTTCAATCGTCGACACAGAACGCAATTATGATAGCATAATCTTGCCAAATTGCGACCTCCTATTGGCCAGTAAGATTCCCTAATGGAAGCAAGTAATAACTGTGGACCAGCATGCAATAGCCTCCTATGCTCAAAATAAAATAATAATTTAGTAAAAGGATGAGTGGACTGTATTACAATGGGGTGCTTTTTATTAAAATTAAAACTAGAATTATCGAGACGTCCTCCTACTCGAATGATATTTTTGTCATCTAAATATACGTTTAACTTGAGAAGGGCGCTCTTCTTAGGTATTTTCTGTTTATTTAAAAGTTGTTTATATTCAGGATTCATGATTCACACTGACTTTGTGTGATCACAATATTGAGTGCATTTTGCAACTCATCCTGAGACAAGTAACTTGTCGCTGCATATTGTTTCCTACATGACTTAATGAATCTGACATAAGCTACAGAACGTAAAACTCGTGAATAATTAGAAAATCGACTAAAATCTATAAAACATGAAGTCACGATACATATTACCAAAACCAGGCTTAACTTTTAATCTACGTTCCAATGACTGTAAACAGTGTGTAGCTTTATTTAAGGAATCACCTAGAACCGACGGGTTGTTCTAAAGGGGTATACGAACACAAAACCGACCATCAGACAATCGTGTCGTAATTTTAACAAAATGTTCCTCGCACGACTTTTCTTCCGGCATGAAAGAACTCAAAGATTTCGGGATTACTTCCTCTAGTTGCCAAAATTTTATTAAATCGGTTCTAAGATTCTCCCAGTCATGATTAATAGGAACAGTACTACTTAAATTACATTTTAAATTAGTTGAAACTGAAGAACTACAGTTTTGAGTAATTGGACCGGAGACTATCCATCCTAGGCGAGTCTCGAATAACATCGGTTTTCCGGTACCTAAGCTTAATCTTTGCGATCCTAGTAAATCCCAGAAGAGATCAGCACCAATTAAAAGATCTACATCAGCGGGCTTATAAAAAGTAGGATCAGCTAAAGTAATATTCGGTGGAATATTAAAGTTACTAATATTTATTTCACGACACGGAACATTACTAGTAATGTATGGCAACACAAAACAATGAAGTTCGAATTTAAAGTCATCATTTAACGATTCTATTTTAAATCGACATTGTTTGCCTACGTTGGACGTGAGATTATTAATACCAAGTATACACCTATTTACCTGGCTAGTTTGTAAGTTTAATTGTCTACATAACCGGTTCGTTATGAATGACGATGTGCTGCCGCTATCGAGGACTGCGCGAACGAGATGCACACAATTATTGCGGTCGCGCACCTTGACCAGAGCGGTTGGCAACAACACGTCTCGCTGCATATGACCACTAGAGGATGCAATATGTGCTGATAACGCGATGTTATTTGTCTCAGTGGAGCAGACGGTAACGAAGACGAGGTAGACAAGTTATTAGCAGTGTTATTATCATTAAGTGTACCCGAAATAGTGCCTTTAAAATCTGTGTGAATCAGTGTGTTATGCCTACGTTTGCATAATTTACAACCTGGCTTCTTGCATTTGTTAGCGTAGTGACCCGAGCGAAAACAATTGTAACAAATTTTATAATTGGGTAGTAATTTAAGTCGAGCATCATTTGTTAAAGCGAGAAACTGTGGACAAGTATTTAGCGTGTGATCAGTGTTGTTACATTTAGGACATACTTTAGAAGTTAATTCAGTGATAGAACTAGTAGGAGACTGTGTAGCTACCATAGACTTAATTTTAGGACCTGTTTTAACTACCGTTTGGGAATTATTTGTGCGAGATATTTCTAATGTCTCGATTAGATCGGCTCGACTACGTAAGAATTGCATAAACACTTCAAATGTAATCGGGCTGGCTTTGTCTAACCTACTTTACACTCTTCCCACTCACGATACGTCTTTTGGTCAAGCTACGAGTGACAATGTAAATGAGCAGCGTGTCCCACTGCTTTACTGGCTCCCCTAAAGATTCTAAAGCTCGTAAATCTTTATTCAGCTGATCGATTAAACTCTTTAATGCAACAGAAGATTCCTTTGAGAGCGACTCAATATTAAACAGGGCAGATACATGATTTTGTACCAGTAATCTTTTGTTGTCAAATCGATCGCGTAACAACTTCCATGCCACAGAGTAGTTGCTCGACGAAAACTCAACAGATTTAATTACTATCGCAGCAGTACCTTCGAGAGATGCTCTCAGGTAGTGAAATTTGTTGATGTCGTCGATGTCATCATTAGTATGAATGAGACTAGCAAAGGTGTCACGAAATTCTAACCAATTAGAATATATACCGCTAAACTTAGGCAATTGGATCGTAGGCAATTTGACTGGTTTGTGCATGCTACCAGGTGTACTGTTACAGCTTTCCATCGATTTATTATCTTTATTAAAGTCTGTCAAAATATTTTGGGCTCTAGACAGGGATTTATAATAAAGAGACTCGAAATCAGAACGCTCAGAAATTTGTAATTTTATATCGTCGGCCATGCATTCCAGACGCAACTGTACCTCATCATATTGTTCATACAACGACTCGATCTTGCCCATGCGCAATTGCAGTTCAGAAGCATCACAACTAGTTAACGGTTTGTCCTTAAGTGAGTCCAGGAAGTTGACGAAAGCAGTCAAACGGCCTTTGAAGCTTCCTCGCTTTTTGATTAAATCCCTTTCCTCGGACATACTGGAAGACGAGAGTGTAGTCAACCTGAAACTGATACAGATCTACTTGTAATAATGAACAATACAATTTACATATACACCTAATTGTTTTATACACTAATTAACAACCTTTGCAATTAGTACAATTAATAATTTTGCAAGAAAACCAGTATATAAACCAGAAATCCAATTGTTAACAAAGACAATGTAATTTTATTTTTTAATTGTACAAGTACCTACAATTCTAAGGTTGTAAAATAAAAACTGATTTGCTATAGAAAAGCTAAATTTTAAGCATTAATTGTTATTTAATACATGTACAACTGATAATAATCCTTTTGAATACTAATAACTTTATTAATTTTAACAATGACTTGCAATAATATCTACACTCGAATGAAATGTATTGCGGGTAAGCTACCTACTCGTGACAATTAACAAGTCCTCTAAAAATGTGAATTAGCTACAGCTTTATGGAAATTAAGCAAAATAATGTAGCAAAGCTAACTATACTATATTAAGTATGAATTTAAACTTAATTAAAACTGTGAAAAATGCTAATCACAAGTAACAAGTACCTAATGACTAATGACTGCAAATTGCACGAACACAATACTATGGTAGATAAATTATAAAAAATGATACTGGCCTTTTATTCAAGACGACGACCTTAACTTATACTACCTGAGTGTTGGGTGACGATATTACTTAAATTAAATGCTTTACACCGCTAAATCACTGCTTGAGTTTAGTCCAATCCAAAATTGCGATGTCACGCTGGATCCTTATTGCTCGATATCCAATATCCTCTATTTATATGCGCTGATCTTCTGTATATAATGTATCCGGATCGTAATGGACCATGTATTGGCCAGGGCTTCGCAGGAAAAGACTCAAAGAATACTCAGCAAGTAGAAGTTTAATGAGGTGTTAACTCAGCGAGTACAGCACAGCAAGTGAAGAGATTAGCGTCGGTACATACAAATTAAAATAATACAATTACTTAATAGCTAACATTATACTAAGCACACGTCGTTGCTATGGTATATCCATCAGGCGCTCGTACAAGCTATGTTATGTCTATAGTAACATTGTACTTAGAAGGACATTTGTCGATTGTCTCGTAGTGATGCGAAGTTTTTAACATAATAGGACACTTAGTTCGTAACATCAGTTAATTCGTTAAAATGTCAAACACCAAGCGGTCACCGGTGACCGCAACCTATATTTCTTTAATTGTGTCTATAAATACGGTACTCGACGAGTTAATGGTACCTAATCGAGTAAGCATAAAACTAGTCTCATGTAAAAAAATATAATTTCAGAGCATTAATAGAGGACGTCACAACGTCGAGTTACAGCGGGCTCACGGGCAAGTTCGAATGGAGCGAGGACGCCAGTGGAGCGCGCGTCCGACTGGCGCCCGTCGTAGTGCAGCAGTGGACCAACGGCACGCGTACGCGTCTGGGCGCCTGGAGCCGCGTCGCCGGGTACCGCGCCGGGCCCCGCGCGCCCCGCTGGCTCACGCCCGACGGCCGCGCGCCCGACGACGGCGCGCCGCACTGCGCGCTGCAGGCGCTGGCCGACGTGCTGCGCGCCGACTGCCGCGCCGCCGTGCTGGCGCTGGCCGCGCTGGCGCTGGCGACGCTGCTGGGCGCCAGCGCGGCCGCCGCCTGCCACTGCAAGCGCCGCGCCGAGCGCAAGTACCGCGCGCGACTGGCCGCGCTGGGACTGACGCGCCTCGACCCCAAGCCCGGCGGCCTGGACCGCTGGGAGATCCCGCGCGAGCGCGTCGTTATCAATAGGAAGCTCGGCACGGGTGCCTTCGGCACCGTGTACGGCGGACACGCGCTGCTGGCGGAGGACCGCGGCTGGTCCGCGGTCGCCGTCAAGACGCTCAAGGCCGGCGCCACCACCGAGGAGAAACTCGACTTCTTATCCGAAGCGGAGGCCATGAAGCGCTTCGACCACAAGAACGTAGTGCGGCTGCTGGGGGTGGTGACGAAGACGGAGCCGGTGTGCACCGTGATGGAGTTCATGCTGTACGGCGACCTGAAGAACTACCTGCTGGCGCGGCGCCACCTGGCGACGGGCGCGGGCGCGGACGAGGTGTCGGCGGCGCGGCTGACGGGCATGGCGCTGGACGCGGCGCGCGGGCTGTCGTACCTGGCGCAGCTGCGCTACGTGCACCGCGACGTGGCGGCGCGCAACTGCCTGGTGTCGGCGCAGCGCGTGGTGAAGCTGGCCGACTTCGGCATGACGCGCCTGGTGTTCGAGCACGACTACTACCGCTTCAGCCGCAAGGGCATGCTCCCGGTGCGCTGGATGGCGCCGGAGAGTCTGGCGCTGGGCGTGTTCTCGCCGGCGTCCGACGTCTGGTCCTTCGGCGTGCTGCTGTACGAGATCGTGACGTTCGGCTCGTTGCCGTTCCAGGGCCTGAGCAACGCCGAGGTGCTGGCGCGAGTCAAGGCCGGCCATACGCTGGAGCTGCCGCCGGGCTTGAAGCCGCAACTGTGAGTCGTTACTTCATTGTCACGTTTCCGGGAATTAGATACGAATCAACTATAAACGTTTCTTTTCCTGACGGACATTGGGCCGGACTTGTCGGACGGCCAGTTCGGCTTCCGCAGAGGGCGCTCCACGGTGGTCGCCATCATGCGAGTAAGGGACCTCACGAAAGGGACTGCAGTGTCCAGGGGTAAGGTCGTAGTGGCGGTGTCTCTGGACATCGCCAACGCCTTCAACTCCCTGCCCTGGAGCTGCATCTTGGAGGCACTCCGATATCATCGGGTGCCTACCTACCTCCGTCGTGTAATCGAGGCATACCTGACGGACAGGTCCGTCAGCTACCCCGGTCACCGGGGCGAGTGGAACCGGCGGGAGATGTCACGCGGTGTTCCACAGGGTTCGGTTCTGGGGCCGCTCCTGTGGAACATCGGCTATGACTGGGTGTTGCGCACCGACCTCCCGAACGGCGTTAGCACAATGTGCTACGCCGACGACACGCTGGTGCTAGCGCACGGGAGGTCGCGCCAGGCGGCGGCCGACTTAATGGCGACAGCGGTTGCGACAGTCGTTGAAAGAATCCGGCAGTTGGGACTCGAGGTGGCGCTCCACAAGTCCGAAGCCATATGTTTTCATGGCCTCGGGAACGCGCGGCTCCCAAGTTGGAGAGGACGGGGGCCCAATCTCGGGGGGCCAAACGCGGTAAGACCCTTCTTTGAGGAGTGGCTTGAGAGACGCTACGGCGTCCTCACCTACCGCCTGACGCAGGTCCTCACCGGACATGGAACTTTCGGGAGGTACCTGTGTCTGATGGGGCGGGAGGAAACGCCCGGGTGTCATCACTGCGAGGACCGCCCTGAGGACACGGTGGAACATACTGTAGCGGAATGCCCTGCGTGGGCTGAGCACCGCCGTGCCCTCAGGGAAGTGATCGGCGATGGCGACCTCTCGCGTCCGGGCCTAGTGCAGGCCATGATTTAAAAAAACGTTTCTTTTTATCGTACCGTAGCCAGATGATAAAAAGTGCTCGCACTACGCAAGCATTTTAGTCGAGATGCATTATAGATGCGTCATGTCTGTCTGTCAGTCCGTTCATCTCACAGTAAAGTTATCTTTGAAGTCTTTTCCCAAAGTCGATTGTTTAAGAGATGAAACACACTGTGCTCCTCGGAGAATTTCCCGTCTGACGGCCCATTAGATGCTAGGGGCGCGTCATCTCCTTCTCTCCTTAAGTTTTGAAAGACTAGGATGTCTGACATTTGTATGATAAAAAGTGTACAAGGCAGTAGGTCGCGAGCCTATCGATCTTTTATCGGATACATTCAGACAGTATGCGGGAAAATTGTACAATTTACAGTTTGTCTATTTAATAATGAAAATCAATGAGGGCGCCACAGGTCGTTCATATAGAAACCGCTACAGGGGAAGTAAGGTAGTACCAACCAAATACCATCCTACCTATAAATAAATTTACAATGAAAACAATCCTTGACATAAAATCGTTTAATCCGTGGGCTCTTCACTTCTGGCAAATAAAATATAAACAGTAATACGATTCATACCTGTCATAGCCACTGTTCGAGCGACAAAATAATCTTATTGCCCAGCGAATTGTTTGTTCTATTGACAATCACTTTATACTCGAAATACAATCAGTCGACCTACACTCCGAATTGTTCTTTTGCATGTTTAATAAAGTTTTATTCACTTAAATTCCAATCTAGTACGTTTTTAACAAACAACGATTCGCAAAACAAACTCGATCATACCTCTGATGACATTCAATGCACTTTCATTGCGTGTTGCCATAGTTTTAGTGGTGTTAGTTCCTCAAATATTTGTCGTAAATATTAAATAACAGAACAGCTATACAAAAACAAAATAGATTTCACCAGTGCAATAACTTAAGTAGGTACTTTTAAATTGTCAATGCATGATCTCGGCACTAGTCCATCCTACACAGTTTACTCGATGCGTGTAGTCGTGTCTTCATCATGAGCTTATTTCTGTCTGCTGCTTGATACTCTATCTCTGCGTGTCTCAATGGGCGTGCATATATTTTTATAAGAATCTTCACGGGTGTCGTTCGTTGCTTGGTTCGTTCGTGAAGCGAACAGACGCGGGACAGTTGATGGAGTAACCCGTGTGTAGCAAGTACAACGTACGTTGCAGGGAGGGACTCATCAAGTCGTGCTGGCAGGCCGAGCACAAGGCGCGGCCCAGCGCCGCCGAGGTTGCCGCCTTCCTGGCCGACTCGCCGCGCCTGCTGGCGCCCTGCCTCGACCTGCCGCTGGACGCGCTGCCGCTGGACCTGGAGCCCTGGCAGCACGCGCGCGACCGCGCCGAGGTACGTATGCGTCCGCCCGGGCGAGCGTGCGGAGGCCCAGTGAGTAGTACCGGCTCGTTGCAGGCGCGCTGGGTGTCGTGGGGCGCGCCGGCGTCGGGCGCGACGGACACGACGTACCTGAGCGCGGACGCGCCGCCGGCCGACACCGACGCCTTCCTCTCGTGACGCTCCGAGCCCCGACACGCTCCACTGCTCAAGCTTTACACGTAAATCATTCCGACACTTTTCTAGTCAAAATGCAGGTATAAATATAGGAATATTATTGTAAACGATCTAAATTAAAATGTAAATAGGTATAATAATAAGTTTTTAATAAAAGTATCACAACAATATTTGTTTCATTGGCTTGTATCAAATAGATAGATACTTTTATAGGTATGCCAAAAAGAGAGAGGAAACCTTACCATAGTCTACCTCTGTTCCAAATTTCGTCCTATTCCCTTCATTCGTTTTAATGTGATTGAGTAACAAACATTACACAAACTCACTATTAAATGTCGACCTTCGCCCCAAGAGTTCCAGCAGACGATCCGCTGCGGGCAACCTAACATTCGACAAACTTATTTGCGTTTGGTACAGTAATTATGTGTAAGGATCGAGCCTCGCAATAAATTCGAGTATATAATATGTAATCAGTAGGTAAGCATATAGAAAGAAGAAAGAAAGAAAAAGCATTTATTTGGCACATGGCACACAAACAAAGATTATGAAAAAAAAAAAAAGAAAAATACAAAAAAAAAATACAAGTACATACTTACACAAATACATAATATCAAAAGGAAACATAAAAGCATAAAGAAAATAGTAAAAATCATCAAAATATAAGAAAATAATGTACATACAAACAAATTAAATACACAAAAAAAAACACCATAATATAAATAATATGATACTGCGTGTGCACATGTCAAAAGGGCCTCCACCTCAGCATATAGTTGAGCATTCCTGCCCAACGCTGATTTTCAGGTGGCACCCTGCAGTGACTCACGGACGGCGGTACCGCCCCTCAATAAGGAAAAGAAAATAGATTTAAATATGAGATTAAATAGATAATATAAATTCTGCAGACTATGTGTGCATATGTGTATGCGTGCGTATGTGTGTGAAAAGTTGTGATTAGAAAAATGTATAGATCAAATAGTAAAAGTAAATACAAACAAAAATGTAAGAATGCATTTATAAGAGACCAAGATATAAGACTTCAAGACTTATGTGCGACTATTCTTGTTTGTGCCACCGATGCCGACCACAAACAGATCAAAAGTGTTCGGCACACAGTTCTCGATGTTTCCACACGCTTGTTACTCATCGATGTTTGAGACTTTATTTGTTGTGTTTGGCATTTGTGACAAACTTCAAGAGTATGGACGGAGGTTTAGGATTCTCCGTCATTCCGACAATTTGATAAGGGTCCATGTATTGTAATGCCCCGTCCTCCAACCGTCCTTGTGAAGGAGACCAATATTTCGGTGAAATATCAGTTATCCTTTTTTTTTAATTTCAAACCTAGAACTGTAGAGCCAAAGCAGTGGTTCTACAGGGCCTTATTTGGGTGCAGCTCTGCGAGTACCTCACTATTTATTGGACACCTGTTTGTCCGCACAGTCGATGCTTTCATCAGAAACATAAATGAAATATGCTCGTATTAGTGAATAATGATCCTTTAATAAATTTAATTCGCTACAGAAAGTTACAATTTAAATAGATACAACATAATAACAATATCACCATAACGTATGATCAGCAGGCAGCGGTTCCCGGCGCCTCAGCATCTGTAACACCATCAGCAACGTGAGCGATTCTATCATTGTCGACATAATTATACGTGGCGAGGATCTCAGCAAGGAACTGGGGCTTGTCATCATCTTTAGCCGGAGGACGTCCATTGCCGATCGATCCGGCGAAGATACTAGGCCTCGACCTAGTACTTTTAGTTTGCAGATAGAATCGGATCTATCATTAATTGTCAATATGTGATGGTGGGACTTCAAATAATTACTAACAACTATACAAGTGACTGCTTCAATGTGCAGTAAGAAGCGTGCACAAAGTTATACAAGGATTTCAAAGCGTAAAACCTGAAAATAGTTTGATCAGAATATCGATTTCGAAATCGAAATAGTCGAAAATCGAAACGAATATTCTTTTTTTAGTCGGTTAGAATAAATAGTACATTAAAGCGTAGGTAAGTGTTAGTTCAATAAATAATAAAACTATTATTTTATTTTTAAATCACAAGCAAGTGAGATTTTTAAAAATTTTTCCTTTATGAGACTCTTGAGAAGGGAATATTAAAAAATAAATTAGCAACACTGATAAAATATGGCGGCAATTAGGTCAGAAACATAAATTGAATAATAGAATTTTTAATGCCTTAACGATTTTTTAATGGACAAGTGATCTGTTTAGTACTTTTAACCGTCATTTAAATTTTAAGCACAATACTTTATTTTGTAGCGTGCATGCACTTAGTGACGCCTAGGTGACACAATTGGTACTACTTGACGGGAAGAGGCTTTTCGTAAACTGACACTCTATCTAGACATTATATAATCAAAGGTTACATACATACATTAAACTAAAACATCACAAAACCTTAAAATTTTTTAACGATTTAGGAATGATGATTTAATAATCATTTGGGTGTGTTAAAGTTTCGCGCAAAACTGCTACGTTGTATAACATAACGAGTCAATGGTACTATACCGGGGAGGCGGGGGGTGCAGCGGCGGAGGTCCGAAGGCATGAGGCGGGTAGGGACCCGGCGGGGGCAGGCCGGGACCGTGAGGCCCGTGGGGACCGTGGGGACCCGGGGGCCCGGGGGGGCCGTGCGGACCGTGACCGAACGGCTTCAGCGGGTCCCGCATCAGCGAGTGGTACAAGTTCAGCGCGTCCACCAGCTCCGCGCTCAGCTGCGTCAGGCGCGCGTGGCGGCGGTCCGCGCGCTCCAGCGCCGCGTCCACCAGCGCACCCATCGCGTGCGCGCGCGCCTCCAGCCGCGCCAGCGCCGCCTCGCCCGCGCCCGCCTCGCGCGGGTCGGCCTCGTGCAGCGCGCTCAGCGCCGCGTCCATCGTCGCCTCGTCGATACACACCGGCGCCTCGTCGCGCGCCTCGGCCGCGCTCCCGGCGCCCGCCGCGGGCCCGGCGCCCCCGGCACCCCCAGCCGGCGACGCGGCGCGCGGCGCTTCTGCCAGGTCGCCCGTTACGAAATTGGCAGGAAATAAGCCCTCCCCCCGCTCATTGTACCCTTTCCACCAATTCGGATCGCTGGAGTCAGTGACGTGAACTGTGAAGCGAAAAAAGCGTACTTTAACGTCGGTCGACACTTCGTTTGCGAAGATACCACCGGGTGAGATAGAACTCACGCGTCGGCCTGTAGTAGTAAAAATACGGTTTCACACCTATCTCGCCAGCTAAGAAAGTGAGCTCGTTGTCTTCGGCAGCCTCGAAGTCGTAGAGCGCGCGGACCTTGCGGGGCGTGGCGGCGTCGGGCGCGTCCACGCGCGGGTACAGCGGCGCGGCGGCGGGCGCGGCCGGGCCGGGGGCGTCGCGCAGCGACAGTGCGATGGCGCGCGCCAGCTCGTCCTGCTCGCGCTGCGCGGCGGCGGCGGCGGCGGCGTCGCTAGCGGCGGCGGGGCGCGGCGCCTCGCCCGCCTCGGCGCGCAGCTTGGAGTGCAGCGAGGGGATGAGGTCAAGCTGTGGGTCGTCGCGGAACTCTCCCTCGGCCCACTTGCGCAGCAGCGCGCGCATGCGCTGTGCGACGGCGGGCTGGGCGCGCGCCAGTAGGCGGCGGTACTCGGTCTCGAAGTCGCGCGAGGCGACCTCTAGATGGAAGGCGCGGCCGCAGTTGGCGACGCAGGCGTCGAGCAGCGTGGCGGCGTGTACCTGTACGTGAGGGTCGGGGTGCGCCAGACGCCTCATGACGGCGCGCAGACACTCCTTGGCGCTCTGTGCGGAGGCGCCGGCGCGGTCACAGATCTCCATGATCAGTCCCCATTCCTCGCTCGTATTGTTTTCGCTCGTAGCTCGTTCTGAAATGCGATGTACGAATAGGTATTACCTATACGAAATCTGGAATGTTTTCGTTTCGGCCATTGCTGCGATCATGCCGGCTCTAGCTCTACACGTTCGGCGGATGCGTCTGCGGGTTCTGGCAGATAAATTGCCAGGAGCTATCTACACGTCGCGCTACGGAAAATGGTAGAACATCGGCATATCTTAACCTCTGGTATGTCGGAGTGTAGGTCTACGCGAGACAATGCGTTTTTTAATATGTTCAATATCGACAGACAAAAACCATTTAACCTCAAATGGTTTTTACGAAAGTTAGTTACTGATTGGATGGTTTTTGCATTTTATTTGGAGAGTACCTACCTAAATGAAATGAAAAGAGTTTATTCGGCATACGGCATGAATGCAAGGAACAAAAAGTAGCAATACCTACAATACAATTTAATAGAATAATATAAGAGTGTAACACAAGACAGTGAAAAAAAATGATAAAAGCTAAATTATAAAACCTAGGTATATACTTAATATAACGCTGGCAATCCAAACAACAAACAATAGTATAAATACGTTGTGTAAACTACCTTGTATAATTTATATTAATTAGAACTTTGCACCTATGTATAGATTTTAACTGAAAAAACGGATCTATGTAGTAAAAATGATAAAGTAATAAGATAAATACTACGTTTAAAAAACCGACTTCAAAAAATTAAAATCTAATAACAAACAAAAAGTAAAAACTAAAAAGCAATAAATATTAGTACGTACTGATAGGTTAAGTACCCACCCACTGGTAGGTTAGAAGTCGGTGACACAGCTCATATCATAATGATATAACTTAATGACCACAAAATTGTAAATTAGGTATCTATTAAGGTTTTAATGAATAATTTTGTACAGAACTAGTATTTACAGGTATTTCAATCCATAAGAGTGGGAACAAATGTTAGTAGGATTTATTTACAAGTCCCATGTTACCTACATTACAACAGTGATGTATGAAATACCCAATACAAAGTATCTGAAATACAAAATGCAAGATATTTTTAAATTAAGTATTTCAGATACCAGATACAAAATGGTATTGACATTGGTATCTGAAATACTAGATACAAGATAGGCATCTTTAAAATACTTTTTTAAGATAAAATACCTTACTAAAAACTCACTCGGCCAATGAGGAAGTCACTGTAACCTTTTAGGAGTGTGGGTGTATTAACAGTTTTTAATAACATGTAGATTGCATATAATATTGATTGATTTAGTTTTTTGCATAGCATTTCTACATGTGGTTTTCAATTTAACCGAGACTCAATGTTACTCCTTGTTACATTTACTTTTTACCGACTTCAAAAAAAGGAGGAGGTACTATGTTCGGCTGATTGTTTTTTTTTTTTTTTTTTTTTTTTTTTTTTTGTTTGTTCGCGCAGTACTCCGCCGTTTGTGGACCGATTTCGAAAATTTTTGTTTTGTTTGAAAGGGTATACTCCCGAGATGGTCCCATTTCCATGAAGTCAGGATCTGATGATGAGATCCTAGGGAAACCGAGGGGAACTTTCGAAAATTCTATGGAGGAGTAATGCGTCTATTATGTTTTTCAATTACCATTTTTAAACACTACAATTTTATATGGGTTTGGAGTCGACCTGATGATGGAGTCGATAGACAGTCGAGGGAACTCCTCAACGGTATACAGTAACTACCTTGTGTTTGGGCTTGATTAATTTGTATTGATGAGGACTTTACACCTAAATAGAGTGGTGCTGTCATTAAGGGTCTGATGATGAAGAAGTGTAATTGTTAAGGGAACTCCTCAACGGTATACTGTAACTACCTTGTGTTTGGGCTTGTATAATTTGTATTGATTAGAACTTTGCACCTATATATATTATAAGTAACAAAACGGGTATATGTAGCTTTACACTGAAAATGATAAAATAATAAAATAAAAACTGCGTTTAAAAAACCGACTTCAAAAAACCAAAAACTAAAAACTAATAACAAACAAAAAGTCAAATCTAAAAAGCAAAAAATAACTATTATTAGTACTGATAGGTTACCCCCCCACTGATAGGTTAGAAGTCGGTGCCATGAGCTCATATCATAATGATATAACTTAATGTCCACAAAATTGTGAATTAGGTACCTATTAAGGTTTTAATGAATAATTTTGTATGGTACTTATGGCACCGACTTCTTACCTATCAGTGGGGGGTAACCTATCAGTACTAATAATAGTTATTTTTTGCTTTTTAGATTTGACTTTTTGTTTGTTATTAGTTTTTAGTTTTTGGTTTTTTGAAGTCGGTTTTTTAAACGCAGTTTTTTTAATTTTTGTGTCTAGGTAAGTTATATCTATTCCCTTTAATGCATATATCCTATTTCTAAACGTCATCAATTTTGTTTTGCTTATAGGTTATAGGTAAATGATTTTTAAATTATTTGAAATTAGCCATTTAACAATATTATTTACTTAAATTATTATATATTTCCTTTTCCATTAGGCCTTTATCTCTTCCAGTAAATATAATTGTACTATCATCAGCAAATAAAACAGTATTAGGCATTACTCCAGGTAAATCATTTACGATAATCTTGGCTTGTAAAAAAACAAAAATCATACATTTCCATTTTTCATTAATACTCTTAAAATATAGTTAAAGAATTTAAAGTAAGTAGTATAACACTGGACTGCCACTTAAATTGGAAAAGACATGTAGACATTACTAAAATAAATTTTTTGTATGGATTAAATGTGTTAAAAACTAACACCAACACACAGTGTGCTCATTTAAATATTAAACCTAGAGATATCTGTAAACCATATCTTATACGAAGGAAAATACTAACCTTACCGTCCATCTACATACTAGAACTAGCCAGTTTTGTTAAGAAAAATATCAAAATGTTTAATTTTAATAAAAACGAATGCCCAAATACCAAATTGATCTTACCAGCACCTCAACTACAAACATATAAAATTAGCCCAGAATACCGAACCATTATAATAATTTACCTGAGGAAATTTTAACGTTTAGTTTTTAACGTTTAGTTCGCGAGATTTATTTATTGTACAAATAATCATTATATTTTTTCCATCACATTTGTTATTTAATTTTGGAAAATGTTACAATAATATCATTGTATATATATATTTTTATTGTTATTCTATTATTATTATTATATGTATAATATCATAATAGTCACGGGCAAGTGCTGAAAATCAGCGCCGCGACTCGAGCACGCTCGTGTCACGGCATTTAAGCTGAGCTCTGGCCTTTTTGCGCCGTCTTTATTGTATTGTTTTTTATTTTATTTTTTTGTGTCATTGTACCTTGTGACGGTGTGCAAATAAACGCCTTTTCTTTCTTTCTTTCTAAATATGGTCCTCCAAAACACTTTGTATATTTCAAGGTAGATTAAAATCTCTACTTATTAAACTGTCAAACACCGAGCGGTCACCGGTGACCACAACTTATTGTTCTTTAATTGTGTCTAATGACGGTACTCAACGAGTTAAAATATCATATTACAGTATTCAGTAATAGAGTACCTCGTAGACAAAAAAAGCATTTACAATAAAATTGTACCTTCATTGTAATTTTATAATTTACTAAATGTAGTTTATTCACAATGATTTTTATAATATTTTAATTCTAAATTACCTACTTATATATTTTATAAAGCTCAGGTGAATGTGGTGACAGGGTTGTATTTTCACTTTGATTATTTCCCCAATTTTGTTATTTTTTTTCCTTACATATTTTGGGTAATAGTTATAGTTTCCAAGGAAATATGATAATTTCAGTTTACTTCAATTTTAATAATGTTGCAACTTTAAATTACTTGTGTTGAGGCACCTGTCTCAACATTGCCGGGCGCGCCCGCGCGCCAGCGGCAGTGAACGAGGGACGCGGGGGGGTGCGGCTCGCCGGCCGGTCTACAGCCGAGCCCGCGCCCCGCGTCGCGCCAGTCAGCAGCGGTGGCACGCCTAGACGCACGGCTGCGCTCACGCATTTTTATTACTTGTTGCCATCTTTCGTATTATTTCTTGTTCCATCTTGTTATTCCGTCATTATTTAATTTCATTACATTTTATATACAGTCCACTCGCATTTTTTATTTTATCACATCGACTATCAAGCTATCGTCGCGTTTATTGGTCCTTCGAGCCGGATGTGTTTTTTACATTTACTTTTTCCATATTTCTGCTTCTTCTTTCTACTGCATCTGCTAAAATTTCACTGCCATGGCTGACATAAAAAGCTTTATTAAGAAGCGAGCTTCAATCAAAGCCAAGCTTACGCAGTTTAATTCTTATTTAAGCGTTTCTAAGTCTTGCGAAAAGTTAAGTGAGGTGCAAATCGTGGAAATTGAGTATCGCCTTAATATATTTGAAAACTTATATGAGAAATATGATGCATTACAGGATGAATTGGAGGCGTTGGTGGAGGACCCCAGCGAGCAATATGCCGAGCGCGAGGAGTTCGAGAAGTTGTACTACAGCTTAGTGGCTTCTGCACGGCAGCTGATCAGCGGCGCAAGGAAGCTTCTGGAGGGGGATTCCGCGAACGAGGTGGATTCTTGTATTTCTAGTACACACAAACACAATTCAATTCGTTTACCAAAAATTGACTTGCCTAAATATTCGGGCAACTATCATGATTGGCTGGAATTTAGAGATACCTTTGTGTCTATAGTGCATAACAATGCAAACTTGGACAATATTAATAAATTGCATTATTTACGTGCTTCCTTAAAGGGTAGCGCTTCTTTAGTTATTGATAACCTTGACTTCAAATCAGAAAACTATGACGCTGCCTGGAAGTTACTCTGTGATAGGTATGACAACAAGAGATTGCTTGTCAACAATCATGTGCAAGCACTCTTTAACGTTCAGTCTATTGACAGAGAGACAAGTAAGTCACTACGATACATAATTGACACTACAAATAAAAATCTTAGAGCATTGGCAACCCTTGGTCAACCTATTCAGAACAGCTTCGTCGACGTACTTATCATTTACATAATGACCAGTAAGCTCCACCACATAACCAATCTTAAGTGGGAAGAGCACAGGAACACTTTTGTTGAACCTCCAACTTTGTCTGCTTTCATTACCTTCCTTAGTAACAGGGCTGACTTACTGGAGACAATGGAGGAATCTAAGCCTATAGCTATAGCTAAAAGCGAATCCGTCACGACTTCAAATAAAGCCAAAACTCATACAATGTTACCTGAAAAGTCATTAAAAGCTTTGACTTGTCCTATGTGTCGTCAAGATCATTTTATTTTTGCATGTGAACAGTTTAAAAGCCTTTCAGTACAGGCTCGCATTAAAAAAGCTCAGGGTTCAAATGTATGCATGAATTGTCTTCGTCCAGGTCATGATACTTCTAGATGCAAACTAGGTCATTGTAAATATTGTCGTCAAAAACACAACACTCTGTTACACATAGACAATGACAATGTTCTTCCTAGTGCACACAACACTGTATTATCAGCTACTCAATCCTCTTCATCTCGAATAATTTTACTTTCCACAGCACTCGTGAGGGTGACTGACGCTGACGGTAATCACCAAACAGCACGGGTCTTGCTGGACAGTGGGAGTACTACCAATTTTATTTCGGAGGACTTTGTTCGTAAGCTGCATATTTCTACCTATATTACCAACACTAAGGTAACAGGTATAAACTCTCATTCTTCTAGTTGTAGTCAGGGGTGCTCGGTGTCGTTAACATCAATTGACGACAGTGGGTACAAACTGAATATCGATTGTTTCGTATTGCCGAAAGTATCAGCATCGGTTCCACATACCTATGTTGATACCAGCAACATACGTATACCTACGAACGTGCGCCTTGCTGACCCCACTTATTATATTCCGTCTTCGATCGACGTCCTTGTCGGTGCGGAAGTCTTCTGGGGTATCATAGGCAGTGGCCGTATCGCATTAGGTACTCATAAACCCACTTTGCTTGAGTCAAAACTAGGTTGGCTCGTTTCGGGTGCATATTACCATCAATCGGATTCCCCTTCACATGTTTGTATGCACATTAACAACTTACAAGTTGATTTGAATCGGTTTTGGGAATTAGATTCTGTGTCATCTATACATAATCATACAAGTGAAGAGAGATCCTGTGAACAACATTTTACAGATAACACATATCGTGATGTTGATGGGCGATTTGTGGTAACTATTCCTTTTAAAGAGTCACCAGACGTATTGGGTGATTCATACGTGTTAGCTAAGCAGCGATTTCTATCTCTTGAACGTCGTTTGGGTAGAGATCTTCGTCTTAAAAACTTATACGTTGACTTTATTAATGAGTATATAGAGCTCGGGCACATGTCTGAATCTACTGGACGTCCACTCGACTCATCATATTCTAATTATTTGCCACATCATAGTGTTTTAAAAGGAGTCACGAACTAGCACCAAATTAAGGGTAGTTTTCGACGCTTCCGCCAAAACTAAGTCAGGCAAATCTTTCAACGACATACAGATGGTTGGTCCCACCATCCAAGATGATTTATTGTCAATATTACTTCGATTTCGTCAGCATAAAATCGTCATCAGCGCGGACATTGAAAAAATGTACCGACAAACTCTTGTTCATGACAGTAATCGTCCTTTACAAAAAATTCTTTGGAGAGCCGAACCAACTCATCCGTTGAAGGAATACACCCTTAACACAGTTACGTACGGCACATCATCAGCACCATATTTGGCCACTAGGTGTTTACTTCAACTGGCTGAAGAGTGCTCAGATCCATCAACTAAGTTTTCCATAGCTCGTGATTTTTATGTCGATGATTTTCTGTCTGGTGGGCCATCTGTTTCAGAAACATTAGAAAAGGCCTGCAATGTTGACAGTATTCTTCGGTCAGCGAAGTACAATCTTCGGAAATGGCGGTCCAATTCCAATCAGGTCCTGCAGGCGCTTAGCGGTGAACCTGAGCCTTCGGATGTTTTGAACCTGAGTGACAACGAGCAGTCGAAGACTTTAGGACTTCTATGGAAAAGCTTGAGTGACACGTTTTCGTTTTCTATTGACATAAACATCACTGAAAAGGCTACTAAACGTCACATCTTGTCAGTCATAGCGCAAATCTTTGATCCTGTTGGTCTGGTCGTTCCATGCATAGTGGAAGCCAAAATTATCATGCAGCAACTATGGTTGGCTAAATGTTCTTGGGATGAGCTTGTTCCCGCACATATTCAGTATGCTTGGAATGACTTTCAAAATAGTCTGCACCTTTTGAATGAGTTCAAGATACCTCGGTGGGTCTTGTGTGATTCTGCGTCCCGTCTGCAGCTGCACATCTTCACTGACGCTTCCGAAAAGGCTTATGGAGCGTGTGCTTATGTTCGCAGTGTTTCAAGAGACGGCAAGGTCACGGTACATCTACTTACCGCTAAAAGCAAGGTAGCTCCAATCAAATCCACCACCATACCGCGACTTGAGCTGTGTGGTGCCTTGTTGGGTTCACGGTTATACTCAAAGGTTCGTCAGTCACTTACCTTACAGTTTGATGAAGTTCATTGTTGGTGTGATTCCACAATCGTCTTGGGATGGCTAGCTACTTCGTCAAACCAATTAAAATCATTCGTTCGTCATCGCGTGTCTGAAATTCAGGAAACTATAGGAGGGGAGGCTTGGAGATATGTTCCGTCAGCTGAAAACCCCGCAGACCTCGCTTCGCGTGGACTTCGAACTGATAGGCTGATATCTTCTTCATTGTGGTGGTCAGGACCACAATTCCTTACTAAAGATAGGTCTTCATGGCCACAATTCCCTATATCAAATCATAATGACTCTGAGTTACCAGAAACAATAACTTCTTGTCATGTTTCTCATCATATTATTGAAAATTGTATTTGTGACTTATGGTCCAAGTTTTCAAACTTAGTACAATACATCGTGTGACGGCATATGTCATGCGATTTATTAATAAATGCAATAAAACATCAGTACAGTGTGGTTCACTAACTTCTACTGAACTTAATAATTCTTTGAATCTGTTATTAAAACTTAGCCAAATGGAATCTTTCCCGGAAGAGTACCATTTACTTAAATCAGGTAAACAGTTGCCAGCAAAAAATAAATTATTATACTTGTCTCCTTTTTTCGATAATATTTCTAACCTCATCCGTGTTGGGGGAAGATTAAATAATTCATTTTATGATTACAATATTAAGCATCCAATTTTATTATCTAGTTCTCATACAGTTTGCATCCTCTTGTTCAACATGTTTCATTTACGTCTTCTGCATGCTGGGCCTCAGCTTTTATTAGCCACTGTTCGTCATCACTACTATCCAATTGGTGGTAGGAACTTGGCAAAAAAGGTCACCCATCAATGCGTTAAATGTTGTAGGGTCAAGGCTAACACTATTCAGCCTATCATGGGTAATCTTCCAAAGCAGCGATTACATTTAGAGTTTCCCTTTTTAGACACAGGTATAGACTACGCTGGTCCTGTAATGATAGCTGACCGGAAAGGTAGAGGGTGTAGGCTCATTAAATGTTTTATTTGTGTGTTCGTGTGCCTAGCTACAAGAGCCATTCACCTCGAGCTTGTGTCGGACCTTACAAAGGAAGCTTTCTTAGCTGCGCTTAATCGCTTTATTGCTCGCAGGGGAAAACCACGCAACATATTTTCCGATAACGGAACAACGTTTGTCGGCGCTTTCAATGAGTTGGCCAAGCTGCTTTCTCAAGACTTAAATGTTAACACCATCGACCCAGGCATTAACTTTTCCTTCATTCCTGCTTATACTCCACACTTCGGTGGCTTATGGGAGTCTGCAGTTAAATCCACCAAACATCATCTCCGGCGGATTTTAGGTTTAACAAACCTTAACTTCGAGGAGATGGCTACTTGTTTAATACAAGTTGAGGCTATCTTGAATTCAAGACCCTTAACTCCTTTATCCAACGATCCTTCCGACCTCGCTCCTTTAACACCTGCCCATTTCCTCATTGGTCGTTCTCTAATCATGCTGCCTCATTCACAGGTCCAAAACGCCAACATCAACAGCCTAAAACGCTTTCATCGCATTGACGTATTAAAACAACATTTCTGGACTCGCTTCGCGCATGAATACATCCTATGGTTACAGGAGAGAACGAAGTGGTGTCGGTCCTCCGGCGAGCTCAAGGTGGGAACAATGGTTGTCATAAAGGACAATAACTTACCCCCTCTTATGTGGCTCTTAGGACGCATCACACACGTTTTACCTGGCAGAGATGGCATCGCAAGGGTCGCCGACATCCTCACCAAGAAGGGTGTCATCCGGCGCGCCTTTAACACCATCTGCCCGCTGCCGGTCTCCACTGTTGAAGACTCTTCAACGGGGGGAGTATGTTGAGGCACCTGTCTCAACATTGCCGGGCGCGCCCGCGCGCCAGCGGCAGTGAACGAGGGACGCGGGGGGGTGCGGCTCGCCGGCCGGTCTACAGCCGAGCCCGCGCCCCGCGTCGCGCCAGTCAGCAGCGGTGGCACGCCTAGACGCACGGCTGCGCTCACGCATTTTTATTACTTGTTGCCATCTTTCGTATTATTTCTTGTTCCATCTTGTTATTCCGTCATTATTTAATTTCATTACATTTTATATACAGTCCACTCGCATTTTTTATTTTATCACATCGACTATCAAGCTATCGTCGCGTTTAACTTGTATTGTTTATAATTAAACTGTCAAACACCAAGCGGTCACCGGTGACCGCAACCTATTGTTCTTTAATTGTGTCTATAAATACGGTACTCGACGAGTTAAAATGTCAATTAGATAATGTTTTAAATAATGTAATTAAAATATCTAATTGATAATGTATAGTATATACATGATAATAAATTTTAATAATAATAAGTTTATAGTTAGTAAGTTACTAATGAACAGAATATGTACATAATACATTAGATGATTATTTAGTTATTATTAGTAAGTTAAAGTGCTGCGCCCTAACTGGGTGATGTACTGAAAAACATTTATTCAACGCACGGTGCAGCATAAATAAAATATAAAAAAGACAATAAAGGTGTGACAGTGGAAGTAATAAAAACATTGAGTTGAAAAATTAAAACAAAAGCATTAGACGAGAGATGCTGACAACATGCCTACTAGCTTGTAGACCCAAAATTATTGTTTTTTGTAGGTAGTTAACTTTTATTTGAATAGTTTAGTCTTGTGATTTGTGTTGACTGTTAGTTATTGCTAAGATAACTCTATCAGATCATAGACGTTTCCCCTGATTCCATAAGCATGTAACTTATTTAACTCGTCGAGTACCGGTTTTATAGACACAATTAAAGAACAATAGGTCGCGGTCACCGGTGACCGCTTGGTGTTTCACAGATTAATAGTATATTGTGATCAACATAATCAAACACTTTTGTTAAATCCATATATAGGGCACATGAATAGTTTTTTATCAAGCTCTGCATTACGCAGACAAAGTTGGAGGCAGGAGGTAGTTTTTATATGAAATTTTAAATTTAAAGCTTAAGCTTAAGCTTCTACTTTGTACTACATAGGTATCAAACAATAAATAAAAGAAATAACCAGTCTTCTCTACTAATATCTTACTAAAATCCTTTAGAAAATTTCTTTGATAATCTATTACTAATTAAACAGAGTTCTTTCAACTAACAATGGTGAAAACAAATCTAAATGACAAAGTAAATATTATGATATATTTGCTAGCTAATGGACGGGCTGTTTCGATTTTACATGAAATTCTTTATAAATATTAAATGCATCAGACAACCGGGTATACTCGGTTCCAGGTACCCAGGTAGAAAATGACACAATAGAACCCACAATGTGTCTCGTGTAGATTTGAGCTCTGGCATACCATAACCATAGGTTAAATCGAAATTGACACACCTGTGTAATTAGTTTTTTGATATGAGACATGCTAATTATTTTAGTTAAGACTCAATAAATCATCCTAACATTTGTTCCCACTCTTATAAATTAACGTGTTTGTCATATTTGGGGACAAATGGGTTAAAATACCTATGTCATACATAATAGATGTAGGCATGTATCATAATAATTATGACAATTCAACTAATATTTTACGGGTATACTCTAACTCACACTTTCTTGATCTTAAATATGAAGTAATATGAACTAATGAGTCACCATATAGATTTTAGTTAAAGAAGCTAAACAGCAGAGTCACTTGTTATCAATATTCAAATATGACATCTAAACTCTCAATATCTTTGTCACAATATTTTATTACTTTTTGTCTACATAATTACCCTTTAGTGAAATATTAACGGTGACAAAATATTGTAGTATAACAAAGGATAAGCATGAAATTCTTTATCACAATGAGAACTTACCAACATCTTGATCAAACGGTGAAGAATTACCGAAAATCCCCATGGCTGTTAATTACAAACATCTATTACTTAAATAATCACAATAAGAAAATCTTTCCAAAACTTATGTATGTTAACACAATGAGTAATATTATATTTATTGTTAATCAACAATCACCAGTCACCAACAACGTCATGACAAAACAACATAGGAACATTGACTTTTGTCTTGTCAGTGAGACAGATTATGTCAACAAAACTCAATGTTGTCACTATCTATCACTTTGATAGCAAATCATAGAGTTTAGTAGAGACATTACATATTTGATAGTGTTGAAGGCATGGAATTAGTAAGAATAATAGGGTAGTTTCCTGGATCAAAAATAAATTATTTAGATTTTTCAGTTCAATTAAATATTGAAAAATAGTTACACTTTCATTCATTGATTTGCCGATATACTTAATTTTCGATTTTTTCTCGCATTTTCTTTAGATATAAGTGTGCTGTTTGACGCGAAAATATGATGACGTCATAAGCTAGTATTTCGTACCTACAAAATTCATAGAACAGTATCGTTTTTGACGTTTCGATAAAAGTATTGAATTTGACTAGTTGTCAACTACCGTATTGGAGGCATAGAGAAAAAAAAGAAACATCAACGTGTAACAAGGCGGGATTTAAGCTATGGTTCGAAAGATTGAAGTGGATTGAAGACAAAAGACAAGGCGGCGGAAACGCGGGAGTTACGTATTACTATTATGTACCTACCTCGTGTGTTCATAAGTTTTGAGACAAATTAAAAGTTGCACATCTTTTTAAATAATAAACTTATATTGAAGCGCGAAATTTGGGTCTGATAATGGATCAAGGTCTTAGGTTTGAGTCCCACATCTCTAACTGCGTCAGAAACTGTTTTTACCGCTTGAAGATACTTTACAGAATGCGCCCGTATCTAAGCGAGGAGTTGCGTGTGCGGCTGGTTGAGTCGTTAGTTTCATCCAAGCTAAACAACGCTGACGCGGTTATTGGACCTAGACTGTTTTCACGCACTGAGCGATTGATACAGAGGGTTCAGAACTCCTGCGCGCGTTTTTGTTTTAAAATTCCACCTAGGAGTCACATAACACCTTACTTAAACAAGTACAATCTTCTAAAAATGAAGTCCCGACGTAAGCTCCACCTGGCATGTCTCCTCTTTGGTGTGATTAAGTACAAGTGTCCAGCATACCTCTACTCGAAGCTCTCGTGGGTGAATGCTCATCGGCAGCGGGAGGGTAGGCGGTGTGCACAACAGCTGGCTATACCGCAACACAAATCGGCTGCTTTTCGGGGTAGTTTCCGATATGCAGCTTCTAAGTGCTGGAACAACATACCTCCGCCAATCAGGAACCTGCAAAGCACTTTCACTTTTAAAAGAAAACTCAAGGAGTTTATTATTAACTCTCAAATTGAGAGTGAATCTATTAATATTGACATTTCGTTTATTTAATCTGACATTTATCCTTCTTATTATTTTATTCGTATAACTGGGTACACAAATTATGTTAGTCACATTTTCATATTTATTTATTTTTATAATTATAATTATTTATTACTTTCATTATTAATGTAACGTAGGATATCTCACATACTCACCCTCGAGCCCCTTGTTGTTGCGTCAGTGCTGGCTGGCGAAGTGTCGACCTGGGCGCTTACTCTTGAAACCAATCTCAATGTCAATGCAATTTCAATCCAATTAAATCTCAATAATTATTCAATGTCAAAACTATACAACCCTTATCGTAGCTGTTAAAATAGCATTCAGGGTACGGAATATAAAGCCAAACTTAATACCATTTAGTTCATTTAATATCCATGCAATACGGATGCAATGGGCGCTAGTGTTGCATCTCGAGAGTACGAAATTTCACAATACCAATGTCGATCGATCGGAATTGGATTCAAGAGTAAGGCCCCTGCTCGCTGTAACCTCTCGCAATGAGTGTCGGGCTGCGCGATAGCTTCACGACCACAACCTACCCACACTATTTTAATTGTCGTGATATATGTGGTTTATAATGTTTTTATTTTTCTTTTCTTCGGTGACGGTACACGTAGCACTAGTTTATGTATGTATACTTATTTTTTATTTATTTATTTATTTATCGCACAATGTGCACACACAGAGGTCTGTGTTTAAATAATATCTTCCTTTTCTTTTATTGTTTTAACATGTGTCTTATGTATTCCATTATTTTCCTTTAAATAATTTTTCGTTGCTTCCGTCCGTGCGTCACTGCAGGGGTGCCAACTGAAAACCAGTGTTGGGTACTTACTGTGCCCAGCTTATACTGAGTTGGCGAGCCCTTTCGTCGTGGACATGCTGCCACCCGGTCTCTTTCCGGAGGTTATACGCCGGGGTCGTGCGGTCCATGGCCCTTTACGGCGCCCCTGTTTGGGCGCCGAACTTGTTGCGGCGTCCTGCTCGGACGCTGCTCATGTCACAGAGGGTCATGGCGATCCGAATGATCCGCGGATACCGCACGATCTCCGGGGAGTCGGCGAACCTCCTTGCCGGATCACCGCCGTGGGATCTGGAGGCGAAGGTGCTCGCGCGCGTGTATCGCATGCGCGCGGAGGCACGTCGCCGGGGCGAAACTCCTCTGCCGCGCCAGATAAGTGCGTGGCGGGATGAGCTCCGGCGCGATCTCATGGCGGAATGGCAGCAACGACTGTCGCAACCGAGGGCTGGGCTCGCTGCCATTGCAGCGGTAAGATCCCTCTTTGAGGAGTGGCTTGAGAGACGCTACGGCGTCCTCACCTACCGCCTGACGCAGGTCCTCACCGGACATGGAAGTTTCGGGAGGTACCTGTGTCTGATGGGGCGGGAGGAAACGCCCGGGTGTCATCACTGCGAGGACCGCCCTGAGGACACGGTGGAACACACAGTGGGAGAATGCCCTGCGTGGGCTGAGCACCGCCGTGCCCTCAGGGAAGTGATCGGCGATGGCGACCTCTCGCGTCCGGGGCTAGTGCAGGCCATGATGCGGAGCGAGGGGGACTGGGATGCCGTCTCCTCCTTTTGCGAAGCAGTCATGCTAGCTAAGGAGGAGGCGGGACGCGTGAGGCAGCGAAGCGCTGCCTCCTCGCAACCCAGCCATCGCGAAGGACACACCGGGCGTCGGGGATCGCGGGACGATCTCCGGCCACCGTAAGCGCGGGCCTGCGGACGGCGAGCATGGGTGGCTCCCCGTCCGACCAGAAACAGACCCGAGCGTACGGCGCGTCGCGTTCCGCGCGCGCCTCAAAGAGCCATCAGACCACCACAGATGGGGCCCAATAGGGCCGATGCCGATTCGGAGTCGCGGAGAACCTAACGGGTAACCGGGGCTCCGGCTCGACGTGCAGGAGAAGGAACGGGGTGGTTTTTAGTCAGTAAGAGTCTGACACTCCCTTCCGCCTCACCCAGGCGGGAGCAGTCATTCGATGATTTTCCCCCCTTAAAAAAAAAAAAAAACAAACATTAAGTAAATAGTAAGTAAAAATTAAATATAATTATTATTCAAAATGACCACCCCTGTTTTTAATACATGGCTTATGCCCGGTTCCTATAATTGAGAAACGATCCGTTTTAGTTACGAATAGTAGTTTTATATACGAGGCGTAAGCCAAAACCGTTCCTATAAAAAACGTCTCGTTGTACAACTTACGGACGGCTTGCAACTAACGGATGGGAGGGTACCGGTAAGTGTTTTGTATAGAGATGAGAGTCTATGGTGTTCCTATAAATATTTTAACCGTCCGTAGACGGTCAAGATGACTATTCGTAATGTCATTTGGTTACCTGCCGATGTCGGTCGGTTAGAGTAGAATTTTTAAAGTAAATTCGCTATTTTTGCGGTTTTCGCTTTTAAATTTTAAAATGTCGAGTTCAGATAGTGATAGAGAAATGTTTGATATTATATCAAACTCCAGTGACACTGATTCGGAAGAAGATAATAGGCGTGATAGAATTTATAAAGAAAGAGTGGATTATTTAGCGTTGCTGGATTCTTACGAATTTCATATCGAATTTTACCGAAGCAACAACGTACAGTACGACCAGCGAAAGGTGGCGAGAGCGAAGTTAGCCTCTAGCAAGTTTCGCGCTTGTGTATTCGTAAAAAAATAAGTTATTTGCAAAAAAATAAATGCCAATAACCGTTGATTACAGCAATAATAACAGCTAATGGCACTTACTTTTTTAAATTGTTCATATCCTATGAGTATCCTAACTTCTCTCTCGCCACCTTTCGCCGGTCGTACTGTACAACTCTGTTAAAATAGATCAAATAGATGTTATCTCTGGGTACTCAACGGCGTAATATCCATTTCAAACAATTGATTTCACACAGGTATCGTATTTAACAGCGTAAATTTATAGAAAACAGAAGTAGTAGAAGAATTGAAATTTGAAATTTTGAAAATTGCGCGCGCTTGATTGTCATAACGTTCCATTCATTTAGTGTAAGCTGTGTTCAATTATGTTTAGTAAGTAAAAAAACTCATCACACAGATGCCTGCGATGGTTTAGTTAGTTACACATCTTATAAAACTAATTAAGGTTAATTTGTATGTAAATCTAACTCATTTTATCTTAAATGTTGTGTTATTTTGTGTTTAAATTTTGCTTATAACGAAACGCACGTTTGTCGTACACATGTTGAACATCTGGAGTCAAGAGGGCTCGGTAGTTTTATGACCAACGGACGTTCGTCAAAAGCAGGTAAAGAAAATAAATTGTGGAACACTATTTACGACTCGTAGTCGGTACTCGAAAAACGAATAGTAGTTCGTATACCATGACGATTCGTTAAATATAGGAACCGGGCATTAGACGATTTGGCCAGTCATCAATGGCGGCACGAATCTTTTCCAGAGGAATTCGCTTCGCTTCTCGGACAAGAGCTCGCTTAAGTGACTCCAAGTTTGGGTGGGACTTTCGGCAGGCTCTGAGCTCTAATTCGGTCCATAGAGAAAAATCCAGCGGGTTGAGGTCGGGGCTGGAGGAGGGCCATTCGTTCGCCGCAATGAAGGCCGGCACATTTTCCTTCAGCCAAGCTTGGGCGGTTTTAGCCTTATGGGATGGCGCCGAGTCTTGCTGGAAAACCCAATACTTGTTATGGAATAGGGTATTAGACAGGGGTTTCACAACAGTCTATAGAATGTCACTTTGATAATTTTTGGCTTTCACCTTGACGCCTTGTTGCCAGAAATGAAGCTGAGTGACACCTTCGTACGAAACTCCCCACCATACCATGACACTAGCCGGATGACGAGTACGCGAGACATTCCGTGCTGAAGGTGGGATATCCTTGCTACTTTTGGCATACACTTTATTGTTTTGTCGATTGAACTTTTCTTCGACGGTAAAGATTTTCTCGTCGGTGAAGAGTATCTTCCTCGCATCGTGTCTCCTAAGCAGTATTGGACAACGTTCGCGTCGCAATTGACGAAGGCGATCGTTTAAAAAGTGTGCTTTTCTACGGCTATACGCCTTAACCTTGAGATCATATTTCAGTATTCTGTTGACTGAAACGCGCGAAATATTGGTCTGCAGAGCGAGTTTCTTCTGAGTGCGACATGGATTTCGGCGAAGTCGCTCTCGGATGATTTTAATGTTCGCAGGCGTCCTCACAGAGCGTGGACGACCACTTCTTTGCCGATCATGTAAAGAACTTGTCTCCTGGTATCGTTTAATAGTGTAATACACGAAGTTACGGCTCACACCAAAACTTTTCAGTTCTCGGAAAATGTCCATAGGTTTTCTTCCCACCTTAAATAATGAAATGACGGTCGCACGTAATTCTTTTTAACCGACTTCAAAAAAAGGAGGAGGTTCTCAATTCGACCGTATATATGCTTTTTTTTTTATGTTTGTTCGCCGATATCACCGTTATTTATAAACCGATTTTGAAAATTCTTTTTTTGTTAGAAAGGAGATAGTTCCAGAATGGTCCCATGATAAGGAAATCAGGATCTGATGATGGAAGACCAGGGAAACCGAGGGGAACTTTTAAAAATTATAGAGGTGACTAGGGCATTTGTTAATTTTTTCATTAAGTATTAAAAACCACTACAATCTGATAAAGGTCTGGAGCCGATCTGATGATGGAGCCGAGAGCCAGTTAAGGGAACTCCTCAACGGTTAACAGTAGCTGCCTTGTGTTTGGGTTTGATTAATTTGTATTGATGAGGACTTTACACCTGAGTGGGGTGTAATTGTCAATAAGGGTCTGATGATGAAGTAGTACGATAGTTGAGGGGACTCCTCAACGGTTAACAGTAGCTACCTTGTGTTTGGGTTTGATTAATTTGTATTGATGAGGACTTTACACCTGAGTGGGGTGTAATTGTCAATAAGGGTCTGATGATGAAGTAGTACGATAGTTGAGGGAACTCCTCAACGGTTAACAGTAGCTACCTTGTGTTTGTGTTTGATTAATTTGTATTGATGAGGACTTTACACCTGAGTGGGGTGTAATTGACAATAAGGGTCTGATGATGAAGTAGTACGATAGTTGAGGGAACTCCTCAACGGTTAGCAGTAGCTACCTTGTGTTTGGGTTTGATTAATTTGTATTGATGAGGACTTTACACCTGAGTGGGGTGTAATTGTCAATAAGGGTCTGATGATGAAGTAGTACGATAGTTGAGGGAACTCCTCAACGGTTAATAGTAGCTACTTTGTGTTTGGGTTTGATTAATTAGTATTGATGAGGACTTTACACCTGAGTGGGGTGTAATTGACAATAAGGGTCTGATGATGAAGTAGTACGATAGTTGAGGGAACTCCTTAACGGTTAACAGTAGCTACCTTGTGTTTGGGTTTGATTAATTTGTATTAACTCGTCGAGTACCGGTTTTATAGACACAATTAAAGAACAATAGGTCGCGGTCACCGGTGACCGCTTGGTGTTTGACAGTTTAATGAGGACTTTACACCTGAGTGGGGTGTAATTGACAATAAAGGTCTGGTGATGAAGTAATACGATAGTTGAGGGAACTCCTCAAAGGTTAACACTAGCTACCTTGTGTTTGGGTTTGATTAATTTGTATTGATGAGGACTTTACACCTGAGTGGGGTGTAATTGTCAATAAGGGTCTGATGATGAAGTAGTACGATAGTTGAGGGAACTCCTCAACGGTTAACAGTAGCTACTTTGTGTTTGGGTTTGATTAATTTGTATTGATGAGGACTTTACACCTGAGTGCGGTGTAATTGACAATAAGGGTCTGATGATGAAGTAGTACGGTAGTTGAGGGAACTCCTTAACGGTTAACAGTAGCTATTTTGTGTTTAGGTTTGATTAATTTGTATTGATGAGGACTTTACACCTAGATGGGGGGGGGGGGGGGGGGTGATGGTCATTAAAGGTCCAATGACGAAGTAGTATGATAGCTAAGGGACTCCTCAATGGTTAAGAGTACCCACCCGGTGTTTGAACTTGCATAATTTGTATTGATGAAAACTTTGCATCCATGTGGGTTTTGTATAATATAATATATCAAAGTACTAAACTAAAAAGTATAAAATAAAATTAAAAAACTGCGTTTAAAAAATCCGACTTCAAAAACAAATGACAAACAAAAAGTAAAAACTAAAAAGGAAAAAAAAACTATTAGTGGTCATACGTACTTATAGCTTACACACCCACTGATAGGTTAGAAGTCGGTGCCACAAACCCACAATAAAATATAAAGTAGACAAAAGTCACAGCTGGTATAATCCATAATAAAATTGTAAACAGCTCAATAATGTTAGGTATCTATTAAGGTTTTAATGAATATATAATAATTAGGTTTAAAACTTGTGGCACCGACTTCTAGCCTATCAGTGGGTGTGTAAGCTATAAGTACGTATGACCACTAATAGTTTTTTTTTTCCTTTTTAGTTTTTACTTTTTGTTTGTCATTTGTTTTTGAAGTCGGATTTTTTAAACGCAGTTTTTTATGTTCCCTCCATTACGAGAAAATTTAAATAAAATAATCCGAAATCATAGATATTAAAAGTTAACATTCCAAATTCAAAATTAGAAAAAGAAATATACAGCAGCCAGTAATTTTTATTTTATTTTTATAAGCAAAAAGTTTGTCTCAAAACTTATGAACACACGAGGTATATTGAAAATACGTATGCGTTGATTATCCTTACTTATAAATCGGAAAGTGAGTTTGTTTGTTTGTTTGTTCCACTTTCACGCCGTAACTACTAAACCGATTGCTTTGAATTTTTGCAGACGTAAAGTTATAAGTCTGGATTAAACAATAAGGGACTTTTTATCCCGGAAAAATTTGATATTCTAGAGGTAAAACGAAATTATTGGTATAGATGGCAAAAACACATTTACAATTAAGTACATACCGCTCAGAATTTATAGTAATAAAGTCTTAGTAATAACAATCGTAATAGTTTACTTGATCTAGTCTTATACAATAATTATATAATATATATATATGTTACTGTAAAAGCTCGAACTGCAGTAAATCCTAAGATATTCCAGTAAAACCTAAGATCTACCAATTCCTAATGGTAAATGTCCAAAAAGATTTGCGATTCGAACTTTTACCACCATTCCGTTGTCCGTCCGTCCAAATCTTAGGATTTACATTATTGGCATGGTAAATGTTGAAAAACAAAACATGTCGTAACGTACTCAGCGCATTGACTTGTAGCTCGCCGTTACCGCTACCCGCGCACCGTCTCCGCCGCTCCGCTCGCCTCAGTCGCTCGTTGTTTGACACGTTTGAACTCGCACGATAAATTGATTTCTAATTATATTTTTGTTGTTTAAAAGTTATTTGTGAATCAGAATGAGTATGAAGCAAAGATTTTATGAAATAGTGGACGAGTTTGTGGCAAACAAGAAAGATAATACCTTTTATCTTGATAAAGACAAATACGCTAAGTGTTTAGAGGAAGTAAAAACTGCAAAGAACATTAAAAAGAAGGAAGCTGTTCATTACAGGCGTATAAAACGCTATGATATTTTGACTATAGGCGGCGAAGAAAAGCTAAATGCCCCGATGAAGGAAGATAATGATGAAATCAAATATTACGTTTGTTATGACGATTTATTTAACATTCTCGAAGAAACGCATTTTGCTGTTGGACACGGTGGAAGAACAAGGATACTTGTCACTATCATTATTATATCTTTATAATACTATGTACCTGTTTTGTCTAATAGTTCAAAGTAAATAATTAAGAACTAGTCATTGTTTTATTCCTAAAACCAACATCTACCAGCTGACAGTGGTAAAACCTAGCATATACTGAGTTCGAATGGTAAAAACTGGAAAAAATCGTCGTATCTTCAGAAATACTTACATTTACCAACTCATGTCGGTAAATCCTAAGACTTACACTTAAATCTTAAGATTTACCGTAGTTCGAGCTTTTACAGTAACGTATATGTATATGCGATGAAATAACGTTTGAAGTATATATTATAGGGACTAGAAGAACTAGGTTAAACCTGTGTTTCAGGCTATTAACCCGTGGTATGCCGGAAGCGTAGATATACGCGAGGCCATACTTATACGGAAGGAACCGAAAGTGCCGTGTGTAAAGCGCCGCCCCGCACCCCGCACCCCGCATCCCGCACGCCCCGCGCCGGCGCGCCGCTATTGGTCGAAACTGTCACCTAACTATTTCTGATATTGTCTAGTTGTAAATATTTAATCTGTCTGTCTGTCTGTCTGTCTGTCTGTCTGTCTGTCTGTCTGTCTGTCTGTCTGTCTGTCTGTCTGTCTGTCTGTCTGTCTGTCTGTCTGTCTGTCTGTCTGTCTGTCTGTCTGTCTGTCTGTCTGTCTGTCTGTCTGTCTGTCTGTCTGTCTGTCTGTCTGTCTGTCTGTCTGTCTGTCTGTCTGTCTGTCTGTCTGTCTGTCTGTCTGTCTGTCTGTCTGTCTGTCTGTCTGTCTGTCTGTCTGTCTGTCTGTCTGTCTGTCTGTCTGTCTGTCTGTCTGTCTGTCTGTCTGTCTGTCTGTCTGTCTGTCTGTCTGTCTGTCTGTCTGTCTGTCTGTCTGTCTGTCTGTCTGTCTGTCTGTCTGTCTGTCTGTCTGTCTGTCTGTCTGTCTGTCTGTCTGTCTGTCTGTCTGTCTGTCTGTCTGTCTGTCTGTCTGTCTGT
This sequence comes from Spodoptera littoralis, assembly GCA_902850265.1. Classification (NCBI taxonomy): domain Eukaryota; kingdom Metazoa; phylum Arthropoda; class Insecta; order Lepidoptera; family Noctuidae; genus Spodoptera; species Spodoptera littoralis. The sequence goes on along the minus strand of LR824536.2, from coordinate 73,328 downwards.
CTGTCTTGTCTGTCTGTCTGTCTGTCTGTCTGTCTGTCTGTCTGTCTGTCTGTCTGTCTGTCTGTCTGTCTGTCTGTCTGTCTGTCTGTCTGTCTGTCTGTCTGTCTGTCTGTCTGTCTGTCTGTCTGTCTGTCTGTCTGTCTGTCTGTCTGTCTGTCTGTCTGTCTGTCTGTCTGTCTGTCTGTCTGTCTGTCTGTCTGTCTGTCTGTCTGTCTGTCTGTCTGTCTGTCTGTCTGTCTGTCTGTCTGTCTGTCTGTCTGTCTGTCTGTCTGTCTGTCTGTCTGTCTGTCTGTCTGTCTGTCTGTCTGTCTGTCTGTCTGTCTGTCTGTCTGTCTGTCTGTCTGTCTGTCTGTCTGTCTGTCTGTCTGTCTGTCTGTCTGTCTGTCTGTCTGTCTGTCTGTCTGTCTGTCTGTCTGTCTGTCTGTCTGTCTGTCTGTCTGTCTGTCTGTCTGTCTGTCTGTCTGTCTGTCTGTCTGTCTGTCTGTCTGTCTGTCTGTCTGTCTGTCTGTCTGTCTGTCTGTCTGTCTGTCTGTCTGTCTGTCTGTCTGTCTGTCTGTCTGTCTGTCTGTCTGTCTGTCTGTCTGTCTGTCTGTCTGTCTGTCTGTCTGTCTGTCTGTCTGTCTGTCTGTCTGTCTGTCTGTCTGTCTGTCTGTCTGTCTGTCTGTCTGTCTGTCTGTCTGTCTGTCTGTCTGTCTGTCTGTCTGTCTGTCTGTCTGTCTGTCTGTCTGTCTGTCTGTCTGTCTGTCTGTCTGTCTGTCTGTCTGTCTGTCAGGTTAGGTTAGGTTAGGTTTTTTTTTTTTTTTTTTTTTTTTTTTTTTTTTTTTTTTTTTTTTTTTTTTATAACAGCAGGAGGGGAAATCCTCATGGAGACTCACACCTCCCCACGAATAGGGAGGTGTGAGTACTGCCGGACTCTTACCGGCTAAAACCCCTCCTGCTGTGCCAAGGTGCTCCTCTGACGTGATCAGAGACCTTCTTTATCAATTTGTGTTTGCCATTTATTTTTGGGAACCATTTATGATAATATATATGAATAATAAATACTTTTTTATTTACATAAATATTAAAAATATATATGTTTTTTATACTTAAATACATTTATATAGGTATTGACGCTACTGTCTGTATATTGTGTCAATATAGGTACTTAGCGCCAATAATATTTGCTTTTCACCTTTTCGCCACGTTGAGGTTTGGTGTTCTCCGTCATCGTCGTGCCGTTCTCACGCAAACGCTCCACCATGTGTAACATGACTATTAGAGACGTTTGCGTGGCCTTCCAGGACTTTCGACGTGATGGTCTGAACTGCCAAAACCTATGGTCGCCAAGGGAAGAGCATCGTCATTGTTCCCCTTGTACGGTGTCTCTGACCACGTCTTTTTAATAATGGGCTCGGATACCCTAAGCAGTTCTCTGCGGCATTTGCGGAACTCAGCCCGATCGGAGGTGGCAACCTCCAGAGTGGACTCTGATCGGCGTACGGACCACCACGGCCAGGCACTTATCATGGCTTTAAATTTGCGCGGCTTCGTATGAAACTGGGCACAACTTATTTTATGCCTCATGTGAGGGGCGCAGTGATCCGAACTGCTGTCCTTATCGAGCGCGTTAGTTCCTCCTACCCGTATTACACATTTGCCATTGGGCACCCACAAAAGTGCCCCAATCACCTCGTAAGAGAGGGTTTTTAAAAGTGTCCCGGTGCCTGAATCCATTTTTACTGCCTGTGGGACGCCAAATTCCACCTTAGCAATAACTAATGGCCGCTCGAGCCAAGGCGTCCCACTTTCTACGGACCGGACAGTCCTGGGCAAAAATAGAGTGGCCTGTGTCACCTTGTCCATCTCTCTTACAGTTTATGCAGGACGGTCCCACCCCTTCGGCGGACCTAGGGCAATCCGCCTGAAGGTGGGGCCCCCCGCAATGGTTGCACAGGTCCACTTCCTCAGGACAGTTTTTGCGTCCATGTCCGTAGACCAGACACCGGCTACACTGCACCAGCGGAGATTGGTCCAACACCTTAACGTGCTGCAGGTCGATAAATAGCCTGCCGGCCGTCGTCAGCCGTTCCCACATCCTAGGAGATACCTGGAGGATGACGTGGTTCTCTAGTGGGTTCCTCGCCCTCCTCCGGTACTTGACGACTACTGCCGACTCTTCGGCCGACAGGCCCTCCAGCAGGCGCGCGTTCTGCGTCTTAAGAGCGGCCTTTATGTCCTCGTCGCTGTTATAGGCCAGAAGGTCCCGGACAATTACGAGTGGATACCGCTGACGCGCGTTTTCCACCCGCAACTGCCCGTCGGTTTTGAGCTGCGCTGTCATCCTTTCCAGCTCCTCCTTGCTGGCGCAGCTCAGCACCACCCTCTGGTCCTTGACTTTTCGGACATTTTCCACTTGAAGGCCGCTCACCTTCGCGTTCAACGCCTGTCGGACACGACCCACAACATCGCCGCTGGTCTCCATTGCGTCGCCGGAGGACACAACGATTGAGTGCTTTGGTCTTGCAACCCGCCCTGCACTCTTCGGTTTTGACAGGACCTCCGCGTAGGAGGGCGCTTCCGCCCTCATCTCGGAGACCTGTTTTCCGATCTCCCGGGTTGCAGACTTGAGCTCTTGCATCTCTGCAAGAAGCTCTTCGCTATGGCCGCTGTGGCCTTCGGCGACAGACGCCGCATCCGCACTCCGCCTATCATTTAGTGCTGCCTTCAAGTCCTCAATCTGCATAGTGGTCGCTTCAAGCAGCTTACTGTGCTCTGTAATTTTTAAAATGAGGTCGTCCTCCTTCCTGCCCAATTTTCCCGGTGCAGGGGCCGTCATCTTCAAGTCTGAACTCGCAACACCTCCGACCTCAGGGAGCCTCTGGTGTTCGGACTCCTTCACTAGCTGGTAGAGGCGCTCAATGGCTAGTATCGCCTGGGTCTTGATTTCCGTCTTCAGGTTTCTCGCAAGACCCAGTTGACACTTTGCCTGTTTTAGCCAATGTCGCGCCTCCACCGTCCGGTTCTCGAATTTAGGAGCTGGCTGAGGGGATTTTGGAGAGGGCGCGAGCCCAGGGGACCCATGTTCCAGCAGTGTGTCCAGGCCGTGCCGGGCATAATTTGCTGAACCCACGCTGCGCTGCTTCCTTGGTTGTTTCTCAATGTCGGGAAACAGCTTCCGAACCGCATTGGGTGGGGCCGGTGACTGGGGGGTGGTGTCGCACATGATGGTGGGACGAGTGAGAAAAGTAAGTGGAGCACCTGGCTCTCAAATATATGTCCTGAATCCCTGTAAAGTGGGGATTCAACGTCTTAAATTTAAAAGTAGTTTTCCCTGTATAGAGGGGTT